>CM019120.1:11478020-12678020 GCA_009720345.1 Fragaria iinumae
TTTATTGAAATATTAGTAAAAGGAAATTAATTTTCTAAAATTAGAGAATAACTCGTTTAATCAGGGTCGTCTGTTTAATTATGGTTTAAATCTCAGCCGTCCATTTTCCCTTTTAAAAGGGAAAAGATTGTTGACCTGTCTATCTTTCTCTTCTCCCTCTCTCTTTGTCGTAGCAGCTTCCTCGACCGATTTCTCGGTCGTTCGGCCACCGTCAAACTTCTTCTCTTCTTATCTTCTTCCTAGCTTAACCAGAAAATCCAACATGCATCCACTATGGAGAGAGATTGATCGCGGTGGTGCGCGGCTGTGTTCTTCAATTTCTCGCAAGCTCCGACGGGGACAACGACTTCGACAGGTATATTCTTGTCCCCCTCTCTTCCCTCTTCCTTTATGTGTCTTTGTTTTCTTAATTCGAGCCCAAACTTGAAAACCCTAATTTTTGCTTAATTTAGGATTCCTGACGAGTCACCGCCATTGATGTCGTCGAGACTTCTCAGTGTCCCTCCTCTCCTTTCTGATGTCGCATCGATCAACTAGCAGCCAAGATTAGTTTTTATGGAAGCAAGGAGTGTTGTTGCTGCTGTGTTAGAGTAGATCTGAACCCATATTCCGGCAAGGAAGCTACTGCCGGTGAAGGAAAGCTTCTGGGAATTTGATTTGGGGCAATTTGAAGGTACTGTGTTGGTGGTCGTTTTGAAAAATCGAAGTTTGGTTGCTGATTTTGTGTTTTGCTTGCTTGTATGTCGAAAACTCATAAATTGAAGTTTACGGGGAGGCTATGGCGTAATTCCGGCAGGTCGCCAGACTTTGGCGAACATTTCCAGCAAGTTGCCGAAATCCGGCGAGCCAGCAGATATGGCAATAGCCTACGAGGTAGTTTCTGAGGCTTTCCTTTTCTTTTCGTGTCATTCTGTCGAGAATATGCTAGTTTGGATTGTTTCACAAAACCTTCCATTTTTAGAAAGTTTCTCTTTTGGGAAACCTTCCTTTTTTGGAAACTTTCTATTTATGGAAACATGGTCATCCCTGGTCAGCTCAGGAACCCTTGTCAAACTAAAAAAGAGGTCGAATCAATTGTTATTTTAGAGTTCAGTCTGACCAATCTGTTCTACTGTTTATCGTCAAATGCGGGATTGACTCGATAATTTGGATACTTTGAGGTAGCGCTCGAGAAGTGTTCCGAGCATTGGAAGACTTAGGCTTAACTAGTGAGTGGACATTTGTTTTAAATTAAATGAATGTGATGGTTTATTTTATTGAAAAATTTATTATCATTGGAACATATTGTTTTCCATTTATAATTGGCAATTTTCGTTAATTTAGAGAGTTACTAAAAATGAGATTTTCAATGAATATATATATATATATATATATATATATATAAGTTTAGTATGTATATAATTGCTAGCTAGCTATACGTGTCTTTCCGTCATAATGGTACAATGAATAATTGCAGTCATTATGGTGTGACGTGAGCGTACTATCCCTGTATGAATTCATACAAGGGGTAATCGGGCACATACACACCTGCCTTTCCCCCATAATGGTGCAGCGATTAACCGCCGTTATTAATACTCATTATGGTGTGATGTGAGTGTGGGACGCGAGCGTAGTAGACCTGTACTTAAATTCATACATTGGGTAATGGGATGTGTGTCGTTATCAAGATCCACTCCGAATTTCACCCTGAAACTCGAAATAAATCATGCGGGGACCACCTCTAAGGAAAATTTACCGAAAATTTGGCATAACCTCCCTTGAAAATGGACAACCCTTCCTAATAATACCTACATACACTTCAAAAGAATCCATCTATAACCCTCTACTCCTGGAGCCTTCATGCTCCCCAAATCACAACATCTCCCAATTTATTTACTAACTTTAATAAGAAAATCTCACAACCAACAATCACAGGTTCAGAGCAACTTTATTAGAGAAGAAATGAATTAGAAATATATAGATGAGCGAAAGCTAAAATATTGACTATGCCTTGTTTGCATGTACGCCCGACCTCAACTATGCTAACCTACAAACTGGGCATTTAAAACCGAAAGGCCCAGGGGAAAACATTCGAAAACGTTAGAGTGAGTTGACCAAAATAAATTTAAAAAAAACGAGCAATAAATATCTTTATGCTTTCCCAATTTAATTTCCGAAGAAAAGCGAATGCATGCTTCAAGCGATAAAACGTTTAACTCATAAATATCGAGCTTCTCAAGCTCTAATAAAAATCAGTATGTATTTACACACGTCCATACCCCCTATATAAATTTTTATAGATTTAAAGAAATTTATATAGGGCTACTACGCTCGCGTCTAACGCTCACGTTACACCAAAATGCGGTTATTCACTGCGTCATTAAGGTGGACAGACGGGTGTGTATATACGTGCTCGTTGATAGGAGCATAAAATGCGACATTCTTAATGTGTTATTACCTCCATTTGTACTTTGATTATCTCTTATTGTCATAGAATAGAGTCATAATGTAGAGTCGAAAGTTTTTGGTAGAGTTGTGTGTAAAATGTGTTAAACATAGATGATTGATATAGAAAATTGTCAAAAGCTGATTTGTGGAGTCTTAGAGATGTTCTTATGATTCTATAAAGTTTTTACATTGTCACAAATTGATTTAACTTCTCTGATACTTAGGTGACATGTAGAAGAGTGCCGAGAGGAGTGTTCTTGATGGACCTAGGGAAGCAAAGCAGCTGATCTACGAAGCCTAGTCCATGAAGGAGAGGTCCAAACCAAGTCCAATATGGAGAAGAAGATCTAAATTCGGCAGAATTTCAAGAATATCCAAGCTTTGAAAATCCGAATTAAATTGGGAGAATTCCTGTGCACGTCTGTCAACTTCAATGAACTCTCCAGGACAGCTCACAATGAATCAGAAAACGTGCTAAATATGGATAGAAAGCTACAGGAGTCTAGTTTCCAAATCAATTGGAATCATCTCAATATCTGTTTTCTAGAGGGAGTTATGACGTAATCATTAGACGGAGGTCATTCTGCCGAAATTGAGAAGAACTAGGAATCCTAAACCAACTTGGTTTAGGCTTTGTGGCCGACTTCTCTAGGGTTTTTCCTCTATATAAAGCACAACTTCAAAAAAAAAAAAAAAAAAAAAAAAAAAAAGAGGAGGATCATCACTACTCTTGCAATTACATAGCCGAAATTCTACTAAACCCTATACAGAAAATCACTTAGCCGATTCATCCACCACAAACCATAAGAATCACTCCATCCTTCCACCGATTTTCCCCACACTTGCCGAATCTTCGAAGGTTGTAAAAGTGTGATTTTCTCATGGCTTCTTGTATTATTTTCTGTTTAGTTTCGAACTCTATTGTAATATACTTTTTGATTTTGGTTTTATTTATCAAACATGGTTTTCGGATTTCTGTGTGATCTTTGATTGTTCTATGTTTTGATTTGTAACTTCTTGAATATATGATGATTTCGTGATTTAGGTTTTTGGGCAGTAGCATGTTCTTATGTGTTTTTGATTTCTAATTGATTAATTGTCATGAATTCGTGCATCTAAATCAATCCTTGAGGCTGCCTCGGCCATGGCTGTCCTCAAGGTGCGGTTTCATCTACCATAATAATTTTGGATCGATTCATACGCAAAGTTGTCTTGGTCTTTGTTATTAACTTAGGGCGAATTTAATTCTGATAATTTGCATGCTAATAGGATGAGTGACGCCATGCCTTAGATCATGTTTCCGATTGATTCATGTGCTAAAGTTTGTTTAATCTCTACGCAACGTGTTTTTAAATGAGTTAGCATTCATGTTTAGGATCAAGCGCAAAGATGGTTCTAAATACCTGAGGAGTCTTAACAATTAGATAACCGCAAATGCTCTAATTAGAATCGGAATTGGTTAGAGTCGAGGACAATTTGAACGTTGCTGCCCGGCCTTGCATGAAGTTGTTATGTATTTTAGATGGTTTTTCGTGTTACGTGTTGCATGAGTATGTTGATCACTTGTATATAATAATCTTAGGTTTAATTTTCAGAAGGTTATTCGTTAGAATTAATCAATCTTAAACCCTCAATATTTCGATGTATATATGTGAATACTTGTTTATAAGTTGTTTGGTTTCTCTTCTTTCGATCACCCTTTGGTTTCCCCGGCTAGAACGATCCCTACTTGTCTTTATTACTACGATTGCAGGGTAATTAAATTGAAGTTGTTTGACTTCGGTTACGCGACACATCAATTTTTGGCGCCGTTGCCGGGGAGGCCAAGAAGAATCGAAGAAGATGTTATTTAGTTTTTATTTATTGGTTTTCGGCTTGTAATTAATTTTTGCCGATTTGTATTTTTAATTTTTGAAAATTTCGGTTTTGATTTGTGTGCTTGAATGCATGTTGTAATAACTTAGTTTAATTTCTAGGAAGTTTATAGTTTTATGTATGCTTGAGTTTATTGTAGTTTCTAAAGTGAAACATGTAGGGGGAAGCCACTTTTGTTAATCTTAGCCTTAACCCTTCATGTTATCTTATGATCTCATGAGGCTGAGGGCGGCTTTGATTAACACTTGTAGACCGGTCTAGTGACCCGAGTTTGTTCTCAACTGAGTAAGGGGCAAGTTATTTTCATAGATATGGTTCTCAGGTTTGTTTAACTGGATCTCAAGGTCATAGACTGATATCTCTTCTCAGTGAAGGGGTCGATAGGGAGTTCGCTCTCTGTGACCACTAAACGAGTCCTGCTTGGTTCCTGTAGGGGGTTCGCCCTCCGTGAATCTTAACGACACCGCCTTCTGAAAACACGGAACACGCTCGAACTAGCCAAGAGCTTGGGCCGAAGCATCACCTCACTTTAGACGCTAGAAAATAACTTGGCATATGTAATCTATTTTCTTCAAACCAATTTGAATAAAATCAATTAGAAAGAACTAGGTTGTGACGCCATGTATTTGAACATAATGTTGATTTCGATGCTTGAAAGTTGTTTACATACTTGTATAAAAATTTGAATATTTCATATCTAACCCTTGTATAACCGATTGTATGATTTTGTAAAGCTTGAAATATTTTTATTTTTACGATGATGCTAACTTGATCTTGTTCAAATGTGCCAGATTGGTTTTGCAAGTTCCCATGAATGACCAGTTCTGATACGTGGATAAGAGATAGTAAAAACCGATTGAAGCGGGTTGGCGAAGAGTCCAATCTTGAGGTCCCATCAACATCTCATCCAAGTTTACAATCAGTTTCCTTACCAAGTTCACCAAGTTCTTCACCACCGGGTTCATCTTCATTAATTACTTCTTCTTGTGAATCCTCGCCTTTGGTTCACGAAAGTCGTGAATTTGCCACTTTAGATCTTGATCCTATCACTTCACCAGCTCAAGAAGTAAGGATGCCTTCACTTAGAGAAGAAAATGGACAAGTCAATGGAACACAAGGGGTACCAAGGCCGACCAACATCACCTATCCGGCTGTTGCGGAGGGTAAGTCGGCTGATTTTGAGATGAGAGGTGGTTTCTTCCACCAATTGCCAAAGTTTCATGGACTTAGTGGAGAGGATCCGAACCAACATTTACAACAATTTGAGTTTTGTTGCGACACCATGTGTCCTAGAGGAGCAGATTTACAATTTGTGAAGATGAAGGCATTCCCGTTTTCACTTGAGGATCGAGCTAGGGGATGGTTCTTTGCAGTTCCAGCTGGTCGTATCACATCATGGGAAACAATGATGAGCGAGTTTCTCCTAAAGTACTTTCCATCGTCGAGGGTGACGCAAATAAGGAAGGAGATAACATCGATCAAGCAAGATATTGATGAGCCTTTTGATGTTTACTATGAAAGGTACAAGGCTTTAGTTGCTTCATGTCCAAATCATGGGATACGTGAGGGGCTTTTGCTTCAATACTTTTATGAAGGACTTCGTCCTATGGAGAGGCAGTTTTTGGATTTGGCGGCTGGAGGATCTTTGATGGAGAGGAGCCGAGAGGATGCTAGCAACTTGTTGGAGATGAGAGCTACAAACAATCAACAATTTGGATCATCATCAACTAGGCGTGTTAATGAGACGAGTATCCTTGGAGAGTCAAGTGTTATTTCGGAACTTAAGGAAGATTTAGGAAAGTTGACTCTTATGGTGTCAAACTTGGCAAAGGGCAGAGGAGCTCAAGTTTGTGGAGTATGTAGCATGGAAGGGCACCCCACCAATCAATGCAACCAAGTGATCGGTGGCGGCTTTGAGGAAGTTAATGCCGTCGGTTTTGGTGGACAGCAAGGTGGATTTCAAGGACAAGGAGGGCAGCAATGTTTTCAAAACTTCAATCCAAGGTTTAACGATCCAAACTTTCGTTGGAGCAACAACAACGTGCTTAATCCTCAACAAAGTACACAGCAAGGGCAGCAGCCGAGTGGAGGACAGTATGCGGCTCGGCCACAAGGGCAATTTGTGTCAAGGCCGTATGTATCCTACAACCACAAGGAGGGCAGCTGAGTGGACCTAGCAATTATGACCAGATTTTCAAAGACATTGCCACTTCGACTCAATCTTTGTTGGCCACAACTCAAACCAACACGAAGGACATTGCTTTGATGTCAAAGGACATTACCGAGTTGAAAACTCAAATGGGGCAAGTTGTGGACTTCATGGGAAAGTTCAACGAGCAAGGGAAGTTGCCGGGTGGAGTAATAAGGAATCCAAGGAACGAACAAGCTCAAGCTATCGTTACAAGGAGTGGGAAGACACTTGTGTCACCGACATCCCCTAAAGGAAAGAAGACAAAGGGCCTTGGAGTTCTTGACTTGGAGGACAATGATATGTACTTTGGTGATGTCGGAAGCAAGGCAGCCGAGCCTAGGGCTGCTACTAAGAGTCATGGTGATGTCGAGCATAGCATTGATCAAGATGGAGTAGAGCACGTTTCTAAGGAAAACAAAGGAACCGAGCCAAGCAAGGGAGACTTGGAGGCAATGAGAAAGAGAGACTTAGAAAAAGATCCCGCTACTTCAAAGAAGGAGAGTGTGCCGATCTCTGAAGCACACAAAGGTAAAAGTTCTAACTTAAATGAATTAATTACAACTAATCATTCTTCGTGTTTACCTTTTCCTTCAAGGTTCGCCAAGAGCAAGAAAGAGAAATCCGACGAGGAAGTGTTGGAGATTTTCAGAAAGGTGAACGTAAACCTGCCCTTGTTGGAGTGCATTCGACAAATTCCAAAGTATGCTAAGTTCTTGAAAGAGCTTTGCACGACAAGGAGGCATACAAGGGAGACTCAAGTTGTTAAGATGAGTGAGACGGTTTCAGCCGTACTCCAAAGGAAGATGCCGCCAAAGATGAAGGATCCGGGAAGCTTTAATATCCCATGTGTTATTGGTTCTACACGGTTTGAAAATGTTATGCTAGACTTACAGGCTTCTATTAATGTTATGCCTTACAATGTTTATCAATCCCTTGGTTTAGGACCCCTCAAAACTGACAATGTTGTGATCCAATTGGCGGATCATTTTAACAAGTATCCTGAGGGATATGTTGAAGATGTTCTTGTGCAGGTGAATCAACTAATATTTCCTGCAGATTTCTATGTGTTACAAATGGAGGAGTCAAGCGGGAATTCAACACAACTATTGTTGGGATGACACTTCATGAGGACAGCAAGAACACGGATTGATGTTGCCGAAGGCAATTTGACAATGGAGTTCAATGGTGAGGTGATTGAGTTCAACGTTTTTGACGCCATGAGGTACCCCATTGCCGATCTCAAGGAGGGAGAAATTGAAGACGTTATGGAGGTTGTTGCACAATATGCGGCGTCTCCACTTCAAGCATAGCAATTAGCTATTAAGCAAGGGGCTGGATTTGACAAAAATGGAGAATGGGATGAGGAAGCTCGGCGTAATCTTGAGCCAAGAATACGTGAGGTTGTTGCTGAGCTAGAGGCACAACCTTACACCAAGAGGTACGATTCTCCTTTGTCAATTCCCATTACCACTAACAAAATTTTACCATCTGTGGAGCAGGCCCCAAAGTTAGAGCTAAAAGCTCTTCCCAAGCACTTGAAGTATGTATTTCTAGGAGACGAGGACACTTTACCTGTTATTGTGTCTTCATCGTTGAGTGAGCAACAAGAGATCAAGCTGGTTGACGTTTTAAAGAGGAACACGGCTGCCATAGGTTGGACTTTGGCAGACATCAAGGGAATACGCCCTACTAAGTGTGTTCATAGGATACTATTAGAGGAAGGTGCGAAACCAACAAGAGAGGGACAACGACGACTGCATCCTCCGATGATGAAAGTTGTGAAGGACGAGGTGATCAAGTTGTTAGATTGTGGAGTGATATATCCGATCTCGGATAGTCAATGGATTTCACCCGTCCAAGTGGTACCAAAGAAGAGTGGAGTCACCGTCGTAGAGAATGAGAAGAACGAGCTTGTACCACAAAGATTAGTGACGGGGTTTCGGATGTGTATCGACTATCGAAGACTTAATGCAACAACAAGGAAAGATCACATGCCGTTACCATTCATGGACCAAATGCTCGAGAGGTTAGCCGGCCACGAATTCTATTGCTTTCTTGATGGCTATAACGGTTACAATCAGATCATGAAACACCCGGACGATCAAGAGAAGACGTTCACATGCCCCTTTGGCACGTTTGCCTATAGACGCATGCCATTCGGTTTATGCAATGCGCCAGGTACGTTTCAACGTTGTATGTATTCTATTTTCTCGGATTATATTGAGAATATCATTGAGGTTTTTATGGATGACTTTAGTGTCTATGGTAAAGACTTTGATGCATGTTTGAGGAATTTAGAATTGATTTTAGAACGCTGTGTAGAAACTAACCTTGTACTTAATTGGGAGAAGTGTCATTTCATGGTTAATCAAGGGATAGTTTTAGGACATATTGTTTCGGCAAAGGGAATAGAAGTTGATAAAGCTAAGATCGATATTATACATCACTTACCCTCACCTTCAACGGTGAGAGAGGTTCGTTCGTTTCTTGGCCATGCAGGATTCTATAGGAGGTTCATCAAGGACTTTTTGTTGGTGGCAAAACCACTTACTTCACTTCTGCAAAAGGATGTGCCGTTCGAGTGGACGAAGGAGTGTGAGGATGCGTTTGTGCGACTTAAGGATTTGTTGACGTCGGCACCAATCATGATTCTGCCGGATTGGAGATTGCCATTCGAGCTCATGTGTGACGCCTCAGACTATGCAGTTGGAGCAGTGCTCGGCCAAAGGAGGGAGAAGAAGCCATGCGCCATTTACTATGCTTCGCGGACATTGAATGATGCTCAATTGAATTACTCGACAACGGAAAAAGAACTTTTAGCGGTTATTTTTGCTTTAGAAAAATTTCGATCTTATCTTCTGAATTCTAAAGTTGTTGTGTATAGTGATCATGCAGCATTAAGGTACTTGATGACAAAGAAAGATGCAAAGCCGAGGCTCATTCGATGGATTCTATTGCTTCAAGAGTTTGATATCGAGATCAAGGATAAGAAGGGAACCGAAAACGTGGTGGCGGATCACTTGAGCCGAATTGTGCAAGAGGAGGAGCCGATTCCATTATTGGAGATGTTTCCGGATGAGCAATTGTTTCGGTTGGATGTGAGGGAGCCTTGGTATGCCGATTTAGTGAATTATCTTGTGTCTAGGAAGCTTCCTAGCACCGGCTCAAGAAGGAGGCTCGATATTACATATGGGATGCACCATACTTGTGGAGACATTGTGGGGACCAAGTCATTCGACGATGTGTTCTTGAAGACGAGCATAAGTCCATCCTTGATTTTTGTCACAAGGAGGCGTGTGGAGGACATTTTGGACCAAAGAGGACAGCCATGAAGGTACTTGAGGCTGGTTTCTTTTGGCCAACGATTTTCAAAGATGCATATACCACTTGCTTGACGTGTGATCGTTGCCAACGAACAGGTAATTTAGGTAAGCGAGATCAACTGCCCTTAAACCCTATCATTGTTGTTGAAATTTTTGATGTTTGGGGAATTGATTTCATGGGACCTTTTCCTTCTTCTAAGGGATTCCTTTACATTTTATTGGTTGTTGATTATGTTTCTAAGTGGGTGGAGGCAAAAGCCACCAAGACTAATGATTCTAAAGTTGTTGCAGAATTTTTGAGAACTAATATATATTTAGGCCGAAAGGCATAACATTCCATTCATAATGGCCAAAAGGTGTGACAAATGCGGTTTTGTATTTATCGGTTTCACTTATCTGGATTTGCCAAAATCCTGACTTCATATCAAATTTACTAAAGATAATGGATTTGTTTAATCTATTAATGAGGTCTCTTTTATTGGGAATGAGATACCTGATCCATTCTAAGACTGAATTGAGAGGCTTATAATTGATGACTAATCGAGGAGTCCCTCTTTCTAGTTCAGCATTTTTCTGAACATAGAAGGCAGGGCAAGACCAAGGTGATTTACTATGGCGAATAATGTTTTTGGTAAGTAAGTCATTAATCTCGTTTTTACAGAAATCCATGATTTCATGGCTCATTTGGATTGGGCGAGCCTTGGTAGGAATATTTTTCTCATTAAATTCCTGGGTGTAAGGAAGAGAAACAATGTGTTTTTTCCTGTGCCAAAAGGCAGTAGGGATATCAGAACATATTTCTTGGATGATTTTTTCCTCGAAAGTTTTGATTTTTTGTTGAAGAGAAGAATTTTGGAGTTGATTTTCAATTCTTTTAAAATTAATTTCTTCTTGAAGAAAAGCCATTTGTTTAGTTTTTGTTTGAATGGAATTAATGGTTTTTGAAATATTATTTTCTTGGAATGCTTTTAGGGTATGGATTTCTGGGTTAGAAAGAAAAGTAAATTTAACTGGTTCATTAAAGGGATAGGTAATAATAACATCATATTCAGTTTTGAAGGGATAAATCAAGGTAATGAAAGAAAGTCCTAAGATTATTTTATCGGTTAAATTTTTTACTAGGACAAACGAAGTTTTGAAACAGACATTATTTTGGCATATATGGGCTTTAGGGATTTCGTATTTAATATCCATTTTTGTTCCATTGGCTGATCTTAAGGATTCTTTTATTTTTTCAAAATATTTTGAAGGTATTAATCCTTCCTGGATGCAATTAAGATCTGCGCCAGAGTCAATAAGGGCTGGAATTGTTAATTGGAAATCTTTTATTTTGAGTTGTACAGTAGTGTACCATTTTTTCAATTGGATTTGGCGTATGGTACTTATAGTATTACTTTCAGAAGTTTCAGCTTCATTATTTACTGGGGATTGGTTTGGGAAAGGATTTTTAGGAGGATCCTGTAAATTAAGAAATTGATTATTGATTTTAAGTAAATTTATCTCTTGTTTCATTTCGTTATTGTTATTTGTAAGTTCTAAATGTGTATGTTGCAGGGCATGGATTTGATGCTTAATTGTTTTTACTTCTTGTTGCAAATCTTGGATTGTTATTTCCTTTTTATTAGTAGAAAATTTATCAAAAGTTGTAGTTAGGCTAATTTTTTGTGGGGGAGGATGAATTATATTTTCTTGGGTGATTAAATTTTTTAATTTTTTGAGGTATTCGGTTTTAAATTCAGGATTATCTATTTTACTTATTAAATCAATTAATAGTTCTTCTTGTTCTTCTTGTTTGGAAAGAACATTGATTGTTTTGCAATCACAAGCATCCTTACACCCAAAAGTAATGTCTGGGGAAGAATGTTCATCAGATTCGTGAGAAGAAGATTCCATCAAAGAGATGTTATCTTTACTCATTTCATCTTCTGAATCAGTATTTCTTAATTCTAAAGTTTGTATGAGTTTTTCTTTTTCTTCTTGACTGATTTTTAATTGATTAATAGTATTTTTAACTGGACATTTATTTGCAAAGTGGCCAGTCTTGTTGCATTTAAAACATTTGATTTTACTCTTATCAAAAGATTTTTTCTTTAGTTGATGATTTGGTTTTTTGGACCAATTTTTTCTAAATTTATTTTTGGAATAAAAATTGTTTGATTCAAAGTTGGTTTTATAAGGTTTAAATTTTTGTTTTGAATGATAAGGAATAAATTTGTTGCTTGCCTTTTTTCTTCTTGAAGGAGGTAAGGGAGGTAAGCCATATTGTTCGCAAAAATTTCCTAATTCATATTTAGCTGTTTTCTTATCTGATTTCATTTGAGCATTTAGTTTCATATCGATACACATCTTTAATCCTTCTTTTTGAATGATTGTAATTATATTTCCATAAGTTAATGTGACCTGTTTCATTACTAAGGACTTGTCTGATTTTATGAGCAAATAATTTTGGGAGACCATTTATGAATTTTTCTTTCCAAAATGGTTGGTTACTATCGTCCCTAAGCATAACTCGAGAAATGAAAACATCTTTGTACCATTTGAAGTCACTTAAGGTGGGACACCTAAGGTTACTGAGTTGATCATGAATTCTGGAGGTAATATGACTAGGGGTACCTATGAAGTGTTGGATGATTGTATAAAATAATGTGTTAACTGCATCAGAAATTCTCATTCCTGTTCGTTCGTCAAAGATGGTAGTCCCATCTTCATCGCATTTAATGGCATGTTTAATGGATGACCTAGAGTCAGGAGTGAGATGTTTTTCCCACCAGGAATGAAGCATTCCTGTAAATCCTGTGGAAAGTATGTCAATGATTTCGGGTTGACTGAAATTATGATTAGTGACATAGCTATTGGCTGCCATGGACATGTGATGTAATTTATTTAGGATTTCTTGTTCTGATAAATTATCAATGTTCCATTCATAAGTTTTATCTGAAGAAACTGAGAATTGATTGTTAAAATGATTACTAGGTTGTATATCTAGAGGGAGAGGACGTTCTGTCCAAGTTTTAAAAGGTTGTTTCTTGGGATGAATTATTCTATCTAATTTTAAGGATTCTGTGTTTAAGTTTTGAAATATCTGGTTTAATTCTGAAATTTGGCTAGTGTCACGAGAATCGTTATCTGATGAAGTGGTTTGTTGGGTGTGAATTACTGCAATCCTACTAGATTCAGGTTTTTCAGATTTTAATTTTTCTAACATTCGTTCGATCTTTTGAATGGAAGAAGTAGGGTTGATGGTAGGTTTGTTTAATTCACTGAAATGAACTAAAGGCATTTCTGGTTTGGGTTGTGGTAGAACGTTGGTTTTAGAGGATATGTTATCGATTTTTATTTCTATCTTGTCTAACTGGGCTCCTATGGTGACTAAACTCTGGTTTGTATAGTTACTTTGTTCAATAATTTTTTTAGTTTCTGGGTTAATTTTCTTAGTTTCTAAATCTTCGACAGCGATTTTAAAAGGTGAGGCTATGATTGAACTGTTAAGGTGATCAATTACTATTGTTTCAACAGGAGGATGACTAGAAAGTACAGAACTAGTAGAGGTTTTCCATTTTGCTTTTGTTAATGTTTGAATGATCTTTGGATCGTTTAATTGATCTATGAAATCAAGGAAGAATATTTCAGATTTTGTTTCAAGCATAAATGCTTGCCAATCACTAAATAATTGCTTTCGTTGAGTTATGAAAGGGTACTTCATCCTATAGAGGTTTCTCCTAAGGATATTTTCTTGTGAATCAAGATGTTTATCTAATTTAGAGTAATTAATTACGAAGGGTTAAGTGAGTGTACTTAATTGAGGATTTAGTGGAGGAGTAACTAAAAAATCAGAAGCAGTGGGAGAAGTTTGCTCTTCATTTGTGACTGAAATATTTTGAGTTTCGTTTTCTGTATAATTTGGGTAACTAAATTGGGAACTAGTTCTGATGTTTTTAATTTTGAGTTTTTGCAATTCTTCCTCTAATTCTCTAATCCTAATATTTTTAATTTCTTTATCCAAATCATAATCTCGTTTAGACATTATGGAACCTGCAAATGAATGTCTAGCAGTTGCAAAAGAATGTCTAGAGGAATTTCCTATTTCTTGAATTCTTGAGTTTTGACTTATCCTGGAGCTTTGAAAATTAATTCTTACTGTGTCATCATTAAACTGTTGAATACAGTCTAAATCAGCAAGATTATGTTGTGCGTTAGATGGGTGATTCTCACTGGTGAGAGACCATTCTGAAGGAAGATGGACGTCTGACCATCTGATTGTGTGTGGAACACTAATATTGGCGTTTTCTTGACTGCTTTGAATTAAGAGAGTTTGATTTTTGGGACTTTTGCTAATAGCTTGGAAATTCATATTTGTGCCAGTGACTTTATAATGGATTCTATATATTAAGGCTAAAGGTTGGGTTCCTTCAAGAACGTGATAGCCTGAAGTTTTAACATTTAGGGTTAAAGCTTTTAAGATATGAGGGTCACTAAGGCTAATGGTAAAATCAGGGAAACAATTGAAATGAACTGGACCATTAAACAGACTTGACTCAATTAATCTAAGGATACTGTCATTAAAGTCAGTAAACCTTGCATCTCTTAAACATAAGAGAATGGAGGCATTTAGACCTTTTCTAGTTAAAGGCTTAACACCGATTTGGACTAATCCAATATGGAGAAAATTATGACCATCTTTTCGATGTTTCTTAATTGATTCAGGACTAAAGAGTTGGCAAGTTTCGTGTTGTTTACTAAGGGCATAAACTTGTTCTACAAATTTAATATGATGTTCACTTTTAAATGAAGAAAGACTTCATTTTTTCTTATAGATTTCGTTACTAGGAACTCTGGGGATATTCCAATCATTGATATCTATGTTATCGTTTGACTGAAATTCAATTTGTTCTTCATTAACTATATCTGGGATTCTATTGAGGGAGGACTTGGACGAACTAGAAGTGACTGAGTTGGATCTAAAAAGTCGACTCATTTTGGGAAATGAAAAGAAAACCGGACCGTAAGAAAAGATAGGAGGTTTTAAGAACCTAGGCTTAAAATCCTAAAGACTAAGACTCACTCTACACCGCTCATGCCGCATCCGCTCATGCCTCACCTGGGACTTAGTGTTTGGACCTGGACTTAATGTTTGGTTTGGAGAGAATAATAGGCTTAAAAGAAGATAAGGAAAGGAAAATAGAACCCAAAATCTTAAAATTAAGGAACAATTAACAAAACATTTCATAAAATAAGTAAAACAGATATATCAACTCAAGATCCACTCCTAGGTGGTAGTCCGCCACCTGGGGATTGAGGTGTTTTAAACAGAATAACTAAAGATGAACTCCAGAACCACTCCTAGGCGGTAGTCCGCCACCTGTGGTTGGAGATCCTTTAAAGTGTAACTATAAAGGGCATTTCAGCTCTGATACCAAAAGGAAATTGATTTAATAAGTAAAATAGATAATCCTGAACTTAAAACCGAATATCTCAAAAAATTAAAAAATTTAATCACCCAAGAAAATATAATTCATCCTCCCCCACAAAAAATTAACCTATATATATATATATATATATATATATATATATATATATATATATATACCCCAACTAAAATTTAACACTTATATAACAATAGACAAAATTAAAAATGAGCCTTAACACGCTCCTCCTTGCCTAACTTTGTTATTCTTAAATCGATACGGTCCGAACTTCACCACAAACACCGGCAGCCTTATTATAACATTCTACAGTCTTAACAACATTAATCCAACGGCCGGATTCTACCCCCATTAACCACCAAATTCTCTAATCTTTGAAAAATCCCAAACATATCCAAAACTCCTCAAAAAAATCTAAACTTCATATCATTAGACTCCCTTAAACATAACAAATTAAAAATCCTGAAAAACTACTTAACAGCGGCGGCCGACAGCATATTCCGGCGACCTCCAATGCCTACTGTTTACGCCTAAATTAATATTTTACTGCACAGTAAATGTCTATGTGAATATTAATTAAATTCTTGGTCCATGTCATACCGGCGAGCCCAAGTTCTCTAAGTTTACAAATGACGGCCCGCCATGGGACCGCGCGGATTGAGTTACACAGTACGCGCGCGGAACGGACTTCGTGCGAGATGCGGATCTCGCGTGCGGGATGACTCCGCGCAGGCGGGGCGAGGCGAGATTAACACTCCGCGTAGATGACGAGTGGATTACGCGAAGCGAGCTGGCGAGCTAGCCCGCGTGCAAGGCTCCACGAACAAGCGATAGGTGGAGTCCGCGTGCACCACTTTTAATCATTAAAGACTTTTACAAATCTTTGACATGCTTCGGGCCAATCCCTGTGGCCCTTTTAATACGAAAAGCCCTTCTAAAGCCCGCGAACTAGAAAGGCCCGCGAGATGGAAACAGTAGCCTATGCGGAGTGTGCGAACTGGACATGTGTCACAAGCAGATTGGTCCGCGTGGGTTAAACCGTGTCCTTGTGGATTAGGGTTTCAGAGCCCGACTTGGATTCCAAGTTAACTTTCTTCTGCCGCAAGTCGAGCTCCTATATAAGGGGGCTCACAACTCTCAATAGAGGACAATCAAATCTCTCAACAAAAACACAAACTGCAAACCAATTATCCTTCGAGCTACCTCGAAACCCTAACCCTAAGCGCATCGCCGCCTAGGTTTTTCTTCAGAGCTCTCCTGGACTCTTCCCCAATTTCCTGATTCCCTATCGTTGCTCTGCTCGCATTTACCGTGAGTATCGATCGCCTTGTGCTCGTAAATTCCTCCTCTGAGGTGGCACCTGGAAACCCCTTCGCCTGATCAGAAGTCAAGCCCCCGCTACAATCACCCTTTCCTCGTCAGCGAGGTGTCACGCCCGCAACACTCCCCCCTCTCTTTGTTCGCTATTTACCTCTCGCCCGCGCGCTGAGGATCGTGGCCAAAACACCTACTAAAATTTAATACAATCTTCCCCTCAACACACTCTACAACTTCCTTAACTAACACAAAGTCTAATTCCAAGCTTAACTAGGTCAATCAAACCAAAACACAAAATGGAACCCTAGAATTTCTAACCTGATTCTCCTTACCTAAATCAAGAGGGAGTGAAACCTTTTGAGGTTTTGATGTATGACAGGAGAGCTTCCAAACGAGCCAAGCAGCTCCGGCTATGGCGACCGGAGGATGAAGCTCTGACGAGAGGGCAGCCGCGGCTTCATGCCGTGATATCTAGCAAACGATGGTGGGAGAGGCGTTGCCACCAACCCAGGAAGAGAGAGAAGGAGACGGCAGTCCAAACGGGACCGGTGCGGCAGCCCAGTTCAGACGGACGATGTTGGACAGAGGTTGGGATTCCGGCGGGGAGAGAGGAGCTCGGGGAAGAGGAGAGAGAGAGAAGAAAAACTTGGGCTTTTTCCTTTCCTTTTTCCAACCGGTTCCAACCCAATACTTATAACCCAACTCCAAAATAAAACACCCTAAAAACGTAACACAATAAAAATTACCCCTTTTTTACTAGCTAAATTTACCTTTTTACTACTTTCAACACAACCTTCTACGTAAAAATTTCTCCAAAATAATTGTCCCTCAAAACACCTCTACGGACCTTTGAAACTATAAATTCATTAACGAAGACAGTAAAACTCTTGCTAACACTATGCTAGTAATTAGGATAAAAATTTAAGAGTCGGGATGTGACAGTCGTTACATACTTATATACAACATGTCAAGACCCACCCCAAATTTCACCATGAAACCCGAAGTAAGTCATGCGGGGTCCACCTCTAAGGAAAATTTACTGAAGCACTCGGTAAACCTCCCTTGAAAATGGACAACCCTAACCAGGAGAATCTAAGAATTACCCATAAAAAAATAATCCAAATAATACAACATGAATCTTAACACACTCCATTAGAATATTATAAAATAATCCCAAAAGTATTCAGAGCTACTAAAATCAACATAAGCAGGAAAATACACTAGTAAGTTAAACATGTAACCTACTGGTGAAAAGTGGCTGATAGATGGGTGATTATGCCTCGTCTCCTCCTACTAGTACCGACCCGTACTCTGCAGACTGGGCATTTTAAAAGCGAAGAGCCCAAGGGAAAACATTTGAAAACGTTAGAGTGAGTGGATAAAAATGAATTTAATGAAAATAGTTATGCTTTCCCAATTGAATTTCCATAGAAATTATGCTGCATGCGACAGCTCAAAAACTGACAAGTATATGACTAGCTCCGGCTAGTCTCCAAAACTTAATAAAATACAACATTTCAGGCTAAAATATATATATATATACATATATATATATGTATATATATATATGTATTTACACTCGTCATACTCCTTGTATGATTTCTTATGAAGAAATATAAGAAAATAGAAATTCATACAAGGCTACTACGCTTGCGTCTAACGCTCACGTCAAGCCATAATGAAATTTTACCTCATTATGCGGAAAAGACAGGTGTATTTATATACATGCATACTCCCTATATAAATCATTATTATATTCATATAGGGCTACTACGATTGCGTCTAACGCTCACGTCACACCATAATGGTATTTTACCTCATTATGGCGGAAAAGCACGTATAGCTAGCTAGCATTTATTTATATACTTACTATCCTCATAAACATTCATATATAAATATATAATCACCGAAATTCTCAATTTCGGTTATTCTCCAACAAAAGAAAAATATTCATCAATAAATATTTTTGCTGGCATAATATTTAAAACAAAGGTCCACTCACAACTTAGGCCTAAGCCTGATGTCGGTCCGAGGCCTCTTCTGCTTGAGCCTCCTCACGTCCTGTTCCAATTATATAATTAATTTCCCAACTTAAAAATCCAATATTTAATCAAAATAGGCAAAATTAACTGTGAGCCTTAACCACGCTCATCCTTGCCTAACTTCGTCATTCTTAACTCAATATTATCCAACCTCACCGGAAAAATAACGGCAGCCTTAACGCAACCTTCCACAGTCTAAACAACATCAAACCAATGACCGGATTCTACCCTATTAATCCGTCAAAATTACCAAACTTAACAATTTCCAAACCTATCCAAAACTCCTCCAAAAATTCCAAAATTCACATCATTAACCTCCCCTTAATATTCCACATCTAAAACCATAAAAATCCCCCTAACAGCGGCGGCCCGCGGCCGACTCCGGCGACCTCCAATAGCTACCAAATTTTGACATCATCTTCCTCTCAATCTCCTCTACAACTTTCCTAACAAGCACAAACACCACTTCCAAGCCTAATTATGCCAATCGAATGAAAACATCTAATAAGCCTTAGAATTTCAACTCCATATATCTCATTACCTAGCTCAAGAGGGAGGGAGTCCTTTGGAGGGATGAACGTACAGGAGGAGGGCTTCCTTTTGAGCCTAGCAGCTCTGGCTATGACGACCGGAGGAGGAAGTTCCGGCGAGAAAACCACCACGGCAGTCGGACCTTTCAGGGTTGGTTTCTCCTTCACGGCGGCGCTAGGGAGACTGCCACCAGTCTAGGATGGGAGCTGGGTCGGAGGCCGACCGTTTGGGACCGGTGTGGCGGCGAACGGTGGCCGGACGGCGGCAAACGGCCGGGAAGAAATTTCCTGGTAGAGAGAGAGGAAGAGAGAATCGGGAGGGAGGAGAGAGAAGAGAGAGAAGAGAGAAAAAAAGACTGGGCTTGGCCCAACCGGTCCAACCCACACATATAACCCAACTCCAAAATTCAACACCCCAAAAATAATACCCCAATAAAACTTACCTTATACTAGCTAAAATTTACCATTTTTACCGTCATCACATTTTTCTCCTACGAATAATTCATTCGAAATAATCGTCCCCCAAAACCCCTCTGGGGACCAATTAAACTATAAACTTATTGACGAAGACCGTAAAACTCTTATTAACACCATGCTAGTAAATAAGGTAAAAATTTAAGAGTCGGGGCGTGACATAACAACCTGGGAGGCTTAATATCATATAGTATCAGAGATTAGCGGGGCTAGTCGCGAAATTCTTTATTTGTCAATTCATGAGATAAAAGTTTATTATTTATTGCATGCAATACAATTTTTCTAAAGAATTTAAGATGAGAAAGCATACAGTTTAGTTTATTGTTCGATCATTTTCACTTTATTTTTGTCCACTCACTCTAACGTTGTATTTAAATGCTTCTCCCCTTGGCCCTTATTTTCTAATGTCCAGTCTGCAGATTCGTTGGTTCGGCGTATTAGAAGTCGAGACATAGTTACCCATTCCACTGCCATATTGCCTTTAAGTTGCTACTTAACCTATTTGTATTATTATCAGTTTCAATTCTTAGATTGCTCTGAACCACTGAGATGTATTCTTAATTTCAGTTTGTGGTTTGTTATGGAGTTGAGCGTTATGGGCGCAGGGTGGCTCCAAAAGTATAAGGTTGGAGTTTGATTTTAGAAGTGTGTGCAGATGTTTTAGGAAGGGTTATCCATTTTCGAAAGAGGTTATATCGAATTTTCGGTATAATCTCTCTTGGAGGTGGTCCTCATAGGGTTCATTCCAGATTTCAGAGTGAAATCCGGGTTCAGTTTTGACATAAGGAGCTAGTCATCGAAGAGCTTCAAACAACATAAGTTGCACCATTTTCTTCTGAAATCCACATTTCCTCTTATTTCCTACAAATAAATAAAATTAGAGTAATTACATTATAATTAACTTAAAGATTAGCTAAATCTCAGTGTTTAAGTAGTAATTACGTGTATATAAATGCACGTAATCAATCTCATGTCTAGATTCTCACAGTAAAATTTCTCATATTGGCATACTTTCGAGCTCTTCTCCATGACAAAATCATGGTTGCTTAAGAAAATTAGAAAGTTTGATTCAGCTTATGTGTTTGTCTTGTGTGTAGATAGTTTGGGTGAGGGTATTTTGGATAAGAGCAAGGAGGTATGCTTTAGATCGTTAAGTATGCTAAAAAGAAAGGTAGAGGTGTATTAAGTAAGGGAAGTATACAAAACAAATTTGGAGGTGCAATTAGAACCTTCATATTTCGTATTATGAAAAAAAATACACTCCAGATTCGAGCCCAGCCCAATGACCCGAGCCCAAGTCTAATCTATCTCAGACTAGAGCCCAGACCAAGGCCCAAATGCCTAAGTCGAAGCCCAAGTCTGAGCAGGTCTCTGCTACATCTTCCCTACGAAAGTCGCCGTGTCGTCTCTAGTGGCCAACACTTCTTGCTTGACATTTCGCCGAACTCATGTTTACTGATGCAACCCGGGCAAAACTTTCAAACACAAACATAAACTGTCGAAAACGGGGTCTTTGATCTAGACTTAGTCAACCTAGGCTGCCAGCACAACACATAGCCTGATCTTTACAAAAGCTACATGTTCCTTCTCCAAAAACCTCGTCCATGATGCGTCAAACCTCATCCAAAAACCCAACCTCAGCTGAGAAAACCAGAGCCTTCGAGAATTTTCACCGAGATTCCAATGTCGTTGCAGAAAAAACTAGGATTGTGCAGTTTAGCCTGAAACCCGAAAATCAAAACCGATTAGGACCAAAATCGACCCGATCGAGTCGGGCTTTGAAACAGAAATAGTCAGTTCGGGCTAAATTCGGAGCGATTTATATGCTACTGGATGGGGCTGGGTTCCATGTATTTAAAACCGATTTGGACCGAAAACCCGAACTGATATAACAGGTACACATGTCTCTTGTTTATTTGGTGTCATTAAGTATATAACTCTAAAAACCCTAGCTAGTTAGTTCGAGTGCACCTATCTTTTTCTTTTCTTCTCAATACTTTACCGTCTACGACTTCTTTGTGTTCACTGCTTCACTTCTTCTTCTTCCCTTCTATGTTTTTGCCCATGGAGTTCATCTTCACTTAATCATCTTCCTTCTTCGCTTTTTCCCATGGATTTCATCTAATCTGAAAGCTATTTAGATCTGATCTAACTCCAAATCTCCGATTACATTTCTGATTCAGAAGCTAAGAATGTTGAACTATGTTTTGATTCCGATCTGAAGCTAAGATTCCATATCGAGAGGCTGAGACTACCTTAGTATTTTGTTGAACACTTCAAATTTTTTGCTGAAATTGTCATGAGAGTCATCAGAACTCTTAGGTTTTCAGTGAAAGTCAACCAACGTTGCTGAAATTTTTTTGGCCCGAATACCCGAAAAACCAAACGGACTGTGTTCGGATCAGGCTTTATCAGTTTAGGTTGATGAAACAACCAATTCGGACCAAACCGGTAGTTCTTGGTTCGAACTCGGTTTTTTGCACTAGTGTTCACCTGGTTAGTTACTGACTAAGGGAATCATAGTCAATCACTGTTAGATGTAAATCCAATGGTGGAAAGTATTATTTTAAATTTAAGTTGTTTTGTTTTCAACTCTTAGATTTACATCTAACGGTGGTTGACCTTAGTTTCCCTAGTCAGTTACTGACCAGGTGACCATAAATGTTAGCAATTGTTGTATATTACCTTATTCAAGTTACACATATGAGATCAAATATTCATTCACAAATTGTATTTCAAACTTTAAACCCTTGAAGAAAACAAAAATACAGGCAAGACATAATGAGATATTGATCCTTGCTACAAGATATACATACATAAGGGCATCTCCAACAAGAGTTGTTATACCCATATCCATACTCAAAACCCATAAAAACTCATCTCCAACAATCAAAACCTATACCCAATTATGGGTTCCTACCAGACCCATGACCCATTTTGGGTCGAGTTGCAAGGAGGAAACCCATATCCAATTGGCGAGGGACCTAGAAGGCAGTAGCTACACATGAAGGACTCGACAGACGCAGGAGCAACGCGCCATTTGTTTCGCCTGTTGCAGACGCGCGCTAGTTGACAAAAAAATGGTCGGAACCACGACGACGCGCGACGCACGCGTTGAAAGGAGCTGGACACCAGTGGGTCATCCCACGTGAGCTCGGTTATGTTCCTCCAACGGTCAAAAAATGCTCGGCCCAGATTTCATTTCATTCAAAATTAAAGGTCCAGATAAATTCAATTCGAAAAAGAAAAAATGAGGCCGAAAATTATGGGATTTCAATTAAAAAACCTCAAAAAAATAAGAAATTTTTTTTTTAGGAAAATATAGAAAATTATTTTGCCCGTTGGAACAGTAATTTACACCAATGTCTATAAATACCATTCACATTGTTCATAATTTTTCACTCCAAAACTTCTCTCCTCCTTCTACACTCTTTAATTTTCATAATTGTTCTTCATCTAGCTAGTTTTCAAATCTTTTTTTTTTTTTTCAAAGTTGTCCAACCCCAAACCTAGAGGAGAAGCTTGGAAAAACCTCAAAAATGTGTTGTTGTGCATGACGGTGGTTGCGGTTGGTGAAGACGGTGACAAACCTACTGGTCAAGAGAAGAAAAAATTATGGGATCGTATATTTTGAAAGCATTACAATAATACTAAATACACAAACAACAAATAAATGAAAGAAGCAAACATACAAACATAAACATCATGGCACAACACCAATTATTGAAAGCCTAAGCATACAACACTTCACATGCGGTTCTGCTCTGCCTGCTGTTTCATATTCCATAGGTGATTAACCAAATCCTCCTGGAGGCTTCTATGCACAATTGGACATCTAACCTGCTGGTATCGGCGCATGAATTCCCCAAGTGCAGGAGGATCGCGCTCAACCAAATGATCTACTTCGTAGTGGTCATATATTTCTGCTCTCCTTGGTCTTGTTAGGAGCTCATCGGGATCAACTTCATGATTATCTTCAGTTTCATTGTGCTCATCTTCAACAACCATATTATGCAAAACAAGCTGGTCCTCTCACAATTGCAAAACGAGCTTTAAGTATTCCAAATGCTCTCTCCATATATTTTCTGAATGACTCATGCATCTTTGTAAAATGAGTTTGTTGTGGCGTGATCGGGTTTCTAATTGCTTTCACAAAAGTCTCCCATTTCGGGTAGATCCCATCAACTAGGTAATAACATTGACCATATTGGCGATCTCCAATATGGTATTTGACTCGAGGCGACTTACCTCTACAGACTTCATCAAATAGCGGAGACTGTCCAAGGACATTGATATCATTGAGGGAGCCTGGAAGTCCAAAATAGGCGTGTCATATCCAAGTATCGTACGATGCAACCGCCTCCAAGATGATTGTCGGCTTTCTTTTGTAACCGGTGAAATGCCCTTGCCATAAGATTGTGCAGTTTTTCCACTGCTAGTGCATACAGACGAGACTTCCAACCATTCCAGGGAACCCTCTTTTGTCAGCAACATTAAGCAACCGCCTCAAATTTGCCTTTGATGGTCGACGAATGTAATGTTTGTGGTACACTTTCCAGATTGCTCTAGTAAAGTGACTTAGAATTTCCAAAGATGTAGATTCTGCTATGTCGAGGAACTCATCACACAAGTCGGCGGGAAGCCCATAAGCAAGCATTCTCATTGCACAAGTCAACTTTTGTTCAGTTGACAAGCCAAGCCGACCAGAGGCGTCAGGCTTTTGGACGAAGTAAGAGTCATGGTTAGCGACATCGTGCATAATCTGGTCAAACACATGAGGCCGCATTCGATACCTTCTACGAAACATATCGCCTTTGAACCGACATGACGAAGTGAAGTAAAGAGCTTTCAGTCGTTGATCCATAGCTTCACGCTCTCTAGGGGTGTATCGCCGGCCTTCTTGGGAACCACCCCATTCATATTCTTCCTCTTGGATCCTCTGAGTGTGTGAGGAAGCTGCCTGCATCACCAGGGCTCTTTGACAATTCCTTGTGATGGAATCTTCCTCCCCCTTCATTAGTAGTTTCCTCAACCTATTCATTGCAGCAATTAACATAAATTATGTGACGAAAATGAAACTTAGAACTTAAATTCTGATATGAGAGAGAAGAGTTTATGAATTAGTGAGGTATGATAGAGTGAAAAGCCTCGTATTTATGGATGGACCAAAAATGATTGATCAAGATAAGATATGACACGTGGCAGATAAAGATCTAAAACGCAATCTCACTAGCCTCTCACGCAACGACACGAGGAGCTAAAGTATACCTAAAATTCAAGATCTGAAATCTTATCGGATATGTAATTATTAAGAAGATAAACATTGTCACGTGGCAGATAAAAATCTAACCCGCAATCTCACCATCCTATCAACATTTAACACGTGCATTGTCACATCATATTTGTCTTTCGGTATAAAAATAGCAAGTTATTAATTTTTAAAAATAAAAAAAATTATTTAATTTTAACTAGGACATATTATATTAAATTATTTTGTATGATTTATATAATTTATTTGTTGTTATATAAATCATTTAACCCTAAACACTATATATGGAATTTATTTATTTGTTGATGACCAAAACCCATACTCATATCCAAATTATATAAAATAATTTAAATTTGGGTATGAGTATGAGTTTTGACATAATAGTTGGAGATGGAATATGAGTTTGAATAGTAATGAGTTTGGGTGACTCAAAATATAGGTATGGGTATGGGTATAAAATAGATTGTTAGAGATGTCCTAAGAGCATTTGCACCAATGCGCCAATTCGGTAGGCAATTGATGAGACCCATCAACTTTTTTCAAATATAGCTATGCATCGGTTCGAAATTGCTCAGATAATTTGCTGGGGCCAATGTTACAGTAATTGCCATGTTAATTCAATTATCAATTTTTGACCATCAAATTGCTTAAGCATTTCAGTGAAGCCCACTGATAAATATGAACTTTGCACACCCATATTTGCTTTTTGCCTCTGAAAACTGATATTTTTTCATAAAATAATTAATGTTGTACGAGCAATCTCATTATTAATTAATCATAATTACCAAAAATAATTATTTAAATTATAAAATATGAACAGTGATTAGCTGAATTGCCTTCAATTGGTATGCAATTGTCATTTTCATATGAATGCCATTTTCATATAAACAGTGAATTAGCATGAACAATTTAATTGGCAAATCAACAGTTACTCTGGCCTAACCGGTGCAAATGCAAATGCTCTGAGAGCTGATTCCCAATTTCTACCCGATCATTCAAATTTGCAGCAACAGAAGTGTGATTCTTTTCTTATATAAAAAAATTATATCCATTTCCATCCATACAAATAATACATGTTAAATAGAAAATAAATAAGCAATATTGATGGAATTAGTAGTAGGGAATTGCAGGAGGAGGAGGAGATGCATATGAGACTCCCATAACTGGTGGAAGCGGAGCGTTGTTATCAAACTTGGGGGGCTCAGCATGTGGAGGAGATTGTTGATGCGACCATGATGGTGGTGGTGGATGATGCCAATGTTGAGGAGGTGAGTGGTGATAGCTTGGTGGAGGTGGCGAAATTGGTGCTGGAATGATACAACCTGTGGGTGGCAGAGGGAGGGAAGGGGATGGCTCGGATGGTGAAGTAGGAGCTGATGGGGGAGGTGGAGGTGGACTTGCAGCTGTTTTGGGTGGTGAATAATGCTCGGGCGTGTGCCACGGTGGTGGTGCTTTGGTATAATGTATATCCCCCGGCGGGGGAGGTGGACTAGCATGTGTTTTGGGTGGTGAGTTATTCTCGGGAGTGTGCCAAGGTGGTGGTGCTTTTGTATAATGTTCATTGCCCGAGGGCGGAGGTGGAGGTGGTGAAGTGTAAACCGGTCTATGATGATAGTTTGGTGGAGATGGGACATAGGAAGAGTGATGTGGCGGAGGAGGTGGCGGTGAACTGTAAGAATGTTGGTAGCTTGGTGCTTCTGTTGGTGGGATATGAGGTGAGTAGTAGTGTTGTGGAGATGGTGGGGCAGGAGTTGGAGTCTCAACAGACTGTTGTGGGGGTGGTGGTGGTGGTGGTGAAGCATAAGAATGATAACTTGGTGGTGGTGGTGATGGTGATGGTGAAGGTGATGGAGGCACCATATGAGAGTGATGACCAGGCGGTGGTACAGCTAGTGCTGGGGGTGAATGGTTGAGATGGGTCGAACTGGGGGGAGGTGGAGCTAGATGGGTACTTGGTGATACCTTTTGGGTAGGTGGGGGTGGTGGAACAGGAAGATGAGTCCGGGGTGATACTTTTTCAGTAGGTGGTGGAGGAGGTGAAGGCGGTGAATGGAAAGGCGTCGACTCTGTGGGCGGGGGTGATGTTGATGTTGATATTGGAGGTGGAGGATGTGATCTAGTGGAAGGCGATGACTTTGAAGTCGGAGGGGGTGGAGGAGAAGCAACTTTAGGAACAGGAATTCTTTGATGAGGCCTCTGATTCCGTAGAGGCGATGGAGGAGGGCTGGGGCTGGGTTTTTTTTCAGACCCGCCGCCGCCACCTCCCCCTCCGCATTTGAGCTTGCTGCAGTCCACGGGACGGGCAGCCGGGGAGGCACATTCCCTCGTAGATCTTTGATCCAATTTGCCAGGAATGCAGTTCTTGGTACCATTATTAGAGACAGGAGTAGCGGTGCAAGCAGGAGCCTCTCCGGTGAAGTAGTTGAAGGAATAGGTGAAGTTGCGCAAGGCTGGCAGTTGACAAATGGTGGCCGGTATTACACCGGTGAATCTGTTATGGGCGACATCCAGCTCCTCCAAGCTCTTCATTTTGGCTATGGAGGCGGAGGGCAGAGGCCCTTGAAGATGATTGAAGCTCACATCAAAGACGGTGAGATTCCGGAGGCGGCCGATCTGGGGAGGCAAGCAACCGGTGAGATTGTCATTCAACAGAATAATCTCGTTGAGAGTCTTCCACATGTTGCCGATGCTACCAGGAATGCAACCCCCAAGATTATTGTTGGCCAACACAAGCACCGAAACGGGCGAGTTGCCGAGATTGTGGGGGATGCCCATCCGGAACCTGTTGTCGTTGAGGAAAATGGCATCGAGATCCTTGTCGAAGAGCTGGGAAGGAACGGAGCCTTCGAACTCGTTAAAACGGAGATCCAAGTACTTGAGGGAAGGCAAGGATAGCACCACTTTGGGGAAGTTGCCCACAAAGCGGTTGTTGCTGAGATCCAGCTCGTGGAGCAGTTTCAGTCGCCGAAAGCTGGTGGGGACGACGCCGCAGAAGCGGTTGGAGTTGATGTGGAAGAGAGCGAGGTCGGAGAGGAGGCCTAGCTCAGGAGGCAGGTAGCCAGCAATGTCAGCGTGGTTGAGGTCAATGCCAGCGACCACACGCCCGACTGAGGGGAGAGCAGTGCAGAAGACTCCCATGTAGGAGCAGACGTCCGACCCGTTCCAGTTGGAAGTGAAGTTGAAAGGGTCCGAGAAGATGGCCGACTTCCATGCTTGGAGGGCGGTGTAAGCCTTGGCAATCCTCGGGTTCTCAAACTTAAGCGAGTCTTGATCATCATCATCAGCTGCAGTAGCAGCGTAGCAGATGTAGAGGAAGAGGAGCAAGAAAGAGAGACGACGAAGGAGACGAGACATTTGCAAATGAAATGGCAGAGACTCACATGCTCTTGGTCAACAACTTTATCAGACTCTGATTGATCTCCCCATATATGCTAGGGTTAGGATTGCTAGCTAGCTCTCTGTTTATAAATACCAACCAATCGCTTCACTTATTCTACTGGCTGGTTAATTATTTTATTCGAATTTCATTTTTACTTGAGAGTTGGGATTTCAGACTGGGCCTTGGGTGGTGTCCCGGTGGGGTTTGTAATTGTTATTTAAGCGCGCAGTGTACTGGTGTATGTACCAGAGAGTAGATATATCACTCACTCTTGCTTCAATAATGGTCAATAAGATAACAATAGATGGGGGACATTTCAAAATTTATGTCATATGCAGTTGAAAGGAATCATGACATGACATGCTGGCACGTCTCACAGATTTAGAGAGAGAGAAAAATATTTGTTGGTGTAAAGTGTTTTTCTTTTTTATTTTTAGTTAATTTATTTGGTGCAAAGAGCTTGACAAGGTCTTGAATGGCCGGGCCGGAATTCCTCAGAACGTGTCAGCGAGTCTTTTATCACACAGCTCCAGCACGATCTCAACTGGATTCGCTAGACTTGGTCCTTTTATGGTGGTGAAATCTGACACATACGTCTTTCCAGTTTCTACTGTGGTAAAAAAGCACCGTCGCCATTTTGTCTTCCAGAGGCGAGAGGGGCACATTGGGTCGCTCTGATACTCTGTGTTGTCTGCACGATATGTTCAACTTTGGGGGTGGGGGTGTGGGTGGGAGGGAGGGAATCGTTTTCAAACTTAAAATAGAATTTTAGTACTTGGAGTTGAAAATGAGCTCTAAGATCGAAACCATCTGTCAAAGACTCAAATCACCCTCTTCTTTTTTTTTTTTTTTTTTTTTTTTTTTGCTTGCCAGTTCATAGAGAGAGCCGCGTCAATAAGCACCTCAAGAATCGTCTTTAACATGGATCATAAATTGCGTGACAGCATCGACCTAAATCCAGGAGGCATGCCAGTACTCCATTCACACACTCTTCATCGTTCAAAATTAACATTCTACAATCCAAAGCAATTCTAGTTTAAACAAGCATGCATTTTGCAGACAAATTTTGAAGGTGTTATAGTGTTATATCATACCTTCCAAATTCCAAAATTTGAACTACAACCAAATAATGCCCAATCACATCCCTCCACTAGGCCACATATTTTCTCCTTAATGAAATGGACTGGAATGCTTGTTCCCTAACTAGCTAATGTGGCAGTGTGGCACGTAGTTCACCTCATGAATAAGCAAAAGAAGCAGCCATGGCATGAAATTAATTCACATGATACTTTGCGAAACGAAAATAAGAACCGCAGCCAGGCTCAGAGGCCTTTGGAGAATTCCAAGCCTCCTTTCTGAGCCTGCACCTCCATAATATGGTTCGATCATTATCTCAAACCTGCACGATCCAACTGATGGATTTGTTTTGGTGATCATTGAGAGGTTTGGGAACTTGCAAGCAACGTCCAGTTGATTGTTCCTCTGATAGTAACTATTAAATGCATACGAAATGTTTCCTCTAGCATCCAAGTTTCCACAAGATGTGCCGTAACCAAGGCTTGTGCAATCCGCAAGTCCGCAAGCATAGCTCACGCTGAGTGCCACTTGTGGGTCATCGAGGCTCGCTGATGGCCTCATCACACACCACTTACGCTCCAAATAGTGCACCCCTTTTGCCGCTACTACAGACCCTGAATTTGTTGTACCAAGATTAAGCTGGTATTTTGGTATTCCATCAAAAGTGAAGATTCCCCAATGTCGTTCAAAATTTCCTGGATCAATGCTCTTTGAATCCTCATCGATTAAACTGAATAAATATGCATCAATTGGCCCTGGTCTCATTGGAGTTCCTCTCCCACTCAAAATGTGGGACATGAAACCTTGGTTGAACTTCTGAGCATAAACTAGATTAGCGTTCTGGTCTCCATCAGTTGGCCATCCAATCTCTCCAACTATGATTGGTAAGTTTCCAAAACCATTCTTTTGCAGGGCCCATGCTAGAGTGTCATAATTCGCGTCAAACATATTGTAATAGGTTAAACTGCCATCTGTAACAGGTGATGCATTGCCATCAAAGAATGCATAATCAACTGGAAAATTGGCATCGATGTAAAGGCTGATAAACGGGTAGATGTTCACCGTGAAAGGGGCACCATTGTCACTCAAGAACTTGATAATTTGAAGCATTAGATCATGGATCTCAGTTCGGAAGTCACCACCAGATGGCAACCCATTGGAACTCTCATAAACGTCAGCATTTTGGGGTACAGTCACCTTTACTTGGTTACTAATTCCAGCTTTTATGAGGGCTGACTGAACATTCTTAAGAGCGGGGAAGATTGTCCTGAGGAAGCTACCATTATATGTTTCCAAGAAAGGTTCATTTCCAACTGCAACATACCTGAAGAATCATACAAAGGATGATCACATACATGGATGTCAAGACTAGCTTGCAAGAAGTAGAAGAAAACAATAAATCCTCAGCAGATTCAGTAAAGAGCTTTATTAAGCAGAACATAAAAAGAAATGAACAGAATATGTTCCTCATTGTGATAATAGACTAGTCAGACAGATTATTTGTAATAACACTCTGATCAAATCAACAGTAGAATAAACATGTCGAGGGAAAAAATTACACAGGTTTGATAGGCACGAATATGCACAGCCACAATTATAAATAAACACAAAATATATTCATGTATCATGATCCTTCTTGCAGAATGTTAGAGGCTATACCGCTATACATTACAGTTCAAAACTCTTATCCTAGTACCAGGAACAAGCACATTCAAGTATTGAACTAACATGTTGCTCAACCATGCTAGGAGCTTAAATTCTGGAAAGGTTAGGGAGTGAGATGCAGTTCAGAGACCATGCAAGTCATGACTGATTGCAAATTTTTATTCTTTGTGTGAAGCTTAACAATACAGAAAAAAGGAGTTCTCCTCTTTGATTGCAATACTCATTCTTGTTTATTCTCTGGGTAAATGAAAAACCAATCTTGGTTTCTTAATTCTTCAAGAATTTTTTAGTAAATCATTCTTTGAGAAGTTGACTGTCGAGCATTACTGATCAGTTTTCACCAAGAAACTCTTCATTTGAAAACCCCTCTGGCCCCTTTGGAGAAGCACTAATTGCAGCATGGATTTGGCTCATGACAAATCAAACCAAACTTATTTGAATTAGATGACTAAACCTTGCTATTTTATTTTCGCAAAGGGAAGGTAGTTTCAGTTTACACCAACGGACTTCCTAAGAATTTAACCAAGACTTTGGAGGATCGAGGAAGCTGAATATCTTACTATGCGTACACTTTCCCAGTTGGGATGAATTATACATGTAGACTAGAGGACCAGTGAGGGGCTCATAAGCCTAATCAAATGTAGCAAAGAAAACCTTCCAACAAAAGCATTGATATTAGCCGAAACCTATGAATGCTACAGTCTGGAAATCACAAGCATAAAAAGGACCAGTCATCGCATACTTCAATATAGATCTCATATATGAACTTAAACACAATCTTTGCTTGCTAACAACAGTCAATGGTTTCAAAGCCGGGTTGGTAGACGAGTGCTCGGAGTATTGAGAATATAGAGCTGTTAATCAGCACAGATGCAATTTTAATTACCACCATTTCTACGACTACCAATAATTCCAATAGCAAGTCCAGTAATAACAACATGAAAAAGGTTACCTGATCTTGACATTATTGGAGGAGATGTGTGCTGAGACATTTTTGGAAACCCACTTCTCAGCTGCCTTAACGCTGGAGGCTAGAGATGCCAGCATATCATTAGGAATGCCCACCATGACCTCAATCTCAGACTTACCCAAAGTTGTCAGTGTGTCATAATCTGCATCAAAGAGCTTAACCTTTTGAATCCCATTTTGCCTCAGTAGGCTCACCACACTATCTGGGGGTAGAGGGTGGCTTGCCTGTGTACCCCAGTTTGCACCAATCCCACTCACTACTCCACACATCATTAAGTTTGAAATCAGGAAAACTACCCAAATAGAAATACCACCTGAAAAACACCTCCCCATTTTCCCCTTTAATTCAAAGAGAGACAAAGACACAGATATTAGTGGGAGCTGAAAGCAGAAAAAAAAAAAAAAAAAAAAAAAAAAAAAAAAAAAAAACAGCGAGGGCAACCTGTTGAATAGGCTCAAGAACACAGAGAGACTGGCCGACTCACTAGTATAATTTTTCTAACTAAAAAAAAAATAAAAAAATCAGAGGAACAAATCTAGCTAATTGAATTCTAGGTCTCTTTTGCAACCAACAAAAAAAATCTAGCTAACTGAAGGAGACCCAGATTGATTCGAAGCAAACGTAGTAGTATACAGATCCAGAGGAGAAAGGAAAAGGAGGAGGAAGAGGTAAACTAGTTATGGATCATGTTCTCTCGTGCTCGTGGAGTAAAGAGAGAAATATGAAGAAAAAAAAGCTCAAGAATCCATCACTCACTGGTATCAGAAGTAGAAAAAGCAGCTAGGGCGTGTGATGGAGAGAGAAAAGTGAAATATGTAAGTGGGGTGGAAGGAAAAGCTGCAAAGATGTCATTACAGATAGATACTGATGCACAGCAAACAAATCCTAAAGTATTCGTCTTTGTTGTTGTGTCGTGTTCTGTGTTTTTAACGCTAAACCAGAGGCAAACGGCAAAAGCTTGTATCGTATTTTGCGACCAAGGAACTGTAACCTTGGGCGTCGCAGTTTTGACGACGACATCACGTTGTTATACATCTCTGCTTGAGCTTTCAAGGTCTCTGTTTGAGTATCCTTCGGACCAATGAATGGCAAACGCAAAAAAAATAATTCTAAAACAGAATCACCAAATTAAAAAACACAAAAACCTATCTTTATTGTAAAGTCATCTTTATTGTAAAGTTAAAAAAAAATAAAGAGATGACACAGAGGAGAAATTTTTAAATGTGACGGAAAAATTACGTGACAATATGAATTGGTTCTATATTCATATCAAATTTAGACATGTGGATTTTTTACAATTAAAATATAAACTAATATTTTCTATTTTTTGTGAAATGACATTCATGGGTATTTAGCAAGTTCAAACTAGGGTCTAGGGTCTAGGGTTTAGAGTTTAGGGTTAGGGTTTATGGTATAGGGTATATGGTTTAGAATATAGGGTATATGGTTTAGGGTTTAGGGTTTGGGGCTTAGGGTTTAGTATTTAAAAAACAACAGAAAACCCAAAATAGTCTTTGACAAAATAGCTGAAATAATTTTTCATGAAGATAATCCACATGTTTAAATTTGATTGAAATGTAGGACCACGTCAAAGTGTCACGCGGTCCTCCCGTAGCACTGAAAAATTTCTTGACACAAAAAGAATAGTTAGAGAAAGGTAGAAGTGTTATCATTCATTCTCATTAGTCTCCTTATATAGAGGTAAAGTTTACATCATAGTACATAACAAATGAGTAATTACGTGGACAACTACATATATTATAATATTTATAACACTCCCCTTGGATGTCCACCAATGAATGATGAATTGGACGCGTTTATCGTTGTTTCGTTAAAAATTTTGCCAGGTAACAAAAACCGAGTGGGAGAAAAATAACTCTGGTTGTCACATCCCGGTTCTTAAGTTATTTTACGGTTATTTACTTTTGGTATTACTTTAGTTTTTTACCGCTTTGAGTAACCGTTTACTACTTAAGGACCCTAGAGTTGACTTTTTGTAGGAAAATTATTTTGGGAAAATTTCGTAAAGGAGGTTGTAGAGGACGTTAAACTGAGTTCGTGGATATGTGGCACGTTTTAATCGGAGTTTGTACGAAAAAGTTACAAGGGTTTAAAATCAAGGGCAGATTGGTAATTTTGCAGGAAACTCAAGTTCTATAAATAGCAAATCAGACCTCTATTTCGGGATAATTCCAAAAATTACCCATAATTTCTAGAATTGCTGCCGGAACGTCATCGCCTCTGTCCGCCGCCATCCTGCCGAGTTAGGGGGCGAGGTAGGTATCAAATTAAAGCTTGGAGCATCCTCTACAAGTCTAGGTAGGTGGACGCCTATGTCGCGCCGCCGTGAAGGAGAAATCAGGCCCGAAAGCCATGGCTGTGCGTGTCACATCCCGACTCTTAAATTTTTTTACCTTAATTACTAGCTTGGTAATAATAAGAATTTTACCGTCTTCGTCAATGAGTTATTAGTTTAAATGGTCCCTAGAGGGGTCTTTGGGGACGTTTATTTCGGAGGAATTATCTGTAGGAGAAAGATGTGACGACGGTAAAAATGGTAAATTTTTGTTAGTAAAAGGTAATTTTTATTGGGGTATTATTTTGTGGTGTTATTTTTGGAGTTGGGTTTATTTTATTTTTGGTGTGGGTATATTGGTGTTGGACCGGTTTGGGGAGGCCCAAACCATTTCTCTCCTCTCTTTCTTCTCTCCTATCTTCCCCGAGACTTCTCTCTTCCCTGCCAGATTTTCTTCTCGCCCGTCCGCTGCCGTCCAGCGGCCTGACGCCGCCGCATCGGTCCCGATCGGTCGGCCCTTGTTCCCTCTTCCTTCCTGGACCGATGGCAGCTGCCCTAGCTCCGCCGGGAGGGAGTTATCTCACCCGAAAGGTCTGACTACCGTGGTGGTTCTCTCGCCGGAACTCCCTCCTCCGGCCGCCATAGTTGGAGCTACTTGGCTCAAAATGAAGCTCTCCTCCCGTGCATTCATTGCCCCAAAGGTTTCACTCCCTCTTGGGCTAGATAAAGAGAAATATTGAGTTGAAATTCTAGGGCTCATTTGATGTTTTTGTTCGATTACCCTAGCTAGGCTTGGAATTAGTGTTTGTGCTAGTTAGGGAAGTTTTTGTGCGTGTTGAGAGGAAGGTTGTACTAAATTTTGGTAGGCATTGGAGGTCGCCGGAGCCGGCCGCCGCTGCTGTTAGGGGGATTTTTATGGTTTTAGATGTGGAATATTAAGGGGAGGTTAATGATGTGAATTTTGGAATTTTAGGAGGAATTTTGGATATGTTTGGAAATTTTTGAAGTTTGGTAATTTTGACGGATTAATAGGGTAGAATCCGGCCATTGGTTTAATGTTGTTTAGACTGTGGAAGGTTGCGTTAAAGCTACCGTTATTTTTCCGGTGAGGTTGGTTAAAATTGAGTTAAGAATGGCGAAGTTAGGCAAGGATGAGCGTGGTTAAGGCTCACAATTAATTTTGCCTATTTTGAATAAATATTAGATTTTTAAGTTGGGAAATTAATTATATATTTGGAACAGGACGTGAGGAGGCTCAAGCAGAAGAGACCTCGGACTGACATCAGACTTAGGCCTAATTCGTGAGTGAACTTTTGTTTTTAATAATATACCTGCTATGGTTCTGAGCTGAATAATTTCTTTTGTTGATGTCATTTTATTTTATGAATTTTATTTATTTTGAAGAATTACCAAAAAAGGGATTTTTCGGTAAATTATAAATATTTTTATGATTAGAGTATGTATATAAATGCTAGCTAGCCATATGTGTCTGTCCACCTTAATGACGTAGTATATAACCGCATTATGGTGTGACGTTTATGGTTTAGGGTTTAGGGTTTAGGGTTTATGGTATATAAATTCTTTTGTTGAGGTCATTTTATTTTATGAATTTTATTTATTTTGAAGAATTACCAAAAAAGGGATTTTTCGGTAAATTATAAATATTTTTATGATGAGAGTATGTATATAAATGCTAGCTAGTCATATGTGTCTGTCCACCTTAATGACGTAGTATATAACCGCATTATGGTGTGACGTGAGCTTTAAACGCAAGCGTAGTAGCCCTATATGAGTGTTTAATTCATATAGTGGGTATGAGCACATATTTATACACCCGTCCGTCCACCTTAATGGCGTAGTGTAACACCGCATTAAAGCGTGACGTGGGCTTTCGACGCGAGCGTAGTAGCCCTATATAAATTATTTTAAATCTATAAAATAATTATATAAGGAGTATGGACGTGTGTAAATACATATATATATTGGTATATATTTTTGAGATAAAAGATTTATCGCGTGTAGCACGCATTCGAATTTTTTGGAAATTTAAATTGGGAAAACAGAAATATTGTTATTTATTTTCTTTATTTATTCTTTTTATTTTGTCCACTCATTCTAACGTTTTCGAATGTTTTCCCCTGGGCACTTCGTTTTAAAAATGCCCAGTCTGCTGAGTATGGGTTGACACTAGTAGAAGGCGAGGCATAGTTACCCACTTCTCCACCACTTTTCACCTATAGGTTATCTGACAAACCTACCAGTGTGTCTTCATGCTTTATGTAATTTTTCTTTAGTCGCCCTGACTACCCCGGGGGTTAGCGAATATTTAATGGGGTGTGTTAAGATTTATGATTTATTATGTGGATATTTATGGGTAATTCTTGGATTTTCCGGGTTAGGGTTGTTCATTTTCATGGGAGGTTTACCGAGTGCTTTAGTAAATTTTCCTAGAGATAAGTTGTTACCACATTCATAGGTTGCTTATTCAGTTATTCGGAAACTACCAAACTGATAAGGTAATGGAAGGTTATGACGTCCATTACGGGAAAGTACGTCTCCTCGTATTCAATCACAGACCGTTGAGAAAGTCCTTGCGCCACAAAACAAGACTTATATCACAATCTCGTTTTTCTCATTACGCTTCCTTAGAAATACCCATCTAAACAATAGGTTTAACATGGGTAGGTGCGGGAACAACATGCCCATAACACCTTTCTCTTAGTTAAGGAATCTGATTTGACCTGGATTGTTTCTTTCCTTTTTAGTTAGTCGTCTCTTCGTTGAGATCTATCAACGAAGTAAGGTTCGACATCATCGATTATTATAAATTCAGTGGCCACCACAAATACACACATATCATCGATGAACTCTCATTCCAATTCAATATCTCACAAAATTTACCGAGATTTTCTATTCTCAAGAGTGGGTTTAAATGTTGGAGCGTCCCCTAACTTCGTCTTTTCTAAGACGAACCCATAATCCAGATTAATCTCTTGAGATGAATTGGTTTGAGATTGCGATAGCAAGAAGATTCATTTGTGCCAAGTTTACCCTCTTCTAGGGATAAGAATCGTTCGAACTTAATGGTCTACCTCGCTTCTGGGCAGGGACATATAACTGGTTAGCCGCCATGGCCGTACCTCGTCCAACTAGGACGATACGTCCTACGGGGACGTTTATCCTTGCAGGTTTGCAGCAAGTATATATGATCTCGTCACTTTAACTAGATCTGATGAAGTGTCTGGTGTTTTGGCCACGATCCTCAGCGCGCGGAGCAGATGTTTCTAGCGAACAAAGAGAAAGGGGGAGTTGCGAGCGTGCCACCTCGCGGACGAGGAAAAGTTTGATGGGGGTGCGCTTGACTTCTTGATCAGGCAAAAGGGGGGTTACATGTGCCACCTCAGACGAGGATTTACGAGCACAAGCGATCGATACTCACGGCGGTGCGAGCATAGCAACTATAGGGAGTTCAGAGAGAAGCGGGGATGCAGAGTCCGGAGGGCTCTGGAGAAGAAACCTAGGCGGCGGCGCTTAGGGTTAGGGTTTCGAGGAGCTCGAAGGGTAACTGGTTTCAGTTGTATTGGTGTTTTTATGTATTGTTTGAGTTTTGAGAGTGTCCTTTCTGTTAGGGTTCGAGTCCCCTTATATAGTAGTTCAACTTGCGGCATAATAAGAGTATAATTAGAATCCAAGTCGGACTCTGAAACCCTATTCGCACAAGGACACTGCTCCGTCCATGCGAACCAACCATCTTGTGACACATGTCCAGTTCGCACACTTCATTCTGCATAGGGCTTTGTTTCCGTGCTGCCAACTGTAGACTCCTATGCGAACTGGAATTAGGAGCATCCTCATCTCGCGGGCTGCTACAGGGTGCTATCTCGCGTGCTTCTGTAGCTCGCTTCCATTTCGCGGGCTAATGCAGCTCGCGAGCCTTAAAAGGGCTTTTTATATTTAATGGGCCACGGGGGTTGGCCCGAAGCATGTCAAAGACTTGTAAAAGTCTTTAACGTTTGTCGTGGCGCACGCGGAGTCCGCCTGTTTGCTTCCTCGCGAAGTCTCCTACGCGAGCTAATTTGCCAGCTCGCCTCTCCTACGCGGAGAGTCCATCTCGCCTCGCCTCGCGAAGAGTCCATCTCGCCTCGCCTACGCGGACTGGCAAATAGTAATTCCGCGCGAAGGTAAGTGTTCCACGCGAACTGCGTAGTCCGTCTATGTCCAGTTCGCCTCGAGCTAAGTGAAGTCCAGTTCGCCTCGAGCTAAGTAAAGTCTAACTTGGCTCGCGTGTGTTCATTGCCTACGTGGACTATCACTTGTAAACTTAGAGAAACTCCACCTCGCCGGTATGACATGGTCCAAGAAATAATTAATATTTACATAGACATTTACTGTCCAGTAAAATGTTAATTTAGGCTTAAACATTGCCCCATAGCCTCGAAGTTATGAAATGTCGAGAATGACTGAAGAGGTTTATGTTCATGTTGCTCCAAAGGTTCATGTTGCTCCAAAGCCAATAGTATTGGCTCGGGTCATACATAAAAGGAGTGTGAAGAAACAAGCCTGTGAATAGGCCTTGAAACTCAAGCACCCAGTAAGGCATCGTAGCGAACTGCTGCACGGCTTGCCTAGGCAATTTGGACTTGAAAATGCCTGCATTCGCCTGCTCCACTTTTGCATTCGTGTGCTCTTAGCCCGCATTCGCCTGCTCTACATTGCTCATACCGCGAGCGAATGTAGCTCGCATGGATGTATCTTGAGCGGACGCATGTAACTTGAGTAGATTCCAAAAATGGCCCTTGACGAGCTCTTGGCGATGGCGGACCAACATGGAAAGACAATGGCTATGTATTTTGCTGCCCCCCAGTGCGAACCAGTGAGAGACAAACAAAAAGCTGAAAAATTTTAAGAGGCCATGCACTTCGTTGCCCCCCAGTATATACTTCGCTGCCCCCAGTGCGAACCAATGAAAAGTAAACAAAGGAGTTGGCGAACGGCCTGCACAAAGCTGGCGAACCAAGTTTGAAAAATTGGAGGCCACAGGGGTTGGCCTGAATAATGACTAAGACACTTGAAGAAGGTCTAAAGTCTGAAATTTCTGGAACACGATCTGCCAATGTGCCCCCCAGTTTTGATGTTGTTTGCCGAAGCTTCTTGAGAAGAATGAAGGACATCAAAACTTTAGCATGCCCCCCAGGGAAGGAGTTGTGGTACCGATGCCCCCCATTGAGGAAAGCATGTTTCAAGGTCATGAAAACACATTGAAAATGCACAATGCAAATCCGCGCGTATCCTGACCTGTCTGCATTCAAACTGCCATAACTCTCTCCAGGAATGGCGAAATGACGAACCGTAAAATCCTCTGGAAAGTAGACATCCAGGGCTTTCGGTCGGTATAAGGCGAGCCAGCTAGTGCTTCCTGGATCATTCTAGTTGAGTCCGCGAAGTGGACTGTTTGGTAGTGGCTGGTGCAACTTTCAGAATTGCAAACTAGTTGTATTGCCTCTCTGACTTGACTTCGTTGGCAGTAACTCGAAGGCATGTGGAATGCCTGTTGTCATCAAGCCTCAGGGATATGCTCCTATGTAAAGTTCAAGCCTGTCAGAGGCAAGAACGTTGTCTTGCATTTCAGCAAGACCAAGGATCTCTTTTTGTGTTTTCTGCTATTTGATTTTTTTTGTATTTTCTTTTTTCAATGCGAGAAAGAAAGAAACTGAAAGCAAACAGGAGTAAAAAATGAAGGAAAGCTAAGAACAAAGAACGAAGGGTATCATAGTTTGATTAGGTACCCTTGTTAGGCCACGGGGGAGGCCACCAATGCTTTACTCCAAGTCTCGACGTCGTCACGGTTCCAAAATGAGACTGTCCCTGTTGAGAATTTCCAAGTATTGAGCAGGTCTTCGCATCAACAAATTGAAAATTTGAGCAAGGTAGTTCGTAGGGTACGTCTCGCTGCCCCCCACGTATCCTTGTCTTTTGGCAGAACAAGATCTTCAACTGCATTCTCGTGGATCGTATGATATTGAGACCTGCCTTGTTGCCAACTATCAGGTCATAATGCATGGTTTTATCAGTAAACGCCATGCATTGGTCAAGGAAGAGAACCACTTGCTGGTCTCTTTTCACCATATCAAGAGTGTCACTGGGATTGAACTCCTGTGGTCTATACTTATGAGATAGACACACCAACATATAGTCTTCATTGTATTCATCGTATGTTGGCTTTGTGTCAAACTCAACTTTGGAGTCACTATAGTCCAGCGAATCCACCTCTGCCCTTGATACAAATATATGACATCCATAAGCATCATGCTCAGATGCCGCCAAGCTTCTGCTGCACACTAGAGTGAAATAACAAATGCTAAAGCCATATTCTGGCCTCTAAACTTGCATGCAGAGAGTCCAAGAATATTGAAATGTGCAATCGCGGACTGGCCAAAGTATACCACCACACCATGTATAGTTAAGCGTATCATGACCTAAGATTGGCGAAGCGGACTGAGGCATCTCGTTGGTGAACATAAGATTGGTGAGCCAACTCATTAGGAGAAGCGGACCTCGCCCGCCTTGACGCCCCGCGTGTACAGGCTGAAAAGGAAACTCAAGAGGCTCTGGTCCAGCTTCATTTCGCTTGTCAGGACTTGATAAAGAAGGCAGGCAAGCTCCGCCTTACCCCCCATGCGGCTGACCTGTGTCCACATATACATCTTGCATAGGAAAGTTGGCTCTTGAGTCACCTTTCAGGCGAACTTGCGGTTCACCACCAGCGTTTGACCCGCTCTCTTTCTCTAAGGTGGACTGTTCTGTCCTACCTTCAAGCTTATCTTCCTGGGGAACAACGTCGGTTTTTGAGATAAGATCATTATCCAAAGTCTCGCCGGCCTTGACCTCAGATTCTTTGTCATTGACTGACAAAGCAGTCTCTTCCTTGGACGTAAGTTCGTCCCCTTGGTGAGGATGTGTGAGGATACGGGTTTGCCCCCCACGTGTTTGACCTGTGTCCACATATTCATCCCACACAGGAAGATTGTTTGCTTGGTCAAACCTCCTATGGATTTGCAGTTCGCCATCAGAGTTCGAACCGACCTCTTCCTCTAAGGTGGACTTTTCTGTCCTCCCTTCCAGTTCATCTTTCTGAGGAAAACCGTGAAATTTTGAGATGAGATTATTACCCATAATCTCGCCGGCCTCAACCTCAAGCTCCTTGTCATTGATTGACAAATGAGCTTCTTCCTTGGACGTCGACTCGTCCAAAGGAGAATCTTCGCAAGTAGATTGGCTGCCAGGCAACTCAATCTTTTTGGCAAGGTGCTCGTCAACTATAGCATGGGTCAAGACGTTCATGGCTTGCCCCAACTCTTGTTGGGTTCTTGGGAGGGACCCTTCAAACATGTCCTTGTTTTCCATGAATTTGCCTTCTAGGTGGCCAGAGTCCTCACTGAGCACGGTGAGTTTGTCATGGGCAGCCCTCAAATGGACTCTATTTGTTTTTACCTGTTCAACAAAGCCGTCGACCTTACCAACAAGGTCGGTGAGGCTTTGTTGAGTGGCGGAGCTTTGGTTTGTCAAACCCTGGATCTGCCCCGTGAGTTGTGCAAACATCTGGACGACTTGCTCCATAGATGGAGCAGAGTCTGTATTTTGGGTCGGCTGAGAGCCTACCATGGCGGTCTCGCTGTAATCCGGATTACCAAACTGAGCAAGAACCTGCTCTTGAGTGAGGGATCGGCAAGCCGCACTATTATGGGGCTTGTACCGTAGCGATTTATGCTTGAGACAAGAAAGCTGGGGCTTTCGGTACGGCGGTTCCTCCGGTTTCCCAATGATGTATTCGCTTGTACTCCCTGTCCCACTGGGCGTGCCAATGTTTTGGCCACGATCCTCAACGCGCGAACCAGAGGTTTCTAGCGAACAAAGAGAAAAGGGGAGTTGCGGGCGTGCCACCTCGCGGACGAGGAAAAGTTTGATGGGGGTGCGCTTGACTTCTTGATCAGGCAAAAGGGGGGTTACAGGTGCCACCTCAGACGAGGATTTACGAGCACAAGCGATCGATACTCATGGCGGCGCGAGCAGAGCAACTATAGGGAGTTCAGAGAGAAGCGGGGATGCAGAGTCCGGAGGGCACTGGAGAAGAAACCTAGGCGGCGGCGCTTAGGGTTAGGGTTTCGAGGAGCTCGAAGGGTAACTTAGTTTCAGTTGTATTGGTGTTTTTGTGTATTGTTTGAGTTTTGAGAGTGTCCTTTCTGTTAGGGTTCGAGTCCCCTTATATAGTAGTTCGACTTGCGGCATAATAAGAGTATAATTAGAATCCAAGTCGGACTCTGAAACCCTATTCGCACAAGGACACTGCTCCGTCCATGCGAACCAACCATCTTGTGACACATGTCCAATTCGCACACTTCATTCTGTTCAACGCTCCGCGAGGCGAAGCGAGATTGCCAGTCCGCGAGGCGAAGCGAGATTGCCAGTCCACGAGGCGAAGCGAGATGGACTCTCTGCGAAGGCAAAGCGAGGCGAGCTGGCGAACTAGCTCGCGTAGAGGGCTTCGCGAGGAAACGACATGCATAGTCCACGCGCACCACGACAAACGTTGAAGACTTTCACAAGTCTTTGACATGCTTCGGGCCAACCCCTGTGGCCCATTAAATATAAAAAGCCCTTTTAAGGCTCGCGAGCTGCAATAGCCCGCGAAATGGACGCGAGCTACAGCAGCCCGCGAGATGAGGATGCTCCTAAGTCCAGTTCGCATAGGAATCTACAGTTGGTAGCGCGGAATGCAGTGTGCGAACTGGACATGTGTCACAACGCGGGCTATTGCAGCTCGCGAGATGAGGATGCTCCTAAGTCCAGTTCGCATAGGAATCTACAGTTGGTAGCGCGGAATGCAGTGTGCGAACTGGACATGTGTCACAAGATGGTTGGTTCGCATGGACGAAACAGTGCCCTTGTGCTATTAGGTTTTCCGAATCCAACTTGAAGTAGGATTATCTCTCTCTTCTGCCGCAAGTCAAGCTCCACTATATAAAGGGTTTGAAAGCTCTCACAAAAACACACAACTTTACAACAACAACAACTCAGAGACAACTCTCAAACAAACACAAACTGAAACCCAGTTACCCTTCGAGCCTTCCTCGAAACCCTAACCCTAAGCGCCGCCGCCTAGGTCTTTCTCCAGAGCTCTCTGGACTCTGCATCCCCGCTTCTCTCCGAACTCCCTGTGATTGCTCTGCTCGTGCCGCCGTGAGTATCGACTCGCCTGTGCTCGTAAATCCTCCTCAGAGGTGGCACCTGTGATCCCCCTTTCTGCCTGATCAAGAAGTCAAGCGCACCCCCCATCAACCTTTTCCTCGTCCGCGAGGTGGCACCCCCGCAACACTCCCATCTCTTTGTCTGCTAGAAACCTCTGCTCCGCGCGCTGAGGATCATGGCCAAAACATTGGCACGCCCAGTGGGACAGGGAGTACAAGCAAATACAACATTGGGAAGCCGTAGGAAGCGCTGTACCGAAAGCCTCAGCTTTCTTGTCTCAAGCACAGATCGCTACGGTACATGCCCCATAATAGTGCGGCTTGCCGATCCCTCACCCAAGAGCAGGTTCTTGCTCAGTTCGGTAATCCGGATTACAGCGAGACCACCATGGTAGGCTCTCAGCCGACCCAGAATACAGACTCTGCTCCATTTATGGAGCAAGTCGTCCACATGTTCGCGCAACTCACGGGGAAAATCCAGGGTTTGACAACCCAAACTCAACAAAGCCTCACCGACCTTGCTGCTAAGGTTGACGGCCTCGCTGACCAAGTCAAAAGGGACAAAACCCTTTGGGAAGCGGACCAGCACAACCTTACCATACTCACTGAGGACTTCAACCAGTTTGTCAGCGAGACAAGGGAAACCAAAGGCTTGGTCGAAGGAAGCCTTCAACAGATCCGCTTGGATCTAGACCAGAACACGGAGACCGTGAAACAAGGCGCGGAGACCGTAAAGCAACATGCAGAGGTCCTGTCGCTCACTCGCGCGATAGTAGACGAGCAGACCCGCCGCTTGGACGAGCACGACACCAAGCTGCATGACCAGCAGAATGCTTCCTTCTTCGGAAGTAAGAACAGTCTAGAAAAACTAGACGAGTTTAAAGACAAACAGGACCAGCTGAACCTGCGGGTCCTTGAAGTTGAGGACTGGATGAGGGCGCAGGCGCCAAAAAACCCTGCTCTGAACCCTACCGGCCCAAGCGCGAGCGATGGGACAACCAAGTATATTCCTCCCAATGAACGTACCAGGGGAAACCCTAAGGGCGGGACTCCGAAGTCCCCGCAGTTCGTGCCAGGGGCAGGAACGTCAAAGAGCCCATTCCTGCATGGCTCGTTTGCTTCCCCCAGAGGGCTGAATGGTTCTCTGCGTCAAGGAAACGGGATACCCGATGACCCGCTTCTCGTTCATTCCAGCCTTACTCCCAAGAACGGCGGACAGGTCGTCAGTTTCCCTGCATGGCCAAACCATGGGGAAGGGGCAGAATCCGCGCCCGTGACTACAGCCGACTGGCGCCAGCTTATCTCCTCCATTGTCAAGGAGCAAACCGGACACGGTGATGCTAACTTGCAATATCGCGACCCCTATCCAGATAGCGTGGCGCAATACCCCTTCCCGCACGGGTTCAAGAACGTAGTGTTCACTAGCTTCTCCGGCGAAACAAGGGAAGACGCAGCAACCCACATGGCCCGCTTCAAAGTCCAGTGCGGCCAGTACGGGAACAATGACATTCTCAAGCTCAAGCTCTTCGGGACCTCTCTGTCCGGAGCTGCATTTACTTGGTACTCCAGGTTGAAGCCAGGATCTATTGCGGACTGGCCTACCATGGAGAAGCTGTTCCGGGAGACCTACGGTACCATTGAGCCAGAGGTCGGCCTTGACTCCCTCACTCAGATGAGTCAGCAGAGAATGGAGTCAGGAGTCTCCTTCCTTCAGCGGTTCAAGATCCAACAAGCCAAGTGCGACTTTCTCCTACCCGAGCAGGAAGCCATTAAGTTGGCTGTCCGTGGTCTCGAACACCGCCAGCGGCTGAAGCACCATGGGGAACGCTTCATGTCTATGGGCGACCTCATCAACAAGGTCGGCAGCTATGAACTGATCCTCAACGAGATGGACGAGAAGGCGAATGCCTCCAAAGGGACGTACGTACCGGGGAGGAACAGGATAGTCGGGGCGTTAAACCTCCAATCCTCCACGTTCGACCCTTACTACCAAAGGCAGGAGGAGAATGAGGCCACGCAGGGGTATGTCGACGACGTCGGAGCAGTCGAACTGACCGGAAAGCCTTTGGCTCACAAACTGAAGAATCTCAAGATGACCCGCGAGCCAATCACCATTCAGTCCTTTGCATGGACTAAGCCCGAGTACGAGTCCTACACGTATGATGCGAAAAACGCCCATCTTGTCTTTAATGACTTGATCGAGGCGAGCTACGTGCGCTTGGACCATAAGATCCCGTCCAAGGAAGAGCTAAAGGACAAGAAGTATTGCAGTTTCCACAATGCTTACAATCACGACACCAAGGACTGTGTCAAACTCCGCGACCAACTGCAGACTTGGTTGAATTCGGGCGCCCTAAAAATGAAGACGCCAGGAAGCACAGCTTCTCTGGTGGACGTGGATCCTTTCCCCGCCATGGTTGGTATGGTCGAGGTGAATTGGGCCGACCAGCCAAGGGAGAACAGCCGTCACCGCGCACCAAAGCCAGGCGAGCGGCGAATTACCTTAGACCTAGCCGAGCATCCAGAGGATGGTAGTCCGCGCCAGGTGCTTAAGCGAGATCGAGAGGATGGTAATGATGACACACGTCAGCCATCTCGCCGGTACACCTACAACGTCAACCTCGCGCACGAGGTCCTAGACGATCTCATTGACGGCGGACTCGTCACTGTGTCAAGGGCCTTGCCCTATGTTGAGTACAAGGAGGGCCGCGTCCACTGCAAGCTCCATGACAGTTGGGGACACAGAACTCGCGACTGTTACCAGCTTCGCGAGCAAGTCCAGGACTGGTTAGACCTCAAGTATATTCGCTTCGAGGACAAAGGCGGCTTCATGATCACAGTTGCTGACATCGCCTGGCCTCGCGTCGGCCAGCGCGTGATCACTTTGGACTTGTCTCCAAACGCGAGCCAACGCGACCCGCCAGGTCGAAACCGTAAGAGGCCAGCGAATGACTACACCGTTCTGGCGAACCAAGGTAGGAACCACTACTCAGCAAGGGAGGTAGCCGCCAGACCACAGCTCGATCGCCTTTCAAGAAAGGATAAAGGCAAAGCTACCATGCGGGACGATATACCGTCTCCAGCTGACAACTATCAACCCATGAGTCCCAGGACTCGCGAGGAGCTGGAACAGAGGATCAAGCGCCTCGAAACCTTCGTTCAGACACACTGGACTAAAGATGTGCCTTCCTCTCCAGCTTCAAGCGAGATGGACATCTCCGACTCCGGCAGTGAACGCCAAGATAGCGAGGCTTCAAGCCCCAGGCGAGGTATCTTGACTGACCCCTACATTCCTCCGACATCCAAATCAGCAATCAAGGAAGGGATTTGGTACACACAGCAAGGGGGAAAGTCGGTTACCATCAGCAGATCCAAGAAGCAGAAGATACAGAAGAAGTATGGCAGCATACTGCGTGCCTTGCGAGCGACCGATGATGGCATCATCCGACCCTCGCAGCTCGCGCAGACACCAGAGAGAATATGGAGAGAAGCTGAGGGCTTGCGCGCTCTACTCCAAAGGCCACCTGTCACGCCTCCGCGTGTCTGTGCGCGGGCAGCAGACGACCCCGCTCCAAAGGCGAATGTCTTCTGTTGCCTCACCGTACCACCAAGACAGGATCCGCGCCCCACGAGGTACAGATCCTCTCCGGAGCCAGCAAGAAGAAGGGAGCCACAGTTCTCCCGGCACAAGCCGTCATCAGAGCCTGAGAGAAGACGCGAACCGTCCTCCCCAGCAAAGCGAACTGTTCGAAGGCAAACGCCAGAGGCTGAGCGACGAAGAAATCCGTCACCTCCACCAAGGCGAAGGCAGTCGCCAGAGGCTGAGAGAAGACGAGAACTGTCTTCCCCAGCGAAGCGAAGGCTGTCCGCCGCATCAAGGCCAGAGCCAAGGTGCGAGCTGCCTCGGTCATCACATCCTCCGAGGCCTATTCGCCAGGAACCTGAGGTTAAAAAGGAGCTATCACGACCGGGTCCGACCCATCCTCAGTCCACACAGGAGCCTCAGGTCTCAGTCCTTCCTCCTAGGGCAGAGGACAACGCCAGAGCCCCACTAGCCGCGGATAAGCTTTCAGCCGCGGACAAACAGCCTTCGACCAAACTCGTATGGCGACCACGGCAGCCAGAGGGCAACGTCTCGCCAGGGGTCGAAAGTAGCACCTCCAGCCCTAACCTCGCGGAACTTATGGCCCAATGCTTCTGTGAGAATTCACTGAACGAGGAGACTCATTCCGAGCCTCGAATCGACTTGGGTGACAACCAAGCGGAAGGGCAGGGTGAATCATTCACCTGCAATATGCTCGAAGTCTCTGCATGGCCAGAACATGAAGAAGTCGACCCGGCGGAGAGCGCATTTGCTGTGCTCGAAGGAGACGATGGACCCATTGAGACTCCACTAATCCCAGTCCACGAGCAATTCTCTTTTCAGGTCGGAATGGTTTTCTTCATATCTGAGAGATACGCTCTCCCGCCAAATACAACATGCAACGCGGCAGATATTCCAGACAATAGTGAGAGTGTCTGCGACATATCGCCCCCTTGCAGCAGCGAGATGGGTCCGGCCCTGGCGGAACCTGTGAACGCTCCACCAGTGGAAGCTACGAGCAACGTCACACGCATGCCGACTATGACCTTCTCCACTCCGACTCTGGATATGGCCACTCACATGAGGCCATTGTATATCACGGCTGAAGTTGAAGGGATCATGATAAACAAAATCATGGTCGACACAGGGGCGGCAGTGAATGTCGTCACCACCCGCACTATGGGACTCCTTGGTATCCCACGCTCGATGATCCAGACTACGTCCTTGACAGTCAAGAACTTCATCGGACAAGTCTCCAGGACTTTAGGTTTGTTGTTCTTACGGGTCAAGGTGGGCCCAGCTTCAAGGGTCTACACATTCTTCGTCGCCGAGTGTGCTTCATCCTACAACATGATCCTAGGCCGCGACTGGATACATAGGAGTTTCTGTGTGCCTTCCTCCATGCACCAAGAACTCCTGATTTGGGATATAGAGAAACGCGAGACGGTCCTCATCCAAGCGGACCCGCGTCCTTTCTCCATTTCCGCCAACTTCAACGACGCTCGCTACTACAATACTGATTTGGGTCCTTTGGATGTCCAAGGCGTTGATTCTAAAGGCCGCCCATATGGGGTTACTGCCTCCAACTTGACAAGATGGGGACTCACTCAGGCGAGGGACGACTTACAACGTCCCCACACCATTGCAGACCCCCTCCAACCATCTTATGATTAGTACGTCCTCAGAAGAAGCGCGCGAGGCTGGCGAGTCCTTGTGTGAGAGACTACTCTCATATTGGGCGGAACGCAAAGCCTATGACAGAGTCGCCACTATGGAGTACGTAGACGAGATAGTGGACTATACCGATGCCGAGGAGGAAGTTATTCAGTTAGCTCCCGCTGCCTTGGACGACACACCGCCTCGAGTTCGCGATCCCACATTACAAGTTGACGTGGGAACTGCAGAGAAACCCTTATTACTTTCCATCAGTGCCAAGTTGGCGGGACAAGAAAAGGAAGACCTTCTCGCCTTACTACATGAATATAGGGACTGTTTCGCCACGCAGTACGAGGACATGCCTGGCCTCTCCCCGGATTTAGTTTGTCACCGTTTGCCTACTCACCCCTACAGATGTCCAGTTCGCCAAGACGGCAGATTCATGCGAACTGAGACCCAGATCTTGGTCAAAGAAGAGATTGAGAACATGCACCGATCAGGGATCATTCGCGTGGCCAAATACAATGACTGGCTGTCCAACATCGTTCCAGTCCGCAAGAAGAACGGCAAAACGCGCATCTGTGTTGACTACCGTGACCTCAACAATGCGACTCCTAAGGATATATATCCCATGCATGTTGCTGACCTCCTCATTGATACAGCCGCGGGGCATGAAGTGCTTTCCTTTATGGATGGAACTGCTGGTTACCATCAGATCCCCGTCGCTGAAGAAGATCGCCACAAGACTGCTTTCCGCTGCCCGGGGTTCGCGGGCGCATTCGAGTATGTCGTCATGCCATTCGGACTCAAGAACGCGGGGGCAACTTATCAACGCGCTATGAACCTCATCTTCCACGACATCTTAGGCAAGTTGATCGAAGTCTACATCGACGACGTCGTGGTTAAAACCAAGACGCGGGCGACACACGTTGAAGACCTTCGCCAGGTTTTCACGCGGATGCGGAAACACCACCTGAAGATGAACCCCGCCAAATGTGTTTTCTTCGCGGAGGCAGGCGACTTCCTTGGTTTTCTCATCCATCAAAGAGGTATTGAGATCCCCAAAGACAAGGCACAGGCGGTCATCAACGCCTCGCCTCCTACGACCAAAAAGGAGCTCCAACAATTGATCGGGCGAATCAATTTCCTCCGCCGTTTCATTTCCAACGCGGCAGGGAAGGTTCAGCCTTTTTCGCCTCTTCTAAAGCTCTAGGGGGCAACCGAGTTCGTTTGGGAGTCACAACACCAGGAGGCCTTCGATCGCATTAAGGATTATCTTGCCACTCCACCTGTTTTGGTTCCCCCTCGCCCGGGCGTTCCGCTTAAACTCTACATTGCCGCTGCTGACTTGTCCATTGGCGGACTCTTGGCACAAGACGATGAGAATGGGGTGGAACACGCCGTTTACTATCTTAGCAGGGTGTTGACCGATTGCGAGACGCGCTGCTCCCCAATGGAAAAGTTGTGTCTCGCCCTTTTCTTTGCAGGTTGCAAGCTCCGCCACTACATGTTAGCCTTTACCACGGTGGTGGTTGCTCAGTCCGACCTAGTCAAATATATGCTTTCCCGCCCTATCCTACGCGGACGCATAGGTAAATGGATATTGGCCCTGTCTGAATTCTCGTTGCAATATGTTCCGCAGAAGGCAGTTAAAGGACAGGCCATAGCGGATTTCCTCGCGCATCACCCGCCCACTGAGCTGACAGCATTGCGCGAGTTGGAAGTCGTTGCAGTCTCCCCTTCTCCATGGACTCTCTACTTCGACGGCTCACGTACTGACCTCGCTGCCGGTGCTGGGATCGCCATCGAGAATCCTGCAGGAGACCGTTTTTCCTACTCTTTCCAGCTGGACTTTAAATGTATCAATAATCAGGCGGAATACGAGGCGCTCATTATCGGACTGGAAATCTTGTTGGACTTAGGAGTCCGCAAGGTTCAAGTCTTTGGCGACTCCTTACTGGTGGTCAACCAACTTGTGGCGAAGTTCAAGTGTTTAAGCTCATCCATTGAACCTTACCTACGAAAAGCTTTTGATGTCTTAGACCGCTTCGATGATGTTCACATTGAACACATCCCACGCGAATTCAACTTCGCGGCGAACGAGCTCGCGCAGATCGCATCCGGTCTTAGCCTGCGCGATGGAGTGGGCGAACGACTCCTCAAAGTCGAGCGACGTACACTTCCTTCTTTTCTTGCTAGGGGGCAATATGACACAGAGCCTCTCCACGTCGCCGCCTTAGATCCTATTGATGAGAATTGGCGGTTACCATTTATTGCTTACCTCGAACACCCTCATGACGCCACCCATTCCAGGCAAATGCGGTTTCTCGCCCTCAACTTTGTGCTTCGCAATGGTGAGCTTCGCCGGCGCGGCAAGGACGGTAACGACTTCCGCTGCGTGTATGGCAATGAGGCTAAGCGGCTTATGCGTGAGGTGCATTCCGGTGTTTGTGGTTCGCATCAGGCTGGACCTAAGATGCGTTGGTTGATCCGCCGCCACGGTTACTACTGGCCTACTATTCTCAAAGATTGTATTACTTTTGCCAAAGGATGTCAGGATTGCCAGGCTCACGGACCAATGCAACACATTCCCAACATTCCGTTACAGCCGATCATTAAACCCTGGCCATGTCGAGGTTGGGCGATAGACTTCATCGGTCTCATTCACCCCCATTCCTCCGAGCAGCACAAGTTCCTTATCGTGGCCACAGATTTCTTTACCAAGTGGGTTGAGGCCGAGCCACTCAAGGTTGCCTCCGCGACCTCGGTCCGTAACTTTATTTTCAGCAACATTATCTCCCGCTTTGGTATTCCAGAGTGCATCATGACGGACCGGGGGGCAGCTTTCATGGCGGATTCTGTAGTCACTTTCCTCACCGGTTATGGCGTCAAACTCCTGCATTCAACCCCTTATTATGCCCAGTCCAATGGTCAGGCGGAGGCGAGCAACAAAGTTATCCTCGGCATCCTGCGCAAGATGCTAGAGTTGAACCCCCACGTTTGGCATCTAAAACTTCACCATACTTTGTGGGCCTACCGTACCTCCAAGCGCGGTCCGACCGATACCACCCCTTACGCTCTCATGTTTGGCCATGATGCCGTCCTTCCCCTGGAGGTCCACGTCGCCTCGCTTCGTGTCCAAGAACAGCACCAGTTGCTCGATGACGATTACGTCCAGGCAATGTGGCAGGAGCTTGAAGGCCTTGACGAACATCGCATCACTACTTTCAACAATCTCATCCTCGAGAAGCAGCGTGTTGCACGGTCTTATGATAAAATCACTCAAGGTCGGAGCTATGCTGAAGGCCAAACGGTATGGCGTGCTGTGCTCTCCCTTGGGGAGAAAACCGACGGCCGCGGGAAATGGTCCGCGCGGTGGGAGGGACCCTTTATTATTCATCGCATATTACCTAAGGGGGCATACCATTTGCGTGACCTCGACGGTTCGCTCCATCCTAACCCTATTAATGGTCGTTTCTCAAAACGTCATATCGTTAGTGTTTGGGAACGCGCAGATCCTCCTCCCCTCTCTGATCCCACGACCACTGTCATTAGTGTAACGCGCCGTCGCGCTTACGCTCCATCACCTCACACTAGGGGGCAACACCAGGAAGAAGCATGCAGTTAGTTTTAAAATGTGTGTGGTCTAATTAACAGACCATTACAAGATTGGGGCCTATTCCAGAGGCCCTAAATATTTTTAAATTTTTTTTATTCAAGTGTTTCTCATGTCATCAGTTTCTCCCTTTGTAAACATGCATGGTCTAATTAACAGACCAGTACAAGATTGGGGCCTATTCCAGAGGCCCTAAATAAAAACAACTTCATTCAAGTACTTCTCAGTTCGCCGACTCCTTTGTTTACTTTTTATTGGTTCGCACTGGGGGCAGCGAAGTATATACTGGGGGGCAGCAAAGTGCATGGCCTCTTAAAATTTTTTCAGCTTTTTGTTTGTCTCTCATTGGTTCGCACTAGGGGGCAGCCAAATACATAGCCATTATCTTTCCATGTTGGTCCGCTATCGCCAAAAACTTGCGTATGTGCCATGTACTATGTCTTCTAAAGTGGAACAAGCGAATGCGAGCTAGAAGCAAGCGAAAGCAAAAGTGGAGCAAGCGAATGCGAGCTAAGGGCAGGCGATTACATTCGAAGTTCAAGTCCAAGGTACCGAGGTGAGCCATAGAGCAGTTAGCTACGATTCACACTCCTTCGATGTATAACCCGAGCTAATACTATTGGCTTTGGAGCAACATGAACCTTTGGAGCAACATGAACATAAACCTCTTCAGTCATCCTCGACATTTCATAACTTCGAGGCTAGGGGCAATGTTTACGCCTGAATTAATATTTTACTGGACAGTAAATGTCTATGTAAATATTAATTATTTCTTGGACCATGTCATACCGGCGAGATGAAGTTTCTCTAAGTTTATAAGTGATAGCTCGCCAGTAAGTCCACGCGAGCCAAGTTAGACTTCGCGCGGAACGAACTGCATGAGAATTTGACTTTACTTAGCCCGCGCGCGGAATGACTTCGCGCGGAATTACTGTTCAACGCTCCGCGAGGCGAAGCGAGATTGCCAGTCCGCGAGGCGAAGCAAGATTGCCAGTCCACGAGGCGAAGCGAGATGGACTCTCCGCGAAGGCAAAGCGAGGCGAGCTGGCGAACTAGCTCGCGTAGAGGGCTTCGTGAGGAAACGACATGCATAGCCCGCGCGCACAACGACAAACGTTGAAGACTTTCACAAGTCTTTGACATGCTTCGGGCCAACCCCTGTGGCCCATTAAATATAAAAAGCCCTTTTAAGGCTCGCGAGCTGCAATAGCCCACGAAATGGACGCGAGCTACAGCAGCCCGCGAGATGAGGATGCTCCTAAGTCCAGTTCGCATAGGAATCTACAGTTGGTAGCGCGGAATGCAGTGTGCGAACTGGACATGTGTCACAAGATGGTTGGTTCGCATGGACGAAACAGTGCCCTTGTGCTATTAGGTTTTCCGAATCCAACTTGAAGTAGGATTATCTTTCTCTTCTGCTGCAAGTCAAGCTCCACTATATAAAGGGTTCGAAAGCTCTCTCAAAAACACATAACTTTACAACAACAACTCAGAGACAACTCTCAAACAATCACAAACTGAAACCCAGTTACCTTTCGAGCCTTCCTCGAAACCCTAACCCTAAGCGCCGCCGCCTAGGTCTTTCTCCAGAGCTCTCCGGACTCTGCATCCCCGCTTCTCTCCGAACTCCCTGTGATTGCTCTGCTCGCGCCGCCGTGAGTATCGACTCGCTTGTGCTCGTAAATCCTCCTCAGAGGTGGCACCTGTGATCCCCCTTTCTGCCTGATCAAGAAGTCAAGCGCACCCCCCATCAACCTTTTCCTCGTCCGTGAGGTGGCACGCCCGCAACACTCCCATCTCTTTGTCTGCTAGAAACCTCTGCTCCGCGCGCTGAGGATCGTGGCTAAAACAGAGTGATCGATTGAAATTGAAAGTTAATGGAGTAAACTGTCGAGTGCATGAAAGTTAATGGAGTGACCAGTATTTTCTCCAAAAATTTTTAGTCTTCTATGCACGGCGTGTAAATATACTACACCAAGCATGTGGATGGCTAAAACTTATGATTTTATTGGACATGTAGGGGGATCCCAATATATAAATAGTTACAGTTGCATATTTTATTTACACGTCTTGCATTGAAGAATTTCCGTCATTTGTCCCGACTTAATTATGGTATGTTGGAGTTTCAACATAATGAGGAATCACTATTTAGGATATCATCTATGGTAACTTGCTCTCAAATCCGAATCACTAAATCATTTCGTATTTAATTCAAATACATTCCAAAAAGGAGGAAAACATGTGAATTGTGCTTCTTTGACATGGTCCAAGAAATAATTAATATTTACATAGACATTTATTGTCCAGTAAAATGTTAATTTAGGCTTAAACATATGGCATATTATGGGCTACACTACGTAGATCTAGAATTCTTTGCACTTCAACTGGAAGTAGAATTCTTCGCACTGCAATATCACATGTGCGGTTTGGGGATCAAGATGAGACATTCTACACATCGTTCATCAGGAACGGTGACGTTCTTATCTCCCCCTAAAGGCGGGAAGACTGTCTCATCAAAGTGACGACCGTAAATCTAGCGGTATAGAGATCGCCTGTCAAGGGTTCTAAGGAGCACATAATGGATAGGGTTCATAATCGACATATATGCCCATCCTTTGTTGAGGACCCGATTTTGTACGTTGTGGTGGCACAATTGGCACGGGAACTGCACACCTAAATCTATGTAAGTGTGAAACACCAGGTTTGCACCCAGTCACCAACTGTAACACAAAGTAAGGTGGGTAGCAGTGGGCCTCAACCGGACCGACATGGCTGCATGCAAGATTGTATAGCCCGATGCAAACACTAGAAGCTTAGTGCGCATTACCACGGTTCTACCTGCGAGACCATCTTGGGTGTGAATATAGGAAACTATATGTTCAACAGATCCCAAGGGATATGCAATAATCATCAGAAGTCATCGATGTAAACTCTCCGGCATTATCAAGCCTTATAGACTTTATAAGATAATCCGAGTGGTGTAACCTATATTTCATGGGTGAGAGTTTAGCAAACACATCATTTTTCTTCTGGATAGTGATGTGACATCTGATCACTTTTGTTGATGCATCAACCAAAACCATTAATATTCAACTGGTCCGTATGGTGGTTGGATATGTCCACGAATTTTCCCTTGCATTCTGTGCATAAAGAGATAGTGTACATTCTAGTCTTTGCATATGATGGTCTAGTATTCAACATCCTTAATGAGCAACTTGACATAATATGTCATTAAAGACAAGACCCTTATTCTGAAGGGGATGCCCGTGTGATAATTGAGTTTAGGATATGGTGCATCATATATTTTTCCTATTGCATCAAACACCAATACTATAGCTAGTATTTGCTCGAATCATTCAGCTTCTAGCGAATAAATTTTAATATCTTCAATGTACGCTTTGGCCACATATTCGAAGGTTATGCAAAGATATTACACTATTTTTCTGGTGGTTTCAATGTTTTAAGCACTGATTCAATGAACTTACCTTTCAATAACGTTCTTTTGAAACGTAGAGGTATTTTGCCTCATCAGCCAGACGAGAACCCTCAGTTCCTTAATATTGATAACACAAATCAATTTTGATTTAAATTCTAAGGCATCAAGCCTTTTCATTTCAATATTCTCTTGCTTCATGCAAGGAAGATGTCTAGTTCAGATTGTTTCTTCTGGAGACTTCCAATTAACATGTGTGAGGGTTCTTTTTGATTTGGAAGTAACTAAGCCAAAATTAACTCAAAGAATTGAATTGTTGAATTAACCTTGTGCGTGTTTCAAGATCAGGGAGAGGCTTGTAGCGTGAGCTGGCGTGAGAGCTGAAGGCACACCGCGGTGGTGAAAATTGGACTGAGTTTTGAAGTTAGATTTCTGGGAAAGACCTGGGTTTCAAGGGTAGGGACTGAAAGATGGCTAGAGAGGGGGTTTTGGCTTGAAGGTTTGAAAGCATGAAAGCTTGACTGTTTTAGGGATTTTTCTGGGTTTTGGTTGCCTCCACCTTGCAGCTCCCCAAACCTCCATTTTATAGAGCTAAATTGAAGGGTTTTGCCATGCACTGCAGTGCTTTACTCTGCTGGGTAAAATGATTGCTCTCCTCAGACACATGACCTTAGCCCCAAAAGTTGGCAGAGAGAAGTTGACCTTGAGAGATGGAAGAGACAACTCACTGTAGGGGCGCTGCGAGGACAGCTGCAGAGACGGAAATCCTGGAACGAGACAGACCAAGTAACTTGAATTCCACGATTTCGTCATCCAAGGATGAAAGAGCTGTCTTGGAACCAGTCACTGACCTTCTTCTTCCTTGGATTGGGAATGGATGACACTTTTCTGCTGTACAAAGCTTGTCGTCGTACTGCTGCGAGGAAGAGATAAAGTGGTGTCTGGTTTTGCAGAAAGAAAAACAGGGATTGGGCTTTTCCTAAAAGAAGAGAATTTGGGCTTTTCCTAAAAGAAAAAAGGGTGTTGGCCTTCAGATTCAAAGGTATTTTGGGTTTAAAAGATGAGCAGTCCAATTCTCACGTTCTTCATCGATTCGTTGCCGACTTAAGTCGTTGGGCTTGAGTTTCGGGCCCAAGACCGAAACTTCTTAACAACATTAAACTGGCGGACGAGAGTTATGTGACGTGTCGCGTAACCGAGGTCAAACAACTTCAATTTAATTACCCTGCAATCGTAGTAATATGGACAAGTAGGGATCGTTCTAGCCGGGGAAACCAAAGGGCGATCGAAAGAAGAGAAACCAAACAACTTGTAAACAAGCATTCACATATATACATCGAAATATTGGGGGTTTAAGATTGATTAATTCTAACGAATAACCTTCTGAAAATTAAACCTAAGATTATTATATACAAGTGATCAACATACTCATGCAACACGTAACACAAAAAACCATCTAAAATACATAACAACTTCATGCAAGGCAGGGCAGCAACGTTCAAATTGTCCTCGACTCTAACCAATTCCGATTCTAATTAGAGCCTTTGCGGTTATCTATTTGTTAAGACTCCTCAGGTATTTAGAACCATCTTTGCGCTTGATCCTAAACATGAATGCTAACTCATTTAAGAACACGTTGCGTAGAGATTAAACAAGAAAACACTTTAACACATGAATCAATCAGAAACATGATCTAAGGCATGGCGTCACTCATCCTATTAGCATGCAAATTATCAGAATTAAATCCGCCCTAAGTTAATAACAAAGACCAAGACAACTTTGCGTATGAATCGATCCAAAATTATTATGGTAGATGAAACCGTACCTTAAGGACAACCATGGCCGAGGCAGCCTCAAGGATTGATTTAGATGCATGAATTCATGACAATTAATCAATTAGAAATCAAAAACACATAAGAAAATGCTACTGCCCAAAAACCTAAATCACGAAATAATCATATATTCAAGAAGTTACAAATCAAAACATAGAACAATCAAAGATCACACAGAAATCCGAAAACCATGTTTGATAAATAAAACCAAAATCAAAAAGTATATTACAATAGAGTTCGAAACTAAACAGAAAATAATACAAGAAGCCATGAGAAAATCACACTTTTACAACCTTTGAAGATTCGGCAAGTGTGGGGAAAATCGGTGGAAGGATGGAGTGATTCTTGTGGTTTGTGGTGGATGGATCGGCTAAGTAATTTTCTGTATAGGGTTTGGTAGAATTTCGGCTATGTAATTGCAAGAGTAGTGATCATCTTTTCTGTCCTTGAAGTCATGCTTTATATGGAAGAAAAACCCTAGAGAGGCCAGCCACACAAGTAAAATCCCAATTGGTTTAGGTTTCCCTAGTCTTTCTTAATTCGGCCCAATGACCTCTGTCTGATGATTTCGTCATAACTCCCTCTAGAAAATGGATACTGAGGTGATTTCAATTGATTTGGAAACTAGACTCCTGTAGCTCTCTATCCATATCTAGCACGTTTTCTGATTCATTGTGAGCTGTCCTGGAGAGCCCGTTGAAGTTATGAGACGTGCACAAGAATTTTCCCGAAATTAATTAGGAATCAAGACTTGGACATTCCTTTTTATTCTGCCGAATTTAGATATTCTTCTCCATATTGGACTTGGTTTAGACCTCTCCTCAATGGACTAGGCTTCATGGATCAGCTGCTTTGCTTCCTGAGGTCCATCAGGAACACTTCCATGAAATCTTCTTCATGTCACCTAAGTATCAAAGAGTTAACTCATTTTGTGACAATGTAAAAGCTTTACATAATCATAAGAACATCTATAAGGCTCCACAAATAGGCTTTTGACAAATTTCTATATCGGTCCTTTATATTTAACACGTTTTACACACAACTCTATCAAAAACTTTCGACTCTACATTATGACTCTATTCTACGACAATAAGAGATAATCAAAGTACAAATGGAGGTAATAACATATTAAGAATGTCACATTTTATGCTCCTATCATTATGTGCCTCCGTAACCATCCACACCATACCCACTTCTACAAGCCCCAATGATGCGTGTATGCGGCTTGGGCCCACATGAATGCATGGCTATGTTCGCTTGGGTTAAATCAAGGATTTAACCTAAGATTGCATGAAATTATTGCGTGACGAAGTATTAATTGATCGCATGATTTTTTGGGTATCAACATTAGCCCCCTTGATTATGTGGGCTATTTAAGGCATGAAATGGGCCACATAATCAAAGAAAGGCCAGAAAAATCAACCCGGCCCATGTACTATGCATTGATCAACCTAGATAAGCCCAAGTTGACCATCTCCCTATTTCACTTGGACTCTTCTTCTTCTCTTCCGTTTTCTTCTTTCCTTTTTTTTTTTTTTTGCTTTCTTCTCTCTTACTTTGACTCTTAATTCGTTTGCCCCGAATTGCATCTTCTAATCCTTCTGCCTTAAATTGCGTCAGGGCTCAGAGAGATGGCTTTCTTTGATTGAAGATTCATTACAGCTCTAAGGTATGCTTGTTCTCTTCTCTTGATCTTACTTCGAACTCTTGGAATTCTGCGCTCAAATGGTGTTTTCTGTTTCTTTTTGCTGCGGTGACGCACAACTTCTTCTTATTGCAGGGATCAACTTGCCGATTCAGTTTGCCTGGATTGGTCCCGACCTTCCTTGAATTGCCATTGCCCGACTGCGCCAAATCCGCTCAGGTGAGTCCGTGTCCACTAAACTGGACACATTTGCTTTTGGGTTTTGAATTCGAAAGGGGTATGCTTGCTGTTAGCTTTTTCTTGTTTAGTTTGCTAGGAGCGTTGCGGGGACGTATCATCCCTGTAGTAACGATCTTATGATGCTCGAAGGAAAAAAGATGAGGACTTGGATCACTGATGTTGATGATGATAGCATGAATGTAACTGAGTTGGAGTTAGCTTGGAATTTTGGGTTATGAGAGATGATCCTTAGTTTTAATGCGTGTGTCTACTATGCTTGCGTGTCCTTTTCTTTATTATAGACCCTGCGATGTCTGAGCTTGGCAATGAACATGTCACACCCCAGCTTGGCTTGACTTGCTGTTGTTGATTGCTCTTGTTTGTGGAGACTTGCGTCTTGTCTTAGTACTTGCTTTTTGTTTCTTTGCGTAGATGTTGCTTTTACTATCGGGTGTTGTTAGGATGCGTGTATCAGTATGTAAGGCTATGTCTGCTTGGCCATTATGGCTAGGCTTGGGGTGGTGTACCGATAATAGATTGGTTATGGGGGGTTTACCATAGTATGACATGTCTTGGCTTGGTGTTGCTTGGGGTGTCGTATCTCAATCTTTGAGGTACCTGCATGTTTTGTCGTTGTTGGTCTTGAGTGGATGCATATTGGAACTTTGATTAAATGTTACAATCTTGCTTATATGCGCCTCCCCTTATCCTTTGCAGGAAGAACTTGTTATGGCTTCGAAGATTAAAGCTTCTCAACCTGTTGAGCTTCGTGACCATTATTTCTCACTGGAAGATGGTCTTAAAGTTGCACCTACGGCGGTAAATGGTGAAAGCGATTCAGAGGGGGCGCCTCATGAGTTTGCAGCTCACTTTGTTCCCCCAAATTCTATCTCCAGGCTATTGATTGAACGAGGGGATTACTCAGCAGCGCCAATTTGCTTTAAGTACTCTTCGAAGCCTATCACGGGTTGGTCAGAATGGATATGTCATGAGATGGAGCAGGAGGAGTACGGAGAAGCCATCAACGAGGCAGGGGTGAGAATTTCTCTGTTCATCTTTGGTTTCTGCGAAGTTTATAAAGATGACATTTGCCTCCGTCATGTTGTACGAAGATGGAGTCCTATCACTCACACATTTATCTGCTCTTGGGGGGAGTTCACTCCTACCTTGGAGGATGTAAACAACATCATGAGGCTCCCATCGACCGGAGATGTTGACCCTTTCAACATAGTGCTGGATCAGGATGAGAAAGAAAAATTAGAGATCTTAGAGTCAGGCGCCTGTTTTTCTAGGGAGAGGTTCCGATTTTGCCATTGGGTGCGGCACTTCTAGGGTTCAGCTGATGGGAAAGGTGTTGGTTTTGCTTCTGGTTACCGCCTGGTGGCCATGTTTGCTTATTGGTTGAGTAGATTCTTATTCCCTGACTTTCCTGACGAGAATGTCCAACAATGCTTCTTTCCTCTTGCCATCAAGCTAGCAGCCGGCATCCGTTTTCCCTTGGCCCCTCTGTTCCTCAGCCATCAGTATCGGATGCTGGATCAGATTTTTGAAGATGAAAAGGCAGGCGCGGGGAAGTATGGTATTGGTTCTCTGGTGTCTAGTTTTTTCCTACAGGTGTTTATTTGGGAGAGGATTAAGAATATGGAAGTACAACCAGCAACTCCTAGCATGATTACTCAATTTGAGAGAGCCAAGAGGAGCTTCAATCTTGCCGGGCTACCTCTGTGCTTTAGGTGGTTAAGAAGGAGACCAGCGAAAGGGGTATTCAAGCCTGTCATGTTGGATGATGTTGATTTGTTCAGGTTCCGGCCATACCTTGCTGAGCATGACTTTCAGAAAAACTCTTTCTTCTATCCGAGCAGCCAGTCCTTGCCATACTTGAGTGATTTGGAGTTATTTTTGGCTACCGGTATGCAATCTATTCCTTCTTATAATGCGTGCTCCGGTCCCTTAACAGAGGTGTATGCTCCTCACAGAGTTAGGAGGCAGTTTGGTATTGACTAGGGGGTTCCAATTCCTTTTGGCAGTGAGGATGTTGAGGGGTGCATCAAGAAATTCATCGGTGAGGCTGAGGTTCCTTGTAGGGAAGAGTTCTCCGATTGTGTGGGGAAAAGGTGTGACGTTGGTGCCGTTACACCATCGTTTGAGGGGTTTAGAAAATCACAGCAGCTTGAATTTAAGAGATTTGTTGAAATTGAGGGTGTCAGGATGTGCCCTGTTGCAGAACGTAAGAACAAAAGGCTGCTTCCTAGTTGCACTGTCAGGGGCGTGGTATCTAGGCTGAATCTGCCCTTCCTTGAGGTGTACTCAGATGGCAGGACGCAAGAGGTTGGTCATCTTGGTGAGGTCCTTAAGATGGAGGAGGACGAGGACTGTGCCGCAGGGGGTAAGGCCTCTAACAACGAAAGGAAGTTCAAGAGTAGGGGCGTTTGTCGCTTTAAACCAAAGGCTGCGATGAGTGGCGCTTCTCTTGTGGAGGTACAAAACGCCAATAAAGTTCTTTTGAAAGTTCCGCCGCGCATGGCTGAAAGCATGGAGAAGAAAAGGAAAGCTGCTTCTAACTCAGGACTAGGTGGCAATCCATGGAAGAAAAGTGTGCAGGCTACTCCTTCTAGGCAGAGCTGCCGCATTGCTAATATGGTAAAACCTGATCCTGAACCACCTGTCTATGTGGACTTAAGCGGCATGCGAGGCGATGACGGAGAGGATGACGCCTCGCTTGATGACTATGGCAGCCGGGTATTTTCTTCTCCCTTTTTTATTATTATTGTTTTTTTTTTTTGTTTTTTTACAACCCAGCAAATTATGGAGGACACTACATTACAGCCTAAGAACAGCTTAATTCCATCTTCGCTAAAATATTTCATTGAATGGACTAAATCCGCTTGGCATGAGATTAAGCTTGGCGTGATTATAATATTGAGATTGTATTGGCTTGATATATCTAGATATGATCTTGATATATATAGGCATATGGCATGTTCGTCTTAAGCATATGTAGGAATTAGGATAGTGCATGTAGCTTGATTTGATGGAGTTACATGTAGGTTTTTTTTTTTTCGGTAACTTGGCACCTGAGCCTTCTTTCTCCTCTTTTTTTTTGCTTTTAGACAAAATCTCTTGAAGATGCAAGCCGTAAGGATGATGACGATCAAACGGAAGATGGGGGTCAGGTGAGTTTCTTGGTGTTTTCATTGCGATTTGCATATGAGGGGATTTCAAGCATGTGTTATAGTTATCTGCGTACTTGAGATTTTGGCGTTGTTTGTCATGAGCATTTGCTTCTCGCGCATTGGTGCATGATCTTGGCATGTGGTTGTTTTGCATGGTGCATTTATGATGACTCGTTTGTTTTGCAGACTAGGACTACTGTGAATAAGGGCAAATCTCATAGCACTCATGGTGCTACTTTAATGGATCATGACCATAGTGTCAATGAGGTATGCTATAAGACCCGCTGCTTGTTCCGATTTTCTTCTTCCTTCTTTTCTCACGATAACTTTGCTATCTTACTGAGCAATTCTTCTGGCGAGAGGGACGGTTGCAGTGATAGCCAAGTATGTATTTAAACTTTGTTGCATGGGGAATTGTCTCACCGGTCACCTATATAGTGATTGATTTTTTTTTTCGTGCTTTGCTAGGATGCTGGTATTGATAGTCCGATTAAGGAATCTGTTGTTGTGGGCACTGTTGTTACCTTAGCGAAACAGTCTGCTGATCCTGCCGTCGTGGATGCTATTGACACCTTGATGGAAGAAAGTGTTGAGGTGAATGCCAACTCTCATGGAGATAACCGCGATGCTCAATATGAAACAGTAAGTAAGTTTTTTTTTTTTTTTTTTTTTTTTTTGTAGCATGTTTTAGCCCCCATGATTACTTGGAGTGTGGAGAAAAAAGACAGAATTCACGTAATCAAAATACTCGGCTTGTTGTCTTTGGGATTTGCATATTATGTTGAGGTTTGATGTATAGTTGTCATGAAAGTTCCTTTCTCTTTATCTTCTTTCTTGTGCAGGTGGAGTTGGCCTTGTCGGGCATTGGAGAAAAACACGTGTCATCTCCTTGCTATAACTTATGGGAGCAAGGATCCTGCATCCTTGATTAGTGAAGGGATGCCTTCCTCTGCTCCTAATTCTGGTGAGGCGCGGGGCGTTATTGACCTGGAGACAAGGTTCAGCAGTTTCGTCGCCAGTTTTGATGACATGAACCATCACTCTAGCATCACTATAGATAGCATTGCGCAGCCGTTGAGTGGCGACCAATCTTCTTTTGAGGGTAGCAAAGTTTCTTTAGAGTTTATGGCTCCTTTGACTAACTTTGTTTGCAAGCATGGCGGAGGCAACTTTTCTAACTTGCTTGTTGGGGCGAAGAGTGCTCGTCAGAAACAAGTCTTAATTGAATATCTTGGTCAGCTATTACATAGCATGGAGTCTAAGGAGGTGAGCGATGAAGCGACTTTTCTGATTTGGAGGGATGCATGCCGTGATATGGTGGATTGGGGGCTTAATGTTGGCTTCATATGTGATCATTTGAAGAAAGTTGCCAAAAGTTACTTTGGGCTCAAGCCTGCTGTCTTAGAGGACTGCTGCAGGGAGATTCAACAGTTGGAGCAGTCTGTGCTTGAGTTAAAGAGCGAGCTTGCATGCGCCGAAGAGCAGTTGGGGAAAGCAAAAGAAGATCTTCGCACCAGATTTGGCGATATTAGCGTGGCTTCTATTTTGGAATCTTCTTGGACATCCCAGAGCCGCGCCACTGATGGCTTATTTTAGCTTTGTTGCATGTTTTATCTTGTGGTCTTTTGCTCGGGCTTGGAATCAGATGTAGTTTTTTTTTTGTTTAAACTTAGGATGAATTCCCAATATTTGCTCTATTCCTTTTGTTTTAAGGCTTGGAGCACGACATCTTGGCTGTTTTTGCATTTTACCAAAGGTTTGAAGTGAGATAACTTGGATTCTTGCATGTATATTTTTTTTTAGCTTACGGCTTGAAATGGGATGGCTCAGACTCTTGTATTTTTTTTTTTTGGCAGGTTGCAAGGAACATAAAGCATGAGAAATTAGGGAAGTGTTTTTTTATTTATTTATTTATTTTGCTGAGAGCAATACAAAAGGTTGTAACATCACCATAGTGGTGTGTTTACAAAAAGGGTCTATAGCTAGACCTCTTGAAAAATCTTCTTCCTTGCTTGAAAGTAAGAACTGAAATTGCATAACTAACAATAGTAGAGTTTGAGCCATTTCCCATTGATGGGGCTCATGCGAGCTCCGCTGGTGATAGAAGCAAGCACATAATAGCCACTGCTGTGAGATTCCTTGACGATGAATGGTCCCTCCTACTGCAGTGCAAACTTTGAGGGTCCTGAAATCTGCTTCCTTACCTAGTCAGCTGTTTTGAGCACAAGGTCGCTGTTACGCCCCGACTCTTAAATTTTAACTTAATTACTAGCATTGTGGCACTAAGAATTTTACCGTCTTCGTCATTTAATTTATAGACCTAAAGTCCCTAGAGGTGTATTGAGGGACGAATATTTTTTAAGAATTATTCGAAGGAAGAAAATGTGACGACGGTAAAAATGGTAAATTTTAGCTAGTAAAAGGTAATTTTTGTTGGGGTATTATTTTTGGGGGTGTTGAAATTTGGATTGGATTTATAGTGGGTTAGACCGGTTGGGCCAAGCCCATTTCTTTTCCTTCTTTCCTTCCTCTCTCCCGCTCCCGCACCCGAGCTTCATTCCCTGCCAGATTTTCCGACCGCCCGACCGCCGTCCGGCCGCCTCAGACCGCCGCACCGGTTCCAAACGATCGGTCTCCAACCCAGCTACAGTTCTAGACCGGTGGCAGCTTCCCTAGCGCCGCCGTGAAGGAGGAATCGACGCCGAAAGCCCCGGCTGCCGGAAGCTTCTTTTCGCCGGAACTCCTTCTTCCGGCCGCCATATCCGGCGAGCCTTGGCTCAAAAGGAAGCCCTCCTCCCGTGCTTCAATCCCTCCAAAGGGCTCCTTCCATCTCGAGCTAGGTAAGGAGAAATCGGTATTTGAAATTATAGGGCTTTATTGTGTGTTTGTGTTCTTTTGGCTTGGTTAGGCTTAGAATTGGAGTTTGTGGTAGTTAGGAATGTTGTAGAGGAGGTTGAGAGGAAGGTGCTGGCAAATTTTGGTAGCATTTGCAGGTCGCCGCTGCCGGCGCCGCCGCCGAGAAAATGTTTTTGGTGGAGAATATTATGAGGAGTTTAATGGAATGAGTTTTAGAATTTTTGGAGGAGTTTTGGATAGGTTTTGGAATTTGTTAAGTTTGGTATTTTTGGCGGATTAATAAGTTAAAATCCGGCCATTGGATTATTTTTGATGATTAGGACGTTGGAATGTGTTTTTGAGGATGTCGGTATTTATGGAGATTTATGGTTGGCAGTGAAGTTAAGATTTAGGACGATAGACATGGTTGAGCGCGGGAAACTCATATTTAATTATGCCTATTTTCTTTAAACGTTGGGATTTTATTTGATGAATTATTTATGTTTTGGAACAGGACACGAGGAGGCTCGAGCAGAGGAGACCTCCGACCGACGTCAGGCTTAGGCCTAAGTTGTGAGTGGACCTTTGTTTTTAAATAATGTTTTATTGTTGAATAATTTCTTTTGTTGGAATTTATCCTAAATTGAGAATTTCAGTGATTTTACTCATTTTATTTAACGTTTATGAGTATAGTATGTATATGAGAGAACGCTAGCTAGCAATACGTGCTCCCCTCATAATGAGGAAAAATGCCATTATGAGGTGACGTGAGCGTTAGACGCCAGCGTCCTAGCCCTGTACGACTTTCTACTTTCCGAGTTCATTCTATGTTTTTAGATTCATTCATAGAATTCGTACAGGGAGTAAACACGTATAAATACCACCCGGTCTCACCCCCATACTGAGGAAAAATGCCACTATGGGGTGACGTTCGCGTTAGACGCGAGCGTCCTAGCCTGGTATGGCTATCTACCTTTAAGCTTATTCATAGATAGCATACATGAAGTAGACGGGTGTGAATACATACTGATATAATTACATAATTTAGCCTGAGAGGCTGTACTTGTTTAAGATTTGGAGACTAGCCAGAACTAGTCGTGTCCTTGATAGTTTTTCTTGGGGAAATATTATTGCTTGTCGGAATTATTTTGTTCACTCACCCTGACGTGATTAAATATTTTCCCCTGGGCTTTTCCTTCGTTTTAATCGCCCAGTCTGCAGAGTTCGGGTGGGGTCTAGAAGGAGGCGCCGAGGCATAGTCACCCACATTTCCACTACTGTTCGCCAGTAGGTCATTTGTTTAAACCCACTAGGATTTTTATCAGCTTCCGTTGTCTTTCTTGTAGTAGCTCTGAAAACTTTCGGAAAAATAATTGTGTATTATTTTATTCAGTTATTTGGATTAAAGTGAAGTTTAATATTTTGGGTTAAGAAGGTGTTCTATATTTTTTCCGGGTTAGAGGGAGGTTTGCCGAGTCCTTCGGTAAATTTTCCTTGGAGGTGGTCCCCGCAGGACTTACCTCGGGTTTCAGGTTGAAATTCGGGGTGGGTCTTGACAGTCGCCTTCTTTGAAACATCTTTCTTTGATTGTCCTGTTGTATGCTTGAGTGACCTTCTTGTGATATGCCTTCATGTTATCCTCAGCTTGCTGCCTTTGTTCATCTGCCGCCTCCAAGTCCATGAGTCGCCAATCAAAACAAGATGTTGCATCCCATTCCAGGTCATTTACGGTCAACACTCTAGCTGTTGGGACTGTTAATTAGACTGGAGAAATTGCTTCTGAACCATATACCAATGAGTAGGGGGAGAAACCCGTAGTTGTTCGAGGTGACGTACGGTAAGCCCACAACGCATCTGGGAGGTGGGTACTCCAACCCTTTTCATATTCAAACACCATCTTGCTTAATATTCTGAGTAGAGTCTTGTTTGTAGCTTCTGCTTGACCGTTTCCTTGAGGGTAGTACGGGGTTGACTTCTGATGCTTGACTCTATATCCTTTGAGCATGTCGCTGACTTCTCTATTCACAAAAGGGGTTCCATTATCTGTGACGATATTGTAAGGGACTCCATGCCTGCAGATGATGTATTCTCTTATGAAATTGCAGACCGCAGCTCCTGACGCCTTGCGAAGGGGAACGGCCTCCACCCATTTTGTTGAGAATTCTATAGCTGTAATTATCCAGACGCAAGCATCTGAGGTTGGGTTGATCTTTCCCACAAAATCAAGCCCCCAAGTGTGGAAGGGCCACGGTGTCCCCATGTCTTGAAGAATGGTTGAGGGCTTGTGAATTAGGTTGGCATGTGCTTGGCATGTATGGCATGTCTTCACTCTCATGTAAGCATCCTTTCTCATTGTTGGCCAATAATAGCCAAGGCTTAATAGCTGCCGATAGAGCCTTCTTTTGCCTTGATGCTCACCACATTCTCCTGCATGTATTTCCTACAAGGCTTGCTGTGACTCTGCGCTTCCCAAACATCACAGTGGCTTTCCATTGAAACCTTTTTGATACAGTATTCCTCCATCAACAACATATCTTGCAGCTGTTTTTTTCACCTTGTACTTGAGGTTTGCATCTACTGGGAGTATTTTGTCGAGTAGGAATTCCAAATACGAAGTTCTCCAATCATTGGCTAATGTTACTGCGAGGACTTCCTCTTCTGAAGGAAGCACAGAACACTTAGAGCATGCAGCTTGTACTCTAGATGCCTGTTCCTTCATCTTCGGCCAGTAGTATCCTTTTCGCAAAAGTCTTCTGTACAAGCTAACCACTTGTTCAAGTCCACATGTGGCCTCGTGCACTTCACTCATTCTTTGCTTGGCTTCCTTTTCACAGATGCACCTAGCCAAGATATTGCCTGAGAGACACTTGTATAATTCGTTATTGAGGATTACATAATCTTTCATCATCTTTAAGTCACTGCCAGCATTTCAGGCTACACTTGACAGGTTTTCGCCAATCATCCTCTTCAGGTAACTTAGTAAGAATTATTGCTTCTGTGTATGGCTTGTTCTTTTGTATTACTGCGATGTTAGGATGATCTCTTGTGAATGACAGTTTAGACCCAAGCGTGGCCAAAGCATCTGCATATCTGTTGGTGGATCCCGGTATATGCTCCATGGTGACGTGATCAAACATCCCCATTATCTTTTCTGCTAGAGTTCTGTATGGCGATAAAGTTGGCTCCTTCAGCGCGAAATCACCCTTCACTTGGCTGATGACTAGGTTTGAGTCCCCAATCACTCTTATCCTTTTAACTCCAAGTTCCACTGCAGTAGACATACCAGTGATGAAAGCTTCATATTCAGCTGAATTATTGGTGCAGGGAAAGCTTAGTTTGAATGACAGAGCTTTGGTGTTGCCTATAGGATCTACTAACACAACTCCAGCTCCTCCACCATTGCTTGTGGCTGACCCATCAAAGAAAAGGGTCCAGGGCTGCTAGTTCTTTGATTCCTTTTCAGTCACCACTCCCACCATTTCTGGTAGCTCCCCTGGAATGTCTTGTATGAGAGAAACTTCTTCGTGGCCGGGAAACAAAGAAAGCATGTCAACCACAGCTTGCCCTTTGATGGCGCGAGGCGTTATACATTCAATATCAAACTCTGACAATTGCAATAACCATCTGGCAAGACGCCCAGACAATACTGGTTTTGTGAGCAGGTACCTTACAGGGTCAGTCTTGACCATGAGTTGAAGCTTGTGTGCAAGGAAGTAATGACGGAGCCTTTGTGCTGCATATATAAGAGCTAGACAAATATTTTCAGTCTTAGGGTAGCGTGCTTCAGCTCCTCCCAACAAACGGCTCACATAGTACACAGGGTGCTCCTCTCCATTCTCATCATCTTGTGCAAGGAGTGCCCCCACTGCAGTGTCAGTCGCAGCTAAATACAATTTGAGAGGTACGCCAGGGATTGGCGCCTTCATGGTTGGTAACTTTGTAACAAGTTGTTGCACCTTCTCATAGGCCTTTTTGCATTCTTCAGTCCATAAAAACTTGGTGCTCTTTTTAAGGAGAGGAGCAAAAGTTTTTATCACCGCATCTAGGCCTGGTATGAAGCGTCTGATGTAGGATAGCCTGCCCAGGAAGCTTTTTAGCTGCTTTTGGTTTGATGGTGGTGCAGTGGAAGTTATAGCTCTTGCTTTATCTGGATCCACGTCAATTCCCCTGCTATGAACCACAAAACCAAGAAACTTTCCAGCCGACACTCCGAAAGAACACTTCTTTGGATTTATTTTTACCCTGTATGCCCTGCATCTCTTCAATACCTTCTTTAGTATGCTCCAATGTTCGCCCCTTGTTTTAGACTTCACCACCAGATCATCGACATAGTCCTCAACTTCTTTTCCCATCATATCATGAAAAATGGCAGTCATTGCGCATTGATATGTTGCTCTGACATTTTTTAAACCAAAAGGCATGACTGTGTAGTGAAAATTTCCATAAGGGGTGCGGAAAGCAGTTTTCTCAGCATCTCTGGCAGCCATTTTTATTTGGTTGTAACAACTGAATCCATCCATGAAGAAGAGCATGCCTTGGCCTGAAGTTGAGTCGATAAGCATGTCCATATTCGACAGCGGGAATTCGTCTTTTAGACAAGCTTTGTTTAGGTCTTTATAATCAATACAGACCCTAACTTGGCCATTTTTCTTCTTCACAGGGACAATGTTGGCGAGCCATGTAGGATGCTTGATGGGCTTGATGAAACCGTATGCTAGAAGCTTTTCAATTTCTTGCTTGATTTGTACTTCATCCTCCTTGCGGTAATTTCTCCTTGCTTGTACAACTGGCTTAGCCTCAGGTTCCACGTTCAGTGTATGGCATACAAGGTTTGGGTCTAACCCTGGCATTTCTTCATAATTCCAAGCGAAAACATCGCTGAACTCTTTAAGTAACTCCACAAGATGCTTCCTTTCTTCAGTTGACAGGTTGCTGCTGATGAGTATAAGTTTCTGTGTTGCGGGGTCATCACTCAGATTCATAGTTTCCAGTTCTTCAGCCACTGCGATGGATCCATCTTGCGTGTATTTAGGTGTTGGTAAAGTTTCTTGAAGGGCATTGGGATCGGGTGTCACCGGTATCCCTTCTACGCTTGCGCATTCATTCTCCATGACACCTCTCAGTATGGGACCTTTCCACGAGTTGCGGTCAGGCCCCGCAGTCCGTCATAAGCGGTATATAGTGCGCCCATTGGGCAACACTACCCTGGTGCATCTTAGCGCTGCTTAAGCGCAAGCACTAGCCTCCCCTACTTGTCTCATTACTGTCGGGAGATCACTGTCGCTAATATCCCTGATATCTTGCCATGACGGCAAAAGCACACCATAAGCTTTAGTAGGTCCTCCATCGTTAGTAAACTCATTGTAATACTCAGCTTCAATGTAGTGAGCTTCACTCTGGTGGAAAGGGAGCTGGTTCCCCGGAATTCTTATCGGCTTAAGACCGATTCGCCCTTTGACACACTGGTGATAGGTGGAGGGGATCAATTTATGCTTGTTGAGCCATGGCCGCCCTAGCAAAGCATGGTAGCTTGTGTCAACATCCAGCACTTGGAACTTTGTCTATGACCGAATTGGTCCTACCTTAAGATCCAGCTGTATGTACCCAATGGAGGTCTCATCTGCTTTAGCAAAACCAGATATCTTCAATTCTGACTTCATTATCCTCGATCGTGGGATCCCCGCAACCTTGAGGACATAAAGTGGTATGATATTGAGGGAGGAACCAGTGTCTACAAGCGTTCTTCTTACAAACACGTCATTGATCTGAGCTTCCAAGTAAAGTGGCCTCTTGTGATCCAGGTATGGCACCTCCATATCCGAGTAGGTAAAGATTATAGCATTGTTGCTCTCTAGCATGGATGCGGTTCTTACTGCTTCAACAGCAAAGCATTGAGGTCCATACTCCTCAGAGATGTGCATGAGAGCTTGAGCAGCAACTTCCCTAGCTTGTGGACCATACCCCAATTGATCAAACAAAGACTTGCACCCTGTGTACTTGTCCATGTACTGTTTCATGTCGTCAGCTTCTGTCACAAAGAATGCATGACTTGCTTCACCGCGGCAATAAGACATGCCACCCCGTAGCGTGTCTGTTCGGCTTCTCCAAATTGATAAGCATGATTAGCTCCCAAGTATTGGTTTGACGAACTCACATCTCCTTCGGGAATATCAGGGTGAGACCACGGGGTGCTATAGCCTTGAAGTCTAGAGTACTTATCCCAAGCATATCGATCCATGACTCGTGACCCCTGATACTGGCATAGTGCATTCTGGTAATCCATCATGTCTCTGTCATCTTCCTCCATATGGTCATTAGCTGCAGTGATTACACAACATGTTTCATTTCCCTTCCGTTTTGGCAGGGGATCTTCGTCAATGGCTTGTTGCCTGGTGGATAACTCAAGTGTTCCATCATTTATCTTCTCATGGAGTATTTTCCGCAGAACCTGGCATGCTTGGCTTGGATGGCCAACATACTGATGATAGCGACAATAGCGGGTATCACTCTTTTCTTCCTTTGTTGGAGGCTTCTTTGGGCGTGGCAACTTGATGACACCATCAGCAAACAGTGAATCTAGTATGGCATGAAACTCTTCATTGCCGCAGGGAACGGCCGGAAAGGTTTCCATTTTCCTCTTGAAAGAAGACCTGTCTTCTACTGCCAGAGTTTGGTGAGTGTCTTTCTTTTCTGATCTCCAACTCTTTTGTGCTTTTACTGATATGCTTGTCTTCTTTGCCGCATCCATCAGTCCGGTGAATTGGTTGATGCCCACATTTTCCAAATAAAATTGTGTATTCTGGTAGCATGTTACTGATGCAAATTTCAACCAGAGACTGCTCACCTTTCTCATCATAAAAATCAAGAGCCAAATCTCTAAACCTGCGAACAAAGTCCACAAGGTTTTCTCCAGCTCTTTGGCGAGTGTAGTTGAGTTGAGTGATGGTGACTCTCTCTTCATGCTCAAAATACTTTTTGTAAAACCTGCTTGCCAAATCTTCCCAGGACCGACTGAGCCTGCAGCGAGTGTGGTATACCATGTATAGGCACGATCGGTGAGTGATTTTGAAAACTCACGAAGCTCCGCAGCATAAGGCCCGAGTACATCAATGAAACGACTGACGTGCTCCTTGGGACTTCCCTTCCTTCCATCAAAAGGAGCAAAGTTTGGTGTTTCATAACCCTTAGGGTAAGGCATGGAAATCAAACTTGCTGGATAAGGGGGTTGAGGAATATACTTCCAATCCTCATTAGTGCGGTGTAGCTCTCTTTCCAACATAGCCACAACATCCTGCTGAGTGACAAAGGATATCCCTTTCTGCTCGGACCCCTTAGCTGCCTCGGACTCTTCTTGTAAGACTTTTTCCTGGTGCTCAGTGTTTGGCTTAGGTGCAGGGTTGGGATTCTTTAGGTCTTTCACAGCTTGTATGAGTTCTCTTTGGGTATCTCCAAGCTTGGTGAGGGCACGCACGAGATCAGTGACGGTGAGCTCATCCACCGTCTGCTCTACGTAGGTTTCTTGCTGCTGTTCATCTTGTTGGTGCTAGGATTGAGGGTCTGCAGCAGACTCGCTGACATTCTCTTGAGAGCGTGAGCGTGCATTCTTGCTTCTCCTACTTGGGGCCATGACTTGAATCACAACCTAGTTACTCCCCAGCGGAGTCGTCAAAATGTGAGGGTTCTTTTTGATTTGGAAGTAACTAAGCCAAAATTAACTCAAAGAATTGAATTATTGAATTAACCTTGTGCGTGTTTCAAGATCAGGGAGATGCTTGTAGCGTGAGCTGGCGTGGGAGCTGAAGGCACACCGCGGTGGTGAAAATTGGACTGAGTTTTGAAGTCACATTTCTGGCAAAGAACTGGGTTTCAAGGATAGGGACTGAAAGATGGCTAGAGAGGGGGTTTTGGCTTGAAGGTTTGAAAGCATGAAAGCTTGAGTGTTTTAGGGATTTTTCTGGGTTTTGGTTGCCTCCACCTTGCAGCTCCCCAAACCTCCCTTTTATAGAGCTAAATTGGAGGGTTTTGCCATGCACTGCAATGCTTTACTCTGCTGGGTAAAAGGATTGCTCTCCTCAGGCACATGACCTTAGCCCCAAAAGTTGGCAGAGAGAGTTGACCTTGAGAGATGGAAGAGACGACTCACTGCAGGGGCGCTGCGAGGACAGCTGCAGAGACGGAAATCCTTGAACGAGACAGACCAAGTAACTTGAATCCCACGATTTCGTCATCCAAGGATGAAAGAGCTGCCTTGGAACCAGTCACTAACCTTCTTCTTCCTTGGATTGGGAATGGATGACACTTTTCTGTTGTACAAAGCTTGTCGTCGTACTGCTGCGAGGAAGAGATAAAGTGGTGTCTGGTTTTGCAGAAAGAAAAACAGGGATTGGGCTTTTCCTAAAAGAAGAGAATTTGGGCTTTTCCTAAAATAAAAAAGGGTGTTGGGCTTCAGATTCAAAGGTATTTTGGGTTTAAAAGATGAGCAGTCCAATTCTCACGTTCTTCACCGATTCGTCGCCGACTTAAGTCGTTGGGCTTGAGTTTTGGGCCCAAGACCGAAACTTCTTAACAACATTAAACCGGCGGACGAGCGTTATGTGCCTCCGTAACCATCCACACCATACCCACTTCTACAAGCCCCAATGATGCGTGTATGGGGCTTGGGCCCACATGAATGCATGGGTATGTTCGCTTGGGTTAAATCAAGGATTTAACCTAAGATTGCATGAAATTATTGCGTGACGAAGTATTAATTGATCGCATGATTTTTTGGGTATCAACAACATGATATGAATAAAAGCTATTGATTTTATCTTGTCTGATGAATTTATGAATGAAACTTCAAGTTTCTTAAGGGGGTTATTATCGAAACTACAAGTTCGATTTATACATGAACTACCGGTTCATTTCTGAACTACCGATTCATTAGGTACATGTATTTTCAAATTATAATCATGTAGCAATTGATGATATTAATTCTACGTTACTAATTTAGCATAGTGAATATGTCACGTAACTATGTGTAAATGATTCTGGCAATTAACTACACATTAAATATGGTGAATATATTAACAAAAACCATTATGAGAAAGTATTTAGAGAGTCTTATAGACATACATAATTACTAGGTATGAAAAACCAGTGTCATTAGATTATTTTCCTTTTGTTTGATTCTGTTGGACCAAAGGAATTAACTGTAATTAAAGTGAAAGAAATAAACCTAGCCTCTACATACTTTACAAGCCTACGGGGCACAATCTGAGTGGTATGTTAGGCTTCTAGGTCCAGTAGAGAGAGTGGGCCTACTGGGCTCAGAATGGTCTGCCAAGAAATGCAATGTTATATATTAGTCAACCCTTTCGGTAACTCCAATTGTATCCGACCAGGTAAGACATGATGAGGTGGTGGAGCGAGGCTCACTTAAGTACACATCCTCAAAAGAACTTGCCTAGACATCGCATCTAACTGGGTGAGCCTAGTTTGAGAAGAGTTATAATCATTGTCATGGACTCAAGGCGACACATGACGAGCTTCTAGCTCAATTTCATATATATTCAGGCTTGATTTAAGCTTCTGACTTAACATCATTAATATTTACCAATATAACATAAACCAATGCAATATATGTTATTAAATCATAACAGACAAACTTAATGTGAAAATAATTATATGAAACAGAAATAAATTAAATTATAACGAACAATTTAATTATCATCGACATAATGTATATGCAATAAAATTGGTATTTACTGAACCAATGAATGTCGATAACGTAGCGGTTACTCATCACCAATTGCTTCTGGCATTAATGTGTCATTACATACTCATAATAATTATCGATATAAATGATAACATAATTGAGAACTAATTAAATAAAACTGACGTGATTTGAATTTGGTAACCGACATTAAATATATGGCATAAATTACTAAATAAATATCATTTATACAGCGGTTAAGTACCAAATGCAATGAGTTCAAATCTCATTAATGCTTCTAGCATTATGCATAAGTATTAAATTAGATAAATGCTTCTAGCATAATGGATTATAATGACATTATTCAAATTGGTGTAACCATAACGTTTCTATCATTAATTGTGCAATAATTTGGCCCATAATGCTTGTACCATAATGTATGGGTTATAACTTGGTAAATGCTTCTAGCATTAATTACATACCCTTAAATGACATTGAATTTGACACTATTCAAATCAGTAACTGACAAAACGTAGATGTTAATTATACGTAAATAACATCATCAGTGTTATGCGTCATTATTCAAATGACGTTAAATTTCTAAACGGATTTTATTCAAACTTCATTAAGAGCAATATTAATTCATTTGTATTATTAAATGCTTCAGGCATAAATATTCCATATATGTAACGTCTAGCATAAAAGACCAAATTAATGGTTATGTGCGTTACTTTTGGAACGCATGTATATACTTGAATTTGACAGTGATCTTGAATTTGATACATGTAGTTGTTGATCCATGTGCCTTTTGGTTTGCACTACTAGGCAGGTGGCTGTGGCTAATTACGAAGGCTACTGGCCGTTCAATGATTTTCAATGCCGATTTTTCTTTCCAAAATCGAAACATGAACAGAAATAGATCAATAATATGAATTTGGTGGTTCATGCATAAAATGAAATTTTCTATATACTACACAAATTAATAAGCACATATATATACAAATTTCGAATGGATAAACGAAATATGGTTTATGCTTCATGGTGTAGCTTTTCATATAATCATGGCTTGAAGAAATGAATTAGAATTAAGATTTGGAAAACTTTACTCAATACGGAGCTAGAAGGATCTTCATCTCAGTTGAAGTGCAAAGCTTGTCAGCCAATCCAATTGTTTCTTTATGATGATCTTAAACCAGGTTGAATGATTGTCCTTTGCTTGGTTGATCAACAATTTCAGAGTTTTTCGTGCAACAGCAAATTAAACTCAACATTAGAACTATTCGTGCTGATAACGTGTTGTAAAACATAAAATACAAGAGATTGAGAGAGAAGAGGAACGACACTTAGAATGAGAATAAAGGAATATGTTGTCTCATATTGAGTAAGGAATTATCTATTATATAGAGATGTAATCAGTATGTAAATTACATGAATATCCCTAATAAGCTAATTACAAGAATGTCCATTAAATAAACTATTTACAACAATATTGTTATTATAGTTGTGATTTGATTATGAAGAACAAAATAATGGGAGTATGTCGAGCTGTTGGATTTCAAGACAGGACAAGAGCATAGCAAATTAAGATGAGTATTCAAAATTAGTTAAAGACTAGAAGGATGAAATGGAAGAATTGGACACTTGTTTTTGGGTGTCCATAATTTCAGAATTTGACTATGAAGATCAATGAAATCGGAGGATGGTGATTTGGGTTGGGATACGCCGACAACGTTGACTATAAATGTAGATTTAAAATGTGGGATAATGTGAGATGAGCGCGCATGGCATGTGATTCGGAAATTAGCGAATAGGGTGAGAGGAATCGAGAAACAAGGATTTGGGTGTCCTTAGCAAATTTTGAGGACTTTGATCATATTTTTTTGAAGTGATTCACCGACTTCCTTGAAATAAGAACCAGATACGAGGATTGAATGCCAATAGCATGATTTCAGAAGCAGAAGGATAAAGATTTCAGAAACTGTGTCGCGGTGTTACTAATTTTAGCTAGCGTCGGAAATAACGCTTGGATTCCAGGTAGGGTCTCTCTCGGGAAACCTTTTTATAATTGGATAATTAGAGTAATAACTGAAATCGTTGACTTGTGTGCCATTGGGTGATTAATTCTTGGATGTTACAGTTTTTCATAAGAGCATGTGTATTCGTTGATTCAAATGATTAATGTTATCGCTTTTCCATAAAAGCATGTGTTCGATATTGTAATATGAGCATTGATATTCGATTGCATACATAATGCATTGTGAGGAATTGTGAGATTAGTGAGAATGGTGATTGTGGAGAGGTGTGAATAAGATTGAGAGGAAAGAAGCATTTTGTGTAGTTGAGTTTCCTCATGGGTTGTCTATGAATCCATGTCAACTCATAAGTGCACGAACCGGGGAATGCAGAACCCTTCGATGGTGGACATCGATAAAGCGATCTAATCGGGTTTCGGATTTGGAGACCATGAGTATAACAAGACGACTAACAAAAGAGGTATTGGAGTTTAGATATTACTAATTTGTTAAGTCGTATATTGGAGACATCTACACGGTCTTTATTGTATGGACTAATTAGCCAGTAATTGAGTAGAAGGAGTTCATTTGCATATATGCATTGAATTGTTATTATTTATTTCAAAGTATTGGCTTTTACTTGAAAACTTAATTGTGCGACGTAGTTAAGATTAACCTAAAAAGGTTAGGCCCCACTAAGCCTAAGCTCACCCCTATGATTTTTGTTCATGTACGACACGTCTTTTAAGAAGTTAATTTAACTGTGATCCTTAGCTGACACGTACAAAAGTAGAAGAATTTTGGAAGATTAGAAGTGAGCTAGACCGCAAGACTTGTTTTGTCTCTGTAATTTGTTTTGTTATTTGTAAACGTTTTATTTTCTTTTATTTTAAACAATTTCTGAAAAAGTATTTGAATTTGTATTATTTTCTTTTACTTTTCCCGCTCACGCCTCAGATTCAGTGTTAAGTGCTTGGAAACCACTAACACCGGGTTCGGGGTGTGACAAAGTGGTGTCCACAACTCCGTCTCGCCGTCCCCGACCTCACTATGTTCTTTGTGTTCGCAGAGGAGCTCTGGCGAGAGAGAAAAGAAGGAGAGAAGGATTTCTGCGTTCGCCGGCGACCTTCTAATTCCGACGACGGCGAGGAGAAAGAATGGTAGCGGCAGGTTCCTCTCATCCTCGTGGTCATGTCCATGTCCTTGGTTTTCAGATAAGAAGTCTGGAGAAGGAGATTCGAAGAAGGAGAAAAGGGTCTGGGTTCATCGGCGTGTTCTCGATCCCGGCCACGGTGGCGAGCATGACTGGTGTTGGTAGCTTCGCCTTAACTCCTTGAACATCGTCGTGCTACTGGTTTTCAAAGAGGAGCCTCCATGAGTAAGAATCGATAAATTGAAGTTTCAGAATTTTCCGGCGAGAGTTCTGTGTTTTCCGGCCACCGACGAAGGCAAGTGAGGTATGAAACTTGGTATTGCTCTACCTGTTTCTATATTTGAAATTGAGTTTGGTTGAGAGATGAAGAATTTGGGTTTAGGCAGTCGGTGACCGCTGTGTACGGTGGCGACGGTGGTTCTAGAAGTTGGTTTTCTGGCTTTGTTAATGTGTTGAATTGTTGTGAGTGATTGTAGATGCTTAAATTCAAGATTGGAGGAGTTGTTGATTTTGGGTCTTTGTTCCTTTCGGGTTTACTATTTGTGTTGGTGATTTCTATGTTCTTGTTCCATTTCCAATCATATGAAAGTGCAAGAACATGAATTGGTGTTGTTAATGCTTGATATTAGTTATTGGTTAATATTGAAGTGAAGGAAGGCTGCGCAGATTATTGTTGATTGGTGATTTTGGGTTTTGAATGAGTTTTATTGATTTTGATAAGAGCTACTGTGTGTTGGTTGTATGAGAATGAAGGAAAGTTGTTAGCTATGGAATTGTTGTCCGTAGCTACTCTAAATGCAGGGAATAAGGATTTATTATGGGTTCAAACTATTTGGGGTGTCCAAAGTAAATTCTGAAATTGGATTAGTGCTTGGAGCACAGTTGAGATCCAACGATGAAAAAGTAGTTTTAAAGTGGAATGAGTGTGTACGACGTTTGATTCGGAAATCGTCAGAGAAGGTGTGAGGAAGGTGTGAGGGTATGCGGATTAAGGAACTCATTTGGGTGTCCTTAGCAATTTCAAGGACTTGATCGTATTGACTTAGTTAGGCTTTCGCCTACTTTCTCGGAATGAAGATTCGGTACGAGGATCAAAGGCGAGTAGCTGGATTGCAAGAGCAGAAGGATAAAGATTTCAGAATGCATGTCGCAGTGTTACTAGTTTTAGTTAGCGTTAGAACTGACACTTGGATTCCAGGTAGGGTCTCTCGGGGAACCTTTTTATAATTTGATAATTAGAGTAATAACTGAAATCGTTGACTTGTGTGCCATTGGGTGATTAATTCTTGGATGTTACTGTTTTTCATAAAAACATGTTTATTTGTTGATTTATATGATTGATGTTATCGTTTTTCCATAAAAGCATGTGTTCGATATTGTAATATGAGCATTGATATTCGATTGCATACATAATGCATTGTGAGGAATTATGAGATTAGTGAGAATGTTGATTGTGGAGAGGTGTGAATGAGATTGAGAGGAAAGACACATTTTGTATAGTTGAGTTTCCTCATGGGTTGTCTAAGATCCAAGCTAGCCCACACGTGCACAAATTCAGGGAAAGTATGCCCTTTCGATGACGGACATCGATAAAAAGATCTTATCGGGTTTCAGATTTGGAGACCATGAGTATAACAAGATGACTAACAAAAGAGGTACATGTGGTGAGATATTACTGATTGTTAGATCATATATTTGAGACATCTGAGTCACCCTCGGTTGGTAAAATACACGGTATGGGATATATAGGCTCACTTGTCTTTGATGTATGGACTGATAGCAAGTAATTGAGGAAGACATTCATTAGCATACATGCATCGAATTGTCGTTTTATTTGTAAAGTATTGGTTGGCATTGTTTGACAACTTGATTGTTTGACATAGTTAAGAATAACCTAAAAAGGTTTGGCTCTACTGAGCGTAAGCTCACCCCTATATAATCTTGTTCAGGTTCTTACGAGGACACGTGTTTTTAGAAGACTAGCTTACGTGTACAAGAGTCGAGAAGTATTGAAGGTTAGAATTGAGATAGACCTCAAGACCCGTTTTGTTTTGTAATCGGTTTTGTTATGGTAATTGTTTTTGTTATCGTAAACGTTTTATTTTTAACAATTTCTGAAAAAGTATTTGAAATTGTTTTATTTTCTTTTACTTTTCCCGCTTACGCCTCAGGTTCGGCGTCAAGTGCTTGGAAACCACCGACACCGGGTCCGGGGTGTGACATCAATTCCTCATACTGGTGTTAATTAGTCCCAAATCTTTCCAGATTATTGGTCATTCAACCCCAAAACAACTCATCAACTACTATTGTATACCCTCATGTGAGTTTGTGTGGCTGCACGTTTAAAATGCAATTTCGCATTTACCTATTAGATTATGGGTGCTCAAGCGTGAGTTAATTATCCCCCCCCCCCCCATTTTCGGTTGTTGTGGTTCTTGTATATGGTTCTCGGTCCTCTCTCGTCAGCCTCGATCAACACTCTTCCATGACTTGGGTTTCGATGGTGGATTGCATAGTGTTGTTTTGAGGGAACTCTTCCTCTTGGGCGTGGATTTCTATATGATTTGTGTATTGGGATATGATTGGCTCAATTACTTGAGCATCAGTGCTCCGATTTAGCACTCCCCATTATCTCACAGTTGCTAGCGGCGATGGCGATGACAATGACAATGTTAGCATGGTTTAGCACCCCGATTGAGCACTCTTCATCTCCAACCCACTATCCAAGTTGAGCTAAAATAGGATTAACCTAAAATGTGTCCTATTTTGACTCAACCAAATATGACCAAACCTATAATGTATGAGAGTGAGTGAGTGTGGATAGTGTTAGATTTTATTAATATAAAATAGTTATGTATTATATGATATGATTAAACAATTGAGTTTCACTTCATGTATGATTAAATGATGATATATAATGATTAAGCAATTGAAATTTGTTTAGTCCTTGTGGTTTGAAGTTGACATTTGTTCAGTCCTTGTGGTTTTAAATTAATCTGAATGGTCCTTAAAGTCACGATTTTTCATCCAAATGGTTATTCCGTCAATTTTCTTAGTTAAATCGCTGACGTGGCCGTTAAAAATTACAATGTCTTTAACGGCCACGTCTGTATAGAAAAAATTGATGGAAAGACTATTTGGATGAAAAATCGTGACTTTAAGGACCATTCAGATTAAAATAAAATCACAAGGACTGAACAGATGTCGACTTCAAACCATAAAGACTATACAATATTTTACCCATGATTAAATAGGTTTGGATTTTACCTACATGGTTTAGGGTTTAGGGTTTGGGTGACCTAAAATTTGAATATAGGTTTAGGTTTTAAACCAATTGTTGGAGATGCCCTTACCCAACTGGTTATGTATTCACCATTGAGAACACGACGATATCTTGGGGATCAATCAAGCAAACCCTTGTGGCTACTTTCTCGAACCACTTTAAGATCATTGCTCTACATGAGGCAGTTCGTGAGTGTAATATGGTTAAGATCCATCATTCTCTACACATATTCGAGAGACTAGTGGTTTGAGATCCATTGGTTTAATTGAGTTTGAGTGTCTGAATGATTATCAAATTGGCTGAAAATTTGTAGAGATGATCTTCACATTAGTATCTAAAGACTAGACGGTGGAGATGTGAAAATTCGATTGAAAAATGAGTTTAAATTGAAAATCTGCACCATAAGAATATATGAGGACATCCTTAGTGGAAAAGGGCTATACACACACACACAGTTCCCTTCTAGAGCGGGACACCGCTTTGAAATTAAAGTATAGTGCTCCTCATTTCGCTCATTTTTAGGTCACATTTTCACATCTTCACCGTTCAATATCTAAAAAATAGTGTGTAGATCATTCTTGCAAAATTTTATCCAATTTGGAGATCATTTGAGCTTCCGTAATTGTGAATTACACGAACGGTTCCGTTTAGACATTACAGAGGGTCTTGTTGTTAAGAGTTTTCTTAATTTGTTAAAGATTCCTTTAGTTTTTCATAATACAAAGAAAAAATGAAGGAGTATATACGGATACTTTGAGAATATAAATTGAAAAATTAATATTGTTAAAAGTTTCCTTAATTTGAATTTTGAATATTTTTACTTTTACTTTTACTTTTGTGTATTTTATTAATTATTAATATTTTTATATATTTAATTAATTAATTATTACCTTATATATTCGTTGGACATAAAGGAGTTTAGAAATATTATTCTCTTATGTGTTTAGGAATAAACGCTGATTCTAAGTTGGGACCAGGAAAATTTATTAGTTAATTAAGATTATTCATTTATCGAGATTTTACTGCGTGTGTGTATATATATATATATGTATTTTTTTTTTTTCACATTTACTTTGCATTTTGTATTCGAGAAAGATCGTATGAGATGTATTAATCGGAATCAAGAGATTAGCGTTGTTGGTGTGCGCGGACTAAATAGAAAAGAAAGAAAAAAGAAAAGGAGAGTTGTCGCCCTAGTAAGCGTCGGTGGTGGTTGGCCGCCGTTCACCAAGTGGTACAGGTACTTGATTTGATTGCATGACGAGTTGAGAAGATGGAAGGCGATGCTGGATTGTCGACAGAGAATGCGAAAGAAGCGCAGCAGCAGGGGACGTCCTACACTTATTGGGTGAGGCAAGTGACGGAGGAAGCGGCACCTCCCCCGGTTCCCAGAAAGCTCTCATCTCAGGATATTCTTTCCTCCCAATCTCAGCCTGCCACCCTCGGATCTCTCTGGAATCGAGTATTCTTCTTTTTCTCTTTCTCGATCGATCTCTAAATCTTAGATTCACTCTTCATCAGTCTAACATAACATATATGTTCCTATATATTTAGGCCGGAACTTGGGAGGAGAAGAATGTCAATAAATGGGCGACGGACAGAATAAAGGTACATAAACATCCCCTACGCATTTTGAGACATCTGATATTTCTGCATTTGTCTCAAAATTATGATTGCTGTAGCTTTGAAATTAAATGATTAGCTCTTTTGCAGGAGTTGCTTGTATCAGTGGGTTCCGTGGAGTTCCCAGGTGGCAATGCAGAAATATCAGATGTCTCAAAATGCGTAGGGGATGTGAGTCTTCAATTTTTGTTATTGACCACTTTAATTCTGTTATTGTTATTGTTATTGTATGCCAAATTCCATTAAGTTTTTTCTGTTTTTTTGAGAATTGCCAAATTCCATCTCTGAGAAAGCTGATTCTAGGAATTTCTTTTCTTCCCTAAAGCATATTTGTTGTTCTTAGTCAATAGTCAATAGTCATGCCCACTAGTTTCACCGGTTCCGTTTTGTTTTTCTTGTTTTAATAACACTTTCCCCATGTATGGGTGTGACTAAATCCCAAATCTTTGTCATGTTTCATTCCTTAATTATGTTCAGTTGAGACTAGATGTTATTATCCTGTTGAGTCTGGTGATTCAGTAATAGCCGAATGACTCATCATCCCTCATGAGTTGATCTTTACTGAGTGATCAGGCATTCTTGGTGACTGTGCGAAACAAGAAGCGTGTTGGCTACACCTATGAACTAACCCTGAAATTCAAAGGTAATTGGCTGCATTGTATAAATGGTTCTTTCCTTCCTTCTCTATGGTTTATCTGAAATTTATATAACCAGGGGAATGGATCACCGGAGAGGAGAAAAAGATGGTCAAGGGCCAGATAGACATCCCAGAGTTTTCTTTTGGTGAGCTAGATGACTTACAGGTATTTGATACTCCTCTTTCAAGCTACAGAGAAGCATATGATGGAAAAATGATGGGGGAATAAGATTGTTTTACGGGAAAACTCTATTTATGCCTTATAGACCTCAGCATGCAATGATGTGTGGTTGGTTTTAGAAAAATTCAAATTGAAGATCAGAGGATATACTATCCCAATAATTTCAGTCCTTGGTGACTGACTTATATCAAGTAGAAATCAGGTGCTTCAAACATGGAACAAATGGTGCAAAATGCTCTAAAACAACAATACTTATATACTAACTTATTTCTAGATAGCACGTCAGCAATATTCTTTATTTTATTTTGATCATTTCCCTCTAACAATTGAGATATCATTTTTTAACACCAGTAAACCTTCAGACAAAAAAACACCAATAAACCTACTCAGCTTCTAGTTTAGCTCAATTTACACTTATACCCTATGATGGTGCTTGAATGTGTCAAAAGTTTTTGTAGTTGTGGTAGTCGTACTGGAACTTGGAAATATGTAAGCAGAAAACACTTGTTTAAGTTGTCTTATACACACACACACACACACACACACACACACACACACACACAGGGTCCGGTTCAAGGGCCACTGAATTTTACATAATTTTTTACACTCTTTTTAAGCCTTTGGATTTTAATGTATTCAATGGTCCGGATTAAGTGTGAGAATGACATGGCATAAATAAATTAAAGTGATAATTTTGGAACCAAAATAAATAGGTTTTCCTATTATGAAATAAAAGATTAAAAACAAATAACAGACGATAAAAATGAAATGAAACACAAGAACAAAAACACAAACACAATCAGAACACCAGATTCATTCCCATCACCTTCCTCAATTTCCAGATATTAAAATTCATATTCAGGATGGATGCATGATATGTGAGCCGCCCAACACACGTTTTTTTTATTGTGGATATTGAATTATTGAGAACTTCATTATCACCATATAAGAAAGAAAACAAGAGACACAATTCCCAGGTTTCAACCCCATAAGAGCTGAGGGGAAGTTATGAGAAGCATAGGTAAAATGATATTTCATTTGGACATAGACAATTGGTCTCTTCTGTTAAACTGCACACAACAGAATTGCATATAACTTTTGTCTATCATATTCAATGAATGTCATGTGCATTTGAATAGAAGAGAACAAATATATGAGGATCAATTGAATAAGAGATAGAGATTTAATCACAATTGAAGGAGATATGATAATCATACTCAACAGGGGTCTAAGAAAATACAAGATCGGGAAGTTGAATAAAGGGTTTAAAACCCTAAGGAATGAATTTAAATTGAGTTTACAACATGAAGATGACCATCATGGATCTTTTCTTTTCTGTTGGCGTTATTGCTATTGTTCTGAGTCTTGGATCGTGTTCTTCAATTCTTATTCTTCCAATTCTTCTAATTCCTAATTTTATGTACTTTTATATATTACTCTTCATAAAAAAAATCTTAACTTATTTCATTTATTTATGTAGTTAAGACTAAATTAAATGCCATGTCATTCTCACATTTAATCCGAACCATTGATTGCATTAAAATCCAAAGGCTTAAAAAGAGTGTAAAAAGTTGTGTAAAATTGTGTAGCCATTGAACCGGACCCTACACATACACTATATATGTATATTGTATTCAAGTCCATTGACATGTCCTTAATTATGAACTTGCAAAATTTAGCTGCAGTCAAGTAACCGGAACTCTATTCCTATCAATTGACTTGTGATTATTTAACTTTTTATGTGATTATGATTTGTTGATCTATCTTCATATTCCGCAGTATATTGTTGCTAACAATATGCATTCTGTTTTTTGTCCTTCGCAAAATGTAGATGGAAGTGAGGTTGGGTGAAACGAAGGATCTTCTGCATCAAGATAAGTTGCAAATTAGCCAAAATTTGAAGCTGTTTTTGCAGCCTGTTCGTGAGAAATTACTTCAATTTGAACAGGAACTAAAAGATAGATAGAACTGGGATAGCTCCAGTTTGGTAAAAAAAAAGTTGCGAAGGCTTATTTGACACTGTAATTTTTTTCTGCGTTCATTTGTTAACACTCTTTCCAATGCATGTAATGGAAAGTGGGGGATGTTGGCAAATCCTTCCCATAATGTTTAGAACTGATTTGAGACAAGTGTAGACAGTGATACATGTATTCCATTCAGTGGCATGAATTTTGAATTTGTGATGAGCTATCCGCTAGGATATGCAGTAATGATCATCGGTAAAACGGTAGAAGCCTGTCTCAATATGCGGCAGTTGTACAATATCGGATTTTGGATTTCAATTATGGTACACAAAAAACATCACTGGCGAGCAATTGAAATCCCATACAAACAAGCAGTTGCTGCTTCAAAGTCCATTCAAAGGAGTAATGCCCTTCTTACATTCTACAAATCTACAAATTGAACGTGCATCTAACAAACCTAGGCCAAATAATAACGAAATGGAAATGAGAACTGCCCAGCAAGTAAGAATGCCAATACAGAATGCTGCTAATTCTATAGGTGAAAACAATTAACTTGTGTGGCTACCTAGGTCATTAAACTTTCAATAAAAAGTCGTACAAAGATGCAAATCCGGAACAAGTGACCGAGTAAAACCAAATTAGTCCAAAATCTTATGCTGTCCTCATGTGAACTTGGATTGGTGCAAGTATCATGCCAGAGAGGATTAATTTTGTGCGCTCAGACCATCTACTTGTCAATGTTCTTTCTTTTCCGTGACCCACTTAAGGCAGCCTTAGCTTTTGCCCATTCATTCAACGAAGCGGCACTTCTCACAAATGCACAGGTTTTACCTTTGTTAACATTTCTTGTAGATGCTTGTTTTGGTGTCGCATCACATGTTTTTCCCTGGTCTGGAGCACAAGCACCGTCATTGCCTGCACTAATCTGTTGATTCTGTTTAGGAATACTCTGTGGTAAACTACCCCTCTCCTTTCCAATAATCCCCAAAGAGGATTCACCTCTAGTGAGGTTATCTTGCTTTACTGTTTCCTTGAGCTTGCTGCCAAAAGAGCTCATGACATCTCCACCTTTGGGCTTTTGGAACCCTTGTTGCTTGAAAGAGATACCAGGTGGTAGAATTTGTGTTATGCTGAATGAACTTCCAGTATTGTCATTAATCAATTGTGTCCAGGACGATTTCTGGCACCATGAAGCCCCTCTACCAGACTTGGTTGAGTTTGTAAGTGCATTTTGAGGTTGAGGTTCCGTATTCTCCTCCACTGGTTCCATCTGACAGAGCCGGCCTTCGAAGTTTCCATCCTTTGCCAAGTCCTGGTTTTCACTGTCCGAATGTGGCACTTCAAAAGCACCAGAGTTTGGCTGGGCCTGTTCAGTTACACTCCCAATATTCTCATCAGTCAATTGTGTCCATGATAATTCCTGATGCAATGAAGGTATTGGACCTGACATATATGAGTCAGATACTGATTTGGTAGGTTTATGTTCTGCACTTTCCTCATGTGGTTCCATCTCAGACAGCTGGCCTTCCGAGTTTCCATTACTTGCCAGGTCCTGGTTTCTGCTGTCAGACTGCTGCACATCAGAAGTGCCAGTTTTCAGTTCAGTATGGGCAGTAGAAGATCTTCCTGTCAGTATACATGAGACACTGAACCCACTGTTGTCCCTATGACCGACAAGTTGTTTCCATGAACATTTCTGAGACCATGAAACAGGGGCAGTTGATAGTTGGACACTGAGTTCTGGTTGTTCTGGTTGAGCTTCGAACAGTTTATTTGAACGAGATTTAGAATCCGTCTTTCCGGCAGAGATATGAGACTCCAATTCTATTTCATTGTCATTATTGTTGACAAGGGATTTCCTCTTTTTGTTAGGAGGTGCATTAATCTTTGTGCACACCTGTGTTCCACTGGATCTCCATTCCTAGCAATCAGAGATAGAATGAAGAGAAATAAGAGCAAAAACAAGGTATAAAACTCTAGGAGTAACAAATAAGGGTGTGCTATACCTGCAATGCCGACAGTATGTTTTCTTCTTGTTTAGTTGACACAATATTAATGATGAGGTCATCTTCCTCGGCTTCTGATTCATGATGTTGTTGAGTAGGCAGAGCCGGAGGCAGGGCAGTAGTATTGTCAGAAACATGTTCAACTTCCTTTTGTAAGAGCTTGTCCATTACTTTATTCATAATAGTAAGCTCTTTGGCATTGATAACATGGTCAGATAATTGGTTTAGTTGGTGAGGAGAAGGGTCAGGCACAGCATGCTCTTCACAGTCACAGAAATGAAGGGGGAGAGAAGGAACCTGAAGACGTTGGAAACTATATTTGTGCTTGCCGGTTCCACTGAAGGGCAAAGCTTTCACCTATACAGTTAGTTAAAGATTAAAGAAGCAGAAAAGCAATATCGGCTGAATGAAAGTAAAGTAAAGCGCATTACCGTTCTTAGAGCAGGAAAGAATAAGCGAAGCTGCTTGGTGCTATTTTGGGGAGCAGTTTTAGCTTGTTGGGTGGTCTGCTGCTGCTTAATTTCTGCAGCAGCGAGTTGAGCAGCTTCTAGCTCAGCCCATTCACGTCTCATACGAACAAGATAGTGCTGTTTAGCCTTGTGGACCTTGAGCTTCCCACCCTTCCACACGCACCCATTGTACTGTGGACAATGAACAACAAGAAATTAGTCTAGTTTAGCCAGCAAATGAAATGAAGAAAGAAAGAAAGAAAGGAATGGGAACAGACGGTGGCGAAGAGCTTGGAGAGGGACTTGTCGGAGGCAGGCAAGAAGTCGACGTAAGCAAAGCTACGGCCTTTGGTTCTGATTATATCGATTCCGTGGACGGTTCCTCCAACTCCGGTGAAGAGCCTATGCAGATCGTCTTCCGTCACGCTCCCTCCCAATCCCCCTACGAATATTCGCTCTTTTCCTCCTTGTTCCTCTTCCATCATCTCCAAATCTCGGCGTTCTCTCTTTCGCTTCCACTTCTACTTGGTAGGGTTTTTCAATTTGGGCCTTAGTCAGGCGGGCCCAATTTCAATTCTGTAATACAAAGAGGAATATATATATATATATATATATATATATATATATATATATACATATACGAAAAGGCAAAAGGAAGCTCTCCCCGGCTACTCAGAGGCGATGCCTGTGAAGAGAGAACCGTGCAGATACTTTCAGCGTGGCAGGTCCTCTCTCTCTCTCTCGCGCTTACTCTCTCTTTCATAAACAATGACATAGGAGATGCGTAGACCTCAATTTCTTTACTGCTTTCACCAACAATTGTGTGTGGGTTCTTGCACAATACAAACTGACTCACAGCATGCTGGGTTAACCCAAGAATACTAACTAGGTTTTTTGAATATTCTATCTATGAATTTTGTTTTGAGATTACATGAAAACATGATAGGCAGGCAGGGTTTGAGATTTCATCCAGATCCATAATACCATATTAAACCCATGGGTAGACCAGCTGACATGGAGACTGTTCCCATGCATTTCATTTACTTAACATCATAAAGCTCTTTTCTGTATTTCATTTCCTCCCCTACTTGATTGATCACCAACTTTTGTATCTGGACCAAAGTATAGACTCCCTTTAGTTTGTTCTCATGTTTCTTTCTTTGATATATATAATTTTTTTTTACCATGCTTCTTTTTCAGCTGTCAGTATGGAGATAAGTGTAGGTATCTTCATGTGATTCAGCAACAGCCAAAGTCGAATATCTTTGGTGGAATCGGCTCGCAATTTGGCTCAGATCAGCCCCAAAAGTCAAATCCTTTTGGTTTCGGTGTTCATAACAACTCTCAATCAAAAGTGGGAGCTGATAAGGTTTCTTCCCTTCTCAGATCTACATCATTGCTTTAAATAGATGGTCTTCATTATATCATTTAAGTTGCAAGTCATGATTACAAGATTTCCTTAAATTTATCAATTTAACAAGCCTTGAGAGCTTTCTATAATTGATCTATGACAAAGAATCTTATGCTCTTATGGTCATTGCTCATGTTTTTTTGAAATTTTAAAAGATACACTGTTGAATGCTCTCTGTGGATCATTTAATACTAGTGCTACTTGTGATCAGCCTTTTGAGAATAAATGGACTCGTTCCTCCCCCACAACTGCTACTGCTACTCCTTCATCACGGAGATCTGATAACCAGCCTCAGACAACAAATCATGAGTAAGTTATTGGTCGACAGTTTATACATTTGCAGCTCTATAGCTTTGCACTGCCATTTTTTCTTGTGATTTAACTTAAGATATCTAACCACATGTGAATCCATGTACATGAAGGTGCACAAATCCTGAGTCTTGCAGAAGTATCATTATTGAAGATTTTGAGCGTGAGAGACCACTTTGGAAACTTACCTGCTATGGTCACTCAAGAAAGTATGTTTAATTAGCCACATTCAAATATTCAAGACTTGGATTCTAATCACTGCTGTAGATTACTTATCGTTGTATGTCTTAGGTAAGAAGTTCAGCAAGCAATATGCACTAATTGAAATAAGCACTACATTGTGAATTTGTTTGCAGTTCTCCTTGTGATATTGTTGGTGATATTAGTTACGAAGAATTGAGGGCAGCAGCATATGATGATGCTAAGCGAGGGTTGAACTTATCATCAATTGTAAGATAACTGGCATATCAGAGTTTACAATTCAATGTTCTTATGTGTCTATGACTATATTTGTGTGTCATCTGTGTGCTTCTGACTAAACAATACTGTACAGGTTGAAAGAGAACGGAATTTGGTTAATACCAAGTCGATTGAGTTTGATAACCTTTGCAAGCCCCGTGCTGTTCCACTGAACTCTACTGCTAGCCAAAGCCCTTTCACTTCAGCTACTGCAAATGCACTCTTTCAGACACCTCAAAGTAGTGCTCCTCCTTCAGTATCAAGTTTCAGCCAGTTAGGTACATCCCTCAACGCGGGATTTGGACAAAGGCAAGTCTCACTTCTCATAGTTTGGACTACATTGGCTCCACCATATTTGAATCCGTTTGTTTACCATACTTCCACCCATACATGAGGCCCTCCACCTTTTTGAGACCTTTAAGCACCCTCTCCCTTATTGACTTTGGAATTTTTAATTTGCATCCTGAATTGTTTTTTCATGATTTCCATTGGCCTTGACATTCCTGCATTGCAATAATTTTCCAGGCCATCTGTACCAGCAAATAATGGTTTTTTGCAGCCGAGCCTGTTTCCGAATTCTAGCCATGCTTCAAGTGGATTTGGAACAAACAGTTTTCCATCTGCAAACGTTGGTAAGACTATATTTTGTTTCAGTGCATTTTAATGTACGATTTTGGTGCTCATGTGCTGGACTGGTTCATTGGAATTGAACAAATTGGTCTTTAGGAGCCTAAAAATAGGTGGATTTAAGACAAATTTAGTTATTTTTGGGTACATTATCCATGCACTTAAGATGTGTGCCCTAGTAATTGGGGAGTGTGGATTAAATAGTTTTTCTTTGGTGCTTTGTCAACGAGTTTATGATGTGATCTGAACTATAATGGATTTCACAGTCATCCTAAATGGGTTTCACATCTTCTGTTTTGTAGTACAATGTATGCAAGAATATTTAAGACCATTACATTTTCATGATTCTTGGGTTGCTTCTTACTGTAAATTGTAGGTTCACTTGCCAGCCAATCTCATAACAGTACTCATGGAAGTACTTTTACCCACAATGTAGGATTTGGCCACCAAATATCCAGTTCAGCAGTGCCATCACAATTTCCCAGTGCTACAAGTAACCAGCCACTTTCACATGGGCCTAGCTCTGCTTCTAATCTAATTGGACAAGTAACTGCAGAAGTTCAGTCACCGTAAGTTTATGGAAATATTTTTTTTGTCTTCTATATATTACCTTTCGGAAAGAAATTATATTTATTTGATAATTTATGTTTGGGAATCAAGAGAGCAGTTGATCTATGCACTTTATTTATCTTATGAGATTGTTTGCATTTAATCTAGTAACTGTATTTACGTTACAGGTCCATCACTATTCTCTTTCAAAAGCCATATGATACATGTAACTAAAATTTACTATTTTGCTCAAGTCGAATATTTTGGTATATATGTAAAGATGTTTTGTCATCTGTCTTGCCCTTTGTGCTACTTTACTGTTCTTATTTTGGGCTTTTTTTGGGGGTGTTTGTATCCTCTATCCTTATTACAATTATCTCTGTACATTGAGCTCTGTTATGTGCTTCTATTTTATCTTTTGCTCTTCTTTATCTACAGGAATAACATACAACAGGAGAAGGTTTCTGGGGACATGAGTATTTGGTTGAAAAAGAAATGGACACCGGGAGAGGTACATCCTGGGGTTTCTTAATAAGCTTGCAGGTTTATACAAATTGTGCACGATTATATTAGCATTTCTTAGTGTGATTGTGTTTAGAGATAAAGCCAAAGAAATAAACGCTTTAGTTCAGCACATATGTATCATCTTCCTTTTCTTATTTTGTGTTACAATCTTGATATTTTATGATGCTTTTAGATGATAATTTCTTATTATGGCATTAAGAAATTAGATTAAGACTCTTTTATGCTTAAACACAAAAGTTTAAATACATGCCATTGCTATTTACTACTAGAACAAGAAAAAAGAAAGGTGTATCAGTGTTTGTACTCTTCCCAAAAACTCTTTATGCCTATTATATGAAACCATGATATTAACTATTTCCAACGACATTCTCAATTTGTTTGTCCCCAGGTTCCAGAAGAAGAACCGCCAGATGCATTGGTTTGGATTGACTTGTAAGTTGGCATTACAGAACAATCACAACACTTGATATTATTATCCAAGGAAGTACCACAAGTGCAAAAGAGACATCTCGAAATCTAGGGTTGGGTGAGTGCAAGGAAACGGAGGACACTAGGATAGAGAAAAACTTCCATTTTTGTGTAGGCTACACTTCCGTTTTTTGGTTGCAATCATGCAATGTATCTTCATTCGTACCTCATTTGGATAGAACTGATGTGCCATCTTATTACTTGATGTAAGACTGAACCGTATAAAGACTTGTAAAGAAAACATGAGATATATATTTAAGGACTAAATTCAGTTTACTCCCTCAAACTTTAAGACTAAAATCAGTTTGGTCCTTGATCTTTTTTTTTAAATCACGTTGGTCCTTTTATTTTCAAATGACATCATCTAAGTCTAAAATTTTAATTTTAGTGCAAAAATGGGTGAGTTTGGTCCTTCAAAAATGACGTTTTTTCATCATTAGAATGTTTATTTGCCCTCTTTATAGGTTAAAAAGCTCAAATGTGGATCCCCATGTCAGTTTCAATTCAGTAAATGATATTATTTTTGGAGCCGTATTAAAATTTTGGACTTAGTTGATGATGTTTGAGAGTACAAAGACCAACGTAATTAAAACAAAAAGTCAGAGACCAAATTGATTTTAGCTCTGAAGTTTAAGGGGTTAAACTTAATTTAATCCTATATTTAAAAATCTGGTCCCTCCAAGCACACCATCAATTGATCACAGAATCAGCTAATCCTACTGAATCCATAGCATTTCCGTAATCTATGTACTCTCATGAGTCTCCTCACCTCCTCCACGCCAGACCAGTTACCAGCTTCAGCATAAACCATGCTCAGTAAGGTATAGTTGGCAGCATTCTGAGGCTCCTTTCTAACAAGATGATGAGCCAAAGATTCTGCTATTCCTAAGCATCCATGAACCTTGCAAGCTGTAACCAAAGAACTCCAAATTCTACTACTTGGTTTCATGGGCATTGATCTTAGAATCTCACAAGCATCTTCGAGCTCTCCAAACTTTCCAAGAAGATTAATATAGCAAGCATAATGCTCTAGAGATAAAGTTACTTTACTATCTTCTACCATATGTTTAAAGATCTTCTTGCCTTCTTCCACCAGGCCAGCGTGGTTACAGGCAGATAAAACTGAAAGGAAAGAGACCGCATCAGGCTCTATCCCTCTATCTTGCATCTCAAGAAAGAGTTTCAAAGCTTCATTACCACGACCATGACGGCCAAAGCTCTCAACCATTGTGCTCCACGAGACAGAATCTATACTTGGCATCTCCTTGAAAATTTTATGCGAATCCGTGAGACAACCACACTTTGCATACATATTGATGAGCGCATTCCCAATGAAAATGTCAGAATTTAACCCAGATTTTAAGACATAGCTATGGACTCCACATCCGATCTGTAGAGAAGAAAGTGAAGTGCAAGTGGAGATGATGGCCAGTAACGTTACAGAGTTTGGATCAATTCCTCCAGCTCGCATTCGGCTAAAAAGTTGTAAAGCCTTCACGCTATCACCACACTGAGAATAACTCCCAATCATTGAACTCCACATAACAACATCTTTAAGAGATACCTTCTCAAAAATTAGCTCGGCAGGACGCATTTCGTTCCCACGTTTGCAGTACATGTGTATGAGAGCTGCTGAGCAATGAGGGTCTGATTCAAACCCATGACGATAAGTGTAGGCATGGATTTCTTTCCCATGTCCAATGTCTCCCAACTCGGCACAAGCTGGTAAAATGGCGAGCACAGTCACTCGATTGGGTTTCAATCCTTGAACCTGCATTTCCCGGAAGAAATTCATTGCCATTCCATAACATTGATTAGCAATGCACCCCGAAATCATGGCAGTCCAAGAGACTTCATTTTTTACTTGCATGTTATAGAAAACATAGAAGGCCGTCAAAGTTTGGTTACACCTCATATACAAATCAAGAAGAGCCGTTGACAAGAACACCGACTCCTCATTAATCTTGTCATCAACGACAACCAGGCCATGAATCTGTCTTCCTTGTCTATACTTTCTTGTCCTCGCACAGACTGATACGATGCTGGCAATCAACTCCGGTTTCAGTGTAAAACCATTGAAATGCATTTGTTTAAGCACATCAATTGCTTTTGCAAGATTCCCATTTTGTACATAGCAATTTATGATGGAATTCCAGGTGATGGTGTCTCTTTCAGGCATTTCATCAAACACCTGGCGCGCAGCGCCAACAAGTGCAAGTTTGGCATACATGGCAATGAGAGAATTGGATACAACGGGGTCTGAGGTGGAGCCTGACTTGAGAGCCATGCAGTGAAGTGGAAGCCCATGCACGTGCCCGCATGCTTTGATGATTGAAGGAAGGATGGAGGTGTCTGCGTGGAGGCCATAACAATGGAGCTCGTCTTTGTAAAGTCGAAGGGTTTGATCATATAATCCTTTAGAGACCAACTCTTTGATTTTGATGTTAAGCCCAGACGCAAACCTCTTCATCACATCCCTGTTTATATTAATTTTCTAGGTGCTTGGGAAGCTTTGTTAGAGCTTGGGTTCGCTGTTGGCTAAATTATGGAATGTTATGAGGTCGCCCGACTGGTAGTGAAAATAAACTATCAACTTGTATTGAAAAAGAATTTGATGATGCAGTTACATGAGGCTGAGGCTAGTACGAGCTCCAACCCAAAAGGGAAGGAGGTTTTGCTTGGTTGATTTTCTTTTTACAGGTAATGAACACTCGCAAAGTTTAGGAAAACTTCTACAAGTCCTCTGGTTTCCAATACTTGGTCTGCACCACAATTACGTGAATGATACACAAGTAGAAGGATTAGTTGATAGTTTTTCCATAGACTAAATGCCAAAATGTTGGCGAGGACTCTCCTAGCTCTGGAAACTGCAGCAAGGTCATCAAAGTAAACTTCGGCAGCATAATTAAGAGGATTCTCTCATGAACTAAACGGTCTAGACTAATTGAACTTTCCGCTACAACAATTTCAAGAAAAAAAAAAAAAAAAAAACATTCCAATTCAAAATTGAATTTAGTCATCTAATTCTAGTTCTAAACTTGAAATTATGAAGTGGTGTGTTTGGACGAGGGACTTCAAGGTCAAGATGGCTTACAAAGGCACTTTTATACCGAACTAAAGCCAAATAATCTGAACAGTACCAATTCAAAGGCACTTGAATTGAAAGTGATTATCCCTATCATTCAACAGTACACAACCAAGACTGTAAGAGCTATCAATACATAGCAAACATCTGATGCATACATACATATCAATTCTCCTCTTCTATTACTCATTCAATGACAGAAATTCATTAAAATAGAGATCCCAAAACCAAATATGTTTTTGAATAGAACATCCTTTTTCTATCTTAAGAAAGAAATAAAACCTGCTAAATACACAAGGCTACATATAATCTCACCTTATTTGACCTCTTTTTCCTCGTTTCCATTTCATTATAATACCTGCTTTCTTTCCAATTTTATCATCTGGGTCAGTCGGTTGTCATTGGTTGGGTCATGCAACACCTGAAACGGGCCTTCCGCACAGTTGTCATGATCTCTGTCTCTGCAATCTCGAGCATTCTTACCACCTCGGTGAAGGGTGGCCTGGCATCAGGGTTGGCATCCCAGCATCTCGTCATTATCTCACCAAGAACAGTTAAGCAGTCAGGGGGAATGATAGGACGGACACCCTTATTGACAACTGCAAAAGCTGCCTGCACTGCTGTCATTTTTGAGAACGGAAGCATCCCTGTAATAAGTTCCCAAAGAACAATCCCAAAGCTGTAAACATCAACTTTCTGAGTGTACGGCCGATGCTGGATCATCTCCCTGCAGAGAGCCATACGATATAGCAAATGTACTCAACAAACAGTCTTCAGTTTAATATATTACATACTCTACGTAAGTAATAAAAAAATTTCTAATACCAGTTCCCGAGACTCAAACCAGATAAAGATCATGAACAACAGAAAAATACAACCTTGAAACATTTTCAATGTTCTGATTTCCCCATCATGAACTTATTGATAAGTCCATTTGACAACAACTCTAGATAAGCTTCATATTAACTCAACTAATCAATGTCATCGAATTGGTCAAGTTGGCAAACACAAAAGAAACAAAAAATTCAAACACAACAAATAACATAAATCAAGATGCAATTAAATGCTTGAATGAGTGATTGACCGAGATGCAAATAGTTTTGGGTTTAGAGAATAATTCATCTTGTGTCCGACTCAATCGAGCCAGATCTGGTCCACATCCTCCAATATATTTATGGCCAGATTTAAGGAGGGATGCTGAAAATAAAGTCTTACCACAGAAATTCCAAGTGGTATTTCCGAAAAGCTAAAACGGATACACCTCCTTAATTTTCCCAAAATGCACATTGTTCAATAAAATCGACAAAAAACAAACCATTCCTGAAACTAAATTCAATTTGATCAAAAACAATTCAAAAATTTTCTAAACAAATAGACTGAATCATATATGCAGATACTGAATCTTATCGATAACAAACAATCTAGCCGTTTCCTTGTTGTTAGTTTCATTTTATTAAACCAAAGTTTCATCTTTTTGTTTTTTAAGATACATCATCCCATCATCTGTGAATCCACATTTTTTTTTGTGAACCCATATTTCGCATTTATATGAAACCATGTATCGATTTCATACCTAAATAAAATCTTAATATATAGATTGTTTTTTTTAATGAAATCTAAATCTAGACCTTTGAACGTATTGTCCGTAGAATAATAAAAGTATTTTTGGGTGTCTTTATTAGTAATTTGATATGAGTTGACAAAGTCAAGAAACACTAATTATGAAAAAAAAAAAATCCAAGTGCTGATTTTGGAGGTATGAATAGAGGCTCCCTTAAAAAAATGAATAAATGAATGTACACAACAAGGCCTAAACTGGCATGGAAGACAATTTTTCAAAAAGAATAGACTGAATGAGACAGGTACAAGTATTCGACTGCATACAACTGTGTACCCAGTCCAAGATTCATCTCCAAAGTCCAACACAACTTAGCAGGTAATATCTTAGACACATCATTTTCACAACACCAAATTTTTTGATGCGGATAACTTGAAAATGATCAGATGAATAAACTATATTAGAATCATAGACCAATTTTAGATTGCAAAAAAAAATGCTGCATGGTACACTTGATATTTTGTACGCACTAAACAGAGAAGAGTTAAAGCACTAAAGCTACCAACAAAAATTAAACCGATACAAATATAGTTTACTGCTGCATCACATTTCATCTATGTATCTATTGTCCCCCAAGTCAAGTACTTTACAAAACCCTATCTGAACGATTGACGGTGTTAAGATTCAAATATTTTGTATCATGACTATCATCTATTAATGGGATTGCTTCACAGGTATTGTGTCATTTGCAGCTAACACCAACAACTTGGGAAGTTTAAAAATGCAGATTATGGCTAAAGAAGAAGAGCCAGAAAGCTCAAACCGGGTGGTATGAGATCCTGGCTCAGACACTGTCTGCAGGCTTATCCCTTAGGCATCTTCTATTTCAGAATTAAGCCGGTTCCTCTAATAACATGCTCTTAATGTGGGAGATTTCACGGCCATCTGCTTATTTATTTATCTCTACGCAATCAATAGCAGTTATCAAAAATATGAGACGACCCATCATCACTTGATTTTTGAAACTAGAGAAACCTTTTATGCTTTCAGAGCCTTGCCATATGTTTTTATTAGACTTCCAAAATAGCAAACTAGATACAAATCAGAAACTGTGAATACATTTTTTTTTTTATAGAGAAAATAACAATATCAACAACTGAAGGTAAATGCAAGTAGTCCTAAGAAAACATGTAATTAAGATATATGATTTAAAAACAAATTTTCCCACAGTGAAAGTAAAATTGGCTAACGGTAAACCATGAGGGAAATTGAAAAAGAGCAATCAAGTACAGGATCATAGAGGATCATCTAGGCTAGACAGAAAGGCCATGTAAAGGGCAATTACAATTCAGTAATAAAGACAACAATAGTCAAACCGAAAATATATCACAGCTGAAGGGTCAAAGAAATCTTACGGAGCCATCCAGCGGTATGTCCCAGTCTCTGGTGTCATTCCTTCCGTCTGCACCTCAATACGGGCAACCCCAAAATCAGCAATTTTAATGGATTTGTCTGAAAATATCAAAAGGTTGTCAGATTTCAAGTCCCTGTGAATCAGCCCAAGCCCATGGACATATGCCATCCCCCTTGCAACATCCAAAGCTTGCTTGACTGCTAACTTCAATGGAACTGATCGGCTCTGCCGCTTCATCAAAAATTGTCGTACTGAACCACCCTTAGCATACTCTGTTACAATGCACCAAACCATTGGTTTACGGCAACCACCGATAAAACGAACTATGTTTGGATGCTTCAAGGTAGCCAACATCTTGACTTCCTGTTGAAACTGTTGCTCCATTACCTGAGCCTTTTCTGGATCATTCTCAGGCCTCTCCAAAATTTTGATAGCAACATCTTCGCCGTTGTAAGTACCTCTATATAGCTTCCCAAAAGCACCTTGTGCAAAAGCTTCACCCATGTTTAGCTTTCTCAAGTCAATTGTCCATGCCTCATAATTCTCAAGCCCCTCTGTCACGGAATTGCTGTCCATTAGAGCACAGGCAAGTTGATCATCACTGAGTGCATGAGTGACCCTTCCGCGATTAACACTTTGTGCAACAGAGTAGTTGTCATTTGTGCGTCGGCGAAGCCCTTGGTGGTTCAAGATGCGAGTGTGGGAATCATTAGTATTAGAAGCAACACTGCTATTATCTATAGACATGGCCACAGAGCCTCCATCAATGCTAGTTTGCATACTGTCAATGGACATGTTTGTACCCTCACCCTCATGGAGTTTGTGGTAAAAGACTTGAGACAAATCATAGTAGTTGTTATCGTTGTTGTTTAGACCTATAATTCCGGTGTACTTGGCTTCCAACATTTCTTTGTCCAACACACAAAAGCACAAGTTGCCCTAATTGTTCAACATCAGGAAACTACTCAAACTGCGGTCTTCTGAAACCAGCACCTTTTTTTTAATTTTTTTTTCCTCTCAAATACCTGAAACCAAAATTGACCCACAGAAATTTGAAGTATTTCCAAGAATAAACAAGACTCGCAACAGAAATGAAATCACGGATTGGATTTCCAACGATGATAGTGACAGAAAGAATGATAGAGAGTAAAATCAAGCACAAGAGGGTTTTTGCTGAAAAGTAGAGAGCACAGCCAATTTGCAAACTTTGAAAAATCTAGACGGATGGATGATTGTCCTGAACAACAAGGTTTACAGGAAATCGAAACAAAAAGTCTACGGAATGAGAAAAACGTCAAGCTGTGAGCTGAAGCTAGATGAACAACACGGCGGATGGAATCCAGAACGTACCTTAATCGAGGAGGACTGATTCCTGGGAGATCGAATGAATGGAATCCACAACACACACAAAGACCTCTTCTTCCCGGTCTTCCTTTCTTCTATCTCTCTCTCTCTCTCTCTCTCTCTCTCTCTCTCTCCTTCTCGCTTTCCTTTTTTCTAGTTTTCAATACTTCCGGGTTTTTAAATATATTTATTACACTGGGCAACTCTCCGGTGTGATCCCTCGTACATATTCTCTCTCTCTCTCTTTTCTTTTCCTCAATACCATCCATTTTTAACAAAAGATCCGTCTTATATTACCATTCAGAAATATTAAATACCAAAGTTATCTCAATAGATGTAAACATTCGGGTCATTGTCCTTGGCTAGCTAACCAACAAGTCACGGCTCACCGACATATTATGTACATAATTGGAACTATAATATATAAGATTAAATACATATATACATGATTGGTTATACGTTCAGGAATTTAAAAGAGATCGACAAGAATGTCAAATGTAGTACCCCAGATTTTCATATCAATTTCCTTATATTATTTCCAAAATTAATGAAGGATTAATTGTGGGAAATTCTTATTCGTGTGTGCGAAGTTGAAGTTTCGGGAATCAATTTTATTAAGGTGTTTTGACTTTTAAGTGGTCAAAAGTTGACTTTCTTATCTATAAGATATTTTCGAAAACTTCCTTCATGAAAGTTGTAGAGTTTGGCGATACGAGTTCGTAGACACGCGGCACGTGTGAAACGGATGTCGTATAAAAAAGTTACAGTTAGAGAAAGTTAGTTTCCAATTTTGGGAAGTTTATAAATAGAAAAGTTTAGGGTTTTATTTTTTGGAAAACCATAAAAATCCAGAAATCTCTCTCTCTCTCTCTCTCTCTCTCTCTCTCTCTCTCTCTCTCTCTCTCTCTCTCTCTCTCTCTCTCTCGTCTCCATTGTTTGCCACCAAACTCCTTCCGACCATAACTCGGTCATCCGGCGACGGATTTGGGCGTGCTTGGTATCGTTGGAAAGCTCTCACTCCCCTCTTTCTATTCATACCAGTCTCACACCCTATCGTTGGAAAGCTCTCACTCCTCTCTCTCTCTCTCTCTCTCTCTCTCTCTCTCTCTCTCTCTCTCTCTCTCTCTTTCTCCCTATATGAACTAAGACATTCATATAAGGCGGAGCTAATTTGGTGAAAGTGGCGACTAAGGCAGCAGCTGGGGATGTTTGGGGGTCTTTCATGTTGAGTTTTGGCAAGGATGAGCTATTGGTTTACGAAGTAGAGCAGATTGAAGGTAAGCTTGGTGTTTTCAGCTACAGTTTTGGGTTATAATGAGGTTTGGGTCGTGGTTTGGTGATTTGGTGTTATTGTTCGGTGTTATTCGGAGATGGTTAGTGACTGTTTTTTTGTTTTGGTTGTTGTTGTCGAGAACTAGGTGTTTTAGAGAATACGGGGAGGCTATGGCCAACTTTTGGTAAGCCGCCGGAATTCGGCAAGCAATTCCGGCAGGTCGCCGGAATCCGGCAAGTGTTCCGGCGAAGCAGCAGATCCGGCAGAGAGCCGAGAAGGTAGTTTTCGAGTACCCTTTCCAATTCGAGTCGTAGTTTTGAAAAAGGGTCAGTTTAGGTTGTTGTCGGGAAATCTGCTATTTTAGGAAAGTTTCTAGTTTTGGAAACTTTCCCTTTTTAGAAACTTTCTATATATGGGAACTTTTGTCAATCCTGGTCAACGCAGGAACCCTAGTCCAACTAGGAAAAGGGTTGAGTCCATAATTGTTTCGGATTTCGGTCTTAACCGATTTGTCCTACAACTTATCATCAGGTGTGAGGTTGATTTAAGGATTTGGATGTTTGGAGGCAACACTCGAAGGGTGTTCCAAGCATTGGGAAGGTTTTAATCCTATTACTTTGAGTGGACATGTATTTTAAATTAAATACATGCAATGGTTTCACGTTTAATGAATGATTTTATTTTACTGAATTATTAATTGTGGAATTAATTTTCCTCTCGTGAGTTATTTTCTGCGAAGTTATTTTCGGAAGTAAATGTTCTTATTTTTTTTGTTAACTTTGCTATTTTGAGAATTAGCGAAAATGAGATTTTCGGTGGAGTCGTATATATATTGCTTCTTTTATTATTGGCAATTTCCTTTAATTTGGAGAGTTACCGAAAATGAGATTTTCGGTGGAGATATATATTTATATTTATGAGAAAAGTATGTAAAAAAATGCTAGCTAGTCATACGTGCCTGTCCGCTTTAATGGCGTAGCGATTAGCCGCCATTATGGTGTGACGTGAGCGTAGGACGCAATCGTAGTAGCCCTATATGAATGTCTTAATTCATATAGGGGGTATGGGCACGTATATACACATGTATGCCCACCATAATGGTGCAGCGAATAACCGCCACCATTATGGTGTGACATAAGCGTGGGACGCAAGCGTAGTAACCCTATATGAACTCTTAAATCCATAAAAATTCATATAGGGGGTATGGACGTGTGTAAATACATACTTATATACTAGAGCCTCGGAGGCTCAATATCATAAAGTATTGGAGACTAGCGGGGCTAATCGCGTATTTCAGACTTTGCCAATTTTCTGAGTTATGAGTTTTATTATTTATTGCATGCAGCGCAATTTTCTTAAAGAGATAAATTTGGGAAAGCATAAAGACTTGTTTCTTTTAAACTTTATTTTTGTCCACTCACTCTAACGTTTTCAAATGCTTCTCCCCTGGGCCTTTCGGTTTTAAATGCCCAGTTTGCAGGTTAGTATAGTTGAGGTCAGGCGTACATGGAGACGAGGCATAGTCAGTAGTATAGTTTCCGCTCATTAATATATTTATGTTTTTTTTTTCTTCACTATTAAAGTCGCTCTGAACCTATGATTGTTGGTTGTGAGATTAATTATTTAGATTAGTGAATAATTTGGGAGGTGTTGTGAATTTGGGGAGCACGAAGGCTCCAAGAGTATAAGGTTGGAGTTGGATTTTTAGAAATGTTTGCAGGTATTTTCAGGTTAGGGTTGTCCATTTTCAAGGGAGGTTATGCCGAATTTTCGGTAAATTTTCCTTGGAGGTGGACCCCGCAGAATTTACTTCGGGTTTCAGGGTGAAATTCGGGGTGGGTCCTGACACGAATGACTATACGAATAGGCAGATAAATCACCCTAAGAGATAAGAAAACTAAAATCCTACAAGGAAAATAAAGTCCAAAAAGGTGGACACTCAATGCTAAACCAAAAATACGTCAAAAAAAAAAAAAAAACAGACATCCAAAACTAATTTATTCGATATAACCGTAAGTCTCAGCATCCGTCATGATTAGCTTGGGGCCTAGAGATCTTCATGGTGTACCCCTCCACTCGTCAAAACAATGAACAACCTTAGATTAGAACTACGTAATAAGCCCGATCATAGTAACCCAAACCTGGAACTCTAGCCAAAAACAAACTAAGATAGAAAGAGGAGGGAAAATGACCCATGCCCAAAAGGACCCAGCCCACTCCCACATACCCCCTCACAGCCCTCAACCCGCTTGGACCATGGAATCAGATCGGGTACCAGAACGGACCACCATAGCTCCGCAGCCTTCAATCTTTGTCTGGCGGTCTCCCCCTCGCGAACCACATCGCGTCAAGAAGTCGGTGGACTCCGACCAACATCGTGCACTCAAAACCCCACGCCTTCACACAACAATGTCTCCAATCTCATATCGAAGCCTCGCCGGTCTTCCACCTCATCTGGAAAGCTTGAATCGTGAACACCCCACCGCATACGAACTGCAACACAGCAAACGCCGACACCCTTACTCTTGAATTTCCTTGAAACACTAGATCAGATCCGGAGTCCCAAGCCTAAAAGAATCTTCGCCGCTCCAAAGTGACACCAAAGCCACCTCTTCCTCCGCTCACTTGCGTAGCTCGACGCCGGAGACGTCTTGCAGCAGTCGAAAGCCTCCCTGAGTCTCTACCACTTTGCTCTTGAAACCTAGGGTTTCGGTCTCTTGAGAATAAGGTTTTAGATTCCCTTAAACCCTTAAGAAGTTTTTCCTAGAATTTATTAAGTATTAAATTCAGTTTACCTCACTGTGGTTTAGAGGTGAATTCATGTTAGTCCCTAAACTTCCAATTTCATCAGATTACCCCCCGAGCTCTTGTTTTTTTGTCTGTCGTCTCCTATCACTCATGCTCCATCCAATTGGGACGTTGAAATTTGATGACGTGTGATAACATTTTGGGGGTTGAGAAGCTATATTACCAGAAAAACAAGAGCTTGGGGGATAATCTGATGAAATCGAAAGTTTATGGACTAACATGAAATTCACATCTAAACCACAATGGGGTAAACTGAATTTAATTCATTTATTAATCTGTAAACAATAAGCATTTATCACTTATTTCTTTTGTTTTTTGACAAATAAAAAAATAATCGATAGAAAGTGTGAATTAGTTTTGGTTTGTTATCAGATCGTGTATAATTAATAATTGAGATTATGAGTGTGGGGGGTATACGAGTCAAAATTTATATTTATAATATTCGTCTCGACTAAATTAAATTTTCAACACGAAACGACCGACACGACTCGTTCATGAGCCCAGCCCGACATGTTTTGGGCTTGGGTCGTAGGCCGGTTTAGGTCTTACATTCGAGCATATGGGCCATCCCAAGCACGTTAAGAAGTGGTTCGCCTTGGGCTGGCCTAAGCACGACCCAAAGCCTAATTAAGTGGGTCGGTGAGCCGTGACTTGGTTGGTTAAGGTGTTTAACTGACAACTTTGAGGTCATGGGTTCAAACCTCACTGACATATGTAGGGTGTGTGAAATATTAATAAACAGTTTTTAAAAATTAAAAAAAAAAAAAAAAAAAGTGGGTCGGGCCAAACCGGGCCGACCTGTTTGCCACTCTATAGGAATTTTATCAGTGCGCCTCACCAATGGAGTTAATTAACCTGGTGCCAATGGTTACCATTCTCACCGGGTGGTCATCAGATATAGAGACTTTTATGGTTTCTTCCACCGCTCCGGGTCGCTCATCTGAATCGGTATCATCCCGGGGATCCACGTAGGGGTCCCATGGTGCTTAAGAACTAAAGCAAAAATAATCAGAGGCAGTAACAATTCAAAGGCAATTGAACTGAAAGTGATTATCCCTATCATTCTTCTCAACAGAACACAACCAGGACTGTAAGAGCTGTTAATACATAGCAAACATGTGATGCATACATACATATCAATTCTCCTCTTCTATTACTCATTCAATGACAGAAATTCATTAAAATAGGGATCTCAGAACAAAATATGATTTTGAATATAACATCCTTTTTCTATCTTAAGAAATAAATAAAACCTGCTAAATACACAAGGCTACATATAATCTCACCTTATTTGACCTCTTTTTCCACGTTTCCATTTCATTATAATAACTGCTTTCTTTCCAATTTTATCTTCTGGGTCAGTCGGTTGTCATTGGTTGGGTCATGCAACACCTGAAACGAGCCTTCCGCACAGTTGTCATGATCTCTGTCTCTGCAATCTCAAGCATTCTTACCACCTCGGAGAAGGGTGGCCTGGCATCGGGGTTGGCATCCCAGCATCTCGTCATTATCTCACCAAGAACAGTTAAGCAGTCAGGGGGAATGATAGGACGGACACCCTTATTGACAACTGCAAAAGCTGCCTGCACTGCTGTCATTTTTGAGAACGGAAGCATCCCTGTAATAAGTTCCCAAAGTACAATCCCAAAGCTGTAAACATCAACTTTCTGAGTGTACGGTCGATGTTGGATCATCTCCCTGTAGAGAGCCATACGATATAGCAAATGTGCTCAACAGACAGTCTTCAGTTTAATATATTACGTACTCCAGATAAGTAATAAAAAAAATTCTAATACCAGTTCCCGAGACTCAAACCAGATAAAGATCATGAACAACAGAAAAATACAACCTTGAAACATTTTCAATGTTCTGATTTCTCCATCATGAACTTATTGATAAGTCCATTTGACAACAACTCTAGATAAGCTTCATATTAACTCAACTAATCAATTTCATCGAATTGGTCAAGTTGGCAAACACAAAAGAAACAAAAAATTCAAACACAACAAATACCATAAATCAAGATGCAATTAAATGCTTGAATGAGTGATTCACCGAGATGCAAATAGTTTTGGGTTTAGAGAATAATTCATCTTGTGTCCAACTCAATCGAGCCAGATCTGGTCCACGTCCTCCAATATATTTATGGCCAGATTTAAGGAGGGATGCTGAAAATGAAGTCCCACCACAGAAATTCCAAGTAATTTAAAAAATGAACGAATGAATGTAAAATAGGAAAACAATTTTTCTAAAAGAATAGACTAAATGGGACAGGTACAAGTATTCGACTGCATACAACTGTATACCCAGTCCAAGATCCATCTCCTAAGTCCAACGTAACTTAGCCAGGTAAAAACTTAAGACACATCATTTTCACAACACAAACATTTTTTATGTGATTAACTTGAAAATGATCAGAAGAATAATCTATATTGGAATCATAGAGTTGAAGCACTAAAGCTACCAACAAAAATTAAACCGATACAAATATAGTTTACTGCTGCATCACATTTCATCTATGTATCTATTGTCCCCAAAGTCAAGAACTTTACAAAACCCTATCTGAACGATTGACGGTGTTAAGATTCAAATATTGTGTCATTTGCAGCTAACACCAACAACTTGGGAAGTTTAAAAATGCAGATTATGGCTAAAGAAGAAGAGCCAGAAAGCTCAAACCGGGTGGTATGAGATCCTGGCTCAGACACTGTCTGCAGGCTTATCCCTTAGGCATCTTCTATTTCAGAATTAAGCCGGTTCCTCTAATAACATGCTCTTAATGTGGGAGATTTCACGGCCATCTGCTTATTTATTTATCTCTACGCAATCAATAGCAGTTATCAAAAATATGAGACGACCCATCATCACTTGATTTTTGAAACTAGAGAAACCTTTTATGCTTTCAGAGCCTTGCCATATGTTTTTATTAGACTTCCAAAATAGCAAACTAGATACAAATCAGAAACTGTGAGTACATTTTTTTTTTATAGAGAAAATAACAATATCAACAACTGAAGGTAAATGCAAGTAGTCCTAAGAAAACATGTAATTAAGATATATGATTTAAAAACAAATTTTCCCACAGTGAAAGTAAAATTGGCTAACGGTAAACCATGAGGGAAATTGAAAAAGAGCAATCAAGTACAGGATCATAGAGGATCATCTAGGCTAGACAGAAAGGCCATGTAAAGGGCAATTACAATTCAGTAATAAAGACAACAATAGTCAAACCGAAAATATATCACAGCTGAAGGGTCAAAGAAATCTTACGGAGCCATCCAGCGGTATGTCCCAGTCTCGGGTGTCATTCCTTCCGTCTGCACCTCAATACGGGCAACCCCAAAATCAGCAATTTTAATGGATTTGTCTGAAAATATCAAAAGGTTGTCAGATTTCAAGTCCCTGTGAATCAGCCCAAGCCCATGGACATATGCCATCCCCCTTGCAACATCCAAAGCTTGCTTGACTGCTAACTTCAATGGAACTGATCGGCTCTGCCGCTTCATCAAAAAATGTCGTACTGAACCACCCTTAGCATACTCTGTTACAATGCACCAAACCATTGGTTTACGGCAACCACCGATAAAACGAACTATGTTTGGATGCTTCAAGGTAGCCAACATCTTGACTTCCTGTTGAAACTGTTGCTCCATTACCTGAGCCTTTTCTGGATCATTCTCAGGCCTCTCCAAAATTTTGATAGCAACATCTTCGCCGTTGTAAGTACCTCTATATAGCTTCCCAAAAGCACCTTGTGCAAAAGCTTCACCCATGTTTAGCTTTCTCAAGTCAATTGTCCATGCCTCATAATTCTCAAGCCCCTCTGTCACGGAATTGCTGTCCATTAGAGCACAGGCAAGTTGATCATCACTGAGTGCATGAGTGACCCTTCCGCGATTAACACTTTGTGCAACAGAGTAGTTGTCATTTGTGCGTCGGCGAAGCCCTTGGTGGTTCAAGATGCGAGTGTGGGAATCATTAGTATTAGAAGCAACACTGCTATTATCTATAGACATGGCCACAGAGCCTCCATCAATGCTAGTTTGCATACTGTCAATGGACATGTTTGTACCCTCACCCTCATGGAGTTTGTGGTAAAAGACTTGAGACAAATCATAGTAGTTGTTATCGTTGTTGTTTAGACCTATAATTCCGGTGTACTTGGCTTCCAACATTTCTTTGTCCAACACACAAAAGCACAAGTTGCCCTAATTGTTCAACATCAGGAAACTACTCAAACTGCGGTCTTCTGAAACCAGCACCTTTTTTTTAATTTTTTTTTCCTCTCAAATACCTGAAACCAAAATTGACCCACAGAAATTTGAAGTATTTCCAAGAATAAACAAGACTCGCAACAGAAATGAAATCACGGATTGGATTTCCAACGATGATAGTGACAGAAAGAATGATAGAGAGTAAAATCAAGCACAAGAGGGTTTTTGCTGAAAAGTAGAGAGCACAGCCAATTTGCAAACTTTGAAAAATCTAGACGGATGGATGATTGTCCTGAACAACAAGGTTTACAGGAAATCGAAACAAAAAGTCTACGGAATGAGAAAAACGTCAAGCTGTGAGCTGAAGCTAGATGAACAACACGGCGGATGGAATCCAGAACGTACCTTAATCGAGGAGGACTGATTCCTGGGAGATCGAATGAATGGAATCCACAACACACACAAAGACCTCTTCTTCCCGGTCTTCCTTTCTTCTATCTCTCTCTCTCTCTCTCTCTCTCTCTCCTTCTCGCTTTCCTTTTTTCTAGTTTTCAATACTTCCGGGTTTTTAAATATATTTATTACACTGGGCAACTCTCCGGTGTGATCCCTCGTACATATTCTCTCTCTCTCTCTTTTCTTTTCCTCAATACCATCCATTTTTAACAAAAGATCCGTCTTATATTACCATTCAGAAATATTAAATACCAAAGTTATCTCAATAGATGTAAACATTCGGGTCATTGTCCTTGGCTAGCTAACCAACAAGTTACGGCTCACCGACATATTATGTACATAATTGGAACTATGATATATAAGATTAAACACATATATACATGATTGGTTATACATGTTTGAGTCAAGTGGATATTTTGGTCCAAAACTACATAATAAGTTTTGGGTAACATTTGGGCCAATACTTGTGGCCCATTTAATATAAAGTCTTTTAAGTCTCTCGAGCTTCAGGGGCTCGCGAGATGGAGTCAAGCTTCAGGAGCTCGCGGGTTGGGTTGAGTCCGCGGCCCACGCGAGATAGGTTTCCAAAAAGACTGTGACACCTCGCAGGATAAGGACTTTCCTAATTTGAGTCCGCATAGTTGGGTAGCGCGGAGGCAGTGAGCCACGCGGCTGGACAAGCGTCATGTAGATGATTGGTATAAGCGAATAAAGCAGTGTCTTTGTGGTATTGGGTTTCAGAGTCCGAATTAGACTATGAATATCTTTCTTCGGGCTGAAGGCAAGCTACTATATAAAGGGGCTCGAAGACTTACAGAGATCTCTCTCAAAAAACACAAACAACAATACAAACAAACTTTCAACCTTGTTGAACCTCTTCGAGCTTCTCGAAAACCCTAACCCTAAGCGCGCCGCCGTCTAGGTTTCTCAGAGCCTTTTCGAACTTTACTCTGATCACCCCTGATCCCTCCTTGGTTGCTCTGCTCGCGACACCTTGAGTATCGAATCGCCCTGTGCTTGTAATTCCTCGTCCGCGAGGTGGCACCGGAAACCCGCCGCTTGTTCAAGAAGTCAAGAACCGACGCATCCCACATCACTTTCCTCGTCCGCGAGGTGGCACGCCCGCATCCGCACCATTAGTTTACTTTTGGTACCGCTAAATACCTCTTCAATCCCAAATTGAGGATCGTGGCCAAAACATTGGAACGCCCAGTGGGACGGGGAGTACAAGCGATTCACCATAGGGGGGCAGCGAAGTACATGGCCATTGTCTTTCCATGTTGGTCAGCCATCGCCAAGAGCTCGCGAAGGGCTATTTTTTGGAATCTACTCAGCCCACATGCGTCTGCTCAAGATACATCCATGCGAGCTACATTCGAGTAGCGCAGGCGAATACGGGCTAGGGGCAGGCGAATGCACAAGTAGGGCAGGCGAATGCATTTGAAGTTTAAATCCAAGGTGCCTAGGCGAGCCATACAGCAGTTCGCTACAGTGCCTAGCTGAGTGCATTAATTACACGGCCTATTCACAGGCTTGTTTCCTCACACTCCTTTTATGTATGACCCGAGCCAATACTATTAGCTTTGGAGCAACATGAACATAAACCTCTTCAGTCATTCTCGACATTTCATAACTTCGAGGCTAGGGGGCAATGTTTACGCCTAAATTAATATTTTACTGGACAGTAAATGTCTATGTAAATATTAATTATTTCTTGGACCATGTCATACCGGCGAGGTGGAGTTTCTCTAAGTTTACAAGTGATAGTTCGCGTAGGCAATGAACGCACGCGAGCCAAGTTAGACTTCACTTAGCTCGAGGCGAACTGGACTTCACTTAGCTCACGCGCGGAATGGACAATAGGCGGACTACGCAGTTCGCGTGGAACACTTAGCTCGCGCGCGGAATGCTTTCGCGCGGAATTACTATTTGCCAGTCCGCGTAGGCGAGGCGAGATGGACTCTTCGCGAGGCGAGGCGGAAATGTACTTCGCGAGGCGAGGCGAGATGGACCCTCGGCGTAGGCGAGGCGAGCTGGCGAACTAGCTCGCGTAGGAGACTTCGCGAGGAAGCAAACAGGCGGAGTCCGCGCGCACCACGACAAACGTTGAAGACTTTTACAAGTCTTTAACATGCTTCGGGCCAATCCCTGTGGCCCATTAAATATAAAAAGTCCTTTTAAGGCTCGCGAGCTGCAATAGCCCGCGAAATGGACGCGAGCTACAGAAGCACGCGAGATAGCACCCTGTAGCAGCCCGCGAGATGAGGATACTCCTAATTCCAGTTCGCATAGGAGTCTACAGTTGACAGCGCGGAAGCAATGCCCTATGCGGAATGAAGTGTGCGAACTAGGCAGTTGTTACCAATTGGTTGGTTCGCATGGACGAAACAGTGTCCTTGTGCGAATAGGGTTTCAGAGTCCGACTTGGATTCTAATTACCTTTCTTCTGCCGCAAGTCGAACTACTATATAAGGGGGTTCGAACCCTAACAAAAACTCTCTCTCAAACAATACACAAAAACACAAATACAACTGAAACCAGTTACCCTTCGAGCTCCTCGAAACCCTAACCCTAAGCGCCGCCGCCTAGGTTTCTTCTCCAGAGCCCTCCGGACTCTACATCCCTGCTTCTCTATGAACTCCCTATAGTTGCTCTGCTCGCGCCGCCGTGAGTATCGATCGCTTGTGCTCGTAAATCCTCGTCTGAGGTGGCACCTGTAACCCCCTTCGCCTAATCAAGAAGTCAAGCGCACCCCCTACAACCTCTTTCCTCGTCCGCGAGGTGGCACGCCCGCAACTCCCCCTTTCTCTTTGTTCGCTAGAAACCTCTGCTCCGCGCGCTGAGGATCGTGGCCAAAACAGTTCTGCCTATGGAACAAATCCTCCAGATGTTCGAGGAATTGAAGAGCCGACTCGAGGCCACTGCTACCCGACAGAATGTCATCGAGCTGGTTGAAAAGGTCAACGACCTTACTGAACAGGTCACGAGAGACAAGATCCTTTGGGAAGCAGACCAGCACAACCTCACCATACTCACCGAGGATTTCAACCAGTTTGCAGGCGAAGTAAAGGAAACTAAAGGCCTGGTTGAAGGTTCCCTCCAACAGATCCGAAAGGATTTGGACCAGAACTCGGAGACCGTGAAGCAGACTGCGGAGACTTTGTCGCTCACTCGCGCGACAGTGAACGAGCAAACTCGTCGCTTGGACGAACACGATACCAAGTTGCACGACCAGCAAAACACATCTTTCTTTGGAAGTAAGAACAGCCAGGAAAGGCTTGAAGACTTCAAGGAACGACATGATAATCTGAGTTTGAGGGTCTTACAAGTGGAAGACTGGGTGTCGTCTCAAGCACCAAAGAATCATGCCCTTGACTTGACTAGTGCAGGTGCAACTGAGGGCCCGTCCAGGTACATTCCACCTAATGAGCGCCCTAGGGCTAACCCAAAGGTTGGGGCTCAAAAAACCCCTCAATTCGCGTTGGGGTCTAGTTCTTCAAAGGCACCACAACCTCTACTTCCTCTGCGTAGCCCTAGAATCACACTGAAGGGCGCTGGTAGCTTTCCATATCATGCGACAGGAACACCAGATGACCCGGTTATAGCTCACTCCAATCTAGCCCCTAAGAATGTTGGGCAGGCTCTTAGCTTCTCTGCATGGCCGAACCATGACGAGGGAGCAGAGTCCACACTTGTGACGGCAGCCGACTGGCGCCAACTTATCTCCAACATAGTTAAGGAGCAAACCGGAAAAGTTGATGCTGACTTGCAATATCGCGACCCCTACCCTGATAGTGTGGTGCAGTACCCTTTCCCCCATGAGTTTAAGAACATTGTCTTCACAACGTTCTCTGGGGAGACAAGGGAAGATGCAGCAACCCATATGGCCCACTTCAAAGTCCAATGCGGCCAATACGGGAGTAACGATATTCTCAAACTCAAGCTCTTTGGGACTTCTCTATCCGGAGCTGCTTTCAGCTGGTATTCCAGGTTGAAGCCTGGATCAATTGCAGACTAGCCTAAGATGGAGAGATTGTTCCGGGAGACTTATGACACCATCAAGCCAGAGGTTGGCCTCGACTCCCTCACCCAAATGAGCCAGCAAAGCATGGAGTTCGGAGTCTCATTCCTCCAACGCTTCAAGATCTAGCAAGCCAAGTGCGACTTCCTACTACCTGAGCAGGAAGCCATCAAGTTGGCTATCCGAGGCCTTGAGCATCGCCAGCGGCTGAAGAACCATGGGGAGCACTTCACGTCCATGGGGGCCCTCATTAATAAGGTCGGAAGCTATGAGCTGATTCTCAACGAGATGGATGAGAAGGCGAATGCCTCTAAAGGGACCTACATGCCAGGAAAGAATAGGATTATGGGGGCATTGAACCTGTAATCCCCTACTTATGATCCTTATTATCAAAGGCAGGAGGAAATTAAAGCCACGCCGGATTATGATGATGTAGGAGCAGTATAACTGACTGGGAAACCATTGGCTCACAAACTGAAGAATCTTAAAATGACCCGCAAGCCTGTCACCATCCAGTCTTTTGCATGGACCAAGCCCGAATACGAGTCATACACGTATGACGTGAAAAACGCCCATCTGGTCTTTAATTACTTGATCAAGGTGAAGTACGTGTGCCTGGATCACAAGATCCCATCCAAAGAGGAGCTGAAGGACAAGAAGTACTGCACCTTCCACAACGCCTATAATCACGACACTAAAGATTGCGTCAAGCTCCGAGACCAACTGCAGACTTGGCTAAACTCTGGCGCCTTAAAACTGAAGACGCCGGGGAGCACAGCCTCGCTAGTGGATGTGGACCCTTTTCCGCCCGTGGTCGGCATGGTCGAAGTGAACTGGGCTGACTAGCCAGAGGAGAACAACCGCCGCCGGGTGCCGAAGCTAGGCCAACGGAGAGTCACATTAGACTTGTCTGAACGCCCGGAGGATGAAAACCCACGCCGGACACCTAAGAGAGGCCGCGAGGAAATCAATGATGACACATTTCGGCCATCTCGCCAGTATACCTACAACGTCAACCTCGCACACGAGGTTTTGGACGACCTAATTGATGACAGACTCGTTACGGTGGCGAGGGCCTTACCCTATGTCGAATATAAGGAAGGCCGCGTACACTGCAAGTTCCATGATAGCTGGGGACACCGAACTCGCGATTGCTACCAGCTTCGCGAGCAAATCCAGGATTGGCTTGACCTCAAGTACATTCGCTTTGAGGATAAAGGCGGTTTCATGATCGCGACTGCTGATGTCGCTTGGCCTCGTATCGGCCAACGCGCGATAACATTTGACATATCTCCAAACGCGGGTCTGCGCGAACCACCAAGACGAAACCGCAAGAGACCGGCGAATGACTATACCGTGCTGGCAAACTGAAGTGGAAACCATGACTCGGCAAAGCCATTGGTCGCCAGATTGGAGCGCAACTGCCCTTCAAGAAGAGATAAGGGCAAAGCTATTATGAGGGACGATGAACCGTCCCCCGCTTAAAACTACCAACCTGTGAGTCCCAGGACTCGCGAAGAGCTGGAACAGAGGATCAAATGCCTCGAGACGTTAGTCCACTCACACTAGACGAACCAAATACCTTCGTCTCCAGCCTCAAGCGAGATGGACATATCCGACTCCGACAGCGGGTATCAGGATAACAAGGTTTTAAGCCCTCGTCAAGGTATCTTGACCGACCCCTACATTCCCTCGACATCCAAATCAGCGATCAAGGAGGGGATATGGTACACGCAGCAAGGGGGCAGGCCAGTTACCATTAGCAGATCCAAGAAGAGGAAGCTACATAAGAAGTATGGTAGCATCCTGCGTGCCTTGCGAGCTGTCGATGATGGCGTCATACGACCCTCGCAGCTCGCACATGCACTTGAGTGGATGTGGAGAGAAGCGGAAGGCCTACGTGCAATACTCCAAAGGTCACGCGCACAGGTAGCAGATGACCCTGCTCCAAAGGCAAACGTCTTATGTCGCCTCGTCGTACCACCAAGACAGAATTCGCAGCCTTCCGGGGATAGACAATCTCCGAAGCCGGAAAGAAGGGATCCACAGCCTTCCCGGCACAGACCCTCATCGGAGCCTGTCCGACAAAGGAAATCGATTCCTCAACCAAGGCGCCGGCGATCTCCAGAGCCAGAAAGAAGGAATCCACAGCCTTCCCGGCGCAGGCCTTCACCGGAGCTTGACCGAAGACGGGAACCGTTTCCTCAACTAAGGCACCGGCAATCGCCGGAAGTCGAACGAAGAAGGGAACCACTCCCTCCAGCAAGGCGAAGACTATTCACGAACCCGGAGCCCGAGCAAAGGCGAGAGTCGTCCCGGCCATCACGGCCCCGGGAGCCTCCTCGCCAAAATCCCGAGGCAAGAAGGGAACCACCACGAACACGTCAGCCCTGGCCACCACTTAACCCGGAGCCGGAAGCCAAGAAGGAGTCTCGCATCTTCGCCCTTTCTCCGTCGAGGGAAAATGACAATGCCAAAGTTCCTCCAGCTGAGGACAAACAACCCTCGACCAAACTCGTGTGGCAACCACGACGGATGGAGACTGATGCATCACAAGGTGCTGAAAGTACCACCTCCAGCCCTAACCTCGCGGATTTGATGGCCGAGCATTTCTGAGAGAACTCGCTGAACGACGAGGCTCATTCTGAGTCTCGCCTTGACTTGGAAAAAAGCCAGGCCGAAGAGTAGGGGGAATCATTCACTTGCAATATGCTCGAAGTCTCTGCTTGGCATGAGGACGAATAGTTCAACCCAGCGGAGGGCATATTCGCTGTGCTCGAAGGAGAACATGGGATCATTGAGACTCCACTGATCCCAGTCCGCGAGCAATTCTCTTTTCAGGTCAGGATGGTGTTTCTCATATCTGAAAGATATGCTCTCTCGCCAAATACAACATGCAACGCGGCAGATATCCCAAATAGTAACGAAATTGTCTGCGCCATGTCCCCGCCTTGAAGCAGCGAAATGGGTCAAGTCTTGGCAGAACCTGAAGATGCTCCACAGTTGGACGCTACGAGCAGCGTCACACGCATGCAAAATTTGACTTTCTCCACACCAACCCTAGACATGGCCACTCACATGATGCCATTATATATTACGGCTGAAGTCGAAGGGATCATGGTCAACAAGGTCATGATTGATATCGGAGTTGCGGTGAATGTCATTACAACACGTACCATGGGCCTCCTTGGTATCCCGCGCTCAATGATTCAAACCACATCTCTGACAGTCAAGAACTTCACCGGACAAGTCTCCAGAACTCTAAGCTTGTTATTTTTACGAGTTAAGGTAGGACCAGCATCCCGGGTCTACACCTCCTTCGCCGCCGAATGCGCTTCATCCTACAGCATGATCCTAGGCCGCGACTGGATCCATAGAAGTTTCTGTGTGCCTTCCTCTATGCACCAAGAACTCATGATATGGGATACTGAGAAACGCGAGGCGGTCCTCATCAAAGTGGATCCGCGTCCTTTCTCCATCTCCGCCAACTTCAATGACGCCCGCTACTACAATACTGACTTGGGCCCATTGGACATCCAAGGCGTCGATTCCAAAGGCCGCCCCTACAGGGTGACGACCTCCAATTTAAAGCGACGGGGGCTTACCCAGGCCAAGGACGACTTACAACGTCCTCACACCATCGCGGATCCCCTACAACCCGTTGATGGATAGTGCCTCCTCCGAAGAAGCACGCGAGGCTGGCAAGTCCTTGTGTGGAGACTCCTCTCATATTGGGCAGAACACAAAGCCTACGACAAGGTCGCAACTATGGAATACGTAGACGAGATAGTGGATTATACCGATACCAAAGAGGAAGTTATTCAGTTAGCTCCCGCTGCTTTGGATGATACGCCACCTCAAGGGCGCGACCCCATTTCGCAAATCGATGTAGGGACTGCTGAGAAGCCCCTGCTCATTTCCATTAGTGCTAAGCTGGTGGCGGACGAACGAGAAGCTCTTCTAACCCTCCTACGCGAATATATGGATTGCTTCGCCGAGCAGTACGAAGACATGCCTGGTTTGTCTCCGGACTTAGTTTGTCACCGGCTACCCACTTATCCTGATCGGTGTCCCGTCCGCTAGGATGGCCGATTCATGCGCACTGAGACCCAGATCGTAGTCAAAGAAGAGATTGAAAACATGCATCGATCAGGTATCATTCGCGTGGCCAAGTACAACGAATGGCTATCCAATGTAGTGCCCGTCCGCAAGAAGAACGACAAAATGCGCGTTTGTGTTGACTACCGGGACCTCAACAACGCAACTCCCAAGGATATATACCCCATGCATGTCGCCGACCTCCTCATTGATGCAGCCGCGGGGCATGAAGTGCTATCCTTTATGGACAGAACCGCCGGATACCACCAGATTCCTGTTGCCGAAGAGGATCGTCACAAGACCGCCTTCTGCGGCCTAGGGTTTGCAGGTGCGTTTGAATATGTTGTCATGCCTTTCGGGCTCAAGAACGCGGGGGCAACGTATCAGCGCGCCATGAACCTTATCTTTCACGACATCTTGGGAAAGCTGATTGAAGTATATATCGATGAAGTGGTGGTTAAAACCAAAACACGAGCGACACACATTGAAGACCTCCGACAGGTTTTCACGCGGATGCGACGACATAAAGTAAAGATGTACCCCGCCAAATGTGTGTTCTTCGTAGAAGCAGGTGACTTCCTAGGATTTCTGGTCCACCAAAGGGGTATTGAGATACCCAAAGACAAGGCACAGGCGGTAATAAATGGCTCACCTTCTAGAACTAAGAAAGAGCTCCAACAATTGATCGGGCGAATCAACTTCCTCCGCCGTTTCATTTCAAACGCGGTAGGAAAGGTTCAGCCCCTTTCACCTTTGCTCAAGCTCCAGGGGACCACCGAGTTCGTATGGGAGCCACAACACCAACACGCCTTCGATTGTATCAAGGACTACCTTACGAACCCTCCTGTTTTGGTTCCACCTCGCCCAAGCGTTCCGCTTAAGCTCTACATCGCCGCTGCCGATCTATCCATTGGCGGACTCTTGGCACAAGACGAAGAGAACAGGGTGGAGCATGCCATTTATTACCTTAGCAGGTTGTTAACCGATTGCGAGACGCGTTACTCTTCAATGGAGAAGTTGTGTCTCGCCCTTTTCTTTGCAGGTTGCAAGCTCCGCCACTACATGTTAGTCTTTACCACTGTGGTGATCGCTTAGTCTGATCTCGTCAAATACATGCTTTCTCGACCTATACTACAGGGACGCATAGGCAAATGAATATTGGCTTTGTCTGAATTCTCCCTACAATATGTTCCGCAAAAAGCAATAAAAGGACAGGCCATAGCGGACTTTCTCGCTCATCACTCACCGACCGAACTCACAGCGTTTCGCGAATTAGAGTTCGCCTTTGTTTCACTCACCCCATGGACTCTTTACTTTGTTTCTTATTCCTTCCAACTGGATTTTCAATGTACAAATAATCAGGCGGAATACGAAGCGCTCATCATCGGACTGGAAATTTTGCTGGACTTAGGGGTTCGCAAGATTCAGGTCTTCGGCAACTCCTTATTGGTCGTCAACCAGTTAGTGGCGAAGTTTAAATGTTTGCGTTCCTCTATTGAGCCTTACTTGCGCAAAGCGTTTGACGTATTGGACCGGTTCGATGATGTTCACATCGAGCACATTCCGCGCCAGTTCAACTTCGCGGCGAATGAGCTCGCCCAGATTGCCTCTGGCCTTAGCTTGCGCGACGGGGTGCGCGAACGACTACTCAAGGTCGAACGCCACACTCTACCTTCTTTTATTGCTAGGGGGCAATATCAAGCAGACTCTCTTGACGTCGCTGCCTTAGACCCTATCGACGAGGACTGGCGGCTACCATTCATCGCCTACCTCACGAACCCTCAGGAAGCCACTCATTCGCAGCAAATGAGGTTTCTCGCCATCAACTTCGTGCTCCGCAATGGTGAGCTTCGCCGGCGGGGCGAAGACGGTAATGACTTCCGCTGCGTGTATGGCAACGAGGCTAAGCGGCTTATGCACGAGGTTCATAGCGGGGTTTGTGGTTCGCACCAGGCCGGGCCCAAAATGCGGTGGTTAATTCGTCGCCACGGCTATTACTGGCCTACCATTCTCAAGGACTGTATCGCTTTCGCCAAAGGTTGTCAGGATTGCCAGGCTCACGGACCAGTGCAACATATCCCTAACATTCCGTTACAGCCGGTTATTAAACCATGTCCCAGTCGAGGATGGGCAATAGACTTTGTTAGTACATAGCCAAAATACTTGGCCAAGCCGAGAATATGGCACAATTACCCAGTTGTTGGAGATCATTCCGGGCAAGACAGCACCGGCGAGCCCTTCATGGGTATCCAAAGAGCGAAGGTCCGGCAGCAATCCACCTGCCAGATCCACCCACCGGCGGCAAAACACCCCCCAAAGGGGAGGTGCCGCAGAGGACCACAGACAGTCCCACATCGAGGACTGAGGCCGCAGCGCCTAACATTGGCCTATAAAACAGACACAAACTCCCGAAAGAAGTAAGTCCACAAAACTTCTTCCAAATTCCCGTACTCTGCAAGTAGCAACTAAACGCTAACTTAAGCATTGGAGAGTCAAAGACTGGGCCACCCCAGTCCCGACTCCTGACGTATTGCTACTTGTGTAGGTGCAAGACTCGGATACAAGAATTCGGCCTCCCGACTCGTGACCTCGGGACAGATCCCGACTCATGATCCCTGGACAGGTCGAAAAAATTGGCGCTAGGAAGAGGGCCCTCGTGTGGAACTCACATTTAGCTCGAAACAATGGTGGAAACCGTAGATGACCCCAATGACCCTGGCACTCAGATGGAGAAAGAACTTTTCCAATCTGGAGATGCACCCCTTCCCCAAACCAGCAATGAAACCTCTAGTAGCCATCCCGACCCCGCCACCGCCCTCGAAATTCTAAAGCGAGACTTCCATTCGTTTCGCGAACAAGCGGCCAGAGAGAGGGCGGAGGCTGAAGCGTATCGGGTACGCATTGCTGAGTTGGAAAAGGAACAATTCTTGCTCCGCGCCACGTTAGACAATCGTAACGTGTACAACGACAGCTTGGACCGCGCGGCACGGGTCACTAGTACCCCAGATCCCGCCACCACATCTCTTCCTAACCAAGGCCAAAGCAGTTCCGTGATCCCGGGAAGCCCTAACCAGATCATCTACGTCACCCACCCACTTACAAACCCATCTTTTCCACTCCCAGCCCCTCAACCATCTGCAATCCCCAATGAACCCCCTCTCTTGCTAAATCAACTAGACCCAACTGCTCCGTCTCTCCCCACTCCTACCTCTGCCAACGCCCCCAACCCATCTCTCGACATGCAAACCCGCCTTCTGCTCCAGCTTAGCCAATCTCTCACTCAGTTGGCTTCGCGGATTGAAGGAGTCGAGAGTCGTGGGAGCCCGCGGCCTCTATTCTCTGGCTATGGACATCGCCCAAGTCCCTTCACGCCACGGGTACAAGTGAAGAAGCGACCCCCCGAGGCCAAGCCCTTCAAGGTGGACAAATATAAGGGTACTAGGGACCCTCATCTCCATCTCGAGACATTTCTCTCACTATGTAGCTCCACTCGCTACACAGACGTCATGGCCTGCCATGCCTTCCAAGAGACCCTATCTGACGAGGCACTCAGCTGGTTCCTCAACCTACCACCTAACTCCATTGACAACTTTGACCAACACTCGGAACGCTTCCTTAACCGCTTTATACTTCATGCCAGCATTTATCACAGTCTGGACGCCCTGTTCCACATCAAGCAGAAGGACGAAGAAGGCCTCCATGAGTTGCTGTCCTGGTGGCAATCCGCCACCGCGCGATGCCACAACTTGGAGCCTCGGGTTGCCGAGCAAGCTTTCAGCCAGGCCCTGCTCCCTGGCAATTTCTTAATGGAGATCAACAGGAACCCTCCAGCTTCCTTTGATGCCTTGTTGGACCTGGCTGTCCGGTGGGCACGCGCTGAATTTGCCACATTTTAGCATTCTGCTCCAGCCACATTAGCACTCCCCGCTCCTCCTCCAAAGCAACAACCTCAGTAGAAGTATGAGCAATTTGATAGAGGGCAGGATAAAGGTAAACAACATGGCTCCTCCCGGGACCAGGGACGCGGTTCCGACCGTCGTCACGGGAGACTAAGAAACCGCGACCACCCTTATCGGTCATAGGACCAAAGCCCTCCGCAACAACAGCGCCGTCCTTCCCCGTCACCTCGTTACGAGGTCCACACTACTCTGACCACCACATACGCGGATATATGGGCCAAGCACAAAGACCTCATTCCCCCACCTCCTAAGAGCAAGTATCCAAAAAAGCCCCGGCGGGCAACAGACAATAAATACTGTGCTTATCATGACGATAATGGTCATACAACAGAACAGTGCCATGGCCTCCGCAATGCCATAGAACATCTGGTCCAGAATGGACAACTCCACCAATATTGCACTCCTACAACAGGAGCTAATGCCATCGACGTGCATGGTCAGATCCTAACCCTGCACGGCGGAGCCCCGCGGCTCCCCCCTCGCCAGCCTTCTACAAAAAGGCAATGCACGACCCCCTTGGAAGTCTTTAACATCCAGCGAGGTGTCACGATCACCCCGTCAACGTGGGATCAAGTGACATTTCGCAAATGGGAGGATACAATAAATTGCCACCACAGTGAACCATTCATAATAAACGTGCAGGTGGATCATTACAGATACCATAAAGCCCTGGTAGACACGGGGGCTGCCGTCAGTGTCATGTTCGCCGACTGTTACAGAGGGCTCTGGCGGGACCGAGCCAAATTGTACAACAACCATGATCCCTTTGTCAGCTTCTCTGGTGAGATAGTGCAGCTGTTAGGCTCAGACCGCCTAACCGTGTCGGTGGGAACCGCTCCTCGCTGCTCTTCCATAACAGCCCGCTTCCTAATAGTCGATTGTCCCTCGTCCTATAACCTCATCTTAGGCCGAGACATTCTTTGGGGGCTGCAATGTTTTATCGCCGGCCACATACTACTCATGAAGGTACCCACCCCAGGAGGCATTTTAACAATTCAGGGTGATCGGGCAGCCATTGAGCATTGCCATCTTAATGCCATCCAGCAAGGGCGGGGCACCTATGAGATGTTGCCCCTCAGCCATTCAGAGCCCATCGATGACCCGCGAGACGACCCTGAGGGGAAATCCAGCGGAAGACAGGGAATGGGTATCCATGTCACCTACCGCCCCAGAAAGGAAAGTTCGCATCGGCACGAACCCCAGCCCAGGACTCCGCCAACAGCTCATTACCTTCCTCGAAGAAAAACAAACAGTCTTTGCTTGGTCCTATGCCGACATGCCAGGCATCTCCCCTGATATCATCACCCACAAGCTTAACATCCTTCAAGACCACCCCCCTGTCAAATAAAAAAGACATGCCTTCCACCTAGACAAGTATCGAGCTATCCAAGCCGAGGTCCAACGGCTAAAAGAAATCAAGTTCATACGTGAGGTTTCTCACCCAACATGGGTCTCCAATGTAGTCATGGTCCCCAAGCCTCACGGCAAGTGGCGAATGTGTGTGGACTACACAAACCTCAACAAGGAATGCCCCATGGATAGCTTCCCATTGCCACGGATTGACCAGTTGGTTGATTCCACAGCTGGCTACAAGATGCTCAGCTTCCTCAATGCTTACTCGGGCTATAATCAGATCAAAATGCACCCCGCGGATCAGACTCACACTACCTTTGTCATGAACAAGGGACTATTTGTTACGAGGTCATGCCTTTCGGCCTCAAGAATGCAGGGGCAACCTATCAAAGGCTAGTAAACGCCATGTTTGAAGATGAAATTGGGGAAGCCATGGAAGTATATGTCGACGACATGTTGGTCAAGAGCAAGACAGAGGGCGACCACACTGCCAACCTTAGCAAAGTATTCACTAAGCTCCTGGCTCACGGGATGCGCCTCCACCCACAGAAGTGTTTCATAGCCGTTGGAGGCGGTAAGTTCCAAGGCTTCATGGTCAGTGAAAGAGGCATTGAGGCAAACCTAGAAAAAGTACAGGCCATACTTAACATGATTGTCCTGACCTCCCGGAACGAAGTCCAGCGCCTCACGGGACGCTTGGTAGCTTTGGCACGTTTCATCTCCCGCCTCACAGACAAGTGCAATCTCTTCTTCCAACTGCTCAAAGCACAGCATAAAAAGGATATCACATGGGGCCCGGAACATGACGACGCCTTCAACAGTATCAAGGCCTACCTTGCAAAGGTCCCTCTACTCTCCAAGCCAGTCCCGGGAGAAGTGCTTTACCTGTATTTGGCTGTTTCCGCCACTGCCATCAGTGCTGCCCTTAGACGCCATGAGCATGATAACGAGCTCCCGGTCTATTACTGTGGCAGAGGATTTACAGATCCCGAGACTCGTTATCCAGACATAGAGAAACTCGCTCTCGCCCTCATCACTGCTGCCAGGAAACTCAGGCAGTATTTCCAGGCACACACAATCCATGTGTTAACCAACCATCCCTTACGGCAAATACTGCAGAAACCTGAAACCTCAGGCAGCATGGTAAAATGGGCAATTGAACTGGGAGAATTTGACTTGTATTTCAAGCCGAGCGTGGCTATCAAAGGGCAAGCAGCTGCAGATTTTATTGCTTAGTTTATCCCCTTGGCCAATGACGGTCCACACCCAGACGCCCCCACTCGGGACGCCATCTGGGAACTCCATGTTGATGGATCCTCTAACCACAGACTCAGCGGAGCAGGAATCATAATCACAGACCCAGAGGGCAACTCGTATGAGTATGCTCTCCGGTTTGAATTCAAAGCCTCCAACAACATAGCTGAATACAAAGCTCTCATAGCAAGCATTCAGCTCTGTCGAGAACTCGGAGCCCGGCACCTCCACATCTTCAGTGATTCTCAGCTTGTAGTCAGTCAGGTGGCAGGGGACTTCAAGGCCAACTAGCACAACTTGGGATCCTACAAAAGTCTCACAGGCGCCCTCCTGCAACACTTCAATTCATACAAACTCACCCAAATCCCGTGAGCAAAAAACTCCAAGGCCGATGTTCTCGCGAGACTCGCCACAACTCCCCCCGAGTCCACGCCACCTGATGTGCACATCGAGACGCTGGACAAGCCTAGCATCTCAAAGGCTTATTCAGAAATCTTTGCCCTCGAGCCCATTGACCAGCCCTCATGGATGGACCCATTTGTCGCTTTCCTTTCTAATGACACCCTACCCCAAGACAAGAGTGAAGCACAGCAGCTACGCCACAAAGCCTCACCTTACTTGCTTAAGGGTGGAAAACTGTATCCCCGAGGCCAGTCACGTCCCTTACTGAGATGCCTCCCCACGACAGAAGGACACAAGGTGCTAAAGTCGCTTCACAGTGGCATTTGTGGGAACCATGCAGGGGCCCGGAACCTCATGTTCAAAGTGCTTCGCGCGGGATATTATTGGCCAACCTTAGAGCAAGATGCCAAGGTAATTGTCCAAGCATGCCTTCAATGCGATAAATTTGCAGATTTTGCACATCATCCCCCAGTGCCCCTCTCTGTTATCATCTCACCAGTCCCTTTTAGCCAGTGGGGACTCGATTTCATAGGGCAACTCCCCACAGCCCCAGGACAATTCAAGTATGCCATTTTCATTGTGGATTACAACATAAAATGGATAGAAGCAGAGCCCCTTGCCACAATCACAACTGAAAAAGTGATAAACTTCTTATGACGAAACTTATACTGTCGATTCGGGTTGCCCCAGACCATCATCACCGACAACGGAACCCAGTTTGACAATGACACATTCTGGGAATTCCTATCAGATCAGGGAACAACAATCTTTTATCCCTCCCCAGCACATCCCCAGATCAATGGCCAAGTGGAAGCCATAAACAAGCTCATCAAACAAAACTTGAAGAAACGCCTGGAAGAGGCCAAAGGGTTGTGGGCAGCCAAGCTCCCAGACGTCTTCTGGACACTCCGCACATCCCCCACAACAACCATAGGGGAATCCCCATACCTCTTGGCTTATGGCACCGAAGCGGTGATACCAGTGGAAGTGGAGGTCCCGAGTGAACGTGTCACAACCTATGACCCCGAGACAAATACAATCGGGTTACGACTTAACATGGACTTCTTGGAGGAAAGCTGGGATAAGGCGCACCTCAGGACAATAAACAACAAGCAAAAAATCGCCAAGTATTATAACAAAAAAGTCGTCCCCCGCCCACTGAAAGTAGGCGATTAGGTCATGAAAGAGGTCATCCCCCACCTCACTGGCCTCAAGGCAAAGTGGGAAGGCCCACTTGAGATAGTTAACGCTCCAGGACCTACCACATTCTATCTCAGAGATTGTGATGGTCGCGTGCTACCTCGCCCCTGGAACGCTCGCCACCTCCATCTCTACCCCAGTTGATCAATTTTAAACCCGGCATCATAGCCGATACTTGTGTACTCTTGCCCAGTAGCGGCTCCAACAATATGTACACCTTGCCCACTAGCGGCCAAATCTAAATGAGATGAATCGTTTTATCATCCCAACATGCTGAACTAAGTCCCAACAACACGGGACCACAAACAAAAACATTCCTCAAAGACAACACACACACACACTAAACATAACGCCTGGACTCCCAGACAATTCATATATTTCAAACATGTTCAACATGGCTAACCACGCCACTTACACTATTCCAGGCACACAAATTCTTTTTCCCAACGCCTACCAAAAGTCATAATTACATCAGTCATTTCCCCCCAGAAGATGAGCCGCCAGACTTGTCCACACTCCCCCCACTCTTCGACCCGCTACCACGGCCACGAGACTGGCTGAAATTCACTGAAACCCCCTGCCCAAAAGGGTGCTTCGCGCGGTCCTGTGACACAAGTGGAGGCCTCATAGCAACATTGGGGCGCACAAGCGAACTCACTTGTGCCACCTCCGGACCAAGAGACTTCTTCATTGGGAACTTCTGCGTTTCGGGGAGAGCAGGCGCCAGAGGCCCCACAGCTAGAGAATCAGACGACACAACAACATAAGACGCAACTTGGGACACCACCACTTAGGTGGATAAGGACCCCTCGGGACCAGCAACCCTCACGGGTGATGCAGCTAAAGGGGCCGGAGGCCGCGACGCACCCACAGCTGGAACCTCCTTCCGCCCAGCAAAGGACGTCGAACGCCAAGCCTCATGCTGCTTCGCTAAAGACTACGAGATCTCGGCTTGCTCCCTTTGTTCAGGCATCATCGGTTCCCACGCCTTCTTTGCAGCATCTCTATCAGCATACCACTTACGCATGGCCGCCTCATTAATCCAGCCTGCCTGGCAACCAGTCCGGCTCAGCTCATCCTGACCTTTATTGTAGGCACCCCTTAGCTGCCCATTGTATGCCTTACTCTCGCGAAACAACCTCTCCCCTACCCCGGCAGCTCGCCCACACTTAGCCTTCCAAGACATCTCCAGCTCCGCAAGCGACTGAGTCAACCTCGCCACCTCAGTCTCCAAGGACACTACCTTGGCTATCGCCAACTGCCTAGCCTCCACCTGCTCATCCTTCTTCTGCATCGCCTCTTTCAGCTCCGCCACAACTTTCTCCGCGGCGGCAGCCTGGTCTCGGCAGATAGCAGCATCCTGCTCCAACCGCTCTAGACGCTCCGCGAGGGCGCGGTTGTTCTCCTCCTCCTCCCTCAATTGCTGGCACTTCGCCTCGGCATCCCCCTGCAAGTAGGTGACCGCTCTCTCACTCGCAGCACACATTAGCAAAGTCGCCTGCAAGTACGAGGCAACGTGTATAAGCCCAAGCCCAGAGCAGTGGAGAGGAAAAGGTTGCAAATACTTACCCGCGTCAGTTTCTCCTTGGCGGGTGCAACACCAGCCAGTGGATCCACCTCCTCCAAAGCATGCATGTCGAATGCCATCTGTGCTAAGTACGGCTGCGCCTCCCCCATCCCTTCTAAAGCTTGGGTGATCCCAGCTAAGCCACTTGAACTCCCGGAACGCCCTTCCCTCCGCGACTTCTTAGATTGGCCCCCGCAAGCTGGCCCGACACTCTCCCTCCACTTCCGCGACCTTGCCGCACCAATCTCTTCAACAAGATACGCTAACTCCTCCACCACGTCTCTGCCACCTGAGCGAGGCCCGCCCACATCCTCCAAAACCAAGTCCTCCACACCCTCTATATCTGCGACAGGATCCTCCACCGGGGACTGCCTTTGTTCGTCCTCGCGATCACCACCCTCTGTCTGCGTCTCCTCCACATCCACTTCCTGGACGCCCAAACCCATTGCTTCTGCCACCAAGGGAGGCACGTAGGCGTAATCCCCATCCGCCAGATTCAATCTCAAAAAATCTTCACACTCACCTAGCTCCACCTCCTTCCCCTCGTCGGTCTCCAGGTCGAAGTCATACCGCTTGGTGTGGTCAGCCTCGGCACGCAACCCCTCCATCACGTCCTTATCCGACACCATATCGTATGGACCTTCCTTCTTCCGCGATCTGCCATCCCGTGGCATCGTCACTGCAGCAAGCATAAAAAAAAAAAAAAAAAAAAAAGGGTCAGAAAGAGACCAGCAAGCGTACAAAGGGAACACAACAACCAACATACAGACCCGGAACCCGGGAGTAACCGAAATGACTATATATGCCAAGGCGGCATATCCGATACGAGCTCCTACACTCGAACGCCCATGTCATCCGGTGTATCCGACGCTCAATCAGCTCGGTTAGGTTATATTCTTGGGGCACTACACAAAGCCAGCAGTCAACAAGGGCAGAACATAACAAAGTAAAGAACCACAAAGACACAAGAACACAGTACCTATTTTCTGGAAAGCCCCGGGCACCCGGAAGGGATGTCCATGCCACTCCTGCCACTGCCCCCCCACTAGAAAACACTTCCGCCGCCAATTCTCATTTGTCGACATCGCCAAGTCTTCCACCAAGACTTTAAACTTCCCCCGGGACTTCATCGTCACGCAACCCCGGCTGCCCTTCTTTGCACACCACCTCAAGGGCAATTTCCGCCATAAGCTCATCTAACTCCTCCCACCGGTGCAAGGTGTCTGAATCAGAATCAGGCGAACTAGAGACAAGCACAATCTCTTCGCTGGACACCCACACCGGATCTGTCACACCCTACACCCTCACAAGTTAGACACTCACTACCTTAACCCTAACCAACCCAACATCAAACCAATCAATCCCTTACTCTAGAACTCCTACCAACATCACAAAAATGCGAACAATCCCTATCAACTCCAGATAACAAAACACAAACCCAGCAACAAAACAAAAATTAACAAATTCATACCTTGAAACAGGGGATACGCGTAGTGGCAATGAAGCTGGTTGCAAACAGCCGAGTGCTCGCACCCAATCGATTGAGGGTGAAATTGGACGTTCCCCAGCTTTGATTTCACAACCCGACCAAAAAAAAAAAACCTCTACGAAAAATCGAGAATAACTCCCTCCCCCAGTCCCCCCAAGTCTATTTATAGACATCCCGCCCAGACCCTACCACCCTATACAGTCAGGGCACAACCACGTGGACCACGATCGTACATGCATTTACGACACCACCACGCGCGTTAACTAAGTATGTGGGGCGCAGAAAACAACATAAAGGCGCGAACCGTTACGCCACCAGCGTGAACCGTTACGCCACCAACGCGAACCGTTACGCCCACCAGCGCGAACCGTTACGCCCACCAGCGCAAACCATTCCGCACACAATGAGAACTGTTACGCCACCAGCGCGAACTGTTACGCCACCAGCGCGAACCATTCCGCCCACTAGCGCGAACTGTTACGCCACTAGCGCGAACTGTTACGCCACTAGCGCGAACCCTTCCACCCACTAGCGTGAACCGTTCCGCCTACTAGTGTAAACCGTTCCGCCCACTAGCGCGAACTGTTACGCCACCAACGCGAACCGTTACGCCACCAGCGCGAACCGTTACGCCACCAGCGCGAACCGTTACGCCACCAGCGCGAACCGTTACGCCACTACCGCGAGCTGTTACGACCTTAACACTTGGCGTGAACGACCACGTGCCCCTCATAAACTGGCCATTTATGACACACGTGCGACATGGCGAGATGGTCCGCTTCAGATTCTCGGAACCTTCCCCCGTCACCTCGCGACCCTCGCGTGGGGACTTGGGGACTCGACACCATGCCTCCAGCACCCAGGTAAAACATATTCTCGGCATCCAGGGAATAACTCCCCACCCAAGAGCTCTCTCAGACTGGGGACTTGGGGACTTGTTAGTACATAGCCAAAATACTTGGCCAAGCCGAGAATATGACACAATTACCCGGTCGCCGAAGATCATTTCGGGCAAGACAGCACCGGCGAGCCCTTTGCGGGTATCCAAAGAGCGAAGGTCCGGCAGCAATCCACCTGCCAGATCCACCCTCCAGCGGTAAAACACCCCCGGAGGACCATAGACAGTCCCACATCGAGGACTGAGGCCACAGCGCCTAACATTGTCCTATAAAACAGACACAAACTCCCGAAAGAAGTAAGTCCATAAAACTCCTTCCAAATTCCCGTACTCTGCAAGTAGCAACTAAACGCTAACTTAAGCATCGGAGAGTCGAAGACTGGGCCACCCCAGTCTCGACTCCTGACGCATTGCTACTTGTGTAGGTGCAAGACTCGGATACAAGAATTCGGCCTCCCGACTCGTGACCTCGGGACAGATCCCGACTCATGATCCCGGAACAGGTCGAAACAGACTTCGTTGGCATTATTCACCCCCATTCCTCCGAGCAGCACAAGTTCATTATCGTGGCCACCGATTTCTTTACCAAGTGGGTTTAAGCAAACCACTCAAAGTCACCTCGACGACTTCGGTCGGTAACTTTATCTTCTGCAACATTATCTCCCTCTTTGGTCTTCCGGAGTGCATCGTGACGGACCAGGGGGAAGCTTCCATGGCTGATTCTGTGGTCACGTTCCTCACCAGCTATGGTATCAAGCTCCTGCATTCATCCCCCTATTATGCACAGTCCAATGGCCAGGCGGAGGCGAGCAATAAGGTTATCCTCAGTATCTTGCGCAAGATGCTCGAAATAAATCCCCGCGTCTGGCATCTCGAGCTTTACCATACTTTGTGGGCCTACCGCACTTCCAAGCGCGGTCCGACAGATACCACCCCATATGCTCTCATGTTTGGTCATGACGCTGTCCTACCCCTTGAGATTCACGTCGCTTCGCTGCGCGTCCAGGAACAACACCAATTACTTGGTGACGATTACGTTCAGGGAATGTGGCAGGAGCTCGAAGACCTTGACGAACACCGTATCACTGCTTTCAACAATCTCATCCTCGAGAAGCAGCGCGTTACACGGTCGTATGATAAAATCACCAGAGGCCAGAGTTATGCAGATGGCCAAACAGTATGGCGCGCTGTGCTACCACTCGGGGAGAAAACCGAGGGCCGGGGCAAGTGGTCCGCTCGGTGGGAAGGACCCTTTATCATTCATCGCATCTTACCCAAGGGGGCATACCACTTGCGCGACCTTGACGACGCTATCCACCACAATCCTATTAATGGTCGTTTCTTAAAACGCCATATCGCTGGTGTTTGGGAGTGTGAGGATCTTCAATCTCCTCTTGGTCCCGCGACCACTGTTAATAGTGCTCCGTGCCATCGCTCTAACGCTCCATCGCCTCACACTAGGGGGCAACCCGAGAGAGAAGCATGTAATTAGATCATTTCGTTGGAAACGTACAAAGTCTAACCAACAGACCAGTACAAGATTGTGGCCTATTCCAAAGGCCCTAAATAAAGTTTTACATGCAAATTGGTTATGCTAATCCCTTCTTTTCTTTCATTATTTTCCATATAAACGTGCGAAGTCTAAACAAAAGACAAGTATAAGATTGGGGCCTATTCCAGAGGCCCTAAATAAAGAAAATCACATATTTTTCCATTCTGGTACTTTGATACAGGTTTCATAGGCAGCTTTGCAGCCGAAGCAAACACATTAGCAAAATAATGGAATCTGACTACTCTACACTTAAATGCATAGATCTACCACGCCTACTACAAGCTTAGATCTAGGGATATTAGAAACCTAGACCTAAACATATTATGGGAACGAATAACGAACAAGAGACGACGCACTGGGAGGCTAGAGGTCCACTGGAACAGGGTCCCTCATGCTACTAGCCAAGCTTCGGAGGGTGCTTCTAGGACACTGGCAAGCTCCTGAAGCACGAATGGGCGAAGGGCCTCAAAAACCTCACGCGTGGACAGAACAGCAGGCGTAAGGCAGAAGGTACCCAAACCATTTGTTCTTCCAGACGGAGGCTTGGCCTAAGAGTAGATTTTGAAACCCACCTTTGGCCTAAGAGTAGATTTCGAAACTCATCAAAGCAAACGATGAGCAGGAGAAATGGTGGTTTCGCTTGAAGCAGGGACAGAAGGATGAACAGAAAGGAAGAAGGAGCCATAGCGAGGGGGCAGAAAGACTTGATCGATATTCCAAACCCAGCCAGCAGATTCTCTTATAGAAAGAAGGGACTCACTCCCTTTGACATGTGTCCTACATGCAGAGCTTTGCTCCGAGATATGGGCTTTAGAGATAAGGTGAATGCGTGAATCTATAGTGACTTCCTGTTTTCCAAGGAAACAGTCACGTAGAGACCTTTACCCAATCTCAATGGAAGACTTGTTCTGAACCGAGGCATTTATTGTTGGAAATACGAAATATTCAGCAAGCGCGGGACAGAGTTAATGGATAATAAGTACTTAAATAGTATTGTAGACATATAAAATTTAACGATAATAATAGTCGTTGAATAATCCAAGTAAATACGTGGCTCGTGAGTCAACAACATTGGAAAGCCGTCGGAAATAACATGTGGCAACGTGGAAATGGTCGGCCGACAACAAAACCTTAAATCCCGATTGAAATCAATTATCAAGTGTCGATTGATGATCAGATATCTATTAAATTAATCGGGCATCCCCAAAAATAATGGTTCGCCAGCGAAGTCTATTTCGCCAGCAAGATTTCGCCAGCCGAATAGGACTTCGCGAGACTTCGCCAGGCGAACTGGACTTGGCAATGTGAAAAGGACTTCGCGTAGACTTAAACAGTGGCGAGGCGAAATGACTTTGTGTAGAGATAAACGAAGGTGAGGTGAAACGGACTTCGCGTAGACTTAAACAGTGGCGAGGCGAAATGACTTCGTGTAGAGATAAACGAAGGCGAGGTGAAACGGACTTCGTGTAGACGTAAACAGTGGCGAGGTGAAATGACTCCGAGCGCATGTCCATAAAGGCAAGGCGAAATGACTCCGCGCGCGTAGGTTTACGTGAAGGCGAGGCGAGATGGCTCCGCGCACGTAGATTGACATAAATGCAAGGCGAGATGGCCCCGCGTAGGGAACCTCGCGAAATAGCTAGACGACTGATCTACGCATTTTATGCTTGATTATTAATGTCTTTCTCTCTACATTTTGCTTTGTTATGAGCTTAGTAAATATGTTTCTAACTTCTTTTATGTTTTTAGGTAGAAAATAAAGGAGAAATAATAAAAGAGGCAATTTGGACCAAAATATGTGCAATTACATGGTATTCTCGGCCAAAGAAGAATTGGAGTCAAAAAGGAAGCTTGTGTTGACTAGGAAACAATTTCCTATGTTGACAAGGTTATGGAGCAAGTAGTGATGCATGGACATTGATGAAGTCTAGACGGGGAGCTAATATGCATGGCAGTTTTCGAAAAGGAGCTTAATTGCCATGGATGTAACGATGGTGAGTAAATTGGGTGAAACGGATGTATAATTGAAACGGTTTTGAACGGCTATTTAAATAGCTTAATTGACAATTGCATGGATGGTGTTATGCATGGATGGATTTGAAACTGTTTTGCATGGCTGTCTTTCATGGCTTAATGGCATGGATGAATGGATATGCTTAATTGCATGATGTAATGGTGGGAGCTTAATAGCTAATGGCTGTAACGGTTTTGTATTGAATGGAGCATAATTGTGCATGGTTGTATTTGAAATGAGGTGAACGGCACCATCATCATCCCCTATATAAAGAGCTTTGGAGGAGGAAGAAAGGATGACACACTCATCGAGCCGAAGCCTTGTCTAAACACTAACCCCTCTCATACTTAGCCAAAATTCAGCCTCTCTTAGTCGAAATACCATCTCCACCACCTCATAGACACCCTTCCTCCATCCGTGAGTGTTCTCTCGCTAGATTTGGCTTTGAACACTTGCGTAGCCATCCTCCACCAAAGGGACGTGCGCTCGGAGCTTGCAGAGAGACGAATTCCTCGGAGCAAAAAGTGTAACATGGCCTCTTTGTATTTATTTTGACTTTGTATTGTTTTTTTTTCTTTTCAAGGCTTTGTATAGAAAGACTAATGTTTTGGTGTAAAGATGATTATTTCTAATTTGTTTTGAATTCTTCCATGTGTTTATAGGTTGATTGGGACGTGTATGTATGCTTGCCATGTTCTTAATGCTCTGGAATTTGCTTAGGATGACACTAGATGATTTGGTTCACCCTATGCATGTTCCACCGATCTGATCAAGATAAAATTGGGTTAGGGAGTTTGCTAGATGATTTGGCTGCCCTCTAATTCGATGCAAGTGTATGTATATATTCTAATTAACATGTGAATTTCGTAGGATTCAGCCAAGGAGGGAGTAATCGGCCTAAGCAACATGATGTGATGATCACTTGTAAATAATAGACTTAGGAACTTATTTTCGGCTAGATGCATGTTAGGATTATGTGCTCTTGATTGTTTGCTTGTCTATGAGTTTAAACATGTTAGAACTTGTGATTTCTTGATATGTATCTACCCATCTTCTTGTTTTATTTCGTAGGAACTTAGAACGAACAATCTTGCACCCCCCTAAACAACCTTAGCATAGTTATGCAATCACCCTCAATCCCCGGTTAAGAACGATCCCTACTTACCAATGCTACATCTACAAAGAAGGGTTTTAATTGTATTTGTGTTTGATTGAGTGTTTAAATAAGTGCTTGAAAACACGCGAATCAACGACAGAGTTCGCATGCATGCGGGGATGTATGTCCGCGAAGTGGGATCAGAAATCACCGCTTGCTTGGAAATCAAGCTTCCTCGTGGGATACCTTCCATATCCGCGAGATAGCTCGCCCCTTACTAAGGATCTTGCTCAAAACAGGACATTCAATCTAAAGCGATCTGGGCATATCTAAATCTCAAGATTTGATTGATTTGATTATGTTAAATCGGCAAGTAAATCAGTCAAGATTCATTGATTCGATTAAGGAAATATTATTGATTCAGAATCTTCATTACATGCCTTAAGTGGAGGCATGTTAAGACTATAAATACCCCCTCTCATACCGAGAGAAAGGAGCATAAACAGAAGCAGCGACCTAGAGAGAGAGAAATCCCTCCGCGAGCTCAGAAGTCTCCCCTAAACCCTTGAAGAGCTATCAAGATCCCCAAATAGCCAGTTCTTCACTAAACCCAAATCCAAATCCTAAATACTCGTTATGTGATCAATCCGCGTAACCCTCAAGAACAAGTGCTTGTCACCCTTGAGTTAAACCTATATTCGGAGATAGAATCAGAGGAGTTCACAAAGATTGTAACCCGCATTCGCATTGATTAAATTATATTATTCTTTGTACACGTGTTGTTCTGTTATTTGTTGAAGATATTTTCATGTTTACAAGTATACCTAATACAAAGGTTCATACATGGGGGCAACAAAAAAGGGAAAATGAAACTAGACTTTCCTAGAGGCCCTATACAAGTCTAGGAGAAGGCCTTCTAAGGCCAACTCCTCAACATCCGCCTGGGCTTGGGCTTCGTCCGCAGCAGCAGTGGCTGAGTCCAGAGCCTCTTGAGTTTCCTCTGCGGCTTGTACGCGCGCCTCGGCAACTTCAGCCTGCGCGAGGTTTTGGAGAGCTTGAGCAAGCTGAACCTGTAGCTCCGCTATCTGAGCTTCTAAAGTCTCCACTTGCCTAGCATAAAAGGTACAGGGGTTTTCTGAGGTTGTCTCAGGAACCTCCATATCTTCAAGCTGGTTCAAAAGAGCCACCATTTGGTTGTATAAGCCCTGGCAGACTCTCTCTTGAGCAGTTGACTGGGCCTCCGCATCATTGACGCGACGGGCTTGCAACTCGACAGCATTGATCAACTCTAAGGAATGGTCCAGTGCGGGGTTACTGCAAGCGAGGTGGCGGACCAAGGCACCATGAGCCTCACGAGCGCGTCACACCAACTCAAACACATTCATGTTAGGGCCTTGTCTTATTAGGCCATAAAGAAAGCCTCGGGCTAGGCGAACCGGTTCTGGATCAGCAGGTGGAGTTACCCGAGCTTGGAGACGGACAGTCCGGATGGCCAGAGAAGAAGTTGTTCCGGTGGTCGGTTTCACCGGAGAATGAGTGACCGGTTCAACCTCCGAGACAGTTGGTGGGGCGGCAGACGCTGTTAACACCTCTCGTTCTTCAAGCTCTTGAACGACCGGCTCCAGCCTCGGTGGGGAAGGCATTACCTTTGGTTGAGTCTCCTCTGGCGGAATTGCAGAAGAGGCAGCGAAGTCTGGAGTTGAGACTGGATGACCGAGCCCTTGGTCTTGAATAGGACCAGGAGAGGACACCAGCATCAAGCCTGAGTCGTCCGGCGCACCGGTTGGTGAAGGAGGTTGCTCTTCAGTATCCTCAGATATAGCACATGTCTCTTCAGCCACAGTCACCTCCGGACAGGGGTCTCATTTATACTTGCTTCCCCTTCAGCGTTGTCGAAGTGGGGGCGAGTGCGGCGACGAACCTACAAATGGAGAGATAGTAAGTCATTGTTGACTTAGATAAATTGGTTACAAGAGAAAAGGGCATTTACCAAGCCGTGCCCTTGCTGATAGCGCAAGTATTCCACCATTTCCTCTTCATCGTTAGCAGGACGCTTGCGCGAGCTCTCGCTGCCTGTCGTTTGAGGGATGGTCGGGACAGGCGCCGCGGGCTCCTCTTGCGCAGTAGCTTTCCCTTTATCTGTTGCAGCTGCAAGTCTCCTGGAGGATCTAAGGCGAGGTACAGTCTGTGAAAAGGGGATAAACAATTAGAAAGGAAGTCACTTCGCATGAAATAGACAAAAGTGTTGAAAAATGACAAAGTCATTGACATACCACAGGAGCGGAATCGCGTTCCCTAATGACAGTTGGTCGGCGAGGCACTTGGGCGTCAGGAGGCACTGTTAGCCTGGGCCTCGTCGCTGCTCTCTGTGATGTCCTTGCTTGTCCACGCGGAGCGTCAAGGATGGCGTGGTCCGATTCCCCCAATGTGTCATATAGGGGAGAGAAGATGGCGGCAAAGATGTCATCATCTGCATACTCCCAATGATTATCAGAGAGGGAGCGCCACCAAGAGAGGTAAGCGGGGTCGACACCTAAGGCAGGCTCAATCTCAAGCAGGCAAGGAGTGAGTGGGAAAATGTTCACCAGTGGGGTGACTCGGTCCGCCTCGCCGATCTTGCGCCAGGATGTATACTTGTTCACTGAATGAAGGAGTGGATAAGGAACCCCTTGGATAAAACCAAGTTGTCTGGCGAAATGATTGGGAGCGTACACCTCAAAACCTTGGTCTTCCTCAGCAAGTTGAAGATCGCAGCATGAAACCGCCCTCATAAAGCTCGTCTTGGCATTGGATCCAGAGTCAGGACGAGGAAAGAAGCCCTCCGCTAAGACCTCAGGATGGCGCCGACTAACCATCATGTTTATGGTGGGGGGAGGCTCCAATTGGTTGTAAAGGATGGATAGGCTAGCGAAGAAGGACAAAGGAGTGCGGTTCGCCCCACTCTTGCATACCGCAAACCCAAGCAGTTGGTCCTCTGGTAGAAAGGCTAGCGGGGAACGTCTGAAGAGAGGGAAATATAGCTGCAGCCATAAATCCATAATCCATAGCGGGCACCAATACGGGCTGCCCTAGCCCAACCTCAATTTCATTGTAGAGTGCTTCGGCTAGTTTCGTCCACTTGTCCGTAGGCTTGTGAGCGCTACCACAGAAAATAAATTTATTTAGCCAGTACTCCAGGAAAGCAATACCTCCTTCGTGCCGCTCTCTGCATGCTGGATAAAATAGTTCCTCCAGACTGGGAAATAAGCCTTCAGGGCACGGCGTGCTCCTAGGTTACAGGTGTATGTGAACTCAGTTGTCGCAAAATCACCTGGCGCGTAGGGCTTCGCGTGGATCGGCAGCCCCGTGATACCAAGAATATCCAGCAGAGAGACACTCATCTGCCCAAAAGGAAAGTCAAAGGTGTTGGTGGCGCTGTTCCATAGACACGCTGCTGCTGCGAGCGGCGCCCTGTCAGTAGAGGAAGACAGCGAAAAGCTCAAGGCGATAGCCTCGGCTATGCCCGCCGCCTCCCAGATCGGCCTATCGGTCTGGAGGCGAGCCTCATACCACGCTCGCTCTTCACTGGTGGTGTTCGGCCATTCTCCCACTCGGATGTTGACATGGGAGCAAGCTTGCTGAGCCCAGGTGGCGAAGTCGCCAGGCTCCCAACGGTGAGCAAAGATTGGGCGCCGCACGGGGTCGGTGTATGAGTTGAGGTCGGCGGCAGAGAGAGGCTGAGAGGGAGTCGGGCCGAGTAGGGCTTCCCCGTTCTCAAGGAAATAGATGGGTGCTCTTTGGGGGGGGTTCGTGGGCAAACGCCGACCCAAATCGGTAGACCAACCGATCGTCGCCGTAATGTTAAGGTTCGGATCTCGGACGATTGGTTTGGGAGGCATGTTTTCTGGGTAGAGTGGTGACGGCAGCGAAGGCTTGTGTTTGCAGAAGGGAAAAGCAATGGATGGTGTGACGTAAATGTTGGGACCCGTTTCGTGTTTTTAAAGAGACGAACCGTAACGACTTTTCAATCAAGGGACGCGATAACGCCGATACATCAGGACCTTTCAAATTTCAAATTTCCGTAACGTGCTCTATAAGGCCTTTTTGCTTAGACGTTTTGGATAATCCAAAGCTCAAGGCCTAGGGGGCAATGTTTAAGCCTAATAGATATTTTGGTCTAAGACTGCATAATAAGTTTTGGGTAATATTTGGGCCAATACTTGTGGCCCATTTAATATAAAGCCTTTTAAGTCTCGCGAGCTTCAGAGGCGCGCGAGATGGAGTCAAGCTTCATGAGCTCGCGGGTTGGGTTGAGTCCGCGGCTCGAGCGAGATAGGTTTCTACAAGGACTGTGACACCTCGCAGGATAAGAACTTTCCTAATTTGAGTCCGCATAGTTGGGTAGCGCGGAGGCAGTGAGCCACGCGGCTGGACACGCGTCATGCTGATGATTGGTATAAGCGAATAAAGCAGTGTCCTTGTGGTATTGGGTTTCAGAGTCCGAATTGGACTATGAATATCTTTCTTCGGGCCGAAGGCAAGCTACTATATAAAGGGGCTTGAAGACTTACAGAGATCTCTCTCAAAAAACACAAACAACAATACAAACAAACTGTCAACCTAGTTGAACCTCTTCGAGCTTCTCGAAAACCCTAACCCTAAGCGCGTCGCTGCCTAGGTTTCTCAGAGCCCTTTCGGACTCTACTCCGATCACCTATGATCCCTCCTTGGTTGCTCTGCTCGAGACACCGTGAGTATCGAATCGCCTTGTGCTTGTAATTCCTCATCCGCGAGGTGGCACCGGAAACCCGCCGCTTGTTCAAGAAGTCAAGAACCGACGCATCCCACATCACTTTCCTCGTCCGCGAGGTGGCACGCCCGCATCCGCACCATTAGTTTACTTTTGGTACCGCTAAATATCTCTTCAATCCCAAACTGAGGATCGTGGCCAAAACAATACGTTCAGGAATTTCAAAGAGATCGACAAGAATGCCAAATGTAGTACCCCAGATTTTCATATCAATTTCCTTATATTATTTTCAAAATTAATGAAGGATTAATTGTGGAAAATTATTATTCGTGTGTGCGAAGTTGAAGTTTCGGGAATCAATTTTATTGAGGTGTTTTGACTTTTAAGTGGTCAAAAGTTGACTTTCTTATTTATAAGATATTTTCGAAAACTTCCTTCATGAAAGTTGTAGAGTTTGGCGATACGAGTTCGTAGACACGTGGCACGTGTGAAACGGATATCGTATAAAAAAGTTACAGTTAGAGAAAGTTAGTTTCCAATTTTGGGAAGTTTATAAATAGAAAAGTTTAGGGTTTTATTTTTTGGAAAACCCTAAAAATTCAGAAATTTCTCTCTCTCTCTCTCTCTCTCTCTCTCTCTCTCTCTCTCTCTCTCTCTCTCTCTCTCTCTCTCTCTCTCTCTCTCCCGTCTCCATTGTTTGCCACCAAACTCCTTCTGGCCATAACTCGGCCATCCGGCGACGGATTTGGGCGTGTTTGGTATCGTTGGAAAGCTCTCACTCCCCTCTTTGTATTCATACCAGCCTCACACCCTATGGAGCACTGTGCATGGCGCATCAAGGCCCGCAAGTTACTGCTGCCGCCGGCGGTGAAGCTCCGACCGATTCCGGCGACATCGAGGTTTGAGGCTACCCATTTCTGGAAGTTCTTGTCCTTCTGAGCATGATGATACCAGCCTTGAAGCCCAATTCGAAGCGTGGAGCTTTGGAGTTCGAAATGCTCCTTGTTTCTTTCCGGCGACGTTTCCGACCTCTTTCCTGCCGAATTGGCTTTGGCCACAGGTATGAAAAGTATTCCATTTGATGTGACCTACAAGTTTGCTGTTGGGAGCTTGCTTAGATTTTGAAATTGAGGGGGGGCGCGTGGGGCCCACTCACCGCCGCTTGTGGTGGCGCGTGGCAGCGTGTCCGACAGTGTTGTAGCTTTAGTTTCTTTGGTTAGCTAACTCTTGTTGTTGTGAGCATGTGGAGTTGTGGAAATTCTAGGTTATGAGTAAGGATTGCATGCTAGGTTCTATGTTATTCATAGGTGTTTTGGGAGGTTGTGAACTTTGGAAGTTTGAGAATTAGAAACAGCAGTTTTGGGTCGTTAAATTCGACGACCTTGGAAGGTTGTCCTTCTTTGGGCAAACCTTCAGATTAAGTTTTGGGTTAAGAGGGCAAATGTTACTCTTTAGTTGATTGGTTACTAAGGTTAATATTTGTGTTGTTTAGGTAGCTTGTGGAGTTGTTTTTTGGCTTAGTTTTTGAGTTTCTTTTGTGAATACGCAGCGGGATTTTTAGGCGAGTAACATTTCACCAAGGTTCACTTTGGGACCAATTATTTATGGTTATTGTGATGATGCTTATGATGATGATTGTGATGATGATAATGATTATGATGATGATGATGATTTTTAAAAAAAAATATTTTTTGTTTGTTTTAAAATATATGAGCTTGATCGCCAACGGCTCATAAGTAATATAAAATAAGTTTTCCTATTATATGATTATTTTTAATGTTCATGTGATCATAATATCGTGAGTTCTTGATAGATTATGCTTGTGGGAATATCTATGTTTGTTCATATAAATATATCTATGTGGAAGGATATAATTTTTATGATGTACTCTTTGTGTTGTTGTTGTTGATGATGATGATGATGATTATGATGATGATTATGATGATGATTGTGATGATGATTATGATGATGATTTTGATGATGATGTTGATGATGATGATAATGATTATGATGATGATTATTTTTAATATTCATGTGATCATAATATCGTTGGTTCTTGATAGATTATTCTTGTGGGAATATCTATATTTGTTCATATAAATATATCTATGTGGAAATATATAATTTTTATGATGTGCTCTGTGTTGTTGATGATGTTGATTTAAAGAATATGTTATTGTTTGTTTTTAAATATATGAGCTTGATCGCCAACGGCTCATATGTAAGATATAATAAGTTTTCCTATTATATTATTATATTGTGATTCGTTGTTTAGATAGTCAAACCGGGTTTCAAGCCTTTAATCGGGTGATTGGTTACTGTTATGATGATTCTACTTTATTGTGAGTTGTTGTGTAGATAGTCAAACTGGGTTTCAAGCTTTTAATCGGGTGATTGGTTACGGTTATGATGCTATTATTATTATGTGATTTAATATTGGATAGTCAAATTGGGTTCCAAGCCTTTGGCCGGGTGATTGGTTACGGTTAGGAATAGAGCTCTAGTCCGTCTGTCGGTGTAGGTCATGGGAGGTACCTTAAGGTATCTGTGACCTATGAGTACATAAATTGTTGTTGTTGGTCATGAGATGTATTTATTAATATCTGGGACTCATGAGTACATGTGTTTGTTGTAGGTCATGAGAGATACTTTATTGGTATCTGAGACTCATAGGTACATGTATATTTGTAAAAGTATTGGTTATGTGGTTTTAACATTGTTCTTAATTGTTGTCATTTAACTTCCTTGTTTTGAGTATCTCCTGAACTATGCTTAATGCAGGAGATTCTTTAATCTTATTTGTGTGATTTTTAGTGGAATTCCTGAACTATCCTTTTTGCATGATTCACTTATGATTTTGATTGTTTTGTGAATTGTTGTGTTTTCTTATTTACTTTCTTCTAAATTTTATTGTTTTGAGGCGATTGCTGAACTAAGTTCTAAAGTAGGAATTACCGGTTTTATCTTATGTGATGTTGGGTACGAGCTTTTTAGATTACCGGGTTTGTTGTTTACAACTCGGTGCACCAATTCATGGTGTAGGGGTTAGACCTGCATGTGATGATTAGCAGGGTTGAGGCGGAGGCATAGTGCATGGTTTTTAGTTGTTGTACCCTTTATATTATTATATTTGGTAGGCAGCATTAAACTCATTCGAGTGTTTTCATTTCTTGACTTTCAAGTTTATGTAAACAAGTAAATGTAATATTTAATTCGATGTTTAGTTATGTTAACATTTACATTGGGGTGTGACATCAAACATGTTGGAAAACTAAAGATTCGTGTTGAAATCCATCTAAACTGATCTCTGCCTAGCGTCTTATACGCAGATTTGTATTTATTAATTTTTAACTTAATTTTACGGCTTTTTTATTTATAATTAACGATATATAAGGATTAAAGAGTGATAAAATTACATATAGAATATTCATACTTCAAATAGTGGTAAGAAAGTTAAGCATATATACAATAATACTAGAATAAAACATTTTATTTAATCTAAAAATATATTAATTAAAACGTCTAGACCGCCCTCATAAGACGGACGGACAGACTTAGAACGCTTGGATGTGACCTAAACAGGCTGGGCAGTCTTGTTTTAGCACGGTAACTAAAACTTTGATGTAATAAGAAGAAAGTCATGAAACACATGATTTTTGTACCATTGTTATATATTTTATCTTGTTTTAAATAGGATTATAAATAGATTAGGCAAGAAAAGAAAGAGGAAAAGGAAATAAAGAAAGGGAATAAAGAGTCGCTAAACCGTTATCCACTTGGGGAGGAGAGCTGGAGAGGTGGTTACCAAGCAAGAAGCAGAATCGCGCTTCATGTTCATGCTGGACTGTTCTGGTGATTGGAGAATCTGAAAATGTGGGGTTATATTACTAATCATGTTATCCATGGTCTTGTGCGAGAACTTGATTTTTGTTAACACCAACCGCAAGAACGCCTTTTTCTCCCACAAAATTGATTCGCACTCGAGACTAGCAGCAGCTCAAGTTCAAGCTCAAGTTCAAGGTAGGAGGTGCAGTGGGTTCGTTGCCAATGCCGGAAAAAGAAACCGGAAATGGTGGCAGAGCTTCTTCGACGAGGATGGCAACTGGCTTGGTTTGAAGGACGATGACATGCTGGCGGCGGAGGAGGAAGAGAGCTTGGATGGGTCGGAAGCTGAGAAATTTGAGGCGTGGAAGACAAGAGCGGAGGCAATCGTGGATTTGAGGGAAGCACAGCAAGATATTAGCAACGAGGAGAATCGCAAGTGGGAGGACTGGCTCGCCGCGGATTCGTCCTCCTCGTGGGAATTCGTGCAGTCTGATGATACTCTTCCTACCCAAACTGAAGCCGAAAAAGGAATGCTTTACTCTCTCACGGATTCCCTTCTCGGAAGGGAAGACGATGACCTGCTCTATGAAGACCGTGTCTTCCGTTACGCCTCCCTCAATTCGGCTAAATTTTTGGCGGTGTTAATCATTATACCCTGCGCCTTGGATTTTGTGGTTCACGACTATGTTTTGATGCCTTTTCTCGACAGGTACCTCCTATATCTTTTCCCGATGACATGCTTCCAGACCTAAAATGTTCTCATACATTTCATACTGTTCTGATGCATTCAAGTCCCATCTACATTCTGCACTGCATTATAATCATCGAATATTACCTTTAGATTTTCATGTGAGCAGATATGTGAAGACCGTGCCACTTGCAGCAGAGATTCTGGACGTCAGAAGAAATCAAAAGCTTCAAATGGTTGATGAATTAAAAATTGAGAGAGCAAGATTTCAGCTTGAGATGGAAATCGGTAAATCTCCTCCCCTCTCTGATGAGGAGGTCTGGTGGGAGTTGCGGCATAAAGCGTAAGATTGGCATTCTTTGTTGCTCCTTCCAAAAGATCTTCCATATACTTTTACTTTTATCTCAACCTTGTTGTTTAGGCTCCTAAAATCACTGTCGTGATGAGTGGGTAAATGACCAGGAATCGGTATCATTGGTATGTTATGTTTAATAAAGTAGCCAAAATGGACAAAACAAGAAAAAATTAGCCAAACTTGTTAAGATGTGAACGGTATTATTTGTTCAGTTCATTTGAGAAATGTAAAAATTAAAACTTAAGGAACTTTTTTTTATCACGTCAACAGCTACTTTTTGATTACAAACTTGAGCTAATAAAAACAGAACGCCTAAGATTTCTCAAAAGAACAGAACCCCTAAAATCTATGTTATATGGTCCAAGACACAAGCAAGCATCACAATAGCTAGCAAATTCAGCATATTGAGGAGAGAGAGCAGTCCCTAAAGTCAACAGAGACTGACATCCATAGTCCTAGAGTTCTTCCCCCACCCTAAATGAAATCCTGAAAACCTTACTCGTTTGTCACTTAAGTATTCACCTTCGCTCATGAAAATTTATACTGTTATATTACAGTTTAATATGTATGTTAATATTATTACAAATGTTGAACCTGGGTCATCATTTAGAAACAACATTGGAAAACTCTTTGTCTTGTTCCTCATAAGCTATATTACAGACTTTAATTATGAGGGTGATTGCTGTCCTAAGCACTTCCTTAATTCTTCAACAGATTAGAGCTGAGAGATGAATGGAGATTTGAAAATAGAAGAGCATTTGCCAACATATGGTCAGATATGTTATTTGGGATCACATTGTTCATTCTTTTATACTGCAACCAGACTAAAGTGAGTTATTATTACTCCTTTTCTGTTCTTCCTTTTATGTATCTAAATTTTCTTACCTATGCTATTAGGAGATCAGGTGCCATGTATGTCTTTAAAATGTTATACGGTAAATTACTATTGTCATCATCTATCACATAAAAACTAGTATGAGGCAGAAGTGTATTGTTAACTATAACTATTATTCTATCTGTCATTTGATTTTGGGTTTGCCTTTCCCAGTTGTCATATGGGTGGTAACTGATGTGGGTGCTTATTATGCACCCTCATTGTTTGCTGACCCATCAACAAATTTATGCAGCAATACTGCCTTTTGTCTGCTCAAGATATTACAGCATTCAATCCTAACATTAAGATTATTATTTCAGATAAAATGCATAGCAGGTCTAGGCCATAAAACATATGATGGTCTAGATGATAGGATTCTATACTCAATGATCTCATAAGATGTTAATTTGACCAGATCAGATAAGTTTGCTCATAGGATTTTAATACTTTATAATGAGATACATCAGATCTAATTATCTTCCTTTTGCAGGTAGCTTTGCTGAAATTTACAGGCTATAAGATAATAAATAATATTTCAGATACTGGGAAGGCATTTCTAATTATACTCATCACAGATATTTTTTTAGGGTAATAAATCTCTCCTCTTTGCTATTGTGTTATTATGTTCTTTCCATTATTAAATTCATTTTACCATACATTGTTGAACTTAATTGTATGCTTATCAAAATCCCTTTGACATACAAAACTCCATGCCTGCAGGTATCATTCTGAGTCTGGTTGGCAGACTTTGTTAGAAATTTTTGTTGAGCATTATGGGCTTCAGATTGATCAATCAGCTATAACCATTTTTATCTGCTTGATTCCAGTTATCATTGACGCATGCGTGAAACTTTGGGTATGTTTCACTCAACTAATTGGTGGTTCTGTTTTCAGAAACAATAGGCTCTGATATTTTAGCTTACCTCATTATACCCAGAAAAACAGGCTGACCAAGTTTTTACCAAAAATAGATCATAATGCATATGTTGTTAGAAAGTAAATATTTTTTACTTGACATCCTAAGAGGTAAGTTTTTAGGTTTATGGTAAACCAACAACCTCTGTCATTCCAAAATAGGAACTCTATATCATGGGTACTATCGTACTCTCTGAGCGCATGAAAATGTACCGCATGAGATCTTGTTAGATCATGTTTGGTCTTTCCTTCTTACGCACCTCAAGAAAGTAGAAATAGCTTGTTTAACTCGAAAACTCGAATAGTGTAATTCTGCAATGAATTGAATTCAATAGGTTAAAGCAGTTCCATGGTTATATTATTTAGTACCTAAAGACCTTCCTTTCACATCTAGCGTGGTGATGTATTCAAAGTTGGTCAGCTAAGTGTCCCTTGTATCTCTGTCTGGGCATGTGATCTGCAATTTTAGGAGATTAACAAGTTAAAGGGTACTGTCTTACAATTTAATCTGAGTTATACCCGTAAGAACATGCAGTCATGCACAAATATATCAAATTCACACATGCTGGGAACTTGACACTGTTTTTTTGTTTTTTGTTTTTCCTTTCATAGGAGAAACTTGATACTGTTGTTAATGTTCATTTTGGTATTGTTTGAGCTGCAGCTGTTTAAGTTCCTTCCAAGATTATCCCCAAAGGTGGCAAACATATTCCGCGAGATGCAGCGTCACTAGTAAAATATTTCTCAGGGTTTCACTGACTTCTGAGAGAATTCTCAGGAAGGTTGCATGCCACTAGAATTACTTCTTTTTCTATATTGTTCCTTCTACTGTATAGAGGTTTATCTGGTTTCGTAAATGTAATTGATAAATATGGATGTTGGTGAATATTCAGTGAGCTCACAGGACATTGTAGTTTGTTGGGATGCCATTCATTCCCATAAGTTATTGTAAAAGCTGAAAGAACTTCGTACAATGAAATTTGAGGGAAGGTGGCAGAAGGAAAAGAGATCGACGAGTGAAGTTGGAATGTGTGATTGTTCGAGCCTAATGAGAAAGGAGGCTTATTTTTAGGTCAAATTTGAATTTGACATGCGACTAGGTAATGTCATTTTTGGTGCATTTCATCTTACTTTCTAGAAAACTTGCTTGTATAAAAGCACAAGAAAGCTTTATCTCTTTATTCTATATCTTCCTCTGGTATCCCAAAGGTGGCATTCATCAGCTCGAGACTCAAAAATTCTTCAATGCACCATGGTACAAGTGAACCAAGGGTTATAAAACGATCTCAGCCGTCCATATGATCTGGTACTCCATATGACACTAACACCAATACTAATACCGTTAAAATAATTAAAACTCAAAAATAGGTTATTCATTATGGTGAAAACAGTAATAAGTTAATATCATTTATCTAATTGAATTTGCAAAGTCGCGCATGGAGGTTAAGGGTGGCTCAGCCACAGCCTCCGCCGATATAACTGACAGATTCTTCTTTACAGGCAATGCTAAAGTCGCCACCGCCACCGCAACCTCCCTCCTCCTCCTAATACTAGTCACCACCACCTCCTCAGCCGTAATTCTCGGCCTCGACACCTTACTGATCCACCAGTCTCTCTCCACTCTTTGGCACTTTATCTCTCTCCCTCCCCTTCTATGTATTATTTCAGAATTTTCTGGGTGTTCTTGTTTGTGATTCTGGGATTAATTAGCTTATAGATCTGGTATGCCTTGATGCAATTTTGAATGATTTGTCAAGAATCGTAGATCTAGGGTTTGGGTTTCCTATCCACTCTTCGGCCTTGATGATGACGGCTACGGCGGAGGAGACGAAGGAGAAGTTGACTAGACCTTGGCAGGCTCTTTGGACGACGGAGGACCGTCTCGCCTGACGCGGACGCAGACCTGGGAGGGGATAGGTTGGAGAGGTTTTGGGGACGGGGAGGTGGGCAAAGGCAATTCGATTTCTTTATTGCAGTTCCTGGTGTTTTGGCCACACCTGTAAGTTTGGGCATGCAAAGTCTCTTTTAGTTGTTGCAGGCGTGCCACCGCGCGGACGCGGAATGTAATGGTTGTAGTAGCGGGGTGCGCTTAGCCTTCTGCTTCTAAGCAAGCGACTGAGGATGGAGAGAGCACCAACTCCACAACAAGGTTCTTCATATTCGCCTTGCGTACTGGGCAAGGACTTACAGTAGTCCGCCTAAGTGTCACAATATCGATACTCGACGTGAGATCGAGCAGAACTTCAATTGGAAAGGAAAGGAAAAAGGGCAGAGCTTCGGGGAGCTTGTAAAGAAAGGGCTAAGGCGAGATGCTTTAGCACTGAGTTCGACTAGGTCGATTGTATTTGAGTTCTTTGTCAAGTTGTGTCGAGTTGTTGTTTTTTTTTAGAGAGAGAGCTATCTGTAAGCCTTCGAGCCCATTTATATAGCAGCTCGCCTTCTGCTAGAAGAAAGATAATCATAGTCCAATTCGGACTTATAGTCAGAATACCACAAGGACACTACTTCACTTGCGCGAACCAATCATCCGCATGACACGTGTCCAGCCGCGTGATTGACTCCTCCTGGGCTACTGCTTTCACGCTATCCAACTGTAGACTCATACGCGAACTCAACCACGAACATCCTTATCTCGTGAGGTACTACAGTCCTGTAAACACGAAAATGTCTGCGACAAATGACAGAACAACACGTGTACAAACAATAATTTAATCAAATCAATGCGAATGCGGGTTACAATCTTTGTGAACTCCTCTGATTCTATCTCCGAATTTAGGTCTAACTCAAGGGTGATAAGCACTTGTTCTTGAGGGTTACACGGGATGATCGCGTAACAAGTATTTGAGATTTGGATTTGGATTTGGTGAAGAACTGGCTATGAGCTTGATAGTCCTTCAAGGATTTGATGAAGAACTGGCTATGAGCTTGATAGTCCTTCAAGGATTTGATGAAGAACTGGCTATGAGCTTGATAGTTCTTCAAGGATTTGATGAAGAACTGGCTATGAGCTTGATAGTCCTTCAAGGATTTGATGAAGAACTGGCTATGAGCTTGATAGTCCTTCAAGGATTTGATGAAGAACTGGCTATGAGCTTGATAGTTCTTCGAGTATTTGATGAAGAACGGGCTATGAGCTTGATAGTTCTTCGAGGATTTGATGAAGAACTGGCTATGAGCTTGATAGTTCTTCGAGGATTTGATGAAGAACTGGCTATGAGCTTGATAGTTCTTTGAGGATTTGGCGAAGAACAGGCTATGAGCTTGATAGTTCTTCAAGGATCTTGGGGCGACTTCTGAGCTCGCGGGAGGGATTCTTCTCTCTCTCTAGTCCGCTGCTTCTGTTTATGCTCTCTTGGTTTCGCCCTTTTTCTCTGCCCCCCTCCTCATGGTATGAGAGGGGGTATTTATACTGTTAACATGCCTCCACTTAAGGCAAGTAATGAAGATTTTGAATCAATAATATTTCCTTAATCAAATCAAAGAATCTTAACTGATCGATTTACTTGCTGATTTTAACACAATCAGATCAATCAAATCTTAAGATTTAGATATGCCCAGATCGCTTTAGATTAATGTCCTGTTTTGATCAAGATTATTAGTAAGGGGCGAGCTATCTCACGGACATGGAAAATATCCCGCGAGGAGGCTTGATCTCCAAGCGAACCGTGATTTCCAATCCCTACATGCATACGAACTCTGTCGTCTAGCTACTTCGTGAATTACCCCACGCGGAGCCAACTCGCCTCGCCTTCGCATGAAACTACGCGCGCGGAGTCATTCCACCTCGCCTTCATGTATATGCGTGCGGAGTCATTCCGCCTTACCACTGTTTAAGTCTACGCGAAGTGAAGTCCAGTTCGCCTCGCCTTCCTTTATCTCTACGCGGAGTCATTCCGCTTCACCACTGTTTAGGTCTACGCGAAGTGAAGTCTAATTCGCCTCGCCAAGCTTAGCTCGCCTCGCGAAGTCAAAGTCACCGTTTAGGTCTATGCGAAGTGAAGTCTAGTTCGCCTCGCCACTGTTTAAGTCTACGCGAAGTGTAGTCTAATTCGCCTCGCCAAGCTTAGCTCGCCTCGCGAAGTCAAAGTCACCTCGCGGAGTCAATTTAACATTGCCAAGCCTAGCTCGCCTCACGAAGTCCATTTCGCCTTACGGAGTCTATTTTGCCTGGCGAAGTCACAACGTCAATCCACACTTGATAATTGATTTCAATTGGGGGTTTAAGGTTTTGTTGTAGGCCCACCATTTCCACATTGCCACATGTTATTTCCAACGGCTTTCCAATTTTGTTGACTAATGAGCCACGTATTTACTTGGATTATTCAACGACTATTTTTATCGTTAAATTTTATATGTCTACAAGTCCTTGTCACACACCGCCCCGCGCGCCTCCGAAGCTCGTGACTTTGAACGGGCCACAAGTATTGGCCCAAATGCTATCCAAAACTTATTACGAGTCTTGGACCAAAATATCACCTCGCGTAGCACATCTACTCATGCATCCAACTCGCGTGCAACTCATGTCATTGTTTTGATATGTGTGAACTCCTCAGCTCGCCTGATAATTTCAGTCCTTATATGTGAAGGTCCTTTCGCATGCGAACTCTGCTATCCAGCTCGCATGATCTCGCTGGCGGGCCATCACTTGTGAATCCAATTATTTTAGACTTGCCGGTGTGACGTGCACTATGAATTTAATAAATATTCACTTAGACATTTACTGTCCAGTAAAATATTAATTTGGGTGTAAACACTTGGGTTTTTACTGTATTTTGATTTTTTTTGTAACTAATCATCGTTTGATTGATCTGTTTGGTGCAAGTGCACCTAGGTGCATTGAATCCTCTCCGCTAAAGACTAGGTTTCTCATATCCTAACTACGCCTTGGAAACCCCGTGATAATTGGAATACATTTGGTGTGACATGGATTTCTATAGTGAGAATCTCACATGCACAATTACCTAAAAGCGTGGAGTAGACCAAGGAAATACCACGACTCAGGAATCCCACCGCCCTACCCTTATTGGTGATGGGATTATGTGACCCATGGCTTTAACCTTGTAGCACCATAATCACCAAGTGATTCCTGAACTTAAAAAAATACCGGCATCTTCAACAATAAGGTATATCCGACTCACTACTGTAATCACCAAAGAAAAGAATCCTTATATTAATTAGAAGAATCATCAGGTGATCTTCCGACATTTACATACATATGGCATCTAATCTAACTCAAATGGCATTCGAAGAAAGGTGAATCTAACATCACATTATCTATTAAATAAGACGTAACAACCTTATGAACTTCATTGCAATAGAACCAAAGCAACCCGACTGCATGCATCCTTTATATAAGGAACCATAAATAGTCAACTCTAGTAATGACAAGACCCGCCCAAAACACACAGGAAAAACAGGCAAGTCTTGCGAGGTCCACTCCCTAAAGGGGTTATATCAAAATTTCGACATAACCTCCTCTAAAAATAGACAACCCAACCTGAAATAAAATTTAAAATATAGTTCAACTATAACCCAAGTCATAACAACATAAGAACAATTCAGATCAATGTTCAACTATATTACATAACCAGGAAGAAGAACATCCTGAGTTAAAAACTCTATTTGAGTCATAATCCTAAAAAGATCCACTTCACTTAATTTACATAATCCCATGGTCCTCAGAGCACTAAGGAAGGAAAATAAAATAGCTACACATAGGTTAACAGGTAACCTACGATCAACAAGGTGCTGCGGAAGATAATATGCCTCAACTCCTAGTGAAGCCGAACAGGAACTCTGTAATCTGGGCATTTGAAAACAAAAGGGCCCAGGGAAAAGCATTTGAAACGTTAGCGTGAGTGGACGAAAAATAAACTAATTAATAAGTATCCAAGAACAAACTAGTACGAAATCTAAGGTGATATGCTTTTCCTTTTATACGGAATTTTTAAAAAAGTTTTCCATGCATGCAAATATTGTAAGCTCATCACAAATTCACACTAGCCCCGCTAGCCATAAAACAACAAGAAAAAAAAATATACAACTCTCATAAAGGAAGCTCCCAAAATAATGGACTAGCGGGAATTACAACTCAAATAAAGGAACCTATATGGCCATATAAGTGAGTTTCCCAGACTCGGTTGCCTCCCAGGCATAGTACTCTCATACTCCTTGTACCTTCATGTCGAGTTGACGGATAGGGCACATGGCTTGCGTGATGCCGCCGGCAACATCACATCACCACTAGGGTGGAAAGGGCTTGCGTGACTCCACTTGAAACGTGGAAGTCACATCACCTCAAAAGGTGGAACGACATGCTAGCATTGACATCATATAATCCAACAAATATGACATAAGAAAGGAAAATATAAATTCATGTGAGTTTCCCGAAACTCATATTAAAGCTTAGGTACGATTCCCAACCGCACTCGGAAAATTTCCAAGAGAAAAGAAATAAATTAAATTTAATAACGTGTCCCACACGTTATAATGCTTAAGAGAATGAACAACGGCAAAGATCAACATATTTCAAAGAAATCTAAAGGAATCTCAAATTCTTGAATCATTAGGATTGGTATAGCTTACATACCATACCCAAGCTTAAATCCATAAGTTCAATAATGAAATTATGACCAATATGTCAATCTCCAACAAATTCATAACCAAATCCAAAAGCTGAAAATATAACTAGAGCTTGGAAAAATATATATAATGAACCACTTATAAAATCATGCATGCATTTTAATAAAAACCCAAAATGTCCACTCACAATATAGGCGGCTAAGCCTGACGTCAGTCAATGCCCTCCTCACGTGGTGTCTCCTCTCGTCCTGAACAAAACGAGATTTAAGGTCCGAGACAAAAATGCAAGAATATCAAATTTAAGAAAGTAAAGCGACGCCATCCACACTCGTTCTATTCTCTAAAGACTAAGGAGAACTCCATCTCTTTTTATCAATCTCCTCCAATTTTCCGCCACGCTCTTACACATGAAAATGAACATAGAATCTCCTATGGATGAGACTCACCTTCCCTCTTCCACCAAAATCATCTTAAATATTTCAATACCTCTTTTGAACTCACTTCCCCTCTATAGAGTACCCAAAACTATCCCAAATTCCAAACACCCTTCACCACAAAAATCACCATACACTATAACAACATTATCCCCTTCTAGAAATCTACCAAAATTCCTCAAAACCACCACCAAGACTGGCAATGGCGGTCAACCGCCGGCAGTGACAGTCAACCATCCTCACTATATTAACTTCAACCAAAATTAACAAGGCATATGCCAATCTCTTCCTCTCAACAATCATAACTAGTAATAAACCTAGAAACCAAGGAGTTGGCCGGAAAATACCTCCAAAGTTCAAGAACACTCTATGTTCCGATTTGTACTATACTCCGAGTCGTTCTACCACTTTTGGATGGTTGAATGACCAATCAAAGAGCTACAAAACCCCTCAAAAATCACTGGAATCGGTGGCCAGAAAAAGGGAGTTCCGGCTAGGGCAAAACACCCGACAACAGTGGTGTCACCGTGCCTCAACGCCGGCGATCTTGAGCCGATAACCACCCTAGGCTGGACGAGCGGCGTCCCAACTGTCGAACAAGACCGGTGCGGCGGCCAGGCATGGTCGGACAACGGCGATCCGTCAGAGAAAAGTTGGACGGGTCAGGCTCGGGATCGGGCTCGGGGAGAGAGAAAGTGAGGGGTGGGTTTGCTGTTTTGTTTCTCTTCACCGAAAATATAAAGTTTCCCACTTAAAACACTAGCCCAAATATGGAACTGATATTATTTTAGCTACCCTTCGTTTATAAACTCCCATTCGGGTAACTAAAAACCTAAATACTCAACTAAACCACCTCTAACCAAAAATAGCAACACAACTCCCAAATTGATTTTGCACCATTAAATAAGAAACCACAGCATAAAAAGTAATACTAAGTTTGGGTTGTATCAATTCTCCCCTCCTTATAAAAATTTCGTCCTCGAAATTTCCATACCTATCAATAAAAGAGATGGGGATATTGTTGTCTCATCAGATCCTCAGGTTCCCAAGTAGCCTCCTCCACCTGATGACTTCTCCAAAGAATCTTAACAAGTCAAATCGTCTTATTTCTTAGCACTTTCTCTTTCTGATCCAAGATATTAACCGATTCTTCTTCGTAAGTAAAATCCTTCTTTAAACTAATTGGTTGTTCTTGTAAGACATGAGAAGGATCGGCTACATACTTACGGAGCATAGACACATTGAAAACATCATGAATCCTAGATAACTCCGGGGATAACCTCAAACGATAAGCTACTGGGCCAACCCGCTCCGTAATTTCATAAGGACCGATGTACCTTGGACTAAGCTTCCCACGTTTCCCAAAACGAATCACACCTTTCCAAGGGGACAACTTCAGGAATACCCAATCACCAATCTGAAATTCAAGGTCCCTTTTACGGTTATCTGCATAACTTTTCTGCCTACTCTGTGCTGCCTTAAGTCTGTCTCTGATTACCTTGACATTCTCATTAGTATGAAAAACAATTTCTGGTGCAGCAAATTCTCTTTCTCCCACTTCATTCCAGCATAAGGGTGTACGGCATTGTCTTCCATATAAGGCCTCAAATGGTGCCATACCTATACTAGAATGAGAACTGTTATTATAGGCAAACTCCATCAAAGCCAATTTCTTATCCCAACTTCCTCTAAATTGCATCACACAAGACCTCAGCATATCTTCCAAGGTCTGGATAGTTCTCTCGGATTGCCCATTAGTTTGTGGATGAAAGGCAGTGCTAAAACATAATCGAGTCCCTAAGGCCGCTTGTAACTCTTTCCAAAACTTTGACACAAAACGAGGATCCCGATCCGATACTATAGATTCTGGCACTCCATGAAGTCTGACAATCTCATCTACGTACAATTCTGCCAATTTCTCCAATTTATAGGTTTTCTTAACCGGAAGAAAGTGTGCGGATTTAGTAAGTTGATCAACGATCACCCAAATACCATAGTGACTATCTCGAGAACGAGGTAAGCCATAAACAAAATCCATAGTAATGTGATCCCATTTCCACACAGGAATCTCTAGTGGTTGTTGCAACCCTGCTGGTTTCTGCCTTTCAGCTTTCACCTGTTGACAAATCAAACATTTACTCACAAATGCTGCAATCTCCCTCTTCATATTTGGCCACCAATAAAATTCCCTCAAAGTCTGATACATTTTAGTACTGCCAGGATGCATCGCATAAGGAGAATTATGAGCTTCTTCCAAAATCTCTTGCTTAAGCACTTCATTCCTTTTTGGCACACAAAGCCTATTTTTAAATAATAACACCCCATCTTTTCCAATGGAAAATCCCACCGTGGTGCCATCACGTGTTCTCTCTATCAAACGGATGATGGAAGGGTCTTGAAATTGTGCCTCTCGCACTATGTCAATCAGAATTGGTCTCACATGGAAACTAGCAACCAAAGTACCAACTTTATCCACAGACAAATCAACTCCTGTAGCTCGTAGTTCATAAAGAAGAGGAAGTCGAACTGTCCTCAAATGGGATAAGCTACAAGTAGTCTTCTGACTAAGAGCATCTGCCACTACATTCGCTCTTCCAGGGTGGTACTCAATAGTGCAATCATAGTCTTTAATCAACTTTGTTAGTACATAGCCAAAATACTTGGCCAAGCCGAGAATATGGCACAATTACCAGGTCGCCGGAGATCATTCCGGGCAAGACAGCACCGGCGAGCCCTTCAAGGGTACCCAAAGAGCGAAGGTCCGGCAGCAATCCACCTGCCAGATCCACTCTCCAGCGGCAAAACATCCCCAAAGGGGAGATGCCGCAGAGGACCACAGACAGTCCCACATCGAGGACTGAGGCCGCAGCGGCTAACATTGGCCTATAAAACAGGCACAAACTCCTGAAAGAGGTAAGTCCATAAAACTCTTTCCAAAACTCCCGTACTCTGCAAGTAGCAACTAAGTGCTAACTTAAGCATCGGAGAGTCGAAGACTGGGCCACCCCAGTCCCGACTCTTGACGCATTGCTGCTTGTGCAGGTGCAAGACTCGGTTTCAAGAATTCGACCTCTCGACTCGTGACCTCGGGACATATCCTGATTCGTCATCCCGGGACAGGTAGAAAAAATTGGCGCTAGAAGGAGGGCCCTCGAACCTCCGACCTTGTGGTTAACAACATTTAGCTCGAAACAATGGTGGAAACCGTAGACGACCCCAATGACTCTGGCACTCAGATAGAGAAAGAACTTTTCCAATCTGGAGATGCATCCCTTCCCCAAATCAGCAATGCAACCTCCATTAGCCATCTCGACCCCTCCACCGCCCTCGAAATTCTAAAGCGAGACTTCCATTCGTTTCGCGAGCAAGCGGCCAGAGAGAGGGCGGAGGCTGAAGCGTACCGGTACGCATTTTCGAGTTGGAAAAGGAACAATTCCTGCTACGCGTCACGTTAGACAATAGTAACGTGTACAATGACAGCTTGGACCGCGCGGCACGGGTCGCTGGTACCCCAGATCCCGCCACCACATCTTTTCCTAACCAAGGCCAAAGCAGTTCCGTGATCCCGGGAGGCCCTAACCAGATCGTCCACGTCACCCACCCACTTACAAACCCATCTTTTCCACTACAAGCCCCTCAACCATCGGCAATCCCCACTCCTACCTCTGTCAACGCCCAAAACCCACCTCTCGACATGCAAACCCGCCTGCTGCTCCAGCTTAGCCAATCTGTCACTCAATTGGCTTCACGGATTGAAGGGGTCGAGAGTCGCGGGAACCCGTGACCTCTATTCTCTAGCTATGGACATCGCCCAAGCCCCTTCACGCCACAGATACAAGTGGAGAAGCGAACCCCCGAGGCCAAGCCCGTCAAGGTGGACAAGTATAAGGGCACTGGGGACCCTCACCTCCATCTCGAGACATTTCTCTCGCTATATAGCTCCACCCGCTACACGGACGCCATGGCCTACCATGCCTTCCAAGAGACCCTATCTGACGAGGCACTCAGCTGGTTCCTCAACCTACCACCCAACTCCATTGACACCTTTGACCAACTCTCGGAACGCTTCCTTAACCGCTTCATACTTCATGTCAGCATTTATCGCAGCGTGGACGCCCTGTTCCACATCAAGCAGAAGAACGGAGAAGGCCTCCATGAGTTGCTGTCCCGGTGGTAATCCGCCACCGCACGATGCCACAACTTAGAGCCTTGGGTTGCCGAGCAAGCTTTCCGCCAGGCCCTGCTCCCTGGCAATTTCTTAATGGAGATCAACAGGAACCCTCCAGCTTCCTATGATGCCTTGTTGGACCTGGCTATCCGGTATGCACCCGCTGAATTTGCCACCTTTGGGCATTCTGCTCCAGCCACATTAGCACTCCCCGCTCCTCCCTCAAAGCAGCAACCTCAGCAGAAGTATGAGCAATTTGACAGAGGGCAGGATAAAGGTAAACAACATGGCTCCTCCCGGGACCAGGGACGCGGTTCCGACCGTCGTCACGGGGGACAGAGGAACGGCGACCACCTTTACCGGTCACAGGACCAGAGCCCTCCACAACAACAGCGCCATTCCTCCCCGCCATCTCGTTACGAGGTCCACACTACTCTAACCACCACATACGCGGACATATGGGCCAAGCACAAAGACCTCATTCCTCCACCTCTTAAGAGCAAATATCCAAAAAAAGCCCTGGCGAGCAACAAACAATAAATACTGTGCTTATCATGACGATAATGGCCACCCAACAGAACAGTGCCATGGCCTTCGCAATGCCATAGAACATCTGGTCCGGAATGGACAACTCCACCAATATTGCACTCCTGCAACATGAGCTAATGCCATCGAGGTGCATGGCTAGATCCTAACCCTGCACTGCGGAGCCCTGCGGGCACCCCCTCGCCAGCCTTCTACAAAAAGGCAATGCATAACCCCCTTGGAAGTCTTTGACATCCAGCGAGGTGTCACGATCACCCCGTCAGTGTGGGATCAAGTGACATTTCGCAAAGGGGAGGACACAATCAATTGCCACCACAGTGAACCATTCATAATAAATGTGCAGGTGGATCATTACAGGTGCCATAGAGCCCTGGTAGACACGGGGCCCACCGTCAGTGTCATGTTTGCTGACTGTTACAGAGGGCTCCGTCGGGACCGAGCCAAATTGTACAACAACCATGATCCCCTTGTCAGCTTCTCTGGCGAGATAGTGGAGCCGTTAGGCTCAGACCGCCTAACCGTGTCAGTGGGAACCGCTCCTTGCCGCTCTTCCATAACAGCCCGCTTCCTGATAGTCGATTGTCCCTCGTCCTATAACCTCATCTTAGGCCGGGACATTCTTTGGGGGCTGCAGTGTTTTATCGCCGGCCACATGCTACTCATGAAGGTACCCACCCCAGGAGGCATTCTGACAATTCAGGGTGATCGGGCAGCCATTGAGCATTGCCATCTTAATGCCATCCAGCAAGGGCGGGGCGCCTATGAGATGTTGCCCCTCAGCCCTTCAGACCCCATTGATGACCCGCGAAACGACCCTGAGGGGAGCGGAAAAAGGACCCCACGCCCTAATCCAGCGGAAGACACGGAATGGGTTCCCTGTCACCTACCGCCCCAGAAAGGAAAGTTCGCATTGGCACGAACCTCAGCCCAGAACTCCGCCGAAAGCTTATTACCTTCCTCTAAGAAAAACAAAAATTCTTCGCTTAGTCCTATGCCGACATGCCAGGCATCTCCCCTGATATCATCGCCCACAAGCTTAACATCCTTCAAGACCACCCCCCTGTCAAACAAAAAAGACGTGCTTTCCACCCAGACAAGTATCGAGCTATCCAAGCCGAGGTCCAACGGCTCAAAGAAATCAAGTTCATAAGTGAGGTTTCTTACCCAACATGGGTTTCCAATGTAGTCATGGTCCCCAAGCCTAACGGCAAGTGGCGAATATGTGTGGACTACACAAACCTCAACAAGGCATGCCCCATGGACAGCTTCCCATTGCCACGGATTGACCAATTGGTTGATTCCACAGCTGGCTACAAGATGCTCAGCTTCCTCGATGCTTACTCGGGCTATAATCAGATCAAAATGCACCCTACGGATCAGACTCACACTACCTTTGTCACGGACAAGGGAGTATATTGTTATGAGGTCATGCCCTTCGGCCTCAAGAATGCAGGGGCAACCTATCAAAGGCTAGTAAACGTCATGTTTGAAGATGAAATTGGAGAAGCCATGGAAGTATATGTTGACGACATGTTGGTCAAGAGCAAGACAGAAGGCGACCACATTGCCAACCTTAGCAAAGTATTCAATAAGCTCCTGGCGCACGGGATGCGCCTCAACCCACAGAAGTGTATCCTAGCCGTCGGCGGCGGCAAGTTCCTAGGCTTCATGGTCAGCCAAAGAGGCATTGAGGCCAACCCAGAAAAAGTACAGGCCATACTTAACATGACTGTCCCGACCTCACGAAACGAGGTCCAGTGCCTCACGGGATGCTTGGTAGCTCTGGCAAGTTTCATTTCCCGCCTCACGGACAAGTGCAATCCCTTCTTCCAGCTGCTCAAAGCACAACATAAAAAGGATATCACATGGGGCCCGGAACATGATGACGCCTTCAACAGTATCAAAGCCTACCTAGCAGAGGTCCCTCTACTCTCTAAGCCAGCTCCGAGAGAAGTGCTTTACCTGTATTTGGCTGTTTCCACCACTGCCGTCAGTGCTGCCCTTACACGCCATGAGCATGATAACGAGCTCCCGGTCTATTACTGTGGCAGAGGATTTACAGATCCAGAGACTCGTTATCCAGACATAGAGAAACTCGCTCTCGCCCTCATCACTGCTACCAGGAAACTCAGGCAGTATTTCCAAGCCCACACAATCCATGTGTTAACCAACCACCCCTTACGGCAAATACTGTAGAAACCGAAAACCTCGGGCAATTGAGCTGGGAGAATTTGACTTGTATTTCATACCGAGAGTGGCTATCAAAGGGCAAGCAGCTGCAGATTTTATTGCTGAGTTTATCCCCTTGGCCAATGACGGTACACACCCAGACGTCCCCATCCGGGACGCCATTTGGGAACTCCATGTTGACGGATCCTCTAACCACAGACTCAACGGAGCAGGAATCATCCTCACAGACCCAGAGGGCAACTCGTATGAGTATGCTCTCCGGTTTGAATTCAAAGCCTCCAACAACATAGCTGAATACGAAGCCCTCATAGCAGGCATTCAGCTCTGTCGAGAACTTGCCGCCCGACACCTCCACATCTTCAGTGATTCTCAGCTTGTAGTCAGTCAGGTGGCAGGGGACTTCAAGACCAACCAACACAACTTGGGATCCTACAAAAGTCTCGCAGGCGCCCTCCTGCAGCACTTCAATTCATACAAACTCACCCAAATCCCTGGAGCGAAAAACTCCAAGGTCGATGCCCTCGCGAGACTCGCCACAACTCCCCCGAGTCCATGCCACCTGATGTGCACATCGAGACGCTGGACAAGCCTAGCATCTCAAAGGCTTATTGAGAGATCTTTGCCCTCGAGCCCATTAACCAGCCCTCATGGATGGACCCATTTGTCGCTTTCCTTTCTGATGGCACCCTACCCTGAGACAAGAATGAAGCACAGCGACTACGCCGCAAAGCCTCACTTTACTTGCTCAAGGGTGGAAAACTGTATCGCCGAGGCCAGTCATGTTCCCTACTGAGATGCCTCCCCACGGCAGAAGGACACAAGGTGCTAAAGTTCCTTCACAACGGCATTTGTGGGAACCATGCAGGGGCTCGGAACCTCATGTTCAAAGCGCTTCGCGCGGGGTCCCGAGTGAACGTGTCACAGCCTATGACCCCGAGACAAATACAATCGGGTTACGACTTAACATGTACCTCCTGGAAGAACGCCGGAACAAGGCGCACCTCAGGACCATAAACAATAAGCAAAAAATAGCCAAGTACTATCGCTAATTGCCCAGCCTCCACCTGCTCATCCTTCTTCTGCATCGCCTCCTTCAGCTCCGCCATAACTTTCTCCGCGGCGGCAGCCTAGTCTCGGAAGACAGCAGCATCTTGCTCCACCTGCTCTAGACGCTCGGCGAGAGCGCGGTTATTCTCCTCCGCCTCCCTCAATCGCTGACACTTCACCTCGGCATCCTCCCGCAAGTGAGTGACCGCCCTCTCACTCGCAGCATACATTAGCAACGTCGCTTGCAAGTACACGGCAACATGTATAAGCCCAAGCCAACAACAAAAAAAGTTGCAAATACCTACCCGTGTCAATTTCTCCTTGGCGAGTGCAATGCCAGCCAGCGGATCCACCTCCTCCAAAGCATGCATATCGCGGGAGCAATGACGCATGTCGTATGCCATCTGGACTAAGTATGACTGCGCCTCCCCCATCCCTTCTAAAGCTTGGGTGATCCCAGCCAAGCTACTTGAACTCCCGGAAAGCCCTTCCCTCCGCGGTTTCTTAGATTGGCCCCCGTGAGCTGGCCCAACACTCTCCCTCCTCTTCCGTGACTTTGCCACACCAATCTCTTCAACAGGATCCGCTAACTCCTCCAGCACGTCTTCACCACCTGAGCGAGGCCCGCCCACATCCTCCATAACCAAGTCCTCCACACCCTCTGGCTCCGCGACAGGTTCCTCCAATGGGGATTGACTTTGTTCGTCCTCGCGATCACCACCCTCTGTCTGCGTCTCCTCAACATCCACTTCCTGGACGACCAAACCCATTGCTTCCACCACCAAGGGAGGCACATAGATGTAATCCTCATCCGCCAGATTCAATCTAAAAAAATCTTCACAATCACCCAGCTCCACCTCTTTCCCCTCGCCGGTCTCCAAGTCAAAGTCGTACCGCTTGGCGTGGTCAGCCTCGGCACGCAACCCTTCCAGCACGTCCTTATCCGACACCTTGTCGTATGGACCTTACTTCTTCCGCGATCCGCCGTCCCGTGGCATCGTCACTGCAAAAAAAAAAAAAAAAAAAAAAACGGAAGGTCAGAAAGAGACCAACAAGCATAAAAATGGACCACAACAACCACAATACAGACCCGGAACCCAGACATAGCCGAAATGGCTGTATATGCCAAGGCGGCATATCCGGTAAGAGCTCCTACACTCGAACGCCCATGTCACCCGGCGTATCCGACGCTCCATCAGCTCGGTTAGATTATATTCTTGGGGCACTACACAAAGCCAGTAGTCAACAAGGGCAGAACATGACAAAGTAAAGAACCACAAAGACACGAGAACACGGTACCTATTTTCTGGAAAGCCCCAGGCACCCAGAAGGGATGTCCATGCCACTCCTGCCATTGCCCCCCCCCCCACTAGAAAACACTTCCGCCGCCAATTCTTATTTGTCGACGTAGGCAAGTCTTCCACCAAGACTTTAAACTTCCCCCGGGACTTCATCGTCACGCAGCCCCGGCTGCCCTTCTTTGCACACCACCCCATATGCCAGCAGGCATTAAACTCCTCAAAGTTGGGGAACTCCTGCCTCAGAAGGCGAAAAAGCACCCCCGTCCCCAATATCTGCCATAACATATTGGGGGTGACTTGCCCCGGGGCGACATGCAAACACGCCAGTATGTACTGCACAAACGGGGGTAGCGGGAACATCAGCCCGCATCTAAGTTGGTACTCGTATACCAACGTGAAATTGCCCGACGGGTCCCAAAATTTAACACCCCTGCCAAGCGGCCGCAGCAAGACCTCGTCAGGAATACTCCAATTATGTCGAAGTGCTTTAAGCTCCGACAAGGTCATACTCTCGCCAGGAGGTTCCCAAACGAAATCATCCTCCTCCCGAGATCTCGCCATGCTAAGATCCTCTACCTCCTGCAAGAGAGGGTCAGACGAGGACACGTGAGACAGAGCATCCGTAGCAGGGATGCCTTCCTCTAAATCAAGGGCAATTTCCGCCATAAGCTCATCTAACTCCTCCTCCCACCGGTGCAAGGTGTCGAATCAGAATCAGGCGAACTAGAGACAGCCACAGTCTCTTCGCTGGACACCCACACCGGATCTGTCATACCCTACACCCTCACAAGTTACACTCACTACCTTAACCCTAACCAACCCGACAGCAAACCAGCCAATCCCTTACTCTAGAACTCCTACCAACATCACAAAAATACGAACAATCCCTATCAACTCCAGATAACAAAAAACACAAACCCAGCAACAAAACAAAACTTGACAAGTTCATACCTTGAAACGGGGGATACGCGTAGTGGCAGTGAAACTGGTTGCAAACAGCCGAGCGCTCGCACTCAATCGATCGAGGGTGAAATTGGACGTTCCCCAGCTTTGATTTCACAACCCAACCAAAAAACCTCTGCAGAAAATCGAGAATAACTCCCTCCTCTAGTCTACCCCAGGTCTATTTATAGACATCCCAACCAGACCCTACCACTATACAGCCAGGGCACAGCCACGTGGACCACGATCATAAATACATTTACGACGCCCAACATCCCCGCTCACGCGCATTAACTACGCACGTGGGGCGAAGACGAAACGCACAGACGCGGACCATTCCTCCCACTAGCGTGAACTGTTATGCCACTAGCGCGAACCGTCACACCACCAGCGGGGATAGTTACGCCACCAGCGTGAACGGTCATGCCACCAGCGCGGACAGTTACGCCACCAGCGCGAACCACTTAGCCCACCACCGTGAACCGTTACGACCTTAACACTCGTTGTGAATGACCACGTGCCCCTCATAAACTGGCCATTTATGACACACGTGCGACATGGCGAGATGGTCTGCTTCAGATTCTCGGAACCTTCCCCCGTCACCTCGCAATCCTCGCGTGGGGACTTGGGGACTCGACACCATGCCTCCAGCACCCAGGTAAAACATATTCTCGGCATCCAGGGAATAACTCCCCACCTAAGAGCTCTCTCGGACTGGGGACTTGGGGACTTGTTAGTACATAGCCAAAATACTTGACCAAGCCGAGAATATGACACAATTACCCGGTCGCCGGAGATCATTCCGGGCAAGACAGCACCGGCGAGCCCTTCACGGGTATCCAAAGAGCGAAGGTCCGGCAGCAATCCACCTGCCAGATCCACCCTCCGGCGGCAAAACACCCCCCCAAAGGGGAGGTGCCGCAGAGGACCACAGACAATCCCACATCGAGGACTGAGGCCGCAACGCCTAACATTGTCCTATAAAACAGACACAAACTCCCGAAAGAAGTAAGTCCATAAAACTCCTTCCAAATTCCCGTACTCTGCAAGTAGCAACTAAGCGCTAACTTAAGCATCGGAGAGTCGAAGACTGGGCCACCCCAGTCCCGACTCCTGACGCATTGCTGCTTGTGCAGGTGCAAGACTCGGTTTCAAGAATTCGACCTCCCGACTCGTGACCTTGGGACAGATCCCGATTCGTCATCCCGGGACAGGTAGAAACAAACTTCATCCACCTCCTCTGCGTCATATTCAACTCCTTTTGTGTAAAAATATATCGGAGACTTTTGTGATCTGTAAAGATCTGGCACTTAGCTCCATAAAGATAGTGTCTCCACAACTTCAATGCAAATACCACTACAGCAAGTTCTAGATCATGGGTTGGATAGTTCATCTCATGTGGCTTAAGTTGCCTAGAAGCATAAGCAATTACATTTTCATGTTGCATAAGCACACCACCCAAACCTACCCTTGATGCATCACAATACAACACTTACTCTCCACTGTCATCAGGTAGAGCCAAAACATGAGCACTAGTTAACCGATTCTTGAGTTCTTGGAAACTCTGCTCACATTTCTCAGACCACTCAAACTTAACTCCCTTCATCGTCAATCTTGTAAGTGGAGCAGCGATCTTAGAGAAATCTTGTACAAAACGACGATAATATCTTGCTAGACCCAGAAAGCTACGAATCTCCGTTACACTATTAGGTCTACTCCAATTAGTCACCGCTTCCACTTTTTGAGGATCCACACTCACACCTTCAGCTGAAATAACGTAGCCCAAAAATCCAACACTATCAAGCCAAAACTCACATTTACTAAACTTGGCATATAGCTCCACACACCTCAGGGTCTGAAGCACTAGGCTCAATTGTTTAGAGTGTAACTTCTCACTCTTTGAATAGACCGAATTATCATCAATGAACACAATTACAAAACGGTCTAGATATGGGCGAAACACCCTATTCATTAAATCCATGAAAGCAGCGGGTGCATTTGTCAACCCAAACGGCATCACCACAAATTCATAGTGACCATAGCGTGACCGAAAGGTAGTCTTAGCTATGTCAGAATCTCTAATTCGTAATTGGTGATACCCAGACCTCAAGTCAATCTTAGAAAAGACTTTAGCACCCCTCAACTGATCAAATAAATCATCAATGCGGGGTAAAGGATACTTATTTTTCACAGTAACTTGATTCAACTTCCTATAATCAATGCACAATCTCATACTGCCATCCTTCTTCCTTACAAACAACATTGGGGCACCCCCAAGGAGACATACTAGGCCTTATGAAACCCTTTTCTACTAACTCATGCAATCGAACCTTCAACTCCCTTAACTCCGCCGAGGCAATTCTATAAGGTGCCTGAGAGATAGGGGCTGTACCAGGGAGTAATTCAATGGTAAATTCTATCTCCCTCTCAGGAGGTACACCATGTAACTCCTCAGGAAAAACATCAGGAAACTCCTTGACTACAAGAATATCTTCAACCTTAAGAACCCCCATACTAGTATCCACAACATGAGCCAAATATGCTTGACAACACCTACTCATCAATTTACTTGCTGTAATTGCCGAAATCAAGCAAGATGGTAAAACATTTCGCTCTCCACGAAACAAAATCTCCGGCTTCCCCGGACTTCGGAACACTACAGTTTTTTGAAAACAATCAACTAAAGCCTGATGTGCCTCTAAGAAATCCATCCCCAGAATTACATCGAAATCAACCATCTCTAACAGAATTAAATTTGCCTCCAAGCTATACCCCTCAACCAGAACTTCACAAGACCTAAATACCCATCCAATTCTAAACACATCACCCGAAGGCAAGGACACATACCATTCCCCCGGGAGAGGAGATGAGGGTACATTAGCATGAAGTGTGAATCTACTAGACATAAAAGAATGGGTAGCTCCCGAATCAATCAAAGTAAATGCAGGTTGACCAAAGATAAATAATGTACCAATGATAACCTCGGGCGAGGTACGACCCTCCTGAAATGTCATGGCATGAACTCTAGCCTGCGTGGTAGGACGTCATCTCTGACCCCTACCCTGCTGGGGACCACCTCTAACTGCTGAACTAGCACGAGAGCCACTGCTAGAAGCGCCAACTGAAGTCTGACCTGCAGCCTGATGAAATGTAGGCGCAACTCCCTGAGTCAAACGGGGACAATCTCTCTTAAAGTGATATGGCTGGCCACACTCGAAGCACCCAACTAGATGATATTGTCTAGACTGGCCTGACTGACTACCGTGGGCTCCACTACTACCACTCATACCACCCCTAAACTGACTAAAGGGGCGTCTGCCTGCAAATCCCCCAACAAATCTACGGCTACCCCTGAGCCTAGGTCGGGCTGAATGACCAGAACTGCTACTACGTCCACTACCCACAGAAGATCTGGAACCGGATGTAGATGCCGCTCTCTTTGACGGCCCCTGACTAGGGCCACCAAAGTCTCGGGGTCGGCTACCAATTTGTGATGTTTCAATATTCAAGGCTGCCCCAACTGCATCACTAAATCTCGGATACAACACCGCTTGCATCTTTTCCTGATACTCACCCCCAAGTCCCCGAACAAACCTGTATATCTTATCCTGCTCATCGCGTACCAAGTCAGGTACATGATGAGCTCTAGCAAGGAAATGCTGCTCAAACTCCCAAAACTGACATATCTCCCTTCTACAAATTCATAAACTGATCCTGCATCCAATGGAGATGAGCTCGACTACAATAACAATCATTAAAATGGGCCTTGAACTCATCCCAAGCCATAAGAGAAGCATCCTCATAATCCCTAGTAATACCAACCCACCAATGCCATGCAGGACCGTGCAACCATTGCACTGCCACAAATACCTTACGATCATCAGGAACATTCAACCTAGTAAACACTCTCTCCATAGTCTCAATCCATTCCTGAGCCTCAATAGGATCCTTGGCTGTAGAAAATTTCTCAGCACCATTTTCCTTGGTCCTCTTAATGTTGAAATCAGGCGGGGGCTGAGGGTTCATGGCTGCAGCAAACTGATTAACAATCTGCTCAAACGCCCCCAGCATACCCTCTTGTGCATTCAAGTCATCCTCCACAGGAGGAGCTCTCTGTGTTCGGCGTCTAGTAGGCATAGTACCTGAGATAGGTATAGATTAGTAATACACACTATAAACACGAAAATATCTGCAACAAATAACAGAACAACACGTGTACAAAGAATAATTTAATTTAAATCAATGCGAATGCGAGTTACAATCTTTGTGAACTCCTCTGATTCTATCTCCGAATTTAGGTCTAACTCAAGGGTGACAAGCACTTGTTCTTGAGGGTTACGTGGATTGATCACGTAACAAGTATTTGGGTTTAGTGAAGAACTGGCTATCTGGGGAGCTTGATAGTTCTTCAAGGATCTAGTGAAGAACTGGCTATCTGGGGAGCTTGATAGTTCTTCAAGGGTTTAGGGGAGACTTCTGAGCTCGGGGAGGGATTTCTCTCTCTCTAGTTCTCTGCTTCTATTTTATCTTCCTCTTGGTTTCGCTCCCCCTCCTCTTGGTATGAGAGGGGGTATTTATAGTGTTAACATGCCTCCACTTAAGGCAAGTAATGCAGATTCTGAATCAATAATATTTCCTTAATCGAATCAATGAATCTTGACTGATTGATCTACTTGCCGATTTTAACATAATCAAATCAATCAAATCTTGAGATTTAGATATACCCAGATCGCTTTGGATTGAATGTCCTGTTTTGGGCAAGATCCTTACGCTATCTCGCGGATATGGAAGGTACCCCGCGAGGAAGCTTGATTTCCAAGCAAGCGGTGATTTCTAATCCCACTTCGCGGACGACTTCCCTTGGACATGCGAACTCTGTCGTCTAGCTCCTTCGCGAGGTTCCCCTTACGCGGGGCCATCTCGCCTCGCCTTTATGTTAATCTACGCGCGTGGAACCATCTCGCCTCGCTTTCATGTAAATCTACGTGCGCGGAGTCCATTTCGCCTCGCGAAGTCAAGGTCACCTCGCCAAGCCTAACTCGCTTCGCCAAGCCAAACTCGCCTCACCTCGCGGAGTCCATTTCGCCTCGCCAAGCCTAGCTCGCCTCGCGAAGTCCATTTCGCCTTGCGAAGTCAAGGTTGCCTTGCGAAGTCCATTTCGCCTTGCGAAGTCAAGGTCACCTCGCGGAGTCCATTTCACCTCGTCAAGCCTAGCTCGCCTCGCGAAGTCCATTTCGCCTTGCGAAGTCAAGGTCACCTCGCGGAGTCCATTTCGCCTCGCCAAGCCTAGCTCGCCTCGTGAAGTCCATTTCGCCTTGCGAAGTCAAGGTCACCTCGCGGAGTCCATTTCGCCTCACCAAGCCTAGCTCGCCTCGCGAAGTCCATTTCGCCTTGCGAAGTCAAGGTCGCGTCGCGAAGTCCATTTCGCCTTGCGAAGTCAAGGTCACCTCGCGGAGTCCATTTCACCTCGCCAAGCCTAGCTCGCCTCGCGAAGTCCATTTCGCATGGCGAAGTCATTTCGCCTGGGGAATTCTATTTCGCCTGGCGGAGTTTATTTTGCCTGGCGAAGTCATTTCGCCTGGGCAAGTCTATTTCGCCTGGGGAAGTCTATTTCGCCAGGCGAAGTCCATTTTGCCTGGCGAAGTCTTGTTCGCCTGGCGAAGTCACATCATTAATCGACACTTGATAATTAATTTCAATCGGGATTTAAGGTTTTGTTGTCGGCTGATCATTTCCACGTTGCCACGTGTTATTTCCGACTGCTTCCCAATTTTGTTGACTCACGAGCCACGTATTTTCTTGGATTATTCAACAACTATTATTATCGTTAAATTTTATATGTCTACAAATGCCCCCACTTCAAGGTGCGTCGCAGCCATGCTGTCGTCATGTGCCAGAGGCGTGACTTGAAGTCTATGTTTAATGGGTTTATGGTAATTCCCGAATTGATAGGAATTCGTAATTTTGTAAGGATTCCCTATTTTCTTGTAGAAATTCCTCGAATTTATAGGATACCCAATTTTGTAGGGATTCCTTAATTTGCAAAGATTCTTGTAAAGCCTCCAAGTAATAGGCGGAAACCTTTGATGTATTTCTTCCTTGATTTGCTTGATTCTCCATACTTTTCCAGTTTCAATGAGGAAAGATTGCACTATAAATTAGAGCTTCCGGTTGAACATTATTCATCACAAAGTTACAACCATCTCGCTGTGAGATCAACAGTATACTCTCTCTCCTTTTGATTTAATTGCTATGGCGCGAGGTCATATGATTCGCTGACCCCTCTCTGTTTTTTTTTAATCTTTTAGGTTGTGAGATATTTCTGAGTTATCCATCTTCAGTAGCAGCAGAAACCTTACTCGGCGAAGCGCGGCAGAATCTCAAGGCAGCGAAGCGCAATTTTTCAACAAGTAGACGTACACCACTTCGCATGGCCTTTTTCAAAAGTTTCAAGAAAGGCACAATCACCATCCTTGAAGATATTAACGACGCTCAAAGTGATGGCACCACCTTATATACCTATCCTTCATTGACTGGGCCGCGCTCTCTTGAGTCTCCACCATATGATGGTTCCGGTCATATTCCTCGGTGGTCTTTCCAACAATCGCGTCAGCTAGCCACCTTTCAATCAGCCAAATCCAACAGCGAGAAACGAAGCGCATACGTATGGATGTTGAAGTCTGCCCATCATGACCATAACGTTCCTCAAACACCGTTCGTGCTTCTTAGCGACCGTACGTGCAATGGTTCAGTGCAATGGAGAGGGTTTCGTGCCAACGGAGCCTTCTCCTACACGGAACGTTACTGGGAGTGGTTAGAAGACATCCTAAGCCGAAGCGGAGCTCTCATCCACAAAACTGGCCTCTACCGAGCGGTGTTTGCATCGCTCTTCAGCTATGACCGTGTTGTACCCGTGATGCGGGCCTTCTGTGAGTTTTGGTGCCCTGGCACGAATACTCTTCATACATCGTGTGGAGAGATGTCTATCTCTTTGAGGGACTTGACATATATCTGTGGCTTGCCCATAACTGGAAGGTTCTACGACGAAGTTGTTCCATCTATTGAAGAATTTGCAGCCAAGGGTAAAGGTGTTGAGCCAATTATTCCTAAGAGTTGCAAATTCTTATTTCTTGCGTACCACAAGCTTTGCGCTAAAGGGCAGAAAGTGAAGATTGCATCATGGATCTAGTACTAGTACAAAGGAAGTTTGAGATACAAGAGGCCGCCCGCCAAGAGTGTACGGAACAAGAAAGATGCACCTCAGAATACGTGCAACCCATCTGGCGAAATCCGTGAGGCTCAAGCTCGAACTGATGATGACTCCGCCCTGTTTGATGACTTGGGCGTGGATGACGAAGACATAGAGTCTACGTACTTGGCGGCATTTTACGCGTGCTGGTTGTGTCTATTCGTCTTTCCTATGGACGATACAGGCTTGATCCGACCTAGCGTGTTTAAAATTGCCAGCAAAATGTCTCAAGGCTATCAATTTTGTCTAGCTGTACCTTTGTTGGCCAATATCTATCAAGGCTTGAACGAGATTTCCGCTTCCAAAGATCCAGGGAATTGTTCTGCTACATTGCCCTTTCACTATGTGTATACGTGGTTGGCAGAGTATTTCGGCACCCATTTTTATTCTCCTCTTCCTGACAACTTTAAACCACGCATGGTTCACTTTTCAGGGGCATTTTCGGCCAAGCACTTTGGAGACGCACAAGCTCGTTCTTTATTCAACACATGTGGTAATGTATGGATGGACATCTTAGCCGAAGTCTCTAAAGAACGCAAAATGATCGTTGATCGTGCAAATGTTAACCATTCAGACATTGTCTACCTCACCTGCCTTCGATCTAGATTTCTTACTCTTAGGCAGGGCAACCGGCGACCCTACAGTCCTTACCGTTTCAGCCGTCAGTTCGGCTATGTTCAAGATGTTCCAGGAAGCCTTCAAAAGGACATTCGGACAGGCGCATTATCCTCGGCGTACTGGCATTGGGAAAGTTTTACTAAACGTGAGACAGGGAGCACAGTGACGTTGCCGCCTGAGAGCGTTCTAAAAGAGTACATGATGACTCGAGATTATGTTGAATGGTGGTCCAAAGTATATCGTTCCATGCCCAAGATGACTACAGCAACAACGCTTGGGTCACCGCACAAGCCTTTAAAAACGAAAGAAGACAAGGTTGTTGCTCGCGTGGTACCGCCCCACCAGAAAGTGGTTCCCCGCAAGATACTATTTCAGCAGGAAGTGGTTCCCCGCGAGATGTCGTCTCGCCAGAGGGTAGTTCCTCGCGAGATGCCATCTCGCCAGAGAGTTAGTCCCCGCGAGATTGAACTTGACAATAATCTTCACGCATCTTCTACCAAGGCGTTGCCCCCAAGTAGCAATTCTCCCAATGAACCGCACCAAGCTTTAGAAGGTCATGGGGACTCATCTGATCATCATCTCGCCCAGAGTCACCTTAAGTTGAAGGGGACAAAAACTCAAGCAAAAAGACTTAATGGGAGTAGTAACAGTTCCAGGGACATGAACTTCAAGCGTCGAAGGATTGAACCCGACCTTGGCTCCGTTTATTTCAATCCTGACGACGAGTTTCTCCTTAATAGAAACTTTCTTGGCAAAGTGCCTGGTCCATCGAAACAGACTCCAAATCATGTCGAGGTATGTTCGCCACCATCACCGTGTATATTTTTTTGACATTATATGCATAATCTGAACTCATTTTCTTTACCTTCTTGTTTTCAGCTAGAAAGACTCCCACTTTTTGAAGATGAAGCTTGTTCGAAAGAGGTTGGCGTCCTTTCAACAGAACCAATGAAGACCGACTCTTTTCACGAAGATGATGCATGCGAACCAAATGAATCGCAACAAGTTAATCGTGAAGATATTTTGGTGAATCCTCCGAGGCTTTTAAGCAATATGGCATTCTCTGAAGTCACCCGCGGTGAAGTTGATGTCATGGACACTAACCAAGGGCTCCGACAGATTAGTATGCAGGCCGCCACTCTAATTTGTGAACAAATTGAAGACGTCATCACGAAGCACTCATCAAGAACCATTCTTTCTAAAAAGAAGACCTTGGCGAGATGGTGGCCGAACTTCAGTGCTATGGGTTTGATCCTTCGCGAGTAAAAGACAAGGTAGAAAGCTTGATGACTTGTACTACTCAGTATAACGCGGCGAGGCTTGTATGCACGCATAAAGCTACTCCAGGCGCATGTGATCAGCGTTTGTCTCGTATGGAGGCTGAAATTGCAAAGTCAATCGAACTTTGTCAAACTGATCTTGGTCAACGTCAAGTTGTGATTGGGTCCTTGTAGAACTTGAAGGAGAAGCAGCGGAGGTTGGAGTAGGAAATAACCTCCCTAGACGCGAGTCTTCTACTTCATGACAAAAGGCTTGCTGATTTAGAGAAGCAGAAAGTCCAAATCAAGGAAACTCCAAAATTGACTGCTGAAGAACTTGAGGAAGCAAAGAGGCTCCGAGATGATTTTGAAAAGCAACGCAACAACTTCAAAGGCCTATCTTGGACGTGAAGGGCCCGTCATTGTTTAGCAACTTATGATTTATTCTTTTTTTTTTATGCATGTAATAAGTCATTTTGACAATAGCACTCATTATGCAATAAAAAAAAAAATTTTGATGTGACTGAACTTAAGAATATAATTCTCAAGCTGCCTACGTATCCTTCCAAAGAAAGAATCAAGTCATAACGTAGTTCAAGGATGAGGATTTAGAACTCCTTTTTTTTTTTGGGTGCCTTGTGCAGTTTAGGCTCATGCAGGCTAGGAGTATTTTTGTCATTTGCAGTTTAAGCTCGTGCAGACAAGCAGTGTTTATTTGTCATTCGCAGTTTATGCTCGTGCGGACAAGGAGCATTTATCTATTTCAAGCATAGTATTTCTTTAAGAACTTGCCGTTGATTGGGCCAATTCTCAAACCGTCTTCAACCACGATTTTATAAACTCCATTGGTGTAGACTTCGCTGATGACATAAGGGCCATCCCACTTTGACTTGAACTTGGGACCGGTCTTGTGTGTCATGATGATGGGTCTACGTACAGCAAGGACTAAGTCGCCAATTTGAAAGGATCGAGGCCGAACTCCTTTGTTGAAGGCACGCAACATCCGGGCTTGGTAGCATTCTAGATGTTGTTACGCATCGAGCCTCTTCTCGTCTAAAGCTTCCAACTCTTGAAGTCGTAGCTTGATATTTTCTTCATTTGTGAGGCCTTCTTGCAAAGCAATTCTCAATGAGGGAATTTGCTTCTCTAATGGCAAGACAGTTTCAACACCATAAACCAGAGAGTAAGGTGTAGCATTTGTGGCAGTTCGATATGTCGTTATATATGCCCACAATGCTTCGCCCATCTTCTCATGCCAGTCTCTTTGTGACTTGCTGACGGTCTTCTTCAAGATGTTGCAGAGCGTCTTGTTAAATGCCTCCGCCAAACCATTAGCTGGTGCATTGTACATCGACGAAAAGTGTAGCTTGAAGTGATACTTTTCGCTAAGTTTTTGCATAGCACTATTTGAGAAATACTTGGCGTTATCCGTGATGATGCAACGTGGCACACCATATCGCTGGATGATGCATGTCTTGATGAAGTCTACAACGGTCTCTTTCTTTATCTCTTTAAGCGGTACTGCCTCTGACCACTTTGAGAAGGAATCCGTGGCTGCCAAAATGTGCATGTGGCCTCCGGAAGATTTCGGGTTTATGGGTCCCACAGCGTCTATCCCCCAGACATCAAACGGGTGAGAAGCGATCGTAGGATGTAATAGCTCAGGCGGTTGATGGATAAAGTTCGTGTGGAATTGACAAGCTTGACATTTCTGTGCGTACTCCATACAATCCTTGACCATCGTGGGCCAGTAGTAACCCATTCGCCTTACTTGAAAATGCAATTTAGGACCTGATTGATGAGCTCCACATATTCCGGAATGGACCTCTTCCATGGCTTTGGACGCCTCTTCATTTCCCAAACACCTAAGGAGTAACCCGTCAAATGATCGTCGATAAAGAGTCTCCTTGTAGTAGAAAAAGCGCGGGGCTCTTCGTTTGATATCCGTTCGCTGTTTTAGATCGTCAGGTAGCTTGCTATGCTCAATGTAGTCGATCAAAGGATGCCTCCAATCTTCGACGTCGATAACATAGACGGAGACCACATTGGAATTTTCGCATAATGGGACAATCTTTGTTGAGACAACCCATCGTTGGCAAATTGAAAGGTCCACAATTTCATCATTTGATAATGCCAAAGTTGCTGCTAGGTTGGCCAAGGCATCCACCATCTGGTTTTCTTTCCTTGGCACATGTTCTAGTGTAACAACGTCGAAACCCGTCAAAAGTTGTGTAGCGAGACGGAAATAAGGAACCAAATCCTCTTTCCTGACTTCGTAATTAGTTAGTAGTTGATCAATTACTAACTTCGAATCCCCGTACACTTCTAGATTTGCAATTTGCATTTCTAAGGCCGTTTGCAATCCCATGATGAGAGCTTGGTATTCCGCAACATTGTTGGAACACAATTCACTGAGAGTGAAGGCATATGGCAATATTTGCTTTTGTGGGGTGACAAAGACAACGCCGGCTCCCGCTCCGTCTACTCTTGAAGATCCATCAAAGAACATCTTCCAAGTGGGGAGAATTTCTGCAAGAAAGACTTCTTCATCCGGCAAGTCATCTAAAATTTCCCAATCGGCAGGGATTGGGTGATCCGCTAGAATGTCAGCAACAGCTTGGCCTTTGACTGCCTTGGCAGGTACATAGACAATGTCATGTTGATTGAGGAGCAAAGCCCACTTTGCCATTCGTCCTGATAAGACTGGTTTAGACATGATAAACTTGACTGGGTCAGCTCGGGCTACTAAATGCACCGTGTAAGCTTGCATATAATGCCTCAACTTTTGGATGGAAAAGATGAGAGCGAGACATGTCTTCTCTATTGGAGAATAATTTAATTCTGCTCCTGTGAGAGTTCGACTTAAATAGTATAAGGCCATCTCCCTTCTTTCCTCATTTTCTTGAGCTAGAAGTGCTCCAAGCGATCTTTCTTGAGCTGCGATGTAAAGAGTAAGAGGTTTCCCAGGAATGGGTGCACCCAACACCGGAGCGTTAGCCAAGTACTTTTTAATGCTTTCGAAAGCGTTGTGACATGCTTCATCCCACACGAAAGGCACATTCTTCTTCATGAGTCGACTAAAAGGTTGACATCGACCTGCGAGGTTGGAGATGAACCGCCTGATAAACGCGAGTTTTCCTTGAAGGCTTCTCAATTCTTTTAAACTTGTTGGCTCCGGCATTTGTTGAATGGCCTTAATCTTTGATTGATCTACTTCAATGCCCCGATGCTTCACAATGAATCCAAGGAACTTGCCTGAACTCACACCAAAAGCGCACTTCAATGGGTTCATTTTGAGTTGGTACTCGCGTAACCTATCGAACACTTTTCGTAAGTCTTGCAAGTGATCACTCCTTTTTCTTGACTCGACAAACAAATCATCCACATAACATTCAACGTACTTGTGAAGCATGGCTCCAAAGACCTTCTGCATGGCACGTTGGTATGTTGCACCGGCATTCTTTAATCCAAACGACATGACTTTGTAACAGTAAATGCCTTTGGGAGTGCGAAATGTAGTTAACTACTTGTCTTCTTGCCCCATCTTTATTTGGTTGTAGCCAGACAACCCATCCATGAAAGACAAAGCTTCATGACCTGTGGTTGCATCCACCATGAGTTTGATGATAGGCAAAGGGAAATCATCTTTCGAACATGCATCATTCAAGTCGCGAAAGTCTACGCACACACGCATTTGTCCATTCTTCTTTTCAACTGGGACAATGTTTACGATCCACCTGGGATATTGGACTTCTCTGATGAAGCCTGCAGCGATCAACTTGTCAACCTCTTCTTCAATTTGAGTTTGAACCTCCATTCAAAAACGTCGTGTCAGCTGTTTGATGGGTCGAGCCTCCGGTTTAACAGCTAATCGATGAACTGCTACTTTAGGGTCAAGACCGGGCATTTCTGTGTAGGTCCAAGCGAAGACATCCCTGTATTCGAGCAACAAGTCATAGTATTCTTTCTCCTCTTGGGGACTTAGTGATGCTCTTACAAATATCGGTCTTGGGTCTTCCTCCGTCCCCAGATTGATTTTCTTAAGTTCATCGACCGTAGATTTCACCCCATCTTCAAGTTCTAGAGGAGCTGCCTCTACTTCATATTCGAAGCCTTCATGGTCATCCTCTTCGTAAGCTTCTACCTCTGCTACGGTGATGTGATAAGCACATTGAGTAACATCATCCTCATCGCCGCTAGCATCGTCGCCTTCTTTATCTTGACCAGTGAGTATGAAGGTGTGTTGCCTCACTTTAAGCTGGTCAGTCGAGTTCACCTCTAGCACACAACGTCTTTTCATGCGTGATGGGATGAGACTTTGGATTTCTTTATTTTTCGACTGACCAACTTCTTTTCTTTTTCTATCTTGTTGTTCTTTAGGAGCTTGGATCCTTTCAAATGCCGACTTTCGAGGAGTTGGCTTTATTTGTTTATTTTCTTCATTTGACGATGACAACCTTTTAAACACAGAAGTTCGCGTAGTTGCGGTGTCAACACAATCGAAGATGGAGCTTCGACTTATTGACTTTTCAACACGTTCAAACACCGAAACTCTACCTGTTGATTTAGTAGAAGTACTTTGAGAACTTGGGCTGATGCGATCGAACGCTGAAGTGCGAGGAACAGATTGGATTTGTGGAATCTCATCTTCTATTTCTTCGACGCTTATGTACTGCATGCTTGCCCTTTCCGCCTTTCTTCTGCCTGAGATTTTGACTGGCTTGCTCGGGACAAAACCAAGTCTCGTTTTAACCAAATCACTTGTTTTTCCCTGTTCTCTCAACTTCTTTTGAGACTCATTGAGCTCATGTGCTTTCTTGCTGACAACTTGATCATCCCCTTTACTTGACGAACCAAAGTCGAATCCAGCCTTTGCCAACAATTTGTAAGTATTGGGGTCAAACCCTTCATTTGTTCTTTTCTCGGGTAAAGGTCCGTGCTCTACCCTTCCTCGGATTGGTTTGACAAATCCCTTCAATGGTTGCTTGGCAGGAGTTTGGTCGTTTAAATTTGTCAATGGCAATATTGATGCTTCCTTCAATAATTTTATGTCCTCTTCACTCAACTTCCGGGGACTCACTTGCCGCTTTGTTCCCACAAACGGAGACTCTCCTTCCTTGCGCTTGGACTTTGGCACATATCGAAGAATTGGGATAATTGGACTAGACTTGTCTGATGTCGCAGTTTTGGATGGAAGCTTATGCGACTCTTCATTTCCCTTGCCTTTTGCTTCAACTTCTTTCCTTGTTGCCGTCGTAGCCTTCCCTGTTGAGGGTACTTTGACTGAAAGAACTTCTATTACCGATTCCTCATCTGAATAGAACTTGGAATCTGCGTAGTAAGACTCAGCTTCGGTGAATGGCTTGGTATCACCTATCACTGTTTTCACGCCTCCGCGGTAGAATTTGAAGCATTGATGCAAAGTTGAAGGTACGACATCATTTTCATGAATCCATGGTCGCCCCAACAATATGTTGTATGAAGTCTTTGCATCGATCACATGGAACAAAGTGTGTGACTCCAATTCGCCAATAACCATGTCTAGTCGAATCATGCCTATCGCTCTTTGCTCTCCTTGGTTAAAACCCTGGATCATGAGACGACTTTTAGATAACTCGTCGATATTGATGCCGAGTCGAGACATTGTTGATTTTGGCATAATGTTCACAGCAGACCCTCTATCTACAAGAATGCGGTTTAACTTTTGTTCTCGCATGTAACCTGTCACAAAAGGAGGTCGATTGTGTGGTTTTGAACCCAATTGCAAATCTTCATCCGTGAAGTGAATGGCGTCACAACATGCTACGCATGCCGCACACTCATTGGTGTTCGAAGAATACTGGCCTTCATCAAGCAACAACTGGACCAACGCACGTCTCTCCGATTTGGAAAGTTGCGACAGGTTAGAGAGGCTAAATTTCAGAGGCAAATGTTCCAATTGTCTCAGCACTTTAGTTTCTTCAACTTTCTCTGCATCTTTGGAACCACCTTCAAAGCTTGTTGTCATTGAGCTAGCTCTTAGACTCGGTCGTGCCTTAGGTATGCACTTCGTTGGCGGATTTTGATTGAGGGACTTTTGTACACAAGGAGCGAATTTCTCCTTTATACATCTTGTCTCATTTCTCACGAGGCATTGCCGACTCCCATGTGGTCGTTTATGATCTGGCTATGAGAGTGGTGGACTTGACAACACACCTTTGCGCGCTTTTCGTCGAGTGACAAGCATCCATCCCTCGTCATCATCGCATGGGGCGGCTTTAGGAGCGAGGTTTATTTGCTGGATTGGCTTCACTCCTTCTAACTTTTTATCATTGCCTGTCTCGTTCGAGTAATGGCATGGCGCTTTTACTGGCGTGGAAGGTACTTGAACCGGCTCAAAAGACCCAAACGAAATGGTAGTGCAATTGACCGCAGCAACCTCGTCGACATCTAACTCGATTCTTCCTTGTTTGGCAAGCTTCATGATCAAATCCTTCAAAACAAAACACTTCTTAACTGGGTGGCTGACGAGGCGATGAAACTTGCAATACTTTGGATCATTGACCCGATGCATTTCTTCTGGACGTTTGCATTCTGGAAGTTCTATCACCTTGTTCTCAAGCAAATCTTCCAACATGCCTGCCACGTCGGAATCTGGGAATGGATAAGTCTTTTGCTCCCACTCAGTCAATGGATGCTTCTTCCTCCCATAGGCTTGAGTCGGTTCTACTCTCTTAATCTCCTTCTTGTCTAGTGTGGAGATTTTGATTGGAGCAACATTTACAATCCTTGACTCCTTTGTAGATCTTTTCACGACCTTGTCAACTTTGCTGCTAAAAGCTTTGTCTTTTCGTTGATCATTGACAAACTCCTTCTTACCCTTGTGGCTAGCTATGCTCAACTCCATATCATGGGCTCGCGTAGATAGTTCTTCAAAGGATCGAGGCTTGATACCTTGGAGAATGTACAACAAATCAAAATGCATGCCTTGGATGCACATCTCTACCGCTGACGTCTCCAACAAGCGGTCTTTACAATCGAGGCTGAGCGAGCGCCACCTGTTGATGAAGTCAATCACTGGTTCGTCTCTCCATTGTTTTGTGTTGGTGAGTTCCATCATGCCCACAGTTCGCCTTGTACTGTAGAAGCGGTTTAAGAATTCACGTTCCATTTGGTCCCAACTGTCGATGGATTCGGGCTCTAAGTCCGTGTACCATTCAAAGGCGTTGCCTTTCAACGAGCGAACGAATTGCTTGACAAGGTGGTCACCTTCTATCCCAGCGTTATTGCAGGTTTCGATGAAGTGAGCAACATGTTGCTTTGGATTGCCCTTCCCTTCGAATTGCTGGAACTTTGGCGGCTGGTATCCCAACGGCATCCTTAGTCCATTAATTCTTTTGGTGTAGGGTTTGGTGTCACGCCCCGACTCTTAAATTTTACCTTAATTACTAGCATTGTGGTAATAATAATTTTACTGTCTTCGTCATTGAATTTATAGTCCTAAAGTCCCTAGAGGTGTATTGAGGGACGAATATTTCGAAAGAATTATTCGAAGGAAGAAAATGTGACGACGGTAAAAATGGTAAATTTTAGCTAGTAAAAGGTAATTTTTATTGGGGTATTATTTTTGGGGGTGTTGAATTTTTGGATTGGGTTTTTGGTTTAAGTTGGACCAGGCTTTGTTTTTGGTCAAAGCCCGTGTATTTCTCTCTCTCTCTCCTCCCGGTTTTTTCTCCCGCACCCGAGTTCCTCCTCCCTGCCGACTTTCCGACCGCCCGACCGCCGCCGTCCGGCCGCGCCAGACCGCTGCACCGGTCCTAAACGATCGGTCTCCAACCCAGCTACATTTCTAGACCGGTGGCAGCCTCCCTAGCGCCGCCGTGAAGGAGGAATCGACGCCGAAAGCCCCGACTGCCGGAAACTTCATTTCGCCGGAACTCCTTCCTCCGGCCGCCATATCCGGCGAGCCTTGGCTCAAAAGGAAGCCCTCCTCCCGTGCTTCAATCCCTCCAAAGGGCTCCTTCCATCTCGACCTAGGTAAGGAGAAATCGGTATTTGAAATTCTACGGCTTTATTGTGTGTTTGTGTTCGATTGACATGGTTAGGCTTAGAATTTGAGTTTGTGGTAGTTAGGAATGTTGTAGAGGAGGTTGAGAGGAAGGTGCTGGCAAATTTTGTTAGCATTTGCAGGTCGCCAGAGTTGGTCGGAGAAAATGTTTTTGGTGGAGAAAATTATGAGGAGTTTATTGGAATGAGTTTTAGAATTTTTTGGAAGAGTTTTGGATAGGTTTTGGAATTTGTTAAGTTTGGTATTTTTGGCGGATTAATAAGTTAAAATCCGGCCATTGGATTATTTTTGATGATTAGGACGTTGGAAGGTGATTTTGAAGATGTCGGTAATTTATAGAGATTTGTGGTTGGCAGTGAAGTTAGGTTTTAGGACGATAGGCATGGTTGAGCGCGGGAAGCTCATATTTAATTATGCCTATTTTCTTTGAACGTTGGGATTTTATTTGAGGAATTATTTATGTATTGGAACAGGACACGAGGAGGCTCGAGCAGAGGAGACCTCCGGTCGACGTCAGGCTTAGGCCTAAGTTGTGAGTGGACCTTTGTTTTTAAATAATGTTTTATTGTTGAATATTGTCCTTTGTTGGGTTTTATCCTGAGTTGAGGATTTCAGTGATTTTACTCACTTTATTTAACGTTTATGAATATAGTATGTATATGAGAGAAAGCTAGCTAGCAATACGTGCTCCCCTCATAATGAGGAAAAATGCCATTATGAGGTGACGTGAGCGTTAGACGCCAGCGTCTAGCCCTGTACGACTTTCTACTTTCCGAGTTCATCTATGTTTTTAGATTCATTCATAGAATTCGTACAGGGAGTATACACGTATAAATACCACCCGGTCCCACCCCCATACTGAGGATAAATGCCACTATGGGGTGACGTGCGCGTTAGACGCGAGCGTCCTAGCCTGGTATGACTATCTACCTTCAAGCTTATTCATAGATAGCATACATGGAGTAGACGGGTGAGAATACATACTGATATAATTATATAATTTAGCCTGAGAGGCTGTATTGTTTAATATTTGGGGACTAGCCAGAACTAGTCGAGTCCTTGAAAGTGTTTCTTGGGGAAATATTTATTGCTTGTCGAGATTATTTTGTTCACTCACCCTGACGTGATTAAATATTTTCCCCTGGGCTTTTCCTTCGTTTTAATCGCCCAGTCTGCAGAGTTCGGGTGGGGTCTAGGAGGAGGCGCCGAGGCATAGTCACCCACATTTCCACTACTGTTCGCCAGTAGGTCATTTGTTCAAACCCACTAGGATTTTCTTCAGCTTCCGTTGTCTTTCCTGTAGTAGCTCTGAATATTTCCGAAAAATAATTGTGTATTATTTTATTCAGTTATTTGGATTAAAGTGAAGTTTAATATTTTGGGTTAAGAGGGTGTTCTATATTTTTTCCGGGTTAGGGTTGTCCATTTTCAAGGGAGGTTTGCCGAGTCCTTCGGTAAATTTTCCTTGGAGGTGGTCCCCGCAGGACTTACCTCGGGTTTCAGGGTGAAATTCGGGGTGGGTCTTGACATTTGGAGTAGGTGAGAGAATCACGAGAAGGACCTCCATATTGAGCTCTGATGGAGTTGGTGATGATGTCTTGCAATTGCTGAAAGGACATAGATCCAAGCGAGCCATCATCGTCTTTGTCAACGTTCTTGGAGCTCTCGCCTACTTTGTACTTCTTTTCTTCATCTTGACTTTCAAGCCTGCTGTAGAGCTCGGCGATCTGCATGTCTTTTTCTTCCACCGTTTTGGTGAGCTTTTCGACCGCTCCCATCAGATTGGCTATTTGCTCTTCAATGGTGGATGCTCCTGTCACCATGACTTGCATAGGGATAGGGTTGTGATGAATAGTCCGTTGGCAAGCCATACGTGTTGTCTTCATCACCATTTGGACTTCCATCATATGAAGCCGTGCTTGATTCATCATCCGTGGCAGGTGAGAATGATCGCTCCCTTTATTTGTTTGGAGTTTCCTTTTCTTCACTTCGCGAGGCGCGCTTGTCTTCACCTCGCGAGGCATGCTTGCTCGCGAGATTCGCCAAAGTGATGACTGGTTCGCAAGGGTTGGAAGGCAAAGCCACAAATGTTGTGGGCTGATTCCTCGCCATGCTACAAGTGACATGACCAGAGGGCTCGCTGTTTGACCTCGCGGTCATTGGTTTAGACGTCTTTGTCGAGATGGCTTGAGTGCTCTTGGAGGCCATTACTTCGAGCGGATTTGGGCTTTCCTGCGGAGAAGGAGATGAGAGGCAAAGTTATCCCACTGGGCGTGCCACTTTTGTAAACACGATAATATCTGCAACAAATAACAGAACAACACGTGTACAAAGAATAATTTAATTTAAATCAATGCGAATGCGAGTTACAATCTTTGTGAACTCCTCTGATTCTATCTCCGAATTTAGGTCTAACTCAAGGGTGATAAGCACTTGTTCTTGAGGGTTACGTGGATTGATCACGTAACAAGTATTTGGGTTTAGTGAAGAACTGGCTATCTGGGGAGCTTGATAGTTCTTCAAGGATATAGCGAAGAACTGGCTGTTTAAAGAGCTTGATAGTTCTTCAAGGGTTTAGGGGAGACTTCTGAGCTCGCGGAGGGTTTTCTCTCTCTCTAGTTCGCTGCTTCTCTTCTATGCTCTTCTTGGTTTTTGCTCCTCTTCCTCTTGGTATGAGAGGGGGTATTTATAGTGTTAACATGCCTCCACTTTGGCAAAAGTCTCCAGGACTCTAGGTTTGTTGTTCTTACGGGTCAAGGTGGGACCGGCTTCAAGAGTCTACACATTCTTCGTCGCCGAGTGTGCTTCCTCCTACAGCATGATCCTAGGCTGCGACTGGATACATAGAAGTTTCTGTGTGCCTTCGTCCATGCACCAAGAACTCCTGATTTGGGATACAGAGAAACGTGAGACGGTCCTCATCCAAGCGGACCCGCGTCCCTTCTCCATTTCCGCCAACTTCAATGACGCCCGCTACTACAATACTGATTTGGGTCCATTGGATGTACAAGGCGTTGATTCTAAAGGCCGCCCATATGGGGTTACTGCCTCCAACTTAACACGATGGGGACTCACTCAGGCGAGGGACGACTTACAACGTCCTCACACCATTGCGGACCCCCTCCAACCGTCTTATGATTAGTACATCCTCAGAAGAAGCACGCGAGGCTGGCGAGTCCTTGTGTGAGAGACTGCTCTCATATTGGGCGGAACGCGAAGCCTATGACAGAGTCGCCACCATGGAGTACGTAGACGAGATAGTGGACTACACCGATGTCGAGGAGGAAGTTATTCAGTTAGCTCCCGCTGCCTTGGACGACACACCGCCTCAAGTCCGCGATCCCACCTTACAAGTCGACGTGGGAACTGCAGAGAAACCCTTACTACTTTCCATCAGTGCCAAGTTGGCGGCACAAGAAAAGGAAGACCTTCTCACCTTACTACATGAATATAGGGATTGTTTCGCCGCGCAGTACGAAGACATGCCTGGCCTCTCCCCGGATTTAGTTTGTCACCGTCTGCCTACTCACCCCGACAGACGTCCAGTTCGCCAAGACGGCAGATTCATGCGAACTGAGACCCAAATCTTGGTCAAAGAGGAGATTGAGAACATGCACCGATCAGGTATCATTCGCGTGGCCAAATACAATGAGTGGTTGTCCAACATCGTTCCAGTCCGCAAGAAGAACGGCAAAACGCGCATCTGTGTTGACTACCATGACCTCAACAATGCAACGCCTAAAGATATATATCCCATGCCTGTTGCTGACCTCCTCATTGACGCGGCCGCAGGGCATGAAGTACTCTCCTTTATGGATGGAACCGCTGGGTACCATCAGATCCCTGTCGCTGAAGAAGATCGCCACAAGACTGCTTTCCGCTGCTTAGGGTTCGCGAGCGCGTTCGAGTATGTTGTCATGCCATTCGGCCTCAAGAACGCAGGGGCAACTTATCAACGCGCCATGAACCTTATCTTTCACGACATCTTAGGCAAGTTGATCGAAGTCTACATCGACGACGTCGTGGTTAAAACCAAGACGCGGGCGACACACGTTGAAGACCTTCGGCAGGTTTTCATGCGGATGCGGAAACACCACCTGAAGATGAACCCCGCCAAATATGTTTTCTTCACGGAGGCAGGCGACTTCCTTGGTTTTCTCATCCATCAAAGAGGTATCGAGATCCCCAAAGACAAGGCGCAGGCGGTAATCAACGCCTCGCCTCCTACGACCAAAAAGGAGCTCCAACAATTGATCGGGCGCATCAATTTCCTCCGCCGTTTCATTTCAAACGCGGCAAGGAAGGTTCAGCCTTTTTCGCCTCTTCTAAAGCTCCAGGGGGCAATCGAGTTCGTTTGGGAGCCACAACACCAGGAGGCCTTCGATCGTATTAAGGATTATCTTGCAACTCCACCTGTTTTGGTTCCCCCTCGCCCGGGCGTTCCGCTTAAGCTCTACATCGCTGCTGCTGACTTGTCCATTGGCGGACTCTTGGCACAAGATGATGAGAATGGGGTGGAACACGTTGTTTACTATCTTAGCAGGGTGTTGACCGATTGCGAGACGCGCTACTCCCCAATGGAAAAGTTGTGTCTCGCCCTTTTCTTTGCAGGTTGCAAGCTCCGCCACTACATGTTGGCCTTCACCACGGTGGTGATTGCCCAGTTCGACCTAGTCAAATATATGCTTTCCCGCCCTATCCTACGCGGACGCATAGGTAAATGGATATTGGCCTTGTCTGAATTCTCGTTGCAATATGTTCCGCAGAAGGCAGTTAAAGGACATACCATAGCAGATTTCCTCGCGCATCACCCGCCCACTGAGCTGACAGCATTCCGCGAGTTGGAAGTCGTTGCAGTCTCCCCTTCTCCATGGACTCTCTACTTCGACGGCTCACGCACTGAACTCGCTGCCGGTGCTGGGATCGCCATCGAGAACCCTGCAGGAGACCGTTTTTCTTACTCTTTCCAGCTGGACTTTAAATGTACCAATAATCAGGCAGAATACGAGGCGCTCATTATCGGACTGGAAATCTTGCTGGACTTAGGAGTCCGCGAGGTTCAAGTCTTTGGCGACTCCTTACTGGTCGTCAACCAACTCGTCGCGAAGTTCAAGTGTTTAAGCTCGTCCATTGAACCTTACTTGCGAAAAGCTTTTGATGTCTTGGACCCCTTCGACGATGTTCACATTGAACACATCCCACACGAATTCAACTTCGCGGCGAACGAGCTCGCGCAGATCGCATCCGGTCTTAGCCTGCGCGATGGAGTGCGCGAACGACTCCTCAAAGTCGAGCGACGTACACTTCCTTCTTTTCTTGCTAGGGGGCAATATGACACAGAACCTCTCCACGTTGCCGCCTTAGATCCTATCGATGAAGATTGGCGGCTACCGTTTATTGCCTACCTCGAACACCCTCATAACGCCACCCATTCCAGGCAAATGCGGTTTCTCGCCCTCAACTTTGTGCTTCGCAATGGTGAGCTTCGCCGGCGCGGCGAGGACGGTAACGACTTCCGCTGCGTGTATGGCAATGAGGCTAAGCGGCTTATGCGTGAGGTGCATTCCGGTGTCTGTGGTTCGCATCAGGCTGGACCCAAGATGCGTTGGTTAATCCGCCACCACGGTTACTACTAGCCTACTATTCTCAAAGATTGTATTACTTTTGCCAAAGGATGCCAGGATTGCCAGGCTCACGGACCAGTGCAACACATTCCAAACATTCCGTTACAGCCGATCATCAAACCCTGGCCATGTCGAGGTTAGGCGATAGACTTCATCGGTCTCATTCACCCCCATTCCTCCGAGCAGCACAAGTTCCTTATCGTGGCCACCGATTTCTTTACCAAGTGGGTTGAGGCTGAGCCACTCAAGGTTGCTTCCGCGACCTCGGTCCGTAACTTTATTTTCAGCAACATTATCTCCCACTTTGGTATTCCAGAATGCATCGTGACGGACCGGGGGGCAGCTTTCATGGCGGATTCTGTAGTCACTTTCCTCACTGGTTATGGCGTCAAACTCCTGCATTCAACCCCTTATTATGCCCAGTCCAATGGTCAGGCGGAGGTGAGCAACAAAGTTATCCTCGGCATCCTGCGCAAGATGCTAGAGTTGAACCCCCGCGTTTGGCATCTAGAACTTCACCATACTCTGTGGGCTTACCGTACCTCCAAGCGCGGTCCAACCGATACCACCCCTTATGCCCTCATGTTTGGCCATGATGCCGTCCTCCCCTTGGAGGTTCACGTCGCCTCGCTTCGTGTCCAGGAACAGCACCAGTTGCTTGGTGACGACTACGTCCAGGCAATGTGGTAGGAGCTTGAAGACCTTGACGAACATCGCATCACTGCTTTCAACAATCTCATCCTCGAGAAGCAGCGTGTTGCGCGGTCCTATGATAAAGTCACTCAAGGTCGGAGCTATGCCGAAGGCCAAACGGTATGGCGTGTTGTGCTCCCCCTTGGGGAGAAAACCGACGGCCGCGGGAAATGGTCTGCGCGGTGGGAGGGACCCTTTATTATTCATCGCATATTACCTAAGGGGGCATACCATTTGCGTGACCTCGACGGTTCGCTCCATCCTAACCCTATTAATGGTCGTTTCTTAAAACGCCACATCGCTAGTGTTTGGGAGCGCGCAGACCCTCCTCCCCCCTCTGATCCCGCGACCACTGTCATTAGTGTAACGCGCCGTCGTGCTTACGCTCCATCACCTCACACTAGGGGGCAACACCAGGAAGAAGCATGCAATTAGTTTTTAAAACGTGCGTGGTCTAACTAACAGACCAGTACAAGATTTGGGCCTATTCCAAAGGCCCTAAATATTTAGAAAATTTTAAATTCAAGTGTTTCTCAGTTATCAGTTTCTCCCTTTGTAAACGTGCGTGGTCTTATTAACAGACCAGTACAAGATTGGGGCCTATTCCAGAGGCCCTAAATAAAAAAACAACTTCATTCAAGTATTTCTCCGTTCGCCGACTCCTTTGTTTACTTTTCATTGGTTCGCACTAGGGGGCAGCGAAGTGCATGACCTCTTAAAATTTTTCAACTTTATACTGGTTCGCACTGGGGGGCAGCGAGGTACTTGGCCATTGTCATTCCTTGTTTATCACCAAGTTGATTCGCCATTGCTAAGATCTCGCGAAGAGCCTTTTTTGGAATCTAGTCAAGTCACATGCGTCTGCTCAAGATACAACCATGCGAGCTACATTCGTTCGCGGTATATGCAATGTACTATGTCTTCTAAGGGGAGCAGGCGAATGCAGGCATTTTCAAGTTCAAGTCCAAATTGCCTAGGCGAGCCGTGCAGCAATTCGCTACGATGCCTTACTGGGTGCTTGAGTTTCAAGGCCTATTCACAGGCTTGTTTCTTCACACTCCTTTTATGTATGACCCGAGCCAATACTATTGGCTTTGGAGCAACATGAACATAAACCTCTTCAGTCATTCTTGACATTTCATAACTTCGAGGCTAGGGGGCAATGTTTACGCCTAGATTAATATTTTACTGGACAGTAAATGTCTATGTGAATATTAATTACATTCTTGATCCATGTCATACCGGCGAGACGGAGTTTCTCTAAGTTTACAAGTGATAGTCCGCGTAAGCAATGAACGCACGCGAGCCAAGTTAGACTTCACTTAGCTCGAGGCGAACTGGACTTCACTTAGCCTTCGCGCGGAATGGACATAGGCGGACTACGCATTTCGCGTGGAACACTTAGCTCGCGCGCGGAATGCCTTCGCGCGGAATTACTATTTGCCAGTCCGCGTAGGCGAGGCGAGATGGACTCTTCGCGAGGCGAGGCGGAAAGGTACTTCGCGAGATTGCCAGTCCACATAGGCGAGGTGAGATTGACTCTCCGCGTAGGCGAAGCGAAGCGAGCTGGCGAACTGGCTCGTGTAAGAGACTTCGCGAGGAAGCAAACATGCGGAGTCCGCGTGCACCACGACAAACGTTGAAGACTTTTATAAGTCTCTGACATGCTTCGGGCCAACCCCTGTGGCCCATTAAATATAAAAAACCCTTTTAAGGCTCGCGAGCTGCAATAGCCCGCGAAATGGAAATGAGCTACAGAAGCACGCGAGATAACACCATTCAGCAGCCCGCGAGATGGGGATACTCCTAATTCCAGTTCGCATAGGAGTCTACAGTTGGCAGCGCGGAATGAAGTGTGCGAACTGGGCAGGTGTCACCAATTGGTTGGTTCGCATGGACGAAGCAGTGTCCTTGTGAATTAGTGTTTCAGAGTCCGACTTGGATTCTAATCACTTTGCTTCTGCCGAACCACTATATAAGGGGGCTCGAACCCTAACATAAACTCTCTCTCAAATCAATACAAAAACAACAAACACAATACAACTGAAACCCAGTTACCCTTCGAGCCTTCCTCGAAACCCTAACCCTAAGCGCCGCCGCCTAGGTCTTTCCCCAGAGCTCTCCGGACTCTGCATCCTGATAGGAGCATAAAATGCGATGATTTTATAGTTTAACCTTTGCATTTAACTTAGCTATTTTCCTTTAAAAAGATCGTTTTAACTTTGTTATTTTCTTAGGTACTTCGTGGAGCAAGATAATGCAAATATGTGTTCAAGTGATGCAAGCAAGGCTTCCAATACGAAGTAGAGATGTCAAGGATGGAGTTTGATCATTCACATGGTCAAAAATATCAAGGAAAGGCGATGGAACCACTTCACCAAAACAGAAGCTACAAACACAAAAAGCTGAAAACTGGTTTCTGCTTATTTTCTCCGGTTTTCAAGGCCTATTTCCATGAGGTTCCGAGAATGGTTTCACCAAGATGACCACCCAGATTTGCAGAGGTGCGTTTGTAGATCAATTTAGAGTCAAGAATCATCCAAATCGGTGATGGCATCTAGGAGTTATGAAGCGTCGAAGTTGGACAGAAATTCAGCAGTTCCGGGAAAGCTGTGCAGCAGTCAAGTTCGAGGCAGTGTTTGGGCTGGATTTTGAGAAGCTTTCTTGGGGGTTTTTACACGATTTCAAAGAGTGATATCATTAATATAATTTTCCCAAAAGCCAAGCCCAGATTATATATGGAAGACATTTAAAAGATAGCCCAAACATTGATCCTAGTCAAAGAAGGAAACATAGTCTGAAAAGGAAGCTTTGAAGACTTGGAGACTACTTAAGGCAGAACCCTAATACCAGAACGGGGCTAAGCTGTCATACTAGAGGAGAAGAAACACAGAAGAGAAGAGGGAGCCGTCAAGAACTCAGGGAGAAGAAGTAAAGTTCAGAGCCCATAAGAGATTGATCTCTCGACTCAGAAAATGAATCTTTTCCCCTGCTTTTCATCTTTCGTATTTTCTTTTCTTTCCGAATCTTATGAAATTCTCTTATGTGTTTTCAAAGATGATGAGTAACTAATTTTCCCTTAGTTAGGGGCTGCTTCCAAGCCCTAGACATGGTGTAACTATGAAGTTGGCATTTATTTAATTTGTTCCATGGATTTCGGATATTCATTTGTTTATCGTTATATCATTGATCAATTTTGTATGTTTATTGATGGTGGCCAACATTAGTATGCATACTAGGTTGTAAAGCTATGAATGTTTTGTATGATCATCATGTCTACTTGCATTCTAGAGTAGCGAGTGAGTGTGACTTGAGCCCATTCACATAAATCAATGTCTAGGTAGATTAGGACAACATCAGTACCGACATTGTCTAGCCTTATTCATAATCTTTTAGACCTTAATGACTTCTAGGTGAGAGCTGTGCGAGAACATCACTCTAGGCTCCATTCTAGATGCTAAGTTAAGTTGAAAACATCATTCTCTTAACATACCAAGTAAGAAAGATTGATAGGTTAAGTTCAACACATCATTGGCTTAGCTTGAGTAAGGATATCCGAATGAATTGAACATGTTAGTAAACACATCATAGGTGCAATCATTGTCTAGTGGTGAGGAGTGGTTCCTAACTAGTTTTTGTTATTTGATTTCCAAAACCAAAATCCCCAAATTTAGTTTTCTGTTTTTGATCAGTTTGTCTGTCATATTTCTGAATTTTGTTAGCATAGCAAAACTACACAGTTTTCCCCCAAATTTTGTGTGTGTCTTCGTCAGTGTGTCTAGTTTCTCCAGATTTAATTTCGTAATTTTTCGTTGGGTCTAGCTAGAGTTTTTGTTTTCGTCTTTGTCTAGTGTCTGTTCAGTTTTTCAGAGTTATATTTGCAATTGTTGAGTCACAATCCTCTGCGGGAGACACCCTACTTCTCTATACTACCATCGATAACTTGATTGTGATTGCAGGGTTATTTATAAGTCTATTTTAGGCTTATCACATCCCCTTCAGCTTCTCTCTGAACTCCTTGTAACTGCTCTGCTCGCGCCGCCGTGAGTATCGATTCGCTTGTGCTCGTAAATCCTCCTCTGAGGTGGCACCTGTAACCCCCCTTTGCCTGATCAAGAAGTCAAGCGCACCCCCTACAACCTCTTTCCTCGTCCGCGAGGTGGCACGCCCGCAACACTCATCCTCCATCTTTGTCTGCTAGAAACCTCTGCTCCGCGCGCTGAGGATCGTGGCCAAAACAACCCATATACTACCCGACCCTGAGCTTTTACAGCCCTACATGTAAAATGGGCAGGGCCGCCCCTATGAAAATATTGGAAGCCCAAGTTCGACCCGTGGGTAGGTAAAGTTTAGGCCCGGATGGGCCATCCGTGGCCCAAATAATAAAAGGAATTATATTTAAAGTTATTAATTGTGGCTACGAGAGTAAAAATATTAGATTTAATTAAGAAAAGTTACTTTTAGAGTTATTTTTTGTAATGTAAATGAAATTGTAATACATTTAATACATTAATATGATATTCTTTAAATAATCATTTATATAAAAACATATATTTACTCAATTTGGCAGATTGACCCTAAATTCTACCATACGGGCAGGGCCATGAGCCAGCCCTTGGCTCAAGAGTGTTGCCCATACCCTACCCGTTTAAAAATGGACCCAGCTCATAGCCTAAAAAATTAAGCTAAGTTTGGACGTACCCGTCGGCTCTGGGCTGAGATTATAAGCCTAAGTCCGGGCATAGTCTCCAACATATAGCCTACATAAATTATACACAAACTTCCATACGAGATAAGTCCAAATTTGTTCTATCACGTACTCTGCTTGGTCATTATCCGTTCTGACATAAGCGTCAGAGAGTTATAGACTGACAACCCCGATCTATCTTTTGATGTTTGGTTGTTTTGACAGGTCACGATACCGAGCAAGAGAACTAGACCCGCATTCCCAAGGCCCTACTACATGTGAACTTCAGTGTAAACAATAAACAACCCTCCCTATACATGAGGTAGTGTATTTTAAGTTTTTGTAATATACAACTCGTTGTTTACCATATATGGTTCTTCACTCTTTGACTCTCGTATGCGAGATTTAGCTACTGACACTCACTTGGCTGCGTTATGGTGGTGGTATACCTATAACTAGTGAGTAAAGAACCGAATAAAAATGAAATATTTTCACATGGACTATCATTTAAGTTGTCCCTAATTAATTCATGATTTTTTCTTTCCATATAAATAAACGTATCATAACATGTATGAATTAGAATATTAAAATTCAGAAATAAAAGAATTAAAAAAAAAAAAAACAAAACATGGAAATTCTCGGTTCAAGTCAATGTCAGAATGAAATGTCGGTATTTCCCAAATTTTAAAACGAAACCGCCTTAATTGAAAGATTTATTTATCAATAATTTTTGGGGAGGAGTGAATCGTATGAAAACCTAAAACCCTCTCTTTGTCTCAAAACACCAAAAACCTCTCTTTTCTTTCTTTCTTTCTTTCGCTTTCATTTGTTTTCGGAATATTAAATTTTCTTCTGCTCGTAGCTGCTCTTGTCTAAGATCTCTGATTCATGGACGACCGAGATCGAATCGTTTCCACCGGTAAGGCCCCCAATTTGAGATTTTTGGTTACTTGTTGGTTTTTGGGTGTGGTTGAATTGAGAATTCCCAGATTGTGTTTTCTTTGATTTGATGAGAAATCTTGGTTGGGTTAAGGTGCGAAATGCACTATGATGGGTGTTGATTTCTTGATTACAAAACCCTAAAATCACAAGGGATAGTTAGGGTTGCTCAAATGATGAGGGTTCTCATCAGAGTTGGCAGAGAAGTCTGCGCGATCATTTCAGATCTCCGTCGTCTTTCCCCACATTGAAATTGTAGATTTCTTTTCTAGTTGGTTTAACTCCGGCAGCCTCGGGCAAGTTCTACTCTTGGGTTCAAAACATCTGCATCTATATGGGCTTAATATTTTTTTTGTGTGTATCTTCAGCCTTCTAGTAGTATGATTTTTGCAATGCATGTGCTTCTTATTTCTACTGAGATACTGAACTTTTTTTAATTCTAAATGCAGGAGAGAGGCCTGTTAAGCCAGATGTCTTGAAAGAGCAGGTATGTTCTTGCCTCAGTTTCCTTTATTTTCATTTAGTTTGGAAGCTTAGGTGAATATTTTTTTTTTTATTGGCATTTCATTTCGTTCTTTATCATCAGCCAGCTTCGCCCAAAGATGAGAGGATAGCTTCAGCAAATCCTTCTCCGGCTGCACTCATAACAGGGCCTTCGCACAATGCCACAGAACAACCCAAGTTTTCAGATGGTGGTGGAGAACATAGCTCCACCCATCCACTCAATTTGTATGGGTCCAACGAACCGAGTATGTCTTATAGTGGTTAGTTTCTTGGCTTTTTGCTGCTATGATTGATTTAGGAAGATTAAGAAGCTCAAATTAGTAGTCATTGTTGTTTGCTGTTCGTCTTATTTCTGTCAAATCTCAGGTGGTCTTCAGAGCTTTTTGTTTCTTTTACAAATTTTGTGAACTATGTTTAAAATGTTGACTCGTAAAAGTTTTATTGATAACCAGTACAACAAACTTTTGTTGGTGATAACAAAATTCTGCCATTATTTACATACTAGAGTTCAAATATTGGAAGCATATTATCAAGTTCAGTTTGGTTTCAGGTTATGGAAGTAGCACTGGTACTTGGGATGGATATCCTCAGTATCTCAATACTGATGGAATGCATATTGTATCACCGGTGAGTTCAATTTTTACCATGCAATATTTCTGTTATCCTTCCGAGTTAAACTTAATTTTGTTTTCTTATTTGACTGTTTAGGTCATGTACAGTGATAATCCGTCTCTTCTGTATCACTCTGGTTATGGTTTCAATCCCGAAATTGCATACGGACAATATTCACCAGTCACTACACCTTTGGCTTCTTATTTCGTAGATGGCCAACTGTATTCTCCACAACAGGTCCCCTTCTCTCCATCTTATTACCCACAACCGTCTCCTCCAAGTCTGTCTCCTATTACTTCAGCTTTTCCAATGACGCCGACTGAGCTGATGACCTCAGAGAGTAGCAGCACTGACAACATGGCCTTTGGGCCAGGATCAGGTTACTTTGTAAATTTTAGATCATTTAGTGGAGCAGATCTGTCTGGAAATCTTGGTTCGAGCCCTTTAGCATCTCCAGGGATTTATCCTCAGCCTATGGGCATACTTGGATCTTATGAACAGAGTGTTGGGCAGGTTCGTTTGCATTTAACATTTCACTATTGTCACTGCATAATGAAGAGCTGTTGCTGAAAGTACATACTGTTTCTTAATATTCTTGCTATTAGACTGTACATATCGGCAACTTTTTTCATATTTACATGTTCTCATATGGGAGACATGTTGGTAATCTATCACCATTATATTTTTTATCTTTCTGCATCTTTATCATTATAAAAGTTAAATGAATAACATGGAAAATTTTGAAAGATGCAATAAGGTCACATTACCAAGCTCTTTGAGAAAGGAAAAAACAATGCCAGATTTTTTTTATTTGCATGAGAACAATGATACTAGGTGTAAGTAATATCTCTTGCATGACACACTGCCCATCCATGTGTGCATGTTTTCTTGAATAGTTGGAATTTTAACCATTACACGGATGTCATTCGTACAGTTATCTCATCTCAGGATTCATATTTGGCACCTTTTGGCTACAATTTTTGTGTGTGTGTGTGTGTTGATTTTGGAGTTTGTTTATCATATCATGATAAGTGTAGATTTTCCATTTTTACTTCTAATCTTGACCATTCAACTGGTTGCACATGGGGTGTGACTAAGAGTTGATCTATCTATGATCTAATTTCAGATTTCTCATCCACAGAGGTCAATGCATGGATATGGGCTGGTATCTAGTTCCTTTACAGGGCGCTACCCACAGAATACTTCTCATCAGGGCTCCAACTTTGGTGGTCCTTCCCTTTCTTACTCGTTTGGTAATGACCCGAGCCGACTGACTGTTGACAAGGGTAGAAGAAGAGAGAGGGACTGGGATTCAGTTTCTGTTTTCAGTAATTCACATGATATCTCCAATGACCGTAATCGAGGACCAAGGGCTTCAAAGCTGAAGGACAAGAGCGTTTCTGACCAGGGCTCTTCATCTAGTGCCAGGAAAATGGATCTATCTGCTTCTGGAATCAACCTTGACTCAATTAACCGGAAGGATTTTATCACAGATTACGAGGAGGCAAAGTTCTTTATCATCAAGTCTTTCAGTGAGGATAATGTTCATAAAAGTATTAAATACAGTGTTTGGGCCAGCACTCCCCATGGAAACAAAAAGCTTGATGCTGCTTATCATGAGGCGAAGAGGATAAAAAGCAGCTGTCCAGTCTTCCTCTTATTTTCGGTATGCTTTGAGTTCCTATCTTCCTAATTGTTGACGGGGTCTTTGTGCTTAGTTTAGGGTTTTAATTTGGGGGGATATAATTGATTTTTCGGCATCACAACTACGAAGATGCTTACTGGGTATTAATGTCCATGCACAGTCTGGTAATCTACAAAGTTTCATGGCAAGCAAATTGGTGCTTTACGTTTTAGAATTGGTTCGATATGTCATTTTTCTTGCTTATCTGGCTCACGTATGTTGTGTTGAAAGATATTAGTTTCTGTTGTTCTGTTTAAGTAACCTTACACAAAAGACTGGATTTATGCTCAGTGTTGCTCAAGTTAGTACATTTATTTCTATACATCTCTGTTGGGACATTAGCTATACTTACAAGAAATTCCTATTTGTGTTCTGGTGATATGGTCTAGATTACAAGTCAGTCCTCCTAAGACTTTTTTGGTTGCAACAGGTTAATGCTAGCGGACAGTTTTGCGGAGTAGCCGAAATGGTTGGACCAGTAGATTTTGAAAAAGATGCTGATTACTGGCAGCAAGATAGGTGGAATGGCCAATTTCCAGTTCAGTGGCACATTATTAAGGATGTTCCTAACATTCGCTTCCGTCACATTCTACTTGAAAATAATGATAATAAGCCTGTCACTCACAGCCGAGATTGTCAGGAGGTAGTTAATCTCTCTCCATCTGTCACTTACATTTAGATAATCTCTGAGTTCATTTAGATACTAAAACAGTTATGCAGCTTGATTTGGTTGTCAAATGACCTGGGAATTTTTAGTTGGTTGCTCTTTTCCAACTAAATGTGGATAAGATTTTGAATGATTGCCTAGGGCTTTAAAGTTTTACTGTATAAATTGATCTTCTGCTAACATGGCAAACACCATGTTCTTCTTGTAATGTCCAAAATCATAGGTTGTTTATCTTCCATATATGTAGGTCATTTCCTTGAGTATATTTATTGCACACATTGTTAGTTGTTAAGTCTGGCTCTTTTTTGGAACTTTCTTGCTTCCAACTTATGATGACCTCTGTCTATGAGTAACCCTGTCCACTTTAAACCTTCAAGGGGTCATGTTGGGTCTGCTCTTTGTGATACTGGACTCTTGTGCAGATAAAGAATCATAGTTTTGGTTAGAACTGCAATAGGTGAATAGATTTGAACAACTGTATAAGTTTTTCACTCCTTTGATTAGAAATACATGGTAGTTGAGTTTTATTGGGAATCTAGTTGGGATCGACCACTCGGAACCAGAAATTTCATTGATATGAAAGAGTAGCACAAGACTGAGGGTACAATGTTACTGGCCTCATTATACCTTGGCCGAAACAATAGGTAGACAACCTGGGTGAAGGAAAGGGTACCACACTTCCCCTTTTCTTTTTTGGAATTAATGAAAAGCTTCATTAATGGTTCCAAAGGGGTAAACCCAAAGGAAGAGCCTAAAAAAGGCCTAAATTACAATAACACTAAGGAAACTTACCATTCAGCCCAATCCACAAGGATAGGGTAAAAGAGGGTAACCCTAAAGATAAAATTAAAATTACATCATCTTCTACATAGCTACCACACTTCCCTTATGTATCAGTTTAATGACAACTTCTTTAATGACATCTATTAGCCACGCCACCCACTAGGGACTAGAGTCCTTCCACAGAGAAAAAGCTCTGTTAGAAAGTGCTAACTAGCTGGAGCACAGTTTTTGTCAGGTCTTATATCCATCTAGTTACTTGGTAATGCTGAAATATCAAACTCTGTTGCTGAATGCCAGTTATTCATTTTTATGTATATGTTCCATGCATTATCTGCTTCCTTTTACCTTTTTTTTGTTAATCAAGGACAGTGTCATTGTACTTTATTTTCATTTGGCTCTTTTTGCTGATTCTTAGTTCTTTGTTGATAATAGGTGAATCTGAACCACGGAATTGAGCTATTGAAAATTTTCAATGATTATGATGCACGGACATCTATAGTTGATGATTTTGAATTTTATGATGACCGCGAAAGGTCCTTGAAGGAAAGGAAAGCCAGACAACAAGCTTGTGCAACTAAAGATGCCTCTGATTCACTTGCTCTTGAGACTGTTAAGGAAATTTCTAATATTTCCGATCAAGCCTTGGAGATGAAAGGAAGTAGTGGCAAAGAATTTGCCGAAACTGAACATGAGAGTAGCTCCAAAACGGATTCGGTTGTATATGAACATGATGCTGTACAGCAAATATCTGATAGTTTATCTCAAGTACTGCAGTTGGAAGAGAGTGACAAAGAGTTAGTACCATCATCTGAAAGAGGTGTCACGCCTGACAGTGAGTTTGTTGATGAGAAGGTAACAGTTGTATTAACCTAAAGTTGTGGGTAAGCACCTTAGGCATGTATGTGACGACACTACTGTACCATTGTGATTTCATGGATTCACTCACTCGCTGACAAGTTTCAAGGTGGTAATGTGATCATCTTAAGCAGTCTGGGTTCAGGCGGGCTCCCTTTCCTTTATTCTTCATCGTAAATTGTTCAGAGCAATTAAGTGATTCTTCAGGACTGCTTTGTCAGGGAGGCTGTTTGAAACTTTTGTATTGAACTGTCTTTCCCTTGTTTTATGTGAGGGCAGATAGTTTTTGGAGATATGAAGTAGTTGAGCAAATATGCATGTTGCGGTGGGGATTCTGTATTTTGTGCCTGAGGAATTTTATAGTTCTTGACTGGTTATCTGTTGGTTACTGGGTAATGTAAGAATTGTTATGTTACCCATTTGGAAGGCAGATGAATAAAGGAAAAGCATTGTTACAGAACAATTTCTTTTCAATTATGTATCTCTCACATTCAAGTTTTCCATAATTCCTTTGGTCAAAAATAAAAAAAAAGTTCTATGATTTAACTTTGTTGGTGGCCCTGATTGGGTGTTTAAGCACACTGGACGATTGCTTTAGTTGTATCTGCTGGGTCACATATTTTGGAACTTTTCCTCCGACATTCAACACCAACTGGTGTTATCTAGAGATATGAAGTAGTTGAGCAAATATGCATGTTGCGGTGGGGCTTCTGTATTTTGTGCCAGAGGAATTTTGTAGTTCTTGACTGGTTGTCTGTTGGTTACTGGGTGATGAAAGAATTGTTATGTTACCCATTTGGAAGGCAGATGAATAAAGGAAAAGCATTGTTACAGAACCATTTCTCTTCAATTATGTATCTCTCTCTCACATTCAAGTTTTCTATAATTCCCTTGGTCAAAAAAAAAAAGAAAAAGTTCTATGATTTAACTTTGTTGGTGCCCCTGATTAGGTGTTTAAGCACACTGGATGATTGTTTTAGTTGTATCTTTTTCTCCATCACAGCTTCTGGCGGTGATGGCGACGACAATGTCAGCGTGCATGGGTGGTGTGTATGTGATAGATTTATTAGTATTGTTGTATTTATGTTTTCTGTTGTAAAACATTCGGTCCATAGTTTAGCGAGCTGTTGGTTTCCTTTCACTCTTTCTATGTTGATTGAGTTGGAGACTCATGCTCTTTATTATTAGCTTTTCGGCCTTACGTTTGCGAGTTCTGTAATATGGGATTGCCCCTTGATTAATGCAAGTTCTCAAAAAAAAAAGAATTGGTATTATCTAGATATGCGAGTTAAATTTACAAGTAAAACATAATTGGTTATAAAGTCCATTTTGTTCTCTGTACCTAGTCTTTGATTCTGATGACAGCATGAAGCTCTCACCCCATTGAAGAACGTGAAGGACCAAAAGGCTTTGGCAAAGCTAAGAATGCATATGTAATTTTGTCTCAGCATCTTCACCCAACTTGTCATCATGATGCTGCAACTGATTCATAAATCTCAATGTACTTGCCAGCCGTGATGTTCCAGCTATTGTCCATCTTCATTACCTTCTAAACAATGCAATTCTTTTCTGGCTCTGCAATAATAGTTTGAAGTATTAACTAGCTAAACAAGAAATGAAGGCAAGTAAAATAATACAAATAATTAAATTGAGACTGAGAATTTTGAGCAAAATCAAATCAATGTTTGAACTACTCAGGCCCCTTCTTTTCTAAAGGGAAAAAAGTTCTCATCAGATGCGACGCTCTTCTTGTCTTGAGAAAATGTTCATTTAGTATTAATTTAAACCTCTTATTGCCTATTTTAATAAATTTAATAGACATGAGCTCATTTCAATATAACATGTTTTTATTTGTGCTAAAATACACAAATCTATATTAAAGTCATAATAAAATAATAATTTTTGTATATTTTTAAGACAATTTTACCCTCACCACTTCAACATATATAAAGAGAGAGAAAGTGAAAGAGTGAGAAGATTTTACCGGAACCTCACCGGACTCCGGTCACCGGTCGCGGGACTCCGATCACCGGTTGCTGAAATTTCTTCAGTCATCGGTAACTCAGTTACTAACCCCCAATAATCAGTTACTAACTCTTAACAATCAGTTACTGACCCCCAGTAACTCGGATTTTCTCCGGTCACCAGTAACTCGGTGAATGACCTCCAATAACTTAATTACTGACCTTCAATAATCAGTTACTAACCCTCAATAATCAACTTATTACAGCTTAATTTAATAAAAAATAAGAAATATCAGAACATAATCGAGTTACTGAACCCCAATTTCAGCACACGCCACTAGCGCAACCTGGTCAGGTTCCACATTCGCCCTCCTCATCTCCCTAGAAACTTCTAACCTCAAGACTTCTCGGAAATATGAATTACCCGCTAACCTTTCAATTAATGAATCTTTCGGTTGGTTCAGTACTCAACAACCAGGGACCCTCTGAGCCTCCTCAACAGCAGCGACCTTGGTAGTCTTCTCAGCAGCTGGGGAGCTCTATAAACCCTAACCATGACGGAGAACTGATTGGACGGGCATGAACATCGGGCGGCGCCGGCGAGCTCAAGCTAGAGGCGGAGGCCGACGAGGCAGAGCTTGCTTGGAGACTATAGAGATGGCGACGACGTTTGGCGAGCGGCGACAACGTTTTGGATTTGCTGCCGGGGTCGGATGAGGGGGCTCGGAGAAGGAGGACGTTGACGAGCGGCGTTGATTTCCGGCGGCGGTGGAGGAGGTTGCAGAGGAGAGAGCAGAGGTAGGGTTAGAGATTTGATACTCGTTGCTCGTCGTCGCAACATCGGCGCAGGTGTTGTCGAAGCAAAAACAAACCTAAGAGCCATGTAGTGAAGCACAGAAGAGACAGCAAAAACCAGAAGGAAGCTGTACCAAATTCAATGACAAAGAGCAGACAAAACAGGATAAATAATGTGATATTAAACTACTGCCTTGCTGGTATCTTGAGATTGTGTACAGTGAAGAAATCATATGAAGGATCAAAACCAAGAAAGCAGTGAGCACATATCGGTGTGGATGGCAGCTCGACCTCTGAGAGCCGCAAAGTCATCCTCACAGCCTGAAAACTAATTCACATACAAAATCATCAACACCCTAGAATTTCCAAAGTGCATTCACAACAGTACGTCTCACTGTCTCGTTCTAATAGGAGCAAAAATTGCAGAGAGATTCATCTCCCGCCGTTGCCCCTTCTTTCTCCCATTTAAGTTCAATATGATTGTGCTTGTATGATTTGCTGCATGAGCCTAATTGTAAGTGCACGCATTCCTTGGTTGTTCTCTATCAAAAGAATACATTGGTTTCTTAGGTGGTGATCGTTCCCATTTGGAAGAAGGATGATGATAAAGCAGGAGTTCTCAATGCGGCATCATCCGTAAAAGATGCACTGCACACTGCTGGGAACTTGAAATTCAATTTCTGGGAGATGAAGGTTTGTCTTGTTCATTGTTAAAGATGAAACACGCTACTAATGGAGATTCATTTTACACTTTGCTATGACAAGATTGTTTTCAATTGAAATCGTCCTCGCAGGGACGGAACTAGGAATGAAAACCGGGGTGGGCTACATTTGCCTTATGCAGAACAAAATTCCTGTCCAATTTCAATTTAGCTTTGTCAAACCCTGTCATGAATCCCTGATGTCCAATCTGTTTCTATTATTCTATATCAGTATTTTTTCTTAAAGCATAACAGCAGAACAAAATATAGATTACATGCAAAAAAAAACAAGCATTTTAGAGCTATTTCCTCCATACAGAAGAAATATGCTAAACGGCAGTGAAAATTCTAAGCCAACACTTGAATCTTTTTTTTTGTCTGATGAAACTGCAAATATATTTCTTCATATATAAAACCATACTGCCATACAGAATATATCCGATTGGAAAACAGTAGTAATGAGACCACAAACTCAAAACGTCATATGAAAGCACACTGGTAATTCCCCTACATTCCAAGTTTCCACAGCCAACACTTGAATTGTTAATTCTGAGGTATTACAGATTAGAGAGAAATATAACCTAATTTATAATCTCAATTCGTCAAGAAAGCCCCAAATAACATAACCTAATTCATAATCCTAATTCGTCAACAAATTTTCTATTAGCTCAGAAATAGAAACAATACCTGACATTGTTTAATCAATGGATTAAGGCTTGGACACTTCTCACTGGGAGTACAGCCCACCTAATTCATAATCAAGGGAAGTTCCTAGAAAGAAGAGTTTGCAAAGCATATGGGGATTAGAGAGAGACAAAAGATGAGAGGCAGAGTACAAGCTAGAGCAATTTTGTATTTTAAGCAATGGTGTGCTAACATGTACTGAAATTTTTCTTCCCAAAAAAATGAGGTGGGCTGCAGCAAACCCCATTTTCGGCTCTCAAGACATATTTTTGTTTCAAACTAGGTTATGGTGATAGTCCATTATGTATGCAACGGATTTGCTACCAGTCATTCTAGAAAGCCAGGGGTTATGTATTTTCTATTCACTATGATGAAATGTCCATTCTTTCAGTTGTCACATTTTGTAGGAAAAGTTGTGGGGGCATTGACAATAAGAATGTTTTTTCTTGCAGCAATATTGTGGATGTGAGCTCATATGATGAATACTCAGTTACAATCTCCCAGGGAAAATGGGCAAGAGGTCCTTGGTCAGCTAGGTTTGGGTCTAAACTTCAAATCTTTTGATGATTGCTCTAACTATGTCCTTTTTGGTACAGTGACAAAGATGAGTTGAAGGTGAAAGAAGAAACAGGGGCAACCATAAGGTGTTTTCCTTTTGAACAGCCGCATGGGATTAAAACATGTTTGATGACTGGCAATCCTGCTGAGGAAGTTGCCATTTTCGCAAAGTCATACTGAGTTTCCTGGTTTCACTGGGAACACCCAAATGGTGTTAACTGCACAGAGACCACTTGAGGTCTGTTTTGTCAAACTTTGTTCTTATAGACTTATAGCAAATTACAGCAAGTGATGCAACATAACAATCACTATTAAATGTCAAAACTTTGTTCCCGGAATGATGATATTTTTTACATAATTGGTTATATAAAGTTCATTCTGTTCTCTGTACCCAGTCTTTCATTCTGATGGCAGTATGAATCTCGTCACCCCATAAAGCTGAAGAACGTGAAGGACTTGATTCTGATTGTATTTTGAGCTGGGTTCACCCGAACCTAAAGGCTTGGCAATTAAGCTAAGCATGCATATGGAATTTTCTCTCAGCAACTTGTCATCATGATGCTGCAACTGATTCATAAATCTTAATGTACTTGCCAGCCGTGACGTTCCAGCTATTATCCATCTTCATCACCTTCTTAACAATGCAATTCCATTCTTCTGGCTCTGCAATTGTAATTTGAACTATTAACTACCTTAACAAGAAACAAAGGCAAGTAAAAAAAAAACAACTAATTAATTGATACTCTGGAAAGCAGCCGCCAGAAGTGGGGAGAAGGGCGCACACACAAGCACAGAAAATATAGCTAATTAGAGAAAGAACAGTCAAGAATCTATAATAGCAGCACTTACTGTTTCTATAGCAAGCAAATGCACGGTCTAAAGCAAAATTCAGGGAAGCTTCATCAATTCCTTCAAAAACAAACCTAACAAAGACAAATAGCCATGTATAGAAGTCAGAACAGATAAAACAACAGAAAAAACCAGAAGGAAGCTATACCAAATTGACAATTCAATGACAAAGAGCAGACAAGACAAGACACCATAAATAATGTGATCCACGACTACTGCCTTCCTGGTAACTTCTCTACTTGCTTTCTTGGTTTTGATCCTTCATATGATTTCTTCACTATAAACAAACTTAATCTAAAAGGGTCTAGAGTTCTCTTAGTTTGGATCCCCTCATAGTTTCTCAGCTTACCTCTCTCTCAATTTTTTGGGCACTAAATGTCTAAATAGCTCCCCCCCCCCCCCCCACACACACACACAAACACAGATTCTTTAGCCAATATGTGAGCTGACGGTTGATACAAAGACTTTAACTCTCAAATGTTGCAGAAAGAATTGAACTTACCCATTTGCCATCTCATGGTTTGACTCATCATCAATGTCAAAGACTGTATCTGCAAGACCGCCAGTCTTTCTAACTACTGGAACCTGAAATCATTGATTTAACAAAATATTGCCATATAACTTTAAAATTTCTTTACCGAATTGTATATCTACTGCAAAACATAAATAATTATATCATACTATACATGTATAGAAGGAAAACAATGCATAGATGAAATAGAACAGCAAGTAAATGGGCAATGTCAATGATTGCTGGTGATTTTTTATGCAGCAATAATTTCCATATAGCTTTGGAGTCCTTCAGAAATGTTGATAGTTATATTTATAGAGTGAATTACATACTGCCCCATAACGCATGCCAATAATTTGGGCCAGTCCACATGGTTCATACATGGAAGGAACTAGAACAATGTCAGCCGCAGCATAAAGTAAGTGGGAGAGCTCTTCACTGCATAAAAAGAACAAATAAGCAAGGTTTTGTAAGCATAACATGCACTGTATCCTTTTGTGAACAATAGAAAAGAAAATGTATAGTATAGGACAGCCACTCATTCAATTGCAAGGAAACATTTCATGTAAAATGGGTTGTATACTAGGAGTTTGGTATCAATTCTAAGTGGTTGAAGATTGATTACCTATACATCAATAAAATCCGAATGCTGGGACCTTCGTTAACCTACAAAAGGAGAATTGTTAATGTCTGTCAACTTGCTTTGATTCAAATAGTAGGGAAGAAGAAACTAGATTTACACATGTTAACAATCACTGACCTTCCACTAAACTAAAATATCTCATGAAATAATGAACTTTGTTAATATTCAGTGATCTTTTGTTCTTGTTATGGTCATTTCTGTTTGTATCTAGAAAGCATATTTTAAAAAGAAGAAACAAGAATTTGATTAATGAATGTACAACATCTGGGTCGTTATGTGTTGAATCGAGAATGAAGATATGGGGCACATAACCTATAAGATGAAGAAAGAATGGAAAAAAAGGAAATATATGAAGCAAATACATCCAGTAGCTATAAACAGATTATGGGTTGGGGTCAGACAATTGTATTGAGAGCCGTAAGTCGCTATATAGTTGTGACAAAATAAAGACCCCCCTTTTCTGATTCTCGATCAAGATAGTTTATCTTTCTTTTTTACAAATATTTTGTAGACTATAAGTATATAAAGTAAGGACCGACTCTTTTAAAATACAGTAGTTTATACTGATTATGGGACAGACTGAAGCTGCATAGCAGACAAAGGAACCCAGAGCAGAATCATAGGGCATAAACTTAACTTTCTTGCTTTTCTTTGGAACTGCCATGGGAGCGGTCTGGCACTGGCCAATATTTTGGTTTATCCCTATGCACCTCTACGGACATCTACCATTAGTTACAAGCTCAGTAATAGTCATGGTTGAGCAAAGAGAGAAGTGACGAGGGAAATATGAGACTACGTATTCAGAAAAAAAAAAAAACTAGATTCAATTCTTTAATTCTCCAAAATGAGGACTTTCATCTCGCACGGCTCCCAAGTGATAAAAGATTTCTTTTTTGATCAACAATTTTGTGCTTCAATGTAATTACCAGGAAAACACAGAGATGTACAGACATAGACAATGACAAGGACATGAAGTTGATATGTAAGCACAAAGCTTTGTTTATATATTGCATTATCCTCCTAGCATAAACAAAAAGTCATAAATCTCAAATCCAATACCGAATCTGCAAGGTCTTCAAATTCTCTTTCAACCCGGTGATCTGAGGCTTTTCCCAGTATAATCATCTGTCCACCCTAAAATTTGCTCCAACATGTAGAGGAAAGGGAAACTCATCAAATCACATACCAAATACTTCTCAAAGACAATAGAATGTAAAGCGAAATTGTGAAAAAAGAAGAAGATAGTAATTGCCAGAACTTTTTTCATAGATGAATAATTGATTCAGACAATGGCGGAGTGTTTTGGTTTCAATATAGGGAAATAATTTTGAAACAGACAGCTTTCCTGCAGACTCAGTGTCACACATGCACGAAACAGATCATATAATGTTGAAACCATGACATTATCATTTTGTTTTATTAGCATCCTTTATCAGGTTTATAATGTTTTAACTTAGGGTGTGGCTTGCTCTAGAAACATGTATACCTTGTAATCTCATATTAGGCCAAATAACTGAAGTATCAGTTAAGATACTTTCAAGTATCAAGATAATAAGAAAGATTTCACCTTGTCAATGTAACACATTAGAACATTACGCCATGTATTACAAAGGAACACAAGCATACACACATGCACCAACACACACATGCTAGCGGGCCCAGACCAACAGAGCCGCTAATCCACTAACTAACTTAGGACTACAAAATATGTATTGTAAGCAGTAACAAACTTACTAGTTCTTCAACTTGCTTGATTGCATGAGTAATCAAATGAAGACCCTTTTGTGCAACCAAGCGAGTAATACAGACAACCAAAGGCACCTTGAGAGTAGTCTCTGTCAGGTGGTCGCCTGAGGTCAAACCAAGTCCCCTTTGAACATAGTATTTGCACAACTTCTTGCCCTCAGAGTTTTCAACTGCAAGAAACGGAAGAAAGGATAAGTAAATTATTCTATTGTTCTGGTGTTCCCTGTAAGAGAGTAGTTCCATACACTAGTAACACTAAATGGGACCTTCACTCTAGTGTAGCGTAAGGTCACAGAACTCCCAATAAGTAGGAAAAGTGGAATGCTAGTATTCCATGCATCTGTAATTAATCAAAATAACAATTGGCAGATATCATGATCATAGCTGATTCAATCAGCCAAATTAATGGCATATTAGGCTATCTTGGCCTAAGGGATCTATCTCTTTCATTAGTCTAATTATAGTCTTGGATTATGTTTTTCTTCCTGTAGCTAGCTGTGACTTTCCTGTTCATGGCTCTTGTTTCTTGTTTCTGTTTCCTTTTTTCAATAAAAGGTTGTTTCATTTCACCAAAAAAAAAAATGAATATTTGGATGTGTTAAGGATAGGAGTTATTGGTACGGTTCAAAGGATTGGACCCAGCTCCTCTTTCTCACTCAGATTTTTCTTCCATTTCTTCTACAGGAAATGCAAATTCCAAATATTTAGAATCCCACTTCAGATTGCTTGAATTCAATATCAACAAATTCAATACTGATCGATCTTATACTTTGCACTTTCACAGACAACAAGCATAACATTCTAGCATGCACAATTCCACCCAAAGTTTGACTTTCGAAAGTGATATCAATGACAAACGACTAAGAGGGAAGACTACAATGACACAGAACTAAGTTTTACTTGGTGTGCGGTGTGTGCCCTTAATCAGGTACGCATCCATCGAGCAACCTAATACTAGAATATCTACAGAGAGGTTGGAAGTGATCCCTTTTTCTTATAAGGAATGGAAAGTCCATTCCTCTTCCTCACTTGCACTGTAGAACTTGCTTGCAACTAGCTGCAAATAGCCAGACACAAAAAAACGACCAACTGCATCGTATCAACAGAAAGAAACAACTTTTCCTAAACTTAATAATCATTTAGCGATGTTGTGTTATTAAATGCAGCATTGTGTGTATAACTAACTACTTCCAGAAGTTGAAGATGGAAAATGATACCAAAACAATTCGAAATATAAAAGATCAAATTGATACTTGAATATAATTTGCCTCATAGAAGTTACCATCAAAATTTGAAGGCAAGAAAACATCAGTAGAAGGGTTCCACATCGTAGTGTCTATTCCATTTACTATACCAAAGTACCTGCAGCGTTACTATAAGGTCAACAGATCCATAGACGCAATAAAGGGTTTATATTATCAGAAACTAAAGATTAAGCTGACTATAGATCTATGACATGCAAAAAGCAAAAGACTTTCCTGAAAAAAAAAAAAAAAAATTCATCTGAATGGTATACGAACTATTGCTCCTTATAAACTTTGGTATATCAAGTTTTGAAAATATCAGAACGGTATCTCATATTTCTATCCCGACCTAAGATTGGTATATATAAAAGAGGTTTTAGAATTTGATGATTTGGGTTGGCCTTTATAAACTTGAAGAAGATTGAAGAGGGGAAACATACAGAAGTTCAATCCTTGTTGTTTCCGCTGACACTCAAGGATCTTGTTGTTGCCGTTGACATTCAAGGATGATTGAGATGAAGAACTGATTATTAGCAAGGAGAAAGTGATGATGAATTTTTTTTCTACGTTCCTAAAAATATAAAAAGCCAAAAAAAGAAAATTGGAATATGAAAACAAAGAAGAAAATCTAAAAAAAAAAACAGAATGGAAGGGTAAATTGGTCATCTTCTTTTTTTGGTCTGAGGGTAAATTAGTCATCTTAATGACTATATATACCAATCTTAGGTCGAGATGGAAACTTGATATACCAAAGTTTATAAGGAGCAAAAGTTCGTATACCATTCAGACGAATTTCTTGAAAAAAAACTGTAATTTGAACAAATTCAAATAAAGAAAGATCAGTAAAATGAACCGAGTTATATGCCTTAACTGGATTCAAATGCATAAGAGGTAGGCGTTGGTGTTTATAAAGACCAATGAAGGAAAGATACATAAAAAAATTAACATGTAAATATGAGATACATTAAAAAATTAACAAGTAAATATGAGCACGAATTGCATGGATATCATTTATTAGTATTTATGGAACATGTGTTAATTATCAAAGTTGAGGAACTTACTTATCATGATTTCTTAGCAAAGTACTTGAAAGCCATCCAGAGCAGAGTGTCTCCTTGAGATATGTTGGAGAAACTGTACTGAAAGTGAAAGAATAACCAGGTGTTGTCAAAAGAGATTTGGGGGTGGGGGGGGGGGAGGGGGGCCTAAAAGTTAATATGACTGGGTATGCAATCACTCTTTCACATGATAACTACTGTAGGCCAAGTGAGCAGGACTGCTTCAGCTACAAGCACTAATATGGGACTTCCTATCACCAGCAGTTACTTCAATCAAGTTGAGATGTTCTGATCAATGTAAATGCATATCACCCTCTGAGTCTGAGGAAGGAATCCAGATTATAATTTTTGAGAGATGGGTGTAACATAGCACTATAGCAGTTTCATAGTCTTTCCTTTTTCTATTTCTCTTCCTTACGCTTCACAAAGGTATGTGGTGACTTCAGGGCATCATGTGTGTGGTGACATCTACATGACGTCAGCTTGATTTTTTCTGTTATCAGTAGGCATAAGATTGCTGGTTCAATCCCTTATATCTTAAGCTTATCAAATGTTCAGTTGCAGTGCTCTCTCTCTCTCTCTCTCTCTCTCTCTCTCTCTCTCTCTCGTAAATAAAATGCAAAGTTGTCTATGATGTCATTCATTTCATTTGTGCACATAAGCAGGAACATCATGCAAACAATTGCAAATTAAAAAAATCACTGAGGCCACTTACACTACTGCATTGCTGTAGACAATTCCACCTTTCAATAAGCTTAATCTTTCGGGATTGTGACCAACAGTTCGATCATCAACTGCCTAAACCATATTGGTAGATGTGAGAGGCATGGTAACTATTAGTGTTAAAGAGATTAATTTCAATTTGAACGGGGAACTATTTCTACAGAATACTTCACCAGAATAATAACCAACACAAAGACTGCAAGGACATTTTCAGTTTGCTAAGCTTTTAGCAGAGTTACGGTCTTCTTCATCATTAGAAATATTACACTTTTTCCAGGAAAGAAATAGATGGCTAAACATTGAAGCTCATTTATCTTTGAAAAGAAACATCGAAAGATATTATCTGCCTTTTGATAAAAAATAAAAAAAAATCTTTGAAGTTATTACCCCAAATAATGAATCCCTTAAACAGAACATTATGATGAGACCCCATCTAGCAATTAAAAGCCTTTTAACATTTTACAGTACACGCACAAAGAAATCTCTCTGACGGATAAACCTCACCTTGTCAAAGGTTGCATAAAGGGATCCATCAAGACCACACATGCTAAGTTGCTCTTGTCTGCCATACAAAAGAAAATGTTTAAGAAGAGGTTTCGCACAACTTTAAAAAAATTGTTAAAAATGGTATCCTTAATTTAGAAGATTGATGAACCACAAAATCTCAGTTTAAGTTTAAGAATACAACAAGTAAACCATGCATTTGGCGGTTAGCTGATGAATTCTAGAATGCTGTTGGCTTGGCTAAGCACATAAAATTTCAAAAATAAAAAATGGAAAACTCATGTTTGAAAGAAACATAGCTGCACTACAACTAATGCATGTGAATGCTAACAGTAATGACTTTCTGGTCCATGATTAAATTAAAAGAGAACTTACTGGGATTTGAAAAATAGAAGGACATGAAAAAACACCCATAAGAAACCCTCTCTAGCAATAGAAAACAAAGCTCTAAATAGACCTTTAGAAAAATATAAAAGAAACATGTATTCATTGAAAAGAGATAAAATTTGCAATACAGGGGAAAAGTTATCCTCCAAACTGACTAAATAAGAACTGATCTAAAACAAGATATGACAAAATCAGAATGGTGATGATACAATATAACAGAAATTTTTTTTTTTTTTTTTTGAGAGAAGAGCAAATAAGAGCTGTCTTGACTCTTGAGAATTCAATTTTCAGTCATGTGGAGAGAAATCCCACAAAAATCTGATCAAATCAAGAGAAAGGAGAAAAATTAAGTAAAAGGAGAAAAAAAGTAGCCTAAAATTTTACAACCGAAGGACTGTATAATCATCTTTGCGATAGTAAATAATGTTTTGCTTACCTACATTCACCATAGTGCTCCATGTTATGGATTGTCAATACTATTCTTGGCTTCTACAAGATAACACACGAGGAAACCAACATTATATACAAAACATAAATAACTTTACAGCATTGTTATCTGTTAGAACTTGAAGCGGGAACAGTAACAATAAGAGAAGGAAGTACCTTAAGTGAAAGATAATGATACATGTCCCAATAAAGTATGGGTAAAGCACCAACCTGCCACTCATGGACATGAATGATATCAGGTTGTGTTCCCGTCACCTGGTATGATGCAGATTATCTTGTCACAAATTGGAAGAAGAAAGTATGTGGAGATAACAGTTCGAAATGAATTTTTATTTTAGGACAAGCTGAACTGTCTCAATGAAGACAGCTAAACACAGTATTGAACAAAGAGTCCCCCATAAAAAATATGAATATTTTCATATAAATTCTAACGAGGGTATAATGCTACGAATAACTGTGTAGAACAGCTAAGGAACTACTTCATATAAAATGTTATGAATATAATTGATCCCTTCATACAATTTACTGAAGTTCAACATATATTTTCTTGCAAAGGGTCAAGCTACAAAAATTCAAGTAAAGTTCATATGAATCAAGCAGTTCTTCACTTTCAATATGTGTGTGTATATATATACACAGACAGTGAGAGGTGTGTGCAATGAAAAATGCAGCACGTACAGTTTGGGGAGGGGTTTTTTACCCTACCATTTTAAAACTCAAATTGAAGATCCCTAACAGAGGAACAAACAGACATTGTAAATTAAATGCATGCACATAATAAATAAGAAAAAAAGTTCAACGACTGATGATTCCTTGGGAAAAAAGAAAGAAACAGAAGAAGAATAAAGAAGTCACTAGTCCTAAACCTGCATCCATTCAAGGCAAGCACGACTAAAGAACATATAGGCCTCCAGCTCATTGTATGAACCCCCATACACCTGATGTCCCTTGAAGAACTGATTGGATGGTTCAACGAATATAACTGGGATTCCTGAAACTACCCCATGATATGCATTAGTGGGGATCCAGTTTCCATCATGATAAGAGTTATATGTTGTGATTAACGTCAAGTTATTGATCTGATGCTTCTGGATACACTCATAGAAAGGAAGCATTATATGCACTGTGTGGCCGCGTGATAAGCATGCTCGAGCAAGTCCAGTTACAACATCACCAAGACCACCAACTTTTGCTATTGGTGCCATTTCAGCTGTAACATGAACAATGTCCATGAGTTTGGAATCCTTGGTTTGTTGAGAGGGAAGTTCCGAGTTGACATCCCAAGAAGGGAATTGCTTCTTCCAAAATGGGATTTCATCAGTTGGAGATGGCCAATCAAATCCCTGAATATCAAGATGAGTCAAATTTGTTGGCTTTGCGATGCCGACCTGCAAATAGGAGTGGTAGGACTACTAGTTAATAGTGATTATAAACACAAAACATGAAAATTGAAAGGTCTATGGCCGAGTCATATATTAGAGCTTCACAGTAATCTTAAATTCTTAATCAATCTAGTACGGGTTACAGTTATCTAAACAGTAGCTTCTGATGCTAATTTTGACAAATCGTTTGTTCTACATAGCTTGAAATCAAGCGTTGAATTATTCATGTTTAAAACAGATACAAATCGTTTTAAGCCTCAGCCATGTGTTAGTTGGTACCTGTGACGTGCGACGGGTTTGAGCTTCAATCCTGAATTTAAAGTCGTGGGCTTTCAGAAGCTTCCTCCTCGGATTCCAGAGTGTTGAAGTAGTTGAGGCAGAGAGCAACTTCCCGTACTCCATCGGAACCACTCTCATGATTTACACACCAAACTCCATTATTAGTCCGGTGCAGCAAAAAACAAAAGTGCTTCTTTTGTTTGTTCGAGACCGACAGGGAGGGATCGGGTTTTGGGCCTTTGGGCCTCGGGCCTGGACCATCCTTTTGCTGACGTCACGCTGCTGGAAATTACAGTCGAGTTGAGAATTTAAGACTCTTTATGCCGGGCGGTGCAGCCTGCTGCATCTAGAACGAGTGAAGTGAAACCGAGTCTCTTTTCGCCCTGATTGTTTAGCCATGGCGGTAATGATTCCATTCTACTCTCTCTCTTTTTGCCGTTGATGATTTTGAAAACGTAAGTAACGCCTAATGTGCAGGACTCGTCAGGGACGACCCTGATGGATCTGATAACGGCCGACCCGTCCACGGTATCAGCGACGACGTCGTCGGCTCCTCCTCCTTATGCGGCGGCGGCCTCTCCGCCACCGCCGAGGGGCACCAGCCCGGGCTCGGCTCTGGGAAAGCCTGCCGTCGAGAAGAGGTCGAAGCGGGCGGCGCTGATGCAGATCCAGAACGACACCATCTCTGCCGCCAAAGCTGCTCTGAATCCCGTGCGCACCAACATCATCATGGGGCCCCAGAAGAACCGCCACAAGCAGAAAAGGCCTGTTTCGTACGCTCAGCTTGCGAGGAGCATTCACGAGCTGGCTGCTTCTTCCGATCAGGTAATTCCCTCTTTCCTCTGATCTAATCTTCGCATTTACTCACTCACTTCTTATTCATTTCCAATAGAAAAGTTCCCAGAAGCAGTTGGTGAATCACGTCTTTCCCAAGCTTGCCGTCTACAATTCTGTTGACCCCTCCGTCGCGCCTTCTCTTCTCATGGTGAGCTTTCTACCTGATTTCCTTGTTTTGTGAGTGAACAAAAGGGGAAATGTAATAATTGATTATTCTGTCTGCAGCTCAATCAGCAGTGTGAGGATAAAAGCGTTCTACGATATGTCTATTATTACTTGGCCAGGATTTTATCTGATACTGGTGCTCAAGGTGTAACCACGGGCGGTGGGATCCCGACTCCAAACTGGGATGCTCTAGCTGACATGGATGCTATCGGAGGGGTCACTCGAGCTGATGTTGTACCGAGAATAGTAAATCAGCTCACTATAGAGGCTTCAAATGCCGATCCAGAATGTAATGTGATTTTTAAGAGTATCATTGTTGGAGTAGTTTCTAGTAATATGTGTGTATGATTAAAATCACTGCACAAAGTTCTACTTTATAGCACATACTAAGTACAAACTTGATCTATCTTAAGTACACATGGTCTTTGAAACGGCCAAAGGGTGTGAAGTGAACATGTCTAACAAAATTCGTTATATTATACTTGTGCATGAACAAACAACTCATGCTTGCATTATTTCTGTGTATCATTACTTAAATATTAGTGGCTGTTCTTTTGATAAATTCTGTTTATTTGTGTAATTAACGTTTTGACTTAATTTTTGTTGTTCTTGTTGTTGCTGTAGTTCATGCACGAAGACTGCAAGCTTTGAAGGCTCTTACATACGCCCCATCAACAAATTCTGAAATATTGTCCAAATTGTATGAAATTGTTTTTGGCATTCTTGATAAGGTATGTTGTCGGCTCATCTCACAAAAATGGGCTGGTTATGTTCTGTGAATAGTATATTCTGGTCATTCTCGTTAGGAAGCTGTGATGTCTGGATCATTCTTGCTTTCCTGGGTCAGGCTGTGATGTAATATTGCATCGAAGTTTTGTATTTCTGATAATATGTGTTGCTGTATACTTATTAATTTCTAGGTTGCTGATGGCCCACAAAAACGCAAGAAAGGTGTGTTTGGGACTAAAGGTGGCGATAAAGAGGTAGAGTTTATCTGTTTCAAATATTTTATTTTCTGCTTGAAGGCTTGGAATGGTGGAATCCTCTACTTGCTCTCTACTTTCAAACTAGATGGTGTGAAATTGGTGATTTTCCTGATGATTGAGAAATGCATACATATCTACTTCCCAGCGTTTATGAGTTATGAATCATCAGTCATGAACTTTTCTTAATGGTCAACCTTTATGTATGAGAGTGTGTGTATGTATATTCTACTATGGATAGTGGATAACCATTCTAGAGTTTGTTGTAATGTGTTGTTTTGAAAGAATTAGCGTGAACCCTACGACCCCATTGAGGTTTAGCACATTCTCACTATTTTCTAGGCTTTACCTATTTATTTCGCTTCTCATTATTGAATTTTGTTTCCTGTTAAAAAATAAAAGGCAAGAAAATTGGCCTCAAAATTTGACCTTTTAGGTATTCGTGGTTTAAATCATGCATGCACATTCATTCCTTGGCTTGTGGTCATATGATTTTCTTCATTGAACTGAAATCTTCCTGTCCTTGAGCTAATCCTTGTTTTATTTACTTGTTCCCTTTTATTTTCCAACTTCAGTTCATCATCCGAAGTAACTTGCAATATGGTGCCCTAAGTGCTCTTAGAAGACTTCCATTGGATCCAGGAAACCCAGCTTTTTTGTACCGTGCTGTTCAAGGGTTGGTTTTTCTTCATTCTGGTAGTCAGTTTCTGATTGAATAATTTTCATGATTTTGATTTCCTTATATAACTTCCTCAGGCACATCTCTATGGTTCTGATGCTATGGTCATGTATGCATGATTTTGATTGAACAGTTCTATTATAATATTGATCTCATGTCCTTTTTTTATTTGCTTCTCTATAGCTCTGACATTGATTTTTAACTTTTTCTAGCTACTAGCCATGGTATCATTAGAAATTATACCTGTGTCAGTTATCCAGGTCAAGGATCTTTGTGTTTCACTTCAGGGTTTCGTTTGCTGATCCTGTTGCTGTAAGGCATTCTTTGGAAATTCTGTCTGAGCTAGCCACAAAAGACCCTTATGCAGTTGCGATGGGCTTAGGTAATATTGACTTTCTAAGTTTCCACATTCAAATTTTTGTGCACTTGTTAATATGAAACAGACCTTTTGTGGTGTTTATGCTTCTAATGGTTTTAAATTTCCTGTTGCAGGGAAACACGCAGAGCCTGGAGGTATTCTTTCAATCTTTGTTAATTTATCCTCTTACTGTATGTAATAATTGTGTCTGTTGTTCTAAGTAACATGTTTCTAAACAAAACAAAAAGGAATTGTGTTTGCATGTTTTCAATACAAATCATTGATATAATGACAGATTGACTCGGTACCTTTTTCCTACTTTTGTAAAGGCTTGTCTATTGCCAGGAAGAAGAGAAAGAAATCACATATGATTTATTTATCACAGATATGGCCTGTAGTTTGAAATACAACTTCTAACCATTATCCTTACAAACCATTGACTAGAACGACTGTTTTGTTCAGATTATGTGATATTTCCAACTTGGATCCATATATCTTGTTTTTCTGGTCTACTTCTGAAATCAAAGGAGAGAAATAGAGAAAAACAAAAACAACAAAGGAGAGTAGATTTGTACTGTTCCAAGGAGAATAATTTCTGGTCCTGCATTGTTTATATGGTGTTAAAACATTGTAGTTTAGTACCAATGTTGATTGCCCTTTCTTCTAGTAATTCAAATTATAAAGAAGTTGGTTGTATCAGCATGCTTGAACATTCCTTCTCACTGCATGTTATGATACCTTGCTTGTTCTTGTATATACCAGGGGCTTTACACCTTGCTTGTTCTTGTATATACCAGGGGCTTTACAGGATGTTCTCCATTTGCATGATGTCCTTGCTAGAGTTGCTCTGGCTAGGTTGTGCTATACAATTTCAAGAGCACGAGCATTGGATGGTAACTCTAATTGAAGAACTCTCTCCTTCATAGAAATAGATAGATATGTACATACACACATTGTACATATATTTTATTTTATTGTACTTATTTTGGTGTAAACATGATTTGTATCCTTTGTTACTTGTCCATCTGCAGAGAGGCCTGATATTAGATCTCAGTTCAACTCTGTACTCTATCAACTCCTCCTGGATCCCAGCGAAAGAGTCTGTTTTGAGGCAATCTTATGTATATTGGGAAAACAGGATAACTCAGAAAGGTGTGTCTTTGGTTCTGATACTTAATCCCTTCTTCACACAAAAAGTATTAGATGTAAAATTGTTGTATGACCAGTCTTCCTCAGTTCTTTCTGCCGCCTTATTCATCCAGATATCTTTTCTAATAAACATGCTTGGTTCTAATAGGTTTTTTAATGTAGGACTGACGATCGAGCTGCCGGATGGTACCGATTAACTAGAGAGATTCTCAAGTTGCCTGAAGCACCTTCTGTGAAGGATTCCTCCAAAGATAAAGCTCAAAAGACAAGGCGTCCTCAACCGCTCATTAAACTTGTAATGAGAAGGTTTTAAGATCTCTCTCTCTCTCTCTCTCTCTCTCTCTCTCTCTCTGTGTTGCTCTTTTGTTTTGAGAACTTTATTTTTTATCTACTTTTTCATTTTATTGAATGAAGAATCATAAAAGCATCATACATCAAGACTGAGTCAGAGCTGCTGGAGGCAGAGAGCAACAAACAAAAAGCTCAACTGCCTCCAAACCAGCACAATCAAAGGATAATCCCTCTGCTTTCCGGTCTAAAACAATAGATGCCAAGAGTGTAATCTTAGTTCCTCAGAAAACAGAGGCCCATTAAGATGCCCAGAACCTAAGTTTCTTCCAAAGCTCTTCCATCTTTTTACCACAACAAACCCTAAACATCCTTCTATTTCTTTACATCCAGATAACCCATGTCATAACTATCACACTGCAACCCCAGAACTTTGGCATCTTTTTCTGTGCCAAAAGCAAAAGGTTTCTTAACAGATCAATCACCCCAGCCTCCTTAAACTACTTTTGCCATGAAATAAAGCTGCTTTACAATGTCCCAAAAACATTATCAACACTCCCCTGTGACATGGACATACCAAACCTGAAACAGCTGCTTGGTCTTCTCTGTTGATAATTGATGTTGAGAGGTTGTTCATGAAGCTTGTTTTCATGTATAGCATTCTGGTTGAGCTTGATAGTTTCTTAATGGTTTGTCTATTTAAAAACTGTATATATTAATTCAATTATTTGAACTCCCTGATTTTGTTTCAGATTAGAGAGTTCTTTCCGAAGTTTTTCTAGGCCAGTACTCCATGCAGCATCAAGAGTTGTGCAGGAGATGGGAAAGAGTAGGGCTGCTGCATTTGCTCTAGGCATACAGGATATTGACGAATCAGTGCATGTTAACACATTTTCTGAGACTGTTGATTCACGCGAGATAGATAGTAGTGAAGCCTCACATCCTGAGAGTAATTCTTCCTACTTTTTTGTTTTGATAGAAGTTCTTCTAACTTTTCATTCACAATCTTGCATGGCGTCTTTCTTTTATGTTCCTTCTTTATCATATATTCTGAAATATCAGTTCAATCGAATTTCTTTTGGATAGATTATAGGGATTAAATCATTGAGAGTGTAGATTTTTCTGAAGAGAAATGATTATTGTTTGCGAGGAAAAAAGATAACAAAGTAGAGAAATCGTCAAGGAAGTCTGCAAGAGCAGCAAGTACAGAATAGTATGAAGCCGAATAATTAAATAAGCAGACTTCCAATCTTCAACCAAAGTGCGTCAACTCACTGCTGCTTCCATCTGACAATAATAATGTAGAGCACGGTCCTAATACCGCCCAAAGACCAGACTAAACTTGATTACTCAAACAGAATGCCAGAAATGTGCACGCTAAAGAAGACTTCACCTCTCCGCTCTTTTCATAAATTAAAATTTGACCAAGTGGGATAAAACAGATCATAGGAAGTAACTATACAAACGGTCTTTGCTTTGAACTAAAGTCCTTGGATTAATATAGGCTTTATATTGTGTGCTTTCACTTTACTTATCCAGTACATTCAAGGGGGTGAATAATTGGTATTGTGGATCCTAATCTGATTGTATTCTTTGATTTCTTTTCCACTACCTTTTTTATTTATTTGTTTTACATATAGGTATCCGAAGAACCTCCTCCTTATCTACTGGGGTAGGTGGCAAGGATACAATTGCTAGTTTGTTGGCTTCATTAATGGAAGTTGTGCGGACAACTGTGGCATGTGAGTGTGTTTATGTTCGAGCTATGGTTATTAAGGCATTGATCTGGATGCAAAGTCCACATGATTCGTTTGATCAACTAGAATCTATAATTGCATCAGAGCTTTCTGATCCAGCTTGGCCAGCCACGCTCCTGAATGATATTTTACTCACTTTGCATGCTCGGTTTAAGGTATGTTGTAGAAATGAAAGTATCCCATGGTGGGCAATTTATTAAGAACTTCATATGTACAGATATCTACAAATTTAAAATGAATAAGTTTTAACCAACTTAACTAACGTGTTCCCTGCTGCTTACATGCTAGGGTAGTTGTTTCTGTTGAAATTGGTTTATGTTTACTGAATTCCACTTGTAGTCTGTTTCGGTTATATATGACTAAATCTTCTCTTAAAATAATGAGAACTCAAAATTTTGTGATGAGTGGGTATACCACTTATAAGTTGGGATCAAATAAGACAGGGTTTAGCCTTCGGAAGTTCATTAATAGATGCATCACAAAAAAATAAAAAATAAAATAAAAAAATAAAAAATCATGAACACCTAGAATTCAGATCAAAGGAGACAAGAAAAACTTGCTGTTCTATAAAATCAAGGTTTCAGGCTATTCTAAACCTACACAAGTTGTCAATTTGTCAAATGACAGGCTAATCCAAAAGACATGATGTATTGTTGATTGGGAGTAGAGATAATTCGAAGATATGGTGGAGGATGTGGATCTATTTTAGTTTTAGCTTCTTTCTAGTATCATATGGAAAAAAAAATATTTAAGGAGGCAGGAGTGGATTGATCAAACGCTTTATTGAGGATTGATTGTTTAGTAAGCGTTAATGTGCTTTTGGAGAGGGTAAAAAGGCGAAAATTCTTTGGGGATGCGGGGTGTTAGCTGTAGTCTTGGTGTTATGTGTGCACATGTGTGCAAAGATCAATAATTTTTGCTTCTTTAAGTATAGGGCTGAATAAAATTGCCCTGTTGCATAAAAAATTTATGGACCAGCCCTGTTGCATAAATGAGTATCAACACCTCCATGTTTAACTGATCTTTAGGTTAGTGCAAGAAATCGATGATGCACAAGGATCTCTAAGCTAACTCTATTGCTAGCTCTACTAAATAAGCTCTTCATTAGTGTGAATCATGTGTTTTGTCCAGAAAAAACTTACACTAATCTTATTTCATTTTAATAACTTCTATTACGGTTCTTATCTATTTAAAAGAAACTTAAATTTGTTTGATTAGGCAACTCCAGATATGGCTGTCACTCTTCTTGAAATTGCAAGGATCTTTGCAACTAAAGCTCCGGGGAAGATCGATGCTGATGTACTACAACTACTGTGGAAGGTATTTTTTATCCTTCAATCATCACCTCAGACATTTCTTATGATCAAAGGTCCATCATATGTTTTTCTCCATTTTCTATTTTTATTTTCTTAAGCAAGTTTTGTTTCACTTGAATTTTAGTCTGTTTGTTTGTTTTTTGGAAATTTTTTTCCACCTTTTTTCATGTGTCTTGTAACCACAGTTACAGTTTCTTGACTTAGATTTGTTTTCACTTCCATACAATTGACTTACTTATGATGATAAGGTGCATTGCCACACTTAGATGAGCTAGGGTCCAGTAGATCTTACTTTCGTCAGTCAGTCAGTCGTGCTGCACATTACTAATCATAATTTACAAAAGATACTTTTGCTGATAGCATGTGGGGTGTGCTTGTATATATCTGGGGTCCAATAAACGTAAAATGGAGCTGAAACCTTGAGATTTCTATATTTGTTAACCTCAATGTTTTGATTTCGTCTCAGTTACTGAAATCACCCAACTGAAACTAGGGAAATGACATAAATTTTATGTGATGCTAAATCATTTTGGCATAGAGAAAGACCATTAAAACCTTTTTGCATGTGTCTGACATGTGGACCTGTGGCTTTAGACGTGAGATAAGGGATCATATATGCGAATAATTGTCTTTACATGTACACGGATTAGTTTTAAACAGTCATTTTGTATAGTAGTTTTCACTTTTTGGTCATTTCAGCACAGAAGTTGTCTTCCTTTCTCTTTTTCAGTTTCTTCTTTTCTTTAGCATTGCCATTCACAGCTTGCGAATTTCTCTTGCAAATCTTTCCACAGCTTAGTGGTGGATCAGAAGTTCAGAACCAATCTTTGCTCCTGCAAAGTTTATTTGGAATGTAATGTTGTGATATCAGCCAATTATGTATGTCAAGGAACCCCAAAAGAACACAGCAAACCAAGAGAAACAACCACAGAGATAAGACACAAAGAACACAAATTTAAGGTGGTTCAGCAAAACCTTTGCTTACATCCACCGGCAGAAAACACTTCCACTATATTAATAATGGGTAAACCAGAAAGAATAAGAAGACAAAGACTCTCTCTTCTCTTCCTATCTCTCTCCTCTCTGCCCTCTCTCACCCTCTAACCGAGAATGGAACACACTTTGCTCTTTGTCTCTGCGATACAAAACCTAGAACTGAACCTCTCCTTATATAGCCATAAGGATATCAGATCTCTTCACCAAATAGGAAATCCAATCCTATTAGTGGTAGGCAATAATGCCTGCTTCATTATCTGCAATCAAAAGATTACAGGTACACCATCATCAATAAGGATTTACTTTCCTTATTGGAACACCATACTCTAAGACGAAACACCTTAGGAAAAACACATGTGCTGGAAACCCAACATGTAAATCCCCCAATAAGGTGAAGATTTTGGGTTTGCTTGTGGCACAGGGGAGGACGAATTCATGTGATGTTCTTCAAAGGAGAAGACCAAGATGTTGTTTTTCTCCTCTCTGGTGCATTTTGTGGAAAGTTCAGGGGGACAGTGTTGACCATATTTTTGTGCACTGTGAAGTCGCTAATTTCTTATGGAAGAAGTTATTTAGGGAGGCAAGAGTGGACTGGACTGCTCCATAGGGAGGAGTGCTTGCTAAAAGAAAATACTTCAGCTTTTGGTAAAGGGAAGAAGGCCAGAATCCTTTGGGGTTGTGGGGTGCTAGCTGTAGTTTAGGTGATGTGGATGGAAAGAAACAAAAGATTATTTGAAACCTACGAAGTGGTGGAGAGGGAAGACCTGTGGGAGATTCGGGCATCGTTATGGGCTTCTACTTCTCTAAGGCTTTTAGGGATTATACTCTTTCTTCCATTATTCTTAACTGGCAAGCAATTGTAATTTAAGCCCCAAAGCCCTGAGCTTTGAGTTAGCATTAGCAGATGGGCTGCTAAACCTCTATCCCTAGCTACCCTCTTCTGCTATCTAAAGCGGACTCCTTGTACATTACTTCTTTTTTCAATAAAAAGCTGTTTTCATTTTTATTTTATTTTTTAAAAAAAAGGTGTTATCGTTTGCACTCAACTTTGAGATTTAATGCTGGGGCTCGTACATCCATAGAGTTAATTGTAAATTATCATTTTGATTTTTAATATGGTTCTACATGTCGTCTAGATTTTGCTGGTACTCATGTAAACATTGTTGCTCTTCAACTGGTATATGTTTTGGTCTGATTGTTTGCTGTTATTGACACTTGTAGACTTGTCTTGTTGGAGCTGGTCCTGATGGGAAACATACTGCATTAGAAGCAGTTACCATAGTTCTTGATTTACCACCACCACAACCTGGGTCAATGTTGGGGATTACATCAGTTGACAGGGTATCTGCTTCTGATCCAAAGGCAGCTCTGGCTTTGCAGAGATTAGTACAAGCTGCAGTAAGCATCTTAATGACCATTAGATGCTTCATTTGCTTCTCTTCAATTTTATTCATTAAGTAACATGCATGATTTCCATCTTTATTGAGTTTAGGTATGGTTTCTTGGAGAAAATGCAAACTATGCTGCTTCTGAATATGCTTGGGAATCCACAACCCCTCCTGGTACCGCATTGATGATGCTAGATGCAGATAAGATGGTTGCTGCGGCCAGTTCCCGTAACCCTACTCTAGCTGGTGCATTGACTAGGCTACAGAGGTGTGCATTCAGTGGCAGCTGGGAGGTATTAGCTTCTACTCAGTGTCAGCCCCTTTTCCTTTTCTTTTACTTTGACAGAAACTGAAACAAACAACCTCTATCAATAGCGATAGAGTTAAATATGAGTTTCACCTCCTCCTGTATGTGTCTGAACATGGTGGGTAGGGGTTGTAATGATTAGTTGAGTGCATATTTCCGAAGCATTGGTTTATTGTTATGGTAGTTTTGCGACCAGGATTGATTGGAACTTTCATTAACCAACTTTTCTCTGAATATTTTTTCTCCCCTCAACCATATTTTGGTGCTGTCTGTTAGAAAGTAGAGCATCAACCAAAAAGCATTGGTAACGGGTGGTGAGGACCAAGATCTTTTATATTATTATGCATGGCTTAGAATTCCTGATCTGGAATTCTCTGTTCTACAAACCCAACCCCCCAACACCCCTGCCCCCTGCCCCCCGCGCTCCTCTCTCTCTCTCTCTCTCTCTCTCTCTCTCTCTCTCTCTCTCTCTCTAGGTCGGACCTCACATTTGTGTGGCTGATATGGGACATGTATGTAGATCTCCCATGGCGCTACTGCATACCTCGGTGAACATGGTTGGAACGAATAGATAATTGCATGTTAGGGACCAATTGGCAGACACCTAAGAATTTATTGTTTATTATGCAAGGCTTAGAATCTGACTGTGTGGTTCTACAGTCTCCAGCTCTATCAGAATGAGTTTCCTATAAAAAAAGAACAACAAAATTATTATCAATCACAGAATCCCCTCGGCTCATGTGCATGGTGCATTTTTTTTCTTTGTGTATTGCAATTTCTACTTTTTTTATGTTGCAGTAGAAGTAGGCATTAATAAAAGAATTTTCAGGAGTAGAAAAGGTTAGGAGGGAAGGAGAAGACAGGACAGATGAAGAAGCAATGATAAACAGATCTTAACCGTAAGTCAATGGCCTAGTTAAACTGAGGTCTTAAACTGAAGTGATAAACATGAGGTTTATTCTGAGGTAGACAGTAACAATGCCTAGATATATGAAAATACATCAAATTGACAGGGATAGGTAAGAAATGATATACATCCAAGTGATGGATGAAATATAGTCACCCTCAGGTTGCATTAAAAACATTGCATTCAATTAAGATATGTTACTCTTTTAAGTTTTATCTTTATTTTTTTATTTTTTACTTTTTTTTTATTTTTATAACCTATTGGTTATTCGGTTCTCCAGGTTCGGATCATTGCTGCTCAAGCTCTCACAACTATGGCAATAAGATCTGGTGAGCCTTTTAGGCTACAAATATACGAATTTCTACACACTATAGCTCAGGGCGGAGTGCAGTCTCAGTTTTCTGAGATGCATCCCAGTAATGGAGAAGACCAGGGAGCTAGTGGAACAGGCCTCGGAGTTCTAATCAGTCCCATGATAGAGGTTCTTGATGAAATGTATAGGGCGCAAGATGATTTGATCAAGTAAGCAGTTCTTTCTTCAGTTGAGTTGGTCCTATTCAAAGTATTCGTACTAATTTGTTCTGTGGGTCAATAGGGAAATGCGCAACCATGATAATGCTAATAAGGAATGGACAGATGAAGAGCTTAAGAAACTCTACGAAACCCATGAAAGGTTGCTTGATCTTGTTTCTCTGTTTTGTTATGTTCCAAGAGCAAAATATCTGCCTTTGGGGCCAATAAGGTATGGGATCTCTTTTTTATGTCTTTTACTGTTAGTATTTATGTTCAATCTGTCTTTTATTTCATGTATATATGCGGTTTGAAAAAACAAGACTTCAAGGGAGCTTTGTATTGGTGATGTGGCCACTACTACGATGTAGTAAAAACTGTTAAATATTACCCTTAGCTATATAAGAGACAAGCCACACAGATTGTCAGTTTATATTTTTTCTTAAGAATCTTGAACAAAAAGAACTGTGACAAATTTCTACGAATATCTTGTAGGGTGATTTATGTGATTCCCAGTCCTGTTACTGGTATTATGTGTTAAATAAACTTTGTTTAATACCCTTTACTGTTAGGGTTTCATCAGTACAGTCCCTTGGCTACTAATTTCATCAGAAAAGTCCATGCACTCTCAATTCCCACCCAATAGGTCCATTCCATCAATACTCTGTCAAATTTTGGTGGCGTGGAAAGGGTCTTCTGTTCTGTTATCAGAATTTGACAGAGTAGTGACGGAGTTGACCTATTGGGTGAGAATTAAGAGTGTAGAGACTTATCTGATGAAACCATTAGAGTAGCAGTAATTAGTGGTTTGCTCTGTAGTCGTAGTCTTCAATAGACTTTCTTGTCCACCTTTTTTGTTTCATTCTTTTTGTTCACTGAATTCTGTTAAAAAAGAAAAATTAATCACTTTTATGAAGCATTAACTTTGTCAGATGATAGCTGTGAGACAGTGATCAGTGTGAAATGAAATTTAGTAGTGCATGTCGTTTCTTGGTACGGGTTTCACTTTTTTCTCTATCTGGATTTCTTAATCTCTTTTGTTCATCCCGCTTCTCAATCTTATGACAGTGCAAAACTTATCGACATCTATCGCACCAGGCACAATATTACTGCATCATCTGGTTTGAGTGATCCAGCAGTTGCTACAGGAATTTCTGATCTTATGTATGAATCTAAACCAGCAGCAGTAGAGTCCGATATGCTTGATGATGACCTTGTAAATGCTTGGGCAGCAAACCTGGGTGATGATGGACTTTTAGGAAATAATGCACCGGCAATGAGCAGGGTAACAAATCATTTTTCTTTTAATAATGTAGTCTGAACTTTTAGTATCTTTTAAAATTCAGTAGAAGGATACAACAAGGGGGTTGAAATAGGTGCCCCCTTTGTAACAACCACACCCTTCCATGAAATTTTTTCTAATGGACATGTGCATGGAGGGGGCGTGATTTCTAAAAAGGGGAACCAATTATCCTGACTCTGAGTGAGACATTTATCTATATCTTACTCCTTCTCTATACATATACTATATATATCAGATATGTAAATCTATAATGACATTATTATAAGTTTGTTTAGATAGAGTTCAGATGTCAAATCGTTACTAGCCCCGACTCTTTGTTTCTACTTAAATGAACTTGTTGATTCAAGGTACCAGCTTAACCAGAACTTACCTGAAGTTACATGGTCAGTCTAATTCTAGGATTGCCATTTAGTGGCCCATATGCAACTAGTTGCTACAAGGATAGAACGATACATAAGAAAAAACGTGGTTGACTCTGTATGACTAGGATCAGCCAGGATTGAAGATATGAAATGGTTTCAGGTTTCATTCATGCTTCTTGGGAGTACACAGATGTGGTCAAAATTTTGAAATTAGGATCAAATCTGACTTTCCTGTAGTGGGTAGCTTAGTATTTCAGTCCTCCAGAAGCAAGTCTGAAGATGAGTGGAAGAGGTGGCTTGCCACACATGGCATGCAGGAGGAGTTATGATATCTTATTTGTGTGCTATCATAAAGGGTTATGCTTATAATGTACTCACTTAATGTCCAACACATCCTTAATGCCAGAAGAAGAAAAAAGGTGTAGAGCGCATGTTGCTGATTATCCAGGAATCTCACTATGTAGGTAATAGTGGATCAACTTAAGTCACATTCTGCAGAACAAAACTAAAGGTTTGAGAGGTAGCCAGAAGCTAGGGAAAGAGGGCTCAGAGGCCAATTCTCTTTCAAGGATTTTCTTGGGCCTAGCTCAGAAGTTGTTGGCAGGTCCAATATTGTGAATGGTACTTTGCATAGATGATTAATTAAAGGTCTTCTCTTGAGAAGCATATCTTATATACTATAGTTAGAGTTTTTAGCTTCTCTTTTGCGAAGTATTTTCAGCTCACAGTAGATTGCCTGATGCACCCTGAGTGATGAATACTTCACATCTGCTTGTTAGGTTAATGAATTTCTTGCTGGTGCTGGAACTGATGCTCCTGATGTTGATGAAGAAAACATAATCTCTAGGCCATCAGTTAGTTACGATGATATGTGGGCAAAGACGCTTTTAGAGACTTCAGAACTGGAGGTATGTTTCTTTATACTATTCATCAATTGGCAGTGCATGCAATAGTGCTGGAGTAGCAATGTATCTAAAAGGGTTGTAACTAACTATAATCAATTAAATTGCAGGAAGAGGATGCGAGGTCATCTGGGTCATCTTCCCCTGAATCAACAGGCTCGGTTGAAACTTCCATATCATCCCATTTTGGGGGAATGAATTACCCTTCACTTTTCAGTTCACGACCGGTATGAGATGCATTAATTATTTTTTGCTCTTTCATACATTTTATTAATCCATGGTTCTGATTTTTAAGTTCACATGCTTCGGATGTGCTATTGTTCTATTACCAGGCTTGATTATTTAGGCTCTAGAACTGTTATACTGTAACTAGTTCTCAGGTGGTGTTACTAACAACAACTAGCCTCTATAATTGTAGTTCCCAATGCAGATAAAACAAATCATATTATAGTTCACATTTTAATCCTGCGTGCATTATGTTATGAGCTATCGTCTACATTCATGTGTGCATTAAAAATTTAAAATTGCCGGGCCTTTGAATTGATTTGACAGTTGGGACTCTTTAGAGGGGCTGGTACCAGTTAAATTAAATTTTAAAGAGGAGAAATTGGGAAACCCTTGAGGTCAAAAGATGTATGGATGACTTTTGCTTTGGGCCTTTGTTTGAAGTAGAAGAAATGTATCACCTAATGATCTGTAAACAAATCTCCTTTAGGTTCTGTAAGAAAAATAACAACAGACTGTATTATGAATGTCTATTCTTTGTTTAAAGAGTCATAAAGGATCAAAGCTTTAGGGTTACAGTTCTTTTTGTGGAACATGCTCCATGCATAACCTGTCTTGTGAAGGGTCAAGTAATAGCTCTGATACTTGTTGCCTAATTGATCCATGGATATTACTGGTTGCTAATGGACTTTTCCTTGACATGCAGCATCATCCGTATATTTAATGTTTGGTTGATTAATCATTTTGTAACAGGAGAGATCTGAAGGAAGCAGATATAGCAATCCATCTATGGGGGGTCCCTCGTTCAGTGAGGGTTTAGGATCTCCAGTAAGTTCTCATTGCCTCTCACATATCTAGTTCCTTATCCTCTGGTTCTGTTAAAATTCTGAGTCTTCCATCTTTTACCAGATTAGAGAAGATCCTCCGCCATACTCGTCACCTGCCACGCAAAGATTTGAGTCGTTTGAGAATCCCCTAGCTGGATCCCAGAGTTTTGGATCCCAAGATGACGAACGTGTTTCTTCTGGAAATCCTCAACATGGAACAGCACTTTATGACTTCACTGCTGGTGGAGATGATGAGGTAATGAGCTCCTAATGATCCACACTGTCCTTTAAAAGTATTTTTTTGATGATCCAAGGGTGTCATTTCTAACCTGTCAGCAGGTATATATTTGTATAGAGCAATGATCCTATGAAACAAATGCTTACTGGATGATCCTCTGCCTTCTCATGTGGCAAAAATATTGCTGTCTTTTCTCAGTCAAATTAGTAGGTCATTTTGAGTGCAAACATGGAGGTGGCTAATATGGTTTTCTGTTCATGCAGTTAAATTTAACATCCGGAGAGGAGGTTGATATTGAGTATGAAGTGGATGGCTGGTTTTATGTAAGTATACAGGGTGCATAGGGTTAGATAATATTTGTGGCTTGTCAGTGCTCCAATATCTAGAAAGCAAGATTTCATCTATTTATCTCCTTTATTATTCATTTATTATTATTGTTCGTATCATTAGTTTTGCCACTATGACCTCACCACATCTAGATATAATTCACTGCTAGCAAAGAGCGAATTTGGTTCCTATGGGAATTCGTATTCTTGATTACTAGGTATAGGTTCAGAAACATAAGGTTGTATTGTACTCGGTCTACCGTCTATGTATGTTAAAGTTCTGTGCCAAAATTAAGGTGATCACCTGGACCCCGAGTAGTAAAAGTTTCTACACCCTGAATTGCATCTGTTCAGTTTTGCTGCGATCTTGGTTTTTCTGACGTTTACATTTAGTTATATATTTTGTTAATTACCGTTGACTCGTTTTCTGCATAGTGCTCCTTTCAAGTGAGGCAACAAATGGCGCTAATGTGTTGGGCCATACTTGACATTTTTGCAGGTAAAGAAGAAACGCCCTGGGAGAGATGGGAAAATGGCTGGTCTGGTCCCAGTCCTCTATGTTAGTCAATCTTGAATCTTGATATGCAGATTGACCTGCTATGTTAGGCAGTGGGCTTGATTGCGCTACCTGGGAGTTTGAGTCTCCAGATTAGTGCCACATTAGTGAATCTCCTAGCACATCCACATTTTTTTAGCAGTGGGAGTTCCATGAGAGTTAACCAGGATATTGGTCCATTGTTTATAGTTCTTGATTGTAGTATATGTTCCCATTGTTTATAATTGTTGGTTGTTTTATATTAACGTTGCTGTACTTCAATTGTGTTTTTGATTAGGTGACTACAAAGTGTATACCCTATATACGAGTGATTTGAGATTCATATAAGCCATTTGAGATGTTTCTCAAATATTAGAAGTCTAGTCAAAAACTTCCAAAGTTATATTATACACCTAACCGGCATTTATTACTCATGAAATTAGAATCTGAGTGTCTCCCTATATGGTGGTTTAAGATTTACTAATGGTATGTGTATGTTTAGGGGACTCGTTTAAAAAAATCGATTGATTAGAAAAGTGACGAGTTTTGGTTCAAAGCAGGCAATTTTTTTTTTTTTTTGACAAGAAATGAAATACTTCTGTTGATACTTAAAAAATCAATATTCATGCCTATAATAGATATTACAAATCTAATGAGAAAATATGCATGTGAATCACAATCATGCTTTTGGGGCTTGTAAAAGTGGGTGTGGTATGGAAAGTTACGGAAACGTAAAATGCTTATTTGTCGATTCATCGTCATTGGTGATTTCAGTCTTGGGCGTGAAATTCAAGTCTAATAACTTAGATCGACATATGAAATGGCGTGAATATGCATGAGAATATTGGGCCGATCTTTCTTTCTTTTAAACCTAAGGCCCAAACTATACTTAAGCCACCGTCAGTCTCTCTCGTTTCTCAAGTCTCTTGCCAATTACCCAGATTCCTTCTTTACCTGCAGCAACCATATACCCAGTCCAAACTGTAATCTCCTAAAGTTATCACCTCATCTTGCTGGAGAAGCCATGAGACCAGTCAAGAAGCATCTTCCTCTCTCTTAAGCATCTTGGTGGTGGCCTTAACGATTACCAAATTGGCTGAAATTTTGCAGAGATGATCTACACAATATTATCTAGATACTAGACGGTGGAGATGGAGAAATTCGATCAAAAAGTGGTGCAAAAATGGAAATCCGCACCAAAACCATTGGTGCGGACCTCCGCAGCTGAGAAGGACTGTATATATATATATAATTCGTCCAAAATATATATATATACATGATCATCCAAAAGAAATTCGATAGAGATTTTTCTATTTTTTATTTTATTTTAAAAATTCGATACAGAATATGGCTTATATATAGATATCATAATTTTAATTTTTAAACTACAAAAATAAAATATTAAAATGAAACTAAATTTTGATTCACAAAAATAGAAGGAAATTTTAATAAATTTACGAAAATGATTTATGGTATAAAAGCCTAATTTGGTATGATTATTAACTTGGTCATTATTATTAATAAATTAATTAAATTTAGTATATACACATCCATATTAAAAGGGTAAGAAAATATTTCATATTAGTATGTAGCATCTATTAATTATTAAGTGATGAAGTGAAAGATATCTGAGAATAGAGAATCGTGAAAGATGATGTATATTATTCATTGATATGAGCCATTTATATAGGGAATTACATAATACCAATTAGGTAAGGAAAACGAATACATAGATCTAGTCAAACTACATATCCTATTGGCATAAGGCCAAGACACACATAAAGAATATCTAGAAAGATACAGAATATCCTAAAACACTCCCCCTTGTGTCGCGCGTTGATATGCCGATGGTGTTAATCTATTGCCTCGTCAAAAACCTCGTCAAGTCACAAAAACCCTATGAGAGAAAAACTGAACCTTGATCGTAGGAGAAAAAGAGTACAACGCACCAATCTACTTCATTGAGATGATGCTCCATCCCCCTGATGTGAACATTATTCAAAGAGACTTGATAACCGATGCATGCTTATACTTTTCACATGTTTCTCAAAAGTAGACTTAGGTAAGGACTTAGTAAATAAGTCTGATGTGTTTCCTTCGGAACTAACTTGGTTAACTTGAATGTTAAGAAACGCCTCTTGCTATTGGTTGTAGAAGAACTTAGGTGAAATGTGCTTTGTATTATCACCTTTGATGTTGTTTACGCCTAAATTAATATTTTTACTGGACAGTAAATGTCTATGTAAATATTAATTATTTCTTGGACCATGTCATACCGGCGAGATGGAGTTTCTCTAAATGTACAAGTGATAAGTCCGCGTAGGCAATGAACGCACGCGAGCCAAGTTAGACTTCACTTAGCTCGAGGCGAACTGGACTTCACTTAGCCTTCGCGCGGAATGGACATAGGCGGACTACGCAGTTCGCGTGGAACACTTAGCTCGCGCGCGGAATTACTATTTGCCAGTCCGCATAGGCGAGGCGAAATGGACTCTCCGCGTAGGCGAAGCGAGGTGAGCTGGCGAACTGCCTCGCGTAGAAGACTTCGCGAGGAAGCGACATGCGGAGTCCGCGCGCACCACGACAAACGTTGAAGACTTTTACAAGTCTTTGACATGCTTCGGGCCAACCCATGTGGCCCATTAAATATAAAAAAACCCTTTTAAGGCTCGCGAGCTGCAATAGCCCGCGAAATGGAAATGAGCTACAGAAGCACGCGAGATAGCACCCTGTAGCAGCCCGCGAGATGAGGATACTCCTAATTCCAGTTCGCATAGGAGTCTACAGTTGGCAGCGCAGAAGCAATGCCCTATGCGCGGAATGAAGTGTGCGAACTGGGCAGGTGTCACCAATCGGTTGGTCTGCATGGAATAAACCGTGTCCTTGTCGATTAGGGTTTCAGAACCCTACTTGGATTCGAGTTAACTCCCTTCCGCTGGGGAGCGAACCACTATATATACTCTCTTAAACAACAATCAAGGAACGACTCTCAAATCAATACAAACAACAAACACAATACAACTGAAACCCAGTTACCCTTCGAGCCTTCCTCGAAACCCTAACCCTAAGCGCCGCCGCCTAGGTCTTTCTCCAGAGCTCTCCGGACTCTGCATCCCTGCTTCTCTCTGAACTCCATGTAATTGCTCTGCTCGCGCCGTCGTGAGTATCGATTCGCCTGTGCTCGTAAATCCTCCTCAGAGGTGGCACCTGTAACCCCCCTTTGCCTGATCAAGAAGTCAAGCGCACCCCCATCAACTCTTTCCTCGTCTGTGAGGTGGCACGCCCGCAACACTCACCCTCTCTCTTTGTTCGCTAGAAACCTCTGCTCCGCGCGCTGAGGATCGTGGCCAAAAAAGATGTAACCTAACTTCATTTGCTCAATACAAGCTGCATTGTCCTCATAAATGCATGTAGGTCTATCAATTGTAGAATTTAATCCACTAGTCCCTTTAATGTGTTTAATGATTGACCTTAACCAAACACATGCCCGAACAGCTTCATGTAAAGCTATAATCTCTGCATGATTTGAAGATGTCGCCACTAGAGTCTGCTTTGTAGATCTCCAAGATATCGTCGTATTCCCAATGGTGAACACATAACCAGTTTGAGAACGTCCTTTATGAGGATCAGATAAATATCCAGCGTCGGCGAAACCCACCAACGTATTGTTGGGTGTCTCAGCATAGGACAAGGCGGTGGTGGCGTGCTCGGCATTGGACCCGTGTCCAGCAACCGTACCGGCGGCGTCCATGGCGGCGGTCCTGTCCCTTGGTGGATCGGTGTCGTGTCTACCATGAGTCATATGACCATCTTCTGTCCTTCTTGAATCAGTGTAGGAAAAGAACAGTCTCAAGTCAATGGTTCCCTTAAGATATCGAATGATGTTCTTGACTCCGGTCAAATTGTCATATCCCGACTCTTAAATTTTTACCTTATTTACTGGTTTGGAATTAATAATAGTTTTACCGTCTTCGTAAATGAGTTTTTAGTTTCAAAGGTCCCTAAAGGAGTGTTGAGGGACGAATATTTCGGAGAAATTATTCGTGGGAGAAAATTGTGATGACGGTAAAAATGGTAAATTTTAGCTAGTAAAAATGTAAGTGTTATTAGGGTATTATTTTTAGGGTGTTAATTTTGGAATTGGGTTTTATTGGTGGTGTTGGACCGGGTTTGGGAGAGAAGCCCAAAACATCTCTCTCTTTTCTCTCTCTTCCCTCCCGACTCTCTCCCCAAGCTCTCCCCCTGCCGGAACTTTCCGCCGTTGTCCGGCCACCGCTGACCGCCGCACCGATCCCAATCTGTCGGCCTTAGACCCAGCCTCCTCCCTGAACCGGTGGCAGCCTCCCTAGTGACGTCGTGAGAGAGAAACCACGCACGAAAGGTCCGACTGCCGTAGCTCTCTGTCGCCGGAACTCCCTCCTCCGGACGCCATAGCCGGAGCCGCTTGGCTCGTTTGAAAGCCCTCATCCCATGCAACAATCCCTCCAAAGGATTCACTCCCTCTTGAGCTAGGTAAGGAGAATCGGTGAGTTGAAATTCTAAGGCTCAATTTTATGTTTTGGTTCGATTACCCTATCTAGGCTTGGAATTAGTGTTTGTGCTAGTTAAGGAAGTTGTTGTGCGTGTTGAGAGAAAGGTTGTGCTAAATTTTGGTAGGCATTGGAGGTCGCCAAAGTCGGCCCCCGGCCGCCGCTACCGACGGAGCAGACGGCGGCGCCGCCGCTGTTAGGGGTAATGGTATGAAGTTTAGGATTTTCATGGTTTTAGATGTGTAATATTAAGGGGAGTTTAATGGTATGAAGTTTAGGATTTTCATGGTTTTAGATGTGTAATATTAAGGGGAGTTTAATGGTATGAAGTTTAGAATTTTTGAAGGAGTTTTGGATAGGTTTGAGATTTTTCAAAGTTTGGTATTTTGGCAGTTAATTTGGATAGAATCCGGCCATTAGATTAATGTTGTTTAGGCTGTAGAAGGTTGGTTTAAGGCTTCCGGTATTTGTGGTGAAGTTTGGACCGTGTCGATTTAAGAATGGCGAAGTTGGGCAAGGATGAGCATGGATAAGGCTCACATTTAATTTTGCTTATTTTTATATAAGCGTTGATATATAGTTGGGGATGAATTTATGTTTTTGAAACAGGACGTGAGGAGGCTTGAGCTGAAGAGGTCTCGGACCGACATCAGGGTTAGGCCTAATTTGTGAGTGGACTTTTGTTTTAAATAATATGCATGCATTGGTTTACTGTTGAGCAAATCCTTTTGTTGAAGTTTTTGACGATTTTATTTATTTTGAAGAGTTACCGAAAAGGAGATTTTTCGGTAAATTATAAATATTTTTATGAGGAGAGTATGTATATAAATGCTAGCTAGCCATATGTGTCTGTCCACCTTAATGACGTAGTATATAACCGCATTATAGTGTGACGTAAGCGTTAGACGGAATAGACGCAAGCGTAGTAGCCCTATATGAGTGTGTAATTCATATAGGGGGGTATGGGCACATATTTTTATACCTGTCTGTCCACCTTAATGGCGTAGTGTAGCACCGCATTAAGACGTGACGTGACCGTTCGACGCGAGCGTAGTAGCCATATATAAATTATTTTAAATCTATAAAATAATTATATAGGGAGTATGAACGTCTGTAAATACATACATATATTGGTATATATTTTTGAGCTGAAGATGCTCGATATTTATGAGATAAAAGATTTATTGCTTGGAGCATGCATTCGTTTTCTTTGGAATTTAAATTGGGAAAGCATAAATATTGTTATTTATTTTCTTTATTTATTCTTTTTATTTTGTCCACTTACTCTAATGTTTTTCGAATGTTTTCCCCTGGGCCCTTCGTTTTAAAAATGTCAAGTCTGCAAAGTTCGGGTTGACACTAGTAGGAGGCGAGGCATAGTTACCCACTTCTCCACCACTTTTCACCTGTAGGTTACTTGTTTAACCTACCAGTGTATTTTCTTGCTTCCTCATGGATTCTAACATCAATTCATGGACATAACTGTAATCAGAGATGATATCGTGAGAAAGATTCTCAACATCGATGATCAAAGGATTGACTTGTGCCTTGTCGGTCCGTTTCTTTCTCGGACGCGTGTCAACCGAACCAAATGGCCTCCCTCTTTTCCTTTAAGGAGCCACGACCTCCATCCCCCCACCGTGGGCGGCAGTCCAGTGCCCGGGGATGGCCATGCCCTTTTTAGGGACTTCGAGCCTAGCAAGAACATTTGCAGTTGGTATATCTGATCTTGTCACTTTCGCAATCTCGGAGAAAGAGTCAGGCATCGTATCTGCTACTTTCTGAAGTTTGAGAATATGTTTAACTTCACTTTCAGTCTGTAAGGTGCGGGGATCATAATAAGACAGAGTGCGGACAAACCACGACAATTCCTGTCGTTCCACATGAACACATTTGTTCGTATCTCCCCCTAACGACTGGGAGAATGTCTCATCAAAGTGACAATCCGTAAACCTTGCGGTAAAGAGATCACCTGTTAATAGCTCGAGGTATCTGATAATCGTTGGAGATTCATAACCAACGTAGATACCTAATCGTCTCTGAGCACCCATCTTAGAACACAGTGGAGGCATAATTGGCACATAAACCGAACAACCGAAAATGCGTAGATGCGAAATGTCAGGCTCATATCCAGTAACCAACTGGTACGCACTAAATGGTTATTTGGCAGTGGGTCAGAAATGAATAAGTAAGGCTGCATGCAATATTGCATAGCCCCATGACGCAATTCGAAGGTTGGTGCGCATTACCAACGCTTGAGCAATAAGCTGAAGTCGGTTAATCCTAGCTTCGGCGAGACCGTTTTGCGTGTGAACATGGGGTACGGGATGCTCAACTTCAATCTCGATAGATATGCAATAGTCATCAAAAGTCTTTGATGTAAATTCTCCAGCGTTATCCAGTCGAATTGACTTAATTGGATAATCTGGGTGGTGAGCCCGAAGTTTAATAATTTGTGCCAGGAGTTTTGGAAATGCAGCATTACGTGTGGACAAGAGCGTGACATGAGTCCAACGCGTTGAAGCATCCACCAGGACCATAAAGTATCGAAATGGTCTACATTCAAGATGGATGGGTCCACAAATATCACCTTGGATACTATGTAAAAATGGAATGTTCTCGGTGTTATCTTTAGCGTAAGACGGTCTCGATACTACTTTCGCTAAAGAGCAAGCTTTGCAAAACGAACGATGAGCGTTTGAAAGAGTCAACGACACATCAAGGAAAGGATGGCGCGCCTCAATTGCTTGAGGGGTCAGCCAAGCGGTAGCCAGGAAGTTGGTGCCGAGCCCGGGAGACGTCAAAGTCCCCTTTGGGCCGTGATGACCTGTTGTGGCGTCACCACCATGATTAAAAGTGACATCAGTTCCCAAATATTTTCATTTTGATCTGAAGAAGGGATGTCCATGAGAATTACATAGAATTTGGATCATCATGTCCCTTCTAGGATGACCAAGTCGATCATGCCAAAGCTTGTATGAGTCAGAGTCCCAAAGATCATGTTTGGCCACTACATGGGATTCAATAATCCGAATCGTAGTAAGGTAAAGACCACTAGATTGACTCATGAGTTTCTCCAATATACGTTTACGTCCGTAATTATGAGAAGTGATACACAAGAACTCAGTTCCATCTTCACAATGAGTCTCCAAGTGAAAATCATTAACGCGAATGTCCTTAAAGTTCAACAAGGTTCGGTGCCCTTATGGGGCATAAAGAGCGTCTGTGACATGGATCACAGTGCCATGAGGAAAAAAAAAGTGAGCAGTTCCACGCCCGAGGATCACAGGAGAAGATCCAATCATTGTCGTCACAGATGATTTACATAGCACTAACTCAAGGAATAGTTGCCGGTTCCTTAGAATGGTGTGGGTTGATCCACTATCTGCGAGGCACTCGATCTCTTCAAGAGACATACCTACAAAAGAGAGTAAATATATGAGTAAATAAGTCGATATCGAGCCATTTAGAAGGATTGAAAGAGCTAATAGTAGCAATAATCCCGAGAGTGCTGAAAATTTCTCGCGCAGATATAAAGCTCACTGTCTGGTTCGTCCGGAGCTGTTCACAAAGCTCAAACGAAGTCGCCTGTCCATGGAGGACAGATTACTGATTTTCGCATATTTGACATTAGCGAAGCTTTTGAAGCTTGCTGGTGGCATGGAGGCATATGCTCAGCCACAAGGACGTGTAGATGATCATATCTAAGGCCAGAGAACCTAGAGGATTCGATGGTGATCCGGTTTTGCAATGTCTTTAACGTCTTTTACAAGACGGCAATTGGAGTAATAGCGTAAGAGGAATCCAAAATCAAAAGTTTTCGGTAACTCCAAATTAAGTATGACCAAGCATGTCCGTGGAGGGTCGGTAGTGCGAGACACACTTAAAACCACTATCTCCTTAATTTCGAACAATTCTAAGACATCATACTAACTTGGGTGAGCCTAGTTGAACAATTGATGAATGAAAATCCGCTATAGGGTAAAAGACTTGAACCGGAATACACGTTGGTAACCCTCCTTGAGAGTCACAGTGTCGTTCGTCACCTCCTCTAAGGGAGAGACCAAAGACGGCGTTGATGCCATGTTTTCTAAGGGAGATGTAAGTCAATTCGAACCATGTAAGACAAGAAGAACCAAAAAGAACTTTTATTAATGCGCTGAAAAAAGTACATAAGGGACTCAAAAAATATGAGAAGAAAACTAAGCATGGCATTCTAATGATGCCTTATTACATCATGACTTGTAAAAAGGGAAAACAATCTAGTCGGTGACGTCAAAGTCAGGAGCATCTAAGTCAGAACATTGTCCATTGGGGTCTGCGAACTTGAAGGTAACATTATGTTCAACTCCTTTGTTTTCAGTGGAATTGACTTCCATCAATTCCTTGTATTTCTTGTATGCGGCAACAACATTTGTAGAAGCACGACAGCTTTTGAACCAGTGGTCCTTAGACCCACATCTGTTGCATTGTCCATCAAAGGCAGAAGAATAGCGAACATGTTGTTTTCGAGGAGGAGCGGCGCCGCCCTTGGGGCCGGCGGCACCGGTGTCTCGGCACCATGTGTTGGTATGGCCACTAAAGCCACTACCTTGTCCCCGAGAACTAGAGGCAAGGTGGTGCTGATTCCCACGTGCATAAGGTTCATTCTGATGATGATCCTTGCATTTCAGAGTTTTCTTACTCTGTTTCCTGTTGTAATTAGATTCCGGAATTTTTCGGGTGCCTGTAGGACGCAAATTATGCTGATCATTGATCATGTTGTTCTTTTCTTCCATAAGGAGTTGCGTCATTAAGCCGCTAAATGTTGTAATCCTCTTATTTTGGAACTCAAGTCGATACTGGTTCATTAGGATCTTAGCAGCATAAGGGAAGGTCGAGAAAGTTTTTTCAATCATGTCTGCATCACTTTTCTCAACTCCACATGAGCTCAATTAAGCTTGTAGGCAAACCATATCCCTGTTGAAGTCATCAACTTTTTTGTAATCCAAAAGTCCGATTTCATCCCAGCGAGCAATTAATTCTCGGAGCAAAGTTGAATGAATATTGCCGAAAGGTTCTGCAAGTGTATCCCATAGATCTTTTGGGTCATGCTTCGATTGATACTGCCTGCGCAGTGTGGGATCGATATGCTTACGAAGGAACATGAGCGCCTGAGATTTTGTTCTCTTGTGAGGCGGTTCCTAAGTTGGATCGGGGAATATGGTCTTGATCAAATCCTTAGCAATGAAGGTCTTCTCTATATCCGAGACCCAGTGATGGTACTTAGTACCATGGGCGTCGAGGACGTCGAATTCGATGCCTCTGTCCATCTGCATACAAGAGAGAACAAGTCGTATTAATTTTCTGTTATAGACCCAACGGATACTCAAATACGATGTTTTTATTTTTGGTTTGTCTCTCTAGGGTTGATCATACACAACCCTAAGTGTCCGGAGTCGATCAAACATGACCCGGAAAACTTGTGTGAAGGTGATCAAACACACCTTCAAAAAGAAATAACCAAAGTTGATCAAACAAAATTTTGGACCCGGGGAGGAAAACCGAGGTTTTAAACCTGCAAACACACCGACCCAAGCATAGAATGGAGTAAAAGAAGGGGAGAAAGCACTTTATCTCCCCCGAGGTTATTGAACTTGGAAGAATTTTAGGGTTGTAAAGTAAACATACCGTAAAAATTTGGATGCTTGATCGGATGAAAAGAAAACAGTGGAGCGGACGGCCGGGAAGCGGCAGTCGGGGAGCGACGGCGGCGGCGGCCGAGGCAGGGCCGAGAACCTTCCGTTTTAGTTTTTAGGGTTTGGGAAAACTATTAGCTCAAGGGTTGAGTCAAGAGCTGATAACGTGATGAAGTGAAAGATATCTGAGAATAGAGAATCGTGAAAGATGATGTGTATTATTCATTAATATGAGTCATTTATACAGGGAATTAAACAATACCAATTAGGTAAGGAAAATAAATACATAGATCTAGTCAAACTACATATCTTATTGGCATAAGGTCAAGGCACACATAAAGAATATCTAGAAAGATACAGAATATCCTAGAACATTAAAGTTAATATTGTATTTTTACCTAAGAATGAAATGACATGATTTATTAAATTGATTATGTGTCTATGTGACATGTCATGCCACATAAAATTAATGCCATAAATTTTAGACCTTATTAAGGCCCTCTAGCACTAGTCTAAAACAAATTTATTGAAAAATATAGGTTTATGAGGTTCACATAAGCATTATAGGTTTATGTCTCAACCATTAAAAGTTTTTTAAACACCTTTAAAAGTAACACTATGGACACCAAAACCACACTAATCAGGAGCTAGAATTTGGAACTCGATTTTCAACTTTCAAGTGGATCCTATAATTTCCAAATACCCTAATTATTAACTAAGGCATCATTTTCATGAGAAGCAGCCGGATTTAGGAATATTGATGAAGGAGTCCTATGAGCTAGTCTCCTGAGCAGTTCTGGACATATAAACATGATCGGCATGTATAATATATTTTACACGGGCATCACATGACAGCCACAGGTGCGATGATGACGTACATATATATTTATTCGCAATATCTGATCCATTATACATTTTTGTGTCTTTAAAACGTCAAGCGTATGGCACGTACTAACAACACAAGTCCAGATTGAATTGAATTGGTTACACAAAGTACTCAGACGCCATATATATAAATTGTAAAAGAAAACAAATACAATGATTAACCCAAAACGAAAGATTAACAAAGCCTGGACATAGTTGTCGGTCTTGTGTACGATCGATGAGTAGAAAACTAGCAGAGAGCAGGTAGCGGGTAATGATCGACTTAAGCGGCCTTTTTGTGAGGGAAAAGGCGGACGGGAAGTCCCTTTTCCGGCATGGGCATCGGGTCGATGACGACCTTCTCATCGGGAATGACTGCCTCCCACTTGAACCTCTTGACCAGGTTGTGCATGAACACTAGAATTTCCAATCGGGCGTACTCTTTTCCGGGGCACATTCTGGGGCCTCCTCCGAAGGGCACGAAGGTGTAAGGGGCAGGTCCATTTCCTTCGAATCTTGTAGGATCGAACTTGTAAGGTTCGGGGAAGACAGCAGCATTCTTGTGTGTCGAGTTTGCGCTCCAATACAACTTCCACCCTTTAGGGATGGTGAAGCCGTTGAAGACGAAGTCCTGCAACGCTTCCCTAAAGGCTCCTTGAAGTGGTGGCGCCACTCTTAACACTTCCTGTGCCACGTTCCATGAGTACTTCATCTTCTGAAGATCATCCCAGTTCAACAACTCCCCTGGTGCTTTTGAGTCGGCAATCTCCATTTGCTCTGTAATTTATTCAATAGATTAAGACATATTAGTATTTCAGGTCAAATAATTGCAGCTGTCTTTGTTTGACTATTATTTTTCAGCTACCAACTTTAGCAAAACCTACAAGAAAACATATGTGCAGACGGCCAGGACATGCATAGTGATTAACAAATATCTTGTATGGATTATTAATCATGTTTGTCGATATTGATGGACAAGGTTGATCCGAAAGCTCTGTCAAATTCAAAAAAAATTACTTTTCACGTTGGCCTAATTTTTAACTAGAAATTAGAGATGAAGGAACAATAGTAATTACCCTTGTAGACTGCATCGTAGATATGAGGGAGCTCTCCGAGGTACTTGACAATGAAAGTGCAGGTGGCGCTGGCGGTGTCGTGGCCTCCGATCAAGAGTCCGAGAATCTTATCGGCGATGTCCATCTCCTTCATGTGGGCTCCTTCCTCGTCGGAAAGCAAAAGCATGTGGGACAATATGTCTTGGGTGGGTGAGGCCTTGCCCTCGGCCAAGTCGATCTTCCTCTGCTTGATGATCTTGTACAGCTCCCCCCTGATCCAGTTGGAGGCCTTGATGGCTTTGTTGAACGCTGTTCCGGGCAAGTCAATAGGCATCGAGAGGAGTCCGGAGGCCAAGAGCTGGAAGGGGTCGCCGAGTCTGTCAACGTCCTCTGGGTCCTCAACGCTAACGAACAGTCGTGCAGCCAGCCAGAAGGTGTAGTTCTTGGCAAGGGGATAGATCACGACTTCCTTCTTGTTCTCCCAGCCGAGAGCAAAGTGCCGTTGGGCGATGGTGTCCATGATTCCGATGTAGCGTTGAAGAGCCTGAGGGTTCATGAAGTTAGGGAGCATCTTCCTCATCTTCTTGGCCTCCTCTTTGGCGCTACTGTTGTCCTCGACGGAAGAAGGAAAGACCTTGTTGACGGAGCTAGGCCACCAGGCAGTGACGAGCTTGTTCTCATTGGAGAACAAGAACTTGTTGCAGGCGGCGCCGGCAAAGATGCAAGCCTTCTCTCCGAAGAGGGAGGTCTTGAAGACTTCGGAAGAGAACTTGTTCATGCGGTCGAAAATGAACTTCTCGGGGTGGCCTTTCCATCCCGTGGACAGGAACTCGTAGCTCTCTCCGATGACAGGGTAGCCGACCTTCCCGGGAGGGAGGTTGTTGCCGGTGAACTGAGATCTGTGCCTGTAGAAGAGGAAGAAGAGGGAGAAGGTGATGAAGGAAACAAAGCCCAAGAGGAGGGTAAGATAGAAGTTAAGCTCCATGATTGAGCTTTCTTGGGTATGTTGTTGCGGATAAGAAATGTGCTTTGAGTATTTCGTGGATGGTTTGTTGGAACAGATCGACTTGAGGATGTTTATATAGGCCTTTCGTTCTCTGTGTGTGTGCGCTAGCGGGTAGTGACTTTTTGGTTCGACATGCAGTGAGGTCTGAGTGGGTGGCAATATCAAAGTCAAAATAAGCTCGCTCTTACTTTTGTTGAATTTTGTTTTGGTGAGCTCGCTCTTTCTTTATGTGTGTATATAACATGTGTGAAGTCACACTACTGCCCATCATCATTTTACCAAAGTCCAAAACCAACATATGTGTACCATTGAAATATAGTACAGACACTGACCAATCATAATTTGGTTGACTAATTTAAATTACAATACTATATATACCAAGATACATACATGTTACACAGATTTATGAGATATTAACACTGAAATACAGTGTAGTTTTAGTGTTTCTAGCTAATACAATCACTATTCCCAATTATTATTTTTTTTTGAGAGGCACTATTCCCAAAATTAATATGTAGATATTTTTAGAAGTAAAAGAAACAAGGACATTTCTTGATACAATATTGTTTGGTGAGTTTTGTTGTTATTATATCATTGCTCGGGTAACTACGAAAGAGATTATAGTAGAATTACAGACAATTACATCTGAGAGAGTAAACTAACAATCATATCATTAGTAAAATCTAATTTTGTTTTCCTCAATGCATATAAACAAAGTCCAAGCTAGGGTTTCTTATGAAGATCGATAGTATAATGTGTATATATTTCAGTGATGAGTTTGGATGAAAGCAAGTACTAAAATATCTACAATATCCTCGATATTTTCTTGAAATTTTTTTTTATAAGCATCGATATTAATTTTCATATCTTTCTGATATTTTATATTTAGTCCATTTTTGATCAAATATACAAATTTTAATAAACTTTCTATCGATAATCGATATTTTCTCAATATATTTATCGATATTTTTTTTTTCGAAACACCAATATTTCCGTGATCGTCAGTATTTTAATCTTTAGACGAAAAGAGAGGTAGAGTTAAGTGGAGGGAAGGTGGTGGGAAATATGTATTCTAGCAATAATTAAGATATGGATCATACTCGTGGGGGAAGTCGTGTGATGAGTACTGAGCAAGTCAAACATAGCGCGCAGCATACACATGATCATAGACGACGTACTATTTGTTAAATGATCCAAGGGAAATAATTAGATTATTTCTTTTACAGACTGCACCGAGTGCATCCATAGGATGGCATCTTTTAATTTCTTCCACCAGTTCACTTATTCCGCCCGTTGGATTCACTTGATGAATCTGGAGCTACCTAGGGTTTGGCCGTCCGTACCGTCGCTAGCGGTGGTGATGGTTCGTCGTACGTAGCTGCACAACAAGATGCGTTATATATTGAGTGTAGTAGTATACACAACTACGCAAGTGAATCCCCAAACCCTCGTCTGTTGTCAACCTCCCTCCGACCGGCCACCGATTTCAGGTTATGATCGATTTGCCTGTGAATGAAATACTGATTCATCGACCCACCACTGAGTAGATTACTTAATTAATTAAGGATCGTCCACTCTAGTTAGGTAGGTAATTTATTTAAAGCTTTAAGAAGTGGTCTACTGTGGTGGCTGACTGGCTGAGTCTTCCATCTCCCGGCATTCTATAATGGTGGGCTGCATATTACATAACATTACCCATTTTCACAATTATCAGACGACAGCAAATGTACTGTTAGAAAACTGTTTCCATTCGTCCTCATGAAAGGGTTTTTCCTCTAATGCCCTTCGGCTCGATCTACTCTGACTACTCGTATTCATTTGATCATCTCTCACCAAATGATATAATATACTACTTATCAATCATTAATTCATTATGCACGTTAATTGTACTATTTGTGTTCTTTTCTTTTGAATGGGGTTTTTATGCCATGTTTTTCATTTTAGCATCATCTATAGGATCCTAACCCTGGCTATTTAGTTTTATGGATTACAAAGAACCGTCTCTCGAGTAACCACCACCAAATAAATCAAAATTCACCGCTACCCTAACAGACCTCAGCAAATTCGACTCCCAACAATGCTGAGTATCCAGATTCTGCCTCAGATTTGCTAAGGCAAAGTTCGTCTCACGAAAGACATGGTGGAAAGAAACCAAACTGAAGGAAAATACAATCGTTTTGATGTCTTGAACAATTTGGAGACGTAGATGAAAGTTGAAACTCTAATTCTCACTTAGTACTCATGAGGACTCCATAAAAAAAATAAAAATTAAATTAACGGTTAGATGACTTGTGTGTTGAAAAAGTAATAGTTTTGGATTGAGACAAGTACTTGTTCCATGCAAGTATTAATATGAAAGTATTTATGAAACCTCGATCATTAATAAACATGTATTTAGTAAATATTTTAATAGTAGTGTTATCAGGCGCAGGCACATGCATGCAGTAGGTCTAGCTTAATTATAAGTGCATACATGCTGTATATATTGTCAAGGACCAAAGGAAGTGTTTGCACTTTTATATTACAACATATTATCAAGAAAAAATATTAGTGAACGAGCCTAAACCCTAAGTATAAGGTTGGATTTGAAGATAACCAATTTAGGGTCGTAATAACTAATTCACAAAATGATCGATTAGGGTTTCTACTTCAAATCTTGTATGAGGAATTAAATATAGAGCATGTGGACAAACGTGGAACGCACCTAATCCATCAAATTAAGGACAAGTAAAAGCATTTCGATCTCCTTTCATTTTCCGTGGAGAAAATGACGAATATGGCTTCTAATAATTATTCCAAGGCGTTTATCAAACGACAAGAGAGCGGATATTTTCTTTGGCAATCAATATTTTTCACCGAAATGGAAAGAGTTGCCTGCTGCCGCGCTCAGATTTTAATTAGGTGGACAAACAACGTATCATTAACACAAATTGGAGAACACCCACAGGATAGCTAATCCAAAAAAAGGAATCCAATTGATGAATTCATATTTGTTCTGTACAATATCCAAATTTCGTTCCGGCCTAAATCACAGAGGATCTCCATCTTTAAGGTTTCCTGGTCATCTAACTGTTGTCTTCGTCTATATATTTTTCTAAATTTTTCCATTTGCTGACTAGCTTGCTGCTTTCAAAATATTATGAGAGGCCACCTCTTCGATGAAACAAATGTCAAGCTATATATTGAGGATATTGATAACAAGTGCCCGAGTGAAGGAATCAAAGATCTACAACAGCATTCTCATATTTGATCATATATATATATATATATACACACACACACACACACACAGTCCTTCTCAGCTGCGGAGGTCCGCACCAATGGTTTTGGTGCGGATTTCCATTTTTGCATCACTTTTCGATCGAATTTCTCTATCTCCACCATCTAGTATCTAGATAATATTGTGTAGATCATCTCTGTAAAATTTCAGCCAATTTGGTAATCATTAAGGCCCTCAAAATTGTGTTTTTCTGTTATAAACATGAACGGTTCATGTTTGACAAGATTCAGTCCGTCAATTTGTTTTTCGAGTTTGAGGGCCTTAACGATTACTAAATTGGCTGAAATTTTAGAGAAATAATATACACAATATTATCTAGATACTAGACGGTGGAGATGAGGAAATTCGATCAAAAAGTGGTGCAAAAATGGAAATCCGCACCTGAGAAAGACTATATATATATATATATGCATCCATGCACATATATAACAATGTTTGGAGAGTGGTGAAACATAAGTCTAATGGTTCAATGGACAGATACAAGGCAAGCTTATTACCGAGTGCAGATTGGGCAGGCAATATTACTGACTGCATGTCTATTTCGGGCTATTTCACATTTGTGGGAGGTAAGTTGGTCACTTAGAAGAGCAAGAAAAAAAGGTAGTAGCTCGTTCTAATGTTGAAGCAGAGTATAGAGGTATGGCTCGAGCACTTTGTGAGATGTACGTTGTGGTTGAGACATTTGTTGAAAGATTTGGGGTTTAAGCAGAAGAAGGTTATGTCGTTGTATTGTGATAATAAAGCTGCAATTGAGATTGATCACAATCCCGTTCAGCATGATCGAACGAAACATGTGAAAGTAGCTACATCGAAATTTCAACAAAGAGAAGTTGGATGCACATGTCATCATGTTTCCCTTTGTTCCTTCTAATGAGCAATTGGCAAATGTCCTTACAAAGACTCTTTCGAGTAAAGCCTTTTGTGACTCATTAAACAAGTTTGGCATTTGTGATTTGTATGCGCCAACTTGAAGGGGGAGTGTTAGCGTGAGTTATACAATGTAATATTAGGATTGTGTATTTTGTGTGATATTAGGAATATTCGGCAATATTTTGATAGGAGCACAAAGTGTTACGTTTATAATGTATTTCTGACCCAATTTAGCTATGTAATTCCTTTAACAATATTCATATTAACTAAGTTTGTGTTTTTAGGTCATAAATAAAGCCGAGGAGCTACAAAAGAGATGAAAGATGATAAATCTTGAAGGAAAAAGAATCTATGTCGTGCAAGGAAAGAAATCAGAAAATCTGTCAGAAATTATTAGTCAAATTCAACAGAAGATTGTGATCAGCTCATAACGATCCAAGAGATGTGTCATATATCAATGGAAAGCTACAAGATTCTACTTTCCATAACTTTTTACGGATCGTCAATACCTTGGAGAAGAAGTTATGACCGTTTGAGTGACCGAAGGTCAGTCTGCCCGAATTTCTAATTTAGACCAAAACTTCTATTTTGAGGCCCAGACCACATTGGCAAGCCTATAGACAAGTTTTGAGGGTTTCTTAACCCTAATCACAGTAGAAAAGAAGAGGAGGACGTGAAGCAGATGGGAGGCCAACGATCTCACATCATCAGAACCTCCATAGTTGCGGACTCGCACAAGGAAGCCGCCAAGCCATCATCGATCTCTCCATCATCCACGGTTTACCTTTCATTTGTCATCTTTTATTCTCCTTGTGTGATTTTGCAGCCATGTGTGGCTGAATTATCTTAGTTAGGGGCAAGGTTTGAAGCCTCAAGAATGTTTTAGATATTGTTTTGAACTTTAGTTTCGAATTATTGAGTCTTTCAAATTGTTTATTTAGTTTTGGTTTATGGGGAACTCTTGCTTGTTTATGTTCATGTATGCGCAACATAAAACATTATGAACTTGTGAGTGGGGTTAGAAATAAGTTGATTAATCTCCTAAACGGTTAAAATGCTTGTTTCAAAGTAGTAAAACCTATAGGACAATAGGTGAAACCAAATATAGAGACTTGCATGCTAGGTAGGCGTTCCACACTAGTTTTGCATACTTGTTCAATCAAACTTTCATTGATCTTAATGCTTAGAATAATGTATTGATAGGATAGCGTCTATACCTTGATTGGTTATTCTAAAGGCTTAGTAACGGTGTGTTCATCTTGCTTAAGCAATAAAGGGAACTAATAAGGACTTACGCAGTGCGTTCATGGTTTATTCTTGATTGATACCAATTTGTGACTTAATGATTGAACATTTGGTTGTTAACATGTCTTGAAACATACTTGGTGGTGGATTTTCAAGTCTCTAACGTCTCATCCATTTGATATTTTCTGATTCATTTTGTTTCTTTATTTTCTCTTGTTTATAATCACAAAACCCTATATCTCTAGTACTATCATCTTTTGTTTTATCTTGTTTTGTAATTAACGTAAATTGTAAAGGTACCCTCAATCCCCGGCTTTTATAACGATATTCTTATTTGCTATATACTACAATTGACACAATAGTTTTTAATTGAAACGCCCGGTTTCGGTCGCTATCATATTCCATTGTAATTAGTTTCCTAATAGGAATTGGTGTACTCTTATATATATATATATATATATATATATATATATATATATATATATATATATATATATATATATATATATATATATATATATATATACTCAGTTCATGGAGCTAGTTAATACATCAAACAATTCATAGTCTTTTGGTTCTTTCTGACTGAACTATCCAGCTAGACTAATAACTAAAACACTATTTAAGGTCATATGTGAGCTCTTGCATATATTTCCAAGTTAATGTGAACATTGAATTTTAAGTTAAAGATTTATTACATTACATATATTGATGTACGTTAAGTGAAAGAGGTATTTGTATTAGTTAAGTGAAATTCATGTTAGGTGGGCTGTGGAGTGTTGACTTGTAATGAAAGTGCAGGAGAGTTGTTGATATAGTCAAATAGCTAGTCTGAATGTCTCATTGCTAATGCTGAAAAAAGAAAAACAAGAAGAGGAAATGTGGTATCAATCCTACATCCTACATTTACCACATATATATTTTCTGTCAACTGTGCAGACAACTAAAAACGCTGTTCACAATACTGTTCGTTCATAACACTTTGTAACACAGTTGGGCCTGCAGAGTTGGGCCTCCGCTTTGCTGGTCTCTTCTCGACGCTTCTCGCGCGTCTTCTTCCGCTGTCCCAAATATACAGAGAGAGAGAGAGAGAGAGAGAGAGAGTAGAGGAAGAAGTGGAGATCAAGTTGTTCGGAGATTGAAGAGATCAATCAGGTCCAACCCCTTCACTTTGAGTCGTTTATGAACCAAGTTTCTCATTCCTTTCATTCCAGAAGGGTCGCTGTCATCGTCATAGAAACCTTGGTAAGTTTCCACAGTACAGATCAATGTCCCAATCTGCACAAACATCTGAATTGTTTTCGTTTTCTTCTCAGATCGATGATCTTCAGGTTGCTAACTTTTGAGTCTTTAGTTTATTATTATCGGTCTGATAAGATAACAATCACCTCAACTTTTGAGTCTTTTTCTAATTTGCAGGTTCGGGTTAAGGATGCTAAAGTCTATTTTTGTGTTTAAGCTCTTTGGAGTTGTTAATCAGGTTTTCGAAAAGCCTGACGTTTGCTCGACTTTCTACTATCACTGACTCATTGTCTCACCATCTATAAATGAATGAAAGAACAACTAAAATGCTGCTCACCAAGTGTTTGATAAAATGCTTATGAGACAGTCTTTCTTTTTTTCTTTTCATTTTTTTTTTTGGTTATGTTTTCCAGTATCTCATTCAAGCTCAGCCATAAGCAACTTTTAGTTTTGAGTGCTTGAATGTATTGGTTGGTCTTTGATCATTCGAAACGAAGTTGATTGAGTATACTGTGAGCAGCGGATTTTTCATGAAGCAATTGTGGTTGATAAAATAATGTGGAAGGCTGTTACATAAACTTTTCCTAACACTTGAGACTATTTTTGTTTTGTTGTACTTGATTGTGCTTTTCTTTTATCTTAAGAACACCAGATCTATTGTCTGTATACAAAAAGGTCAAGATACAATTTAATGAAAGATTGATATATCAAAAGCTGACGATGTCAACTTCGGCATGTGCACGTAACATGGCTTTATAACTACCCTTCATAACATTGAACTTGATATGATTTATATGCAAATTTCCTCATTGTTTTCTATTAGATACAAGTGATTTTAGTATAGGGCATTCAACCATTTTTCTGTTTTTAACATCTGAAAAGAAATCAATTTTGAGCTAAGTCAGAGTCAAGAAAAGTTTGAGCTAAGTCAGAATCTAATCATGTATTTGCAGGCTGGGTTTTTAGGATTCAAAGCATACTTGGATAATTAACAGGGGTTGAATCTGGAGCTGCAGTCATGCTTTCACTACTCCTCCACAGGTAAAGACGTTAGATATTATCTCATGGGTATGTTATTGTTTTGAATGCAGAATGAACCGAAGGCTATCATTGTCAAAAGACTATTTTGATAATAAGATATCAGTACAATTAATATGGCAAATAAAGTGTGGCATATATATATTTATATAATATGTATATATTTGGTGTAGATATATTCTTGGGAGTGCAAGAGTAGGATTGCAGCTGTACACAGATAAATTAAAACTACCGCAAGTACAATAGTATCAAAATATCAAAAGAAAATGAAAAAGATAAAGGAACAAGGACATAAAACGAAGAACATAAAGAATAATAAAATTATATATGGTGTCCATTCATAATTTCATATGCATTTTTCTGTTGCCTTCTTTAGTTGCTGTTTTTTATGTTTAGTCGGTAAATTCAATTTATGTGTCAGTTCTTTCAAATGTTGGAAGAAGAGGAGTGGAGAAGCATAATGTAAGCAGCTGCAATTGAGGTTTAACAAGGTTAGTTTCTTTCAACTTTCAAGTATATTTCAGTGACTATTTGTTTTTTGACCACTTCAAATATATATTAATGTTACATAGCCACCAAAATCTATGATGTAAAGATGTAAATTATTTACTACAATCTCTTAACTTGATTAAGCTTAATCTATAATTCAGTCCTTGCATCTTTTCTTTCACTTTTAGTTTTAATGTATTTTTTTTTATCATGGACACTTTTAGCTGCTTTAGTATTTGTAGATATTCAATGCCTATTCATATTAGTATCTTAATTTCATTTCTAAAACCTAGCAATTTTCTTAATATTGTACTTTGCTAACCAGAGAAATGGAGTCTAAATAGTGCATATTTTTTCTTTATGTAAATTTTCAATTTAATTGTGATTTTTTAAATTTGATACAAGTTTTGTGCTTCCAGAGCCACTAATGGAGTATAAGAGCTCAGTTGAGCAAGGGAACCTGCAACATTGGAATACTTGCTTGGGAGGTTAGAGCAGTATGAGTAAGATATGGAGGAATATCAACTATAAACATTTATGGGCTTGGGTATTTTAAGGTAAGATTTCTTCTCCCATTCTATAATCCTAAATACAATTATATGTTATAATCCTTCAGATATATGTATTTCTCCATAGCCATGTATTATGACAATACTGTTGTTTGTTTAGTAATGGGGAATATGTCAAAGCTAATAATTTGGCTGAGTTGGAGCAATGGTGCATTAAAGCAACAAATGACTGTATCTTGAAACTATTTTCCTATTGCCTGTTTATATTTTCAACTCTTGCTGAATAAACAAATATGCAGTATGCAGTTATCCTTATAATATGGTTTGGTGAAGAATCTCTTTGGTTTTATTTTCTATATTAGCTTAGAGTAGCTGACCTCTATGCTCTAATGTGTGACCTCTCTAAAAAAGAATCATGTATATCCATTCACGTTAAAATGAAAACAAATTGCTTTCTAGGAAACCATATGCAGCAATATAGTATATGACTGGCTTCCATAACATTTAGTAATACTAGCAGTGCCAAACCATATTGACTGGAAAAGATTTTGAGACCCCATTGCATGACTTAACTTTTTGTCTTGGTTGCAGTAGTTGCTCAAACTTTGCAAAGTTATTCCGCAAACCCACAGTTTAATTAATCAGAAGAACCACGTGATATTTGATTGGCAAGGGAAACAAGAGTACTCGATGAAAGCAATGATAATGTGAACTGGGATTTTACTCCGATTGTAAATTTTGTCAACCTAGAAACTATAATCTTTTATCCAAATTGTTATTTATACTTACTGGAAATCTTTTTTTTGTTTGTTTACTTCATTAGTCTTATTATATTAAGTTTTAACCTATATTTGTTTGTTTACTTCTTGCATCCGGATGCTCAACCATGATATTAACCTCGTTCATGAATCAATCATAAGCTTTTCACCAAGAACTGCAATCGATCGTCTGACTGTATGGCGACAAATCTTCCTCATAGCCGAGCCCAATCGACCAAAGCAGTGAGAAATATGAGCATGAACAATATCAACTCAGAGACAATTCTATCAAAGTCTTTTCTCAATCACAAAAAGCTTGGAGTTTCAATCCATAGCAGTAGGTATTTATAGATAATGAAATTCTCCCTCTCACTTAATGCATTCGATGAAAGGATCAATTTGTGTTTTGGAAATCATGCAATCACCCAACCATCATTTTGCATTTTCCAAAACATCAAATCGATCCATGTTTTAAACTCATACATTTAACCACTAAGATCAATCACTTGATAACTCATACATTTCACGCTAAGCTTAATCATCTCCATATCAGCACCAATATATACTCAATAAACTCATTCAATATTTCAGATAAGGAATTTTCGTAAATAAATAAATCATTCAACTCTCAAGGCGGCTTTGTTGGGGGCGGGAATACCAACCAATTTAACCGACTCTCAACTCTCTCTCAAGTCTGTTGCTCCTCATGACGCCACGTGTTCTTCCAGCGGCCAATCGCCCGTTTTGGCCTTTCTTCCTTTCTTTAACCCCAGACCCAGAGAGCAGAGCTCGCCAACTCGATCTCTCACTTCCACTCGTTCTCATTCTCTCCGGAATTAAATTAAAATTAAAATTAAAATTAGACAAAGAAGGAGCGGAGTAGAGAGTTGATGGAGGCGGCGCCACAGCTGGTTTCGAGTGGAATCGAGTCCCTCCGCCGCACAGCCAAGCATTCATTCGCAACCAGAGTTGGCCCTCCCAAACGATTTCACCGCGTTCTTGCCGTCGCCACCAAGCCCGGTTCTAAACCCAAATCTCCATCCCCTAATTCCAAAACGTCCACGGTGAGCACATTGATTTCATCCTTTATTCAATTCACTTGGAATTCAGTTAGCTTAATCTAAAATATATGGCAGAGAATCGGAGATGTTTCCAAGGAGATCAAGAGGGTTCGAGCACAGATGGAAGAAAACGAGGACCTGGCGATTCTCATGAAAGGTCTCCGCGGTCAAAATTTGAAGGACTCGCAGTTTGCGGAGGACGATGTTCAGCTTCGTCTTGTTGAGGTGTCTATCTGTCATTTCTCTTTCACTGCATTCAATCCAATCTCTCACTTTGCACTCATTCTCAATTTGAATGCGTAGACAGATGAAAGCAGTGAATTTTTGCCTGTGCTGTATGATCCTGCTAGCATCTCTGCTTATTGGGGAAAGCGCCCTCGCGCTGTCGTCACACGTGTCATCCAGTTACTCTCTGTAGCTGGGGGTTTCCTTTCACGTCTTGCCGCCGATTTTATTAACAAGAAAATCAAAGAGGTCACATTCTCTCCCTGCTTCTCTCTTTCTATCTATTGTTTCTGTAATAGTACTGACTTCATTTTTTAATTATGTCAGAATGAAGTTGCTAGGGCCATTGAAATAAGAGAAATTGTGACCTCTTTGGGGCCTGCGTATATCAAACTTGGCCAAGCATTGAGCATTCGACCAGATATACTGTCACCCGCTGCAATGACGGAGCTGCAGAAGCTTTGTGATAAGGTGAATTCTTTTATTCTTTTCAGAAGAAGAAAAGTTCTGTGTCATTGTCTCTTGAACATATCTATTTGATAATTCAATACCAAACTGTATCTGATAATTCCTTGTCCATATCTGAAGGTTCCTTCATTTCCGGATGATATAGCTATGGCTCTCATTGAGGAGGAGCTTGGTCAGCCATGGCAAAACATCTACTCTGAGCTCTCTTCGTCTCCAATTGCTGCTGGTAAGAATTTCTAAGAACTGTGTCACTATTTAAATATAAGACCAGACACTTATTTTTCTAGTCTTTTTATCGACAAATTCTTGCTTCTAAAGTTCTGTGCTCCATTAAATTTTATTCTCCCTTTCCAAAATCTATGTCAGCATCTCTTGGGCAAGTATATAAGGGCCGGCTAAAAGAAAATGGAGATCCCGTGGCTGTTAAAGTGCAGAGGCCTTATGTTCTTGAAACAGTAACTGTTGATTTGTTTGTCATACGGAACTTGGGTTTGTTCCTCCGGAAGTTTCCTCAGGTATCTCTATGATCTATTCAATGTCATCTCTTCAGATTTCGTAGCCGGCTTTCTAACTTGTGACTACGACTTCTCTTCCTTACCTCGCTTCAATTTACTCTTGTCCTTCCTTTAATATTCCAGGTGTCTGTAGATGTGGTTGGATTAGTTGATGAATGGGCAGCTCGTTTCTTTGAAGAGTTAGATTATGTTAATGAGGGTGAGAATGGACTACTCTTTGCTGAAATGATGAGAAAAGACCTTCCACAGGTGAGTATGATATGTAGCATTAGAAAATTATAAGTCATCTTCTGTCTTTTGTTAATTTCTTTAGAACACATATCCTGCTCTAGTTGTAGTTTGTCTTAATTTGTTGCTGTATCCGAGCTAGAAAATATGTAAGCGTAATACTCATTATAAATACATGATTTTTCAGGTGGTTGTACCAAAAACGTACCCAAAATATACATCAAGAAAGGTTCTTACTACATCGTGGATAGAAGGAGAGAAGCTATCACAAAGTACTGAAAGTGATGTCGGAGAACTGGTCAATGTTGGAGTCATATGCTACCTAAAGCAGGTAAAGTACTTGTAATTTCTGGAGGCGTACTTTAAATAGACTTTTCGTACCAAAAAAATTATCTCTTTTCTTCAATGTTAAATGTGCTCATGGAGTAGTTGCTTTGCTTTGGCTTCCTGGAATTTGGTGAAACATAGCCTACTTTTTTTCATAGCTACTGTAAATCTGTAAAGTTGGTTGGTATAAACAAAACCACATCATTATTGAGTTAACCAAAATTTAGTGAGCTGGCTAGATGCGAAACTGAATGGTTGATCTTGCAATTTCTGTTGCTCGTTGTGCTGAGTTAAATAGACTAGTTGTGTAGAAATACTACTGGACTATAAAATGATCAATGATAATATTGGGATTCTTGTGTTCTCTTTTCTACCTTGATTGATAGTTAAAACAGCGGCACATGTACCTGTAAAGTCTTCTCTTTACCTCTTTCCTGTTAAATGCAAAGGCTACTTAGCAGCCTTGTATTGGTAGGTTTTAGTTTCTACCAGCTTATTAACCAAATTTCATAATTTTTTTTTTAATTACAGTTGCTCGACACCGGACTATTTCATGCTGATCCTCATCCTGGGAATTTGATTCGCACTCCAGATGGCAAGCTTGCCATACTTGATTTTGGTAATATTCTTCTTCATTAAAGTGGATGGTCATACTCTATATGGTTAGAACATAGAACAATCATATACTACTAGAATCTATCAAATAACTTGGTGCAATTTTGGGAGAGGGTTACCTTTTGGCATCATTATGGGAATCTACTTCTGCAGAATTTACACGGTACTCGGTTTCCTTAAATTTGTTGGGTTGGAATGCTGCTGTTTTCTGATGGGGTCGTTATGTTTTTTGTTGTACACCAACCTAGATGTTTCTGGTTATAGCAACCTAGCTGTTTGTGCATCTTCACTGTATGTACTCTTTCTCAGTTCTTATAACAAAGTTTTTTTCAAATAGATCAAAGATACAAGTTATGATAAATGAGAACTCACTAGTCTTCTTATGTTCAATGAAGTTTCTTCTCTTCATGTCCGCAATAGTCACTGTGATATCCAGTCTTAACGTAAAATAGTTCAAACCGTACTGGCCAAATTAGCTCCAACTTTGAAAGATGAACTATTTATATAATTGTATGAGTAGATTAAAAGCATACCGAGAAAACTACTGAAGTCAGGATCAGTAGTTTTTTTTTTTCTTTTTCTTTTTTTCTTCAAATTGAAGTCATGACTTGGCACCAAAACAGACATGAGACAATTCAAACCAAATAAAATTATGGAATCAGGATTACCTTTGGTGCATATAAAACTATGCACCCAAAAGTAGTTTCAAGCTAATATGACCATAGAGTTTGTGAAGTTGTTAGGTATGCCTTTCAGTATTTGAAAGAGTACAGCAGCTGTACTTGCGGTGTTTTATGCATAACTCCATACTCTAATGGCATTATGTTCACTACTTGACTGATTTTGCATCAACATGCCTTTCAATATATTTAGATGTATTGATATACGGTGTCTCTCATTGTAAGCACAGTTCATCAGTTCTCTCTGTTTTTTTTTAGGTCTGGTCACCAAGTTGACTGATGATCAGAAGTATGGAATGATCGAAGCAATTGCTCACCTTATTCATCGTGACTATGGAGCCATAGTCAAAGACTTTGTCAAGCTTGGTTTTATTGACGAGGGAGTTAATCTAGAACCTATTTTGCCTGTTCTGGCCAAGGTTTTTGATCAGGCTCTTGAAGGTGGAGGAGCAAAAAATATCAACTTCCAGGACTTGGCAGCAGATCTGGCACAAATTACATTTGACTATCCATTTAAGATACCGCCTTATTTCGCTCTTATAATTAGAGCAATTGGGGTCCTGGAAGGCATAGCTTTAGTGGGAAATCCTGATTTTGCTATTGTGGATGAGGCCTATCCATATATTGCCCAGGTATTCAAACTCTCGTTATTTTGATTCTGGATATTTAACTTTTTCCAAATTAATATTCTGTAGGGTATCAACAGTTTCATGAAATATGTGAATATGCGCTTATGTATTAAGGAACTGTTTCTTGGCTTTGAGGAAGACTTGTAGTGACAAACAAGATGGTTATTTAACTTAGCTGCAACATATTTATGATCTCTTCTGTGTTTTTTTTGGTCAATCTTCTGTGTCATTTTATTGTCTTAAGAAATGCTGCAGCTTGATGTGGTTCGACATACTCACATTTTAAACAATTTTTTCACTATTAGAGGCTCCTGACAGATGAATCCCCACGGTTAAGGAATGCTTTGCGTTACACAATTTATGGGAAATCGGGAGTTTTTGATGCCGAGAGATTTATTGATGTCATGCAAGCCTTTGAAAGTTTCATAACTGCTGCTAAAAGTGGAGGTGGAGAGGAGATGAATGGTGATATGGCTGAACTTGGACTTTTGCAAAGTCAAACTGAGTATTCCCTTCCTGGATTTGCATCAGATGTGCAACCAGTTCAAACAAGGGCGGCTTTAGCATTTGTACTGTCTGATAAGGGAAACTTTTTCAGAGAATTTCTTCTGGATGAGGTAATTTAGGATAGTAGTGATTTTTTTTTTTTCATATGTCACCTGATGGTTTAATCATTTTTTTAGGAATTTAAACTTTTAGCTAAGAAAGAACATCTCTACCTCGATTCCTTTATATTTCTTTACTTAAAGATATATGACTCTTGCTCCATAGTGTTTTCCTCATTTAACAACTGTGGTGTTGTTCTCTCAGTATAACATATCTACTTAGCTGGTGAATGCTGCATTAGAATTCTTGTCAGCAATGTGTTTTGACTATTGTCTTTTACATGCAAAGCAGATTGTGAAAGGCATAGATGCAGTTACAAGAGAACAACTGGTTCGTGCAATGGCACTTCTTGGATTCGGGAATGCTCTCCCAGTTTTCAGCATGGTTCCTAGTTTTGGGCTGTTCAAGCCTGCAGGACTTCTACCAACCATAACTGAGGAGGATAGAGTCATATTGAACAATGTTCAAACAGTAGTTGAGTTCCTGGCTGCAGGAAGTTCGATATCAAGAATGTCCAATCAGGTATTTACCGTCAACCCTTTACTTGAAAACTTGTTGGGAGAATGTTTGCATATGAAGTTCCTTAAAAATCTAACTTTGACTTTATGCTGGTATCGGACATGCGCAGGAATTAAATGTGTCTCAGGTTATCCAAGAGTTTCTTCCTGTTTTGCCAAGTATCTCTTCCAAAGTGCTCCCTGAAGTGCTGAACCGATTATCGTCACGGGTAATAGCACGTGTGATTAGGGATACAATTTTGTAATAAATTTCCTAGCTTACCTGCAGAACCTCATTGTGCATATATACTAAGTAGTAGTACCAGATACAAGTCATATATATCTAGTCTAACCTTGTCTTTTAGGTGCAATTCTTGTCCTCAACAGCCCAAATTGTTGTTGTATATAATATCCCTTAAGAAATGAACTAAATCAAAGTTTGGCCCGATCGAAAAGACTATAGTTGCTTGTTTAAGCAACATTTTGCATTCTTCAAAGTTCAAACTGTTGTTTATTGATGAAGGTTGAGTTGGCCACCTGAAATACATTGTATAGACGCCTGTGATATGGTTATGTCGGAAAAAGTGTCCAATCTATTCAAGAAGGTACCATGGTTTGGCTAGGGCATGCAACCAACCAAACTCTGATTATTGGATTTGTTGGCGTTCATTTAGCTTGTACTAGACTATTAGGTGGTTTATTATCATCTTCATCGTGCCAAAAGTTTTCTTAACTATGAAGTTGGAATATTGGAACAGTACTGCATTTCATTAGAATGATTTAACACTGCTTGTAGAGGTTCCAATAGGTCTTAGTAGTCGAGGGTATATACAAATCCATTGAAGCATGTTTTCACTTTTCAATATCTGGTTCCATCACTTTGTTGCATCAGAAGAGATGGTTCATCTATACGCATTAGACATTTCTTAGATCTTTTCTCATAGGGACAAACAAGGAGGCTTGTCATGCAGCTTGTCAATTTAGAGCAAGTTGAACTTGCTGCTGAGTCTCACAAGTTCATGTATTGTTGGGAAATTAAGTTCTATGATCTCTAGCAACAATGGCATATGGCCCCATCCCTACATTACAAACACACACATCACCTGATCTCACAAATCATGTCATCAAATTTTTGAGCACGTCGAATTCTTGAGCTCCTTCCAAAATCTTTGGGGTTTTTTTTTTTTTTTTTTTTTTTTTTTTTTTTTTTTTTTTTTTTTTTTTTTTTTTTGTCAGTGATCTCACTAAGCGAAAAACAGTCCCTCCCGTAGAAGAAAAGAAAAAAAAAATAAAGCTGCTGAATACAACCCGTTATGCCAACAGGTAGTCCACCTGATTGTTAAAGTCAAGTTCACTATATGCAAGTGTAATGAATTAAGCAATCAAACTGATGTAAACATCCCACCATTGTCAGCAAGATTCACAGTACCTTTCTAAATCTTTCCCAACCCCACCCCCCACAATGCTTCAGTAGATATCCCTTGACATAGGATGATTCATTTCTATACCACATCCTTCTCTAGTATTACTCTTTTTTCTCCTTACCGTATTCACGAGATCACAATGAATGAAATACTATTCGTCTAATTTGTATCTGCTGAGTTCCTTTAGTGAGCTAAATCCTCTTTACATTCGCTTCTTGACCTCATTTGTGGTGACCTTTTTCTTTCTTTGATTTGTTCTTTTCCTGCATTTTCTTCTTCTTTGCTTCAACTGAAACCCATGTATAATCTGCTGGAATCGCAAATGGGTCTGGAATAGTTTCTATCCTACTGCTAGAACCAGTAGTGGACAAGCCAGGGCGATGGTAAGGAGCTCTAATCCACTGAAACCAAGATGAACTCGAGGATTGCATCCCTGCTGGACTCTCTCTGTCTGCAGAAGTGGGGCTCGACGGGGGTGTTATGAATTCATCCACTGGTGCTAATTCTTCGAGTTTTGTAAAAGTGACAATAACTCTGATAGTGGGAACCACTGGGATAGCAACCTAGATGTAAACACAAGGGAACCAATCAGGAACTGAACTAGAAAATCAAATTACATATTAGACTAAATCAGTATGTATGACCAATAAAAATAGGAAGAAAGTGCCACCAATAATTACTGTGTACAATAAATAACTATAAGTACAGAAAGTTCCATGCTTAAAAACTGCAACCAGATTGTTAAAACTGGTTTTCTGTACTTCACATTAAAGACTACTATTCATAAAGGGTATATCTGACTTAATCAATCGCAATAACAAGACAATGGAGTATCATCCTTTAAGATACATTATAAAAGAGTTAATAAAGCACAGAACATTTGTTTCTCACATAATCCAATAGGTTAATTGTACATATTGGGAATATAACGTCTACTAGGGATGACTTTCTGATTATTATATAAATGTTCTCGTTCCTTTCTTATAGTTAACATTCCCATTAATTTCCACCTAGTTGAAATACTTTCTAAAAATCATTTTTTATATAACTACGGACATGTTATATTTAAGAAGTCAGTTAAGTACACCTAGCAACAGGATAAGTACAAGCACCCCTTGTAAACCTAAATCTTCTTTATCAATTACAGCACTTCCTCTTGTTGGCCAGAATTATGAATTGCATATTACAACAGCCAAAAAAGTCAATTGACTTTCTTTCTTAGTTTGGGGAATACCTAAACGTGACACCTAGAGTTTTGAGGCACAAAATGGTATTTCCTTAGCAAGCTAGTAACATTTTCTGACATCCATGACAAGTTATTACAAAAGGCCATTTTTGTTCATGACTTTGTTCCTGTGCCATCTGTGGTAAATTCCCTTTTAGGTTTTACCAACATTAGACAACAGACTTCCTCTATTGCAGGGCACTATTTACTTGAACTGGTGTTCATCCTCATGCAGATGCTTGATATACTGTGATCAACAACTGCTTCAGCACTCAACTTAATCCCTGGCGCATAATGATTATAATAGCATTTGTTATCTTCTCAGGCAACCACCCACAAGGGAGAAGATCATGGCATGCAGACCACGAAAGACAGCTAGATCTCATTTAAATTGGCTCAAAGAGGGACCAAAACCTCTATAAAGCAAAAACATGTGCACAAACAACCCAATGAGGCAACATGTAAATGTGTAACAACAGAGACAACATTCTAGGAAAGGTGAACATCAAGTCAGCATCTTGTTAAGAGGTATTTGATTGTTTGTACACAAAAGCTATGACACACAACCATGTGACTCCTGATATAGCTCTTATTGAGATTAAATTTTCATATACCTAAACCACCTTTGTCTAGCTTGGAGAGTCAAAGGTATGATAATGTCACTGACGCACTTCATAGAATACCCATATGCATTTCATAACATCTTTCTCAAATGCTTAGGTCGACCAAACTAAGGCATTGCCCAACAATTTCACATCTTCCAGATCCCAGTTACAAATACACTCTAAAAGTCGCACCACTGAATATTTCATGGTTAACTCACAGGATCTTATGATTGTGAGCTGAAGAGAACATAGAAAACAAAACAAGAGACAATAATATTTGTGGATTTGTGCAATTATACAAATTAATTATTTGAGTACCCCATAAGTTGAATTAATGTTATCGACAGAGATGTGCATATACTTATAGCTTGAGTTCAATCCAGTAAAAATATCACACTAAAGCCCCACAACTTGAACGTGGAAGTAAAAGACATGGAAAGGAAGAAAACAAACCTAATGATTGTTATACAGTTTAAACAAGAATTTGATATGGTTTAATGAATGAACCTGAATCCTAACGTGGAATTTGATATAGACTTACGGTTGAATGAACCTGAATCCTAATTTTGGAGAAGAACTAGAGCTCAAAGGGCAAAAGTCAAACATTCATGATGCATGTAAATTTATATTTTTTGTGCCTGTGCTCAAGAACCTACTATTCTAGCTGAAGATTCCAGATCAATTCATGTGCCATAGAATAGGCTTCCAGCAAAGCTCAAACTGTTAGCAAGGAACTTAGTTTATCTACCCACTTGGTTCACCAGAAAATCCCTCAATTATAAGTTTTAAAAAGTCTCATCTCTAATTCCTGTTCTAAGGACAGAGGTAAGATTAAGAACCAACTTTTCCGTTCCTGATCATTTTTACAAGGGTTAGCCCCTCGCTCAAATATGCAATAGTGACACACTTGTGATTTGATGATATCAGTTCTTTGATCACATAACATTGTCTACCAATCCATTGCTCAAGTCTAACCAATTTAATGAGAAAAAAAAAAAGTACCGATAGTACTAATAAAAATAGTAATTATTATAATAACAATAATATGGTAAGCAACAGAATAAAAATGCACAAACTGATCAATTTGAAATAAATATAACACAATAATCAATTAGTGCATGCCGAGGCAAGATCAAGTGGTAATCAGACGATCAGAATATGATTTCTAAGAAAATATGTACATACGTAGATGTGTTTGATATGATAATGCTTTTCTGTGCAAAGACTACATTAGGAGTCCTATTTTCTTAAATAAATTGGCATGCCTAAGTTGGTCAAAACATGTGCCTCAGACTTGAAAGCAGAACTCCCACAAAAATTTATTCACTTAAAGAGAAAGTAGCAGCCCGCACACCAAAGAAAAACCAAAACTATAGTAGATTGGAATGCAATTCATCTACAGAAATAAGATAAAACCAAATCAGGTAACAATGATAAAAAGTGGGGGCAGCATACCTTGACAGGAAAAGTTCCCATTGGAAGTTTAGTAGTTAGCAGTTCCCTCAAACGACGGATGGCCTTAACCTTGTTTGCTAGAATATCAAGCAAGGGCAACAGTTCCTCTGTTTGTAGAGGAAAGTTGGGGGAAAGCCAGAGGATAGGCCTTAGCCCTTTCTTATACTCATTCTCCTTGGTTGCATCCTTATGACGACTTCTGCTATCAGAACTCACTGAGGAAGATGCTTTCATATCTTTTGCTCTCCTGTGATCATCGCCCCTCACAACAGCGTCCACATTATTTCTTCCAGGTCTGCTTTGATTTCTCGATGGAGAATCTCCTAGCAGATCACTCACCTTCTCATCCACACAGAGAGAACTTCTTGGTGGGACAGCCTTTTTGAGCCCTTCATTTTTGGCATCCCGTTTCCTCCATCCACCAAACCATCCTTTCTTTTCCTGCTTAGTCTCTCCATTTCTACAATTGCTTACATCCTCAATAGGAATTTCTCTTGCCTCATAACAACTATGACGATGCTCAATAATTCCATCACCACTCTCGTTAGTCGATTCAGATGAATCCAGTTTCAGTGCAACTTCAAGTTGCCTCCTCTCATCCTCTGTCAAAATATCATCAAGCTCCTCACTTTCTGTTTCATTTTCATTGCAAGATGAGAAAAACTCATCATCTGTCATAGCCCCAGGGACCCGTCTAGACTTGATACTCACAACCACATTATGCATATCATATACCTTAGCCTTCCATGATCCAACCGTTTCTGTTTTCTCCTGCCGCCTCCAAGTCAATTGAGGTAAGAGAACTGCCTGAGTTACGTCAATCCCAGGCCGGAATATATTAGTCTGAGACATTGCAACCACTTCTTGCCGAACCTCTTCTTCAGTCGCTTGAGACCCAGCACCATCCAAAGCATTCATCACCTCCCTCTCCTTGTGTGAGATCATGCAAAGTGAGCCAGGAGGCACCTTGCCATCGTCAGACCCATCACCAAGGAAAAGAACACTCTGGTCAGAACGCTGGATCCTAAAACCGTCGAAACCAGCCAATGTCATGTCTGCTCTCAAATTCGCCCCCCTCTTCCAGATCTTGTATGTGTCTGATGGAGCAATCCTCGAAATGAAAGGAATCACAGAACTCTCAAAGTGGAATGTGATTTCCATATAGAAGTCTCTCATCCTACGCATGGTTCCAATTAAACGAGGCAACCTTCTGCACCATTTTGCCCAAGCCAATGGCTGATAGTGCCTAACGATAATCATGGAAATTGCCTCCTCTCTACTGCAAATTGCTTCCTGGAGTGCGCTCCACCCCTGCTCATTCTGCAAGCTCCAATCTGCGCCAGCAACCATAAGCATTTCGGTGGCTGTCTGGTCCCCAAGCTTTACAGCCAAGTGAAGAGGGGTGTCACGGTTTGGGACATCTCGTCGGTCAATGACGGCAGCAATAGCATCAGCCTTCTCTTCCTCGGCTAGTGAAGCTGATTCAGTACGAATCTCGGCAGGATTAGAGAGCCGCGGAAGAGCTCCGAGAATCCTCCTGAGACTGGCATAGTCCTTGGTGATGATGGCCTTGTGTGCAGGACTATGAGCATACTTTGAAACATCAATGGCAGCCATGCCTCAGGAGAACACAGAGCACCAAACCCACACTAACAGAACTCAAAACACAGCACAAAATGACAGTACAATCAGAACCCAGGAAGCGAATGCCAATGAAATGCAACAAAGGAAACAGACCCAGTTCAGAAATGATCAAGAAACTGACATATTCGATGTAAACGAATCAGACCCAATTCAAGAAAGGAAATTTGGGGGGGGACCCAATTCAAGGACGACGAAAAATATCACCTTTCTTTCTTGGGCGGCTTCTTCTTCTTCTTCTTCTTCTTCTTCTTAAGAAAGAGACGCCCTGCGAGTTTAGAGAAGAAGAGATGGTGGTGATCCCATCCAGATCAGACAAACCCAATAAAGAACAAGTAGAAGAAGAACATGCATGTGACTCGAACAAAATGCCACTTCGTCTTTTCTTTTATTTATTATTAACAATTGAAGAAGCTCCTTGGAGTAGGAAGGAATCAGGAAAGGAATAAACCCCAGCAAGTAACGCACACAAAGAACAAGTCTTTAAAGGAGTTTACCTCACAGACTAGTAACTCCAACAGGAAAAGAAAGGAATGGGAAGAAGAAGAAGAGAGGTCGGGGTGCCATTTTGTATACGTTTGTTGTTATTTTATCAAGACAAACAAAGATAAGAACAGAGCAAATTATAAAGAGAAGGTCAGAGAAAGGCAGGGGGTCCAAAACAGAAAGGCAGCATGTGACCAGAACCAGGCCAGGGAACCTGCTCTCCCCTTTCCTTTTCTCTTATTTACTACCACCATATATGCTGCTAGCCTACAATTTTTGTGTATTAAGACTCTCTTTTTTTGGTCGAATATTAATACATATCTTCACAATCGCATTTTTTTGGAAAATTATAATGGTCGTCAAAGTCTCAATATGGTTTTGTAGACCCTTAAATTGCACAAGATTGTCCACGCTTTAGTATAATTTGTTGATCTTCATTGACTTGACTAAACGGGTGCTACAATTTTATGACTTTATTTTTTGGCGTGACAATACTTCTGCTAGTGCTCTAGTCTTTCATTTCATTCTATTGTTGTACTTTTTTTTTTTGGCCGTGGAAGGCAAGGCAAAGTCTTTTTGAAAAAAGAAAGCTTTACAATTAAGATTTACAAAAACCAACCAGGTCAAACACAAAGCAAACAAGATAAATAAGGAAACATAACCAAACAGCTCATCGTTATCCAAACATCTAGCAAACCAACCAAGGCAGGGAAGGACGACGCGCGCCAACACGACCATCACCACGTATTGAAACTTCCGGTGACACAGAGACGTCACCGAGAACGCCGAAAACTTCCTAACACGAGAACACCGCACTAGGTTCAGCTCGATTGCAGAACAGGAGAAGGAAAAAGCTTGTGCTAACAATGCCACAAACAGATTCCTTATGTGACACAGAGATGTCACAGCTACTGCAACCAAGAGACTTGAACAAACCAAATCCCATCCAAACTATGATTGCCCAACCTTAAAACCATACAAAACATCATGCAACATCATCAGCATAACGCCTGGCAACGAATTACCAGACAGAACTGTAACCAAAGAAAGCCAAAAAGAGAAAGAGAAAACGAGAGTGGCAGCCGCGGAATCGCAGATATGCCGTTGTATGATATACGATACAACACCGAATTCGGAGTACCAAATCGGTGAACTTTCGTTGAGAATATTGATTGATGAAAAAGATATGCACCCATGTGAAGAATTTGAGATTGGAAAAATAGGAGAAAGAGAGGGATATGTTATCTGAGATTGAAGGAATAGGAAGATCTGGGCATCGATGATGGGAAAAGGAAGGAAAAGCAAAGGGAAATCAAGCCTGCCACCACCGGGGCAGAGATCAACCACGAAAACAGGTCGGGAAGAGACCACTAAAGTCTGGAAGAGTAGAGGACTACGGAGGAAAAGGAAGAGAGAAGCGAGAGCCTCTCTCTCCTCTAGAAAAAACATTCTATTGTTGTACTTGGCATATCAAAGTTGAGGAATACTGTGTACTTTTGTTTTGTTTGAATCAAGCCTATAGGACGAATTGGTATATTCATCCAAACATGATAATATCTCCGTCAACAAACAGTCAAACACTACTCGAACTCAACTTCCACCTTAATCTTCATAATATTGGAACTTGTGTGGTATTAATCCCACATTGAAGAAGAATTAAATGTGCGAGTTTTTATATGAAAATACTCATGTGACTCATTAAATAGATAATAGGCCTAATATGGGCTTGGTGGGCTTTCTATTGGGTTTTTCAATAGAAATAAATATATATATATATATATTTAATAAAAGTCAAAGATTGGGCCTTGGGCCTTGGGGCTCTCTTGATTAAATCCGAATTTAATTTTGAAAAATTAATATTATTTAATTTTATTATTAATTCGGGTAAATATCAAAAAGACATAACTGTCCGAGCAGTTGTGTCTGTCTGAACAGTTATGTCTGTGACTTTTATATAAGGACGACTTCTATCGTTGTTTTTGATCATCGAATCATTCTTCTTCTTCCTCCCCAAAACTATTTCTTCTGAAGCATAAAGTAAATTCGTCAGGGTTAAGTTCTTGTGCAAGAACTTGAACCAGATAGTTGTATTCTCTAGATAGACGTCCGAAACTGCAGCACAAGCGGGGACGAATTTCTGTCTTAGGTCACTGCACGGCAAACCTCTATCTGATCAATCAAGTTAGTGTTTTTCGTTTTATGTCGTTGTTGTTTTCAAATTCATTTAATTTCGTTGTGTTATATAATATAGTGTGTGTTTTAAACGAATATTGGATTGGTTCTAACACATAATACGACTCTTCCAAGTAGTTCGGTCGAATACCTTCATATCTTCAAGGGTGCTACCCACCATGCACATGAGTCTATGTGAATGAAAAACCGGTGGAACCTCCAGCAGGGTAATCCAGTAGGAGGACGTCACAAGGGGAACCTCTTCAACATCATCATACTCGGGTAGGGCGGCTAGTTGGCGATTAAAACCCCAAGAGCCACCATGCCAAACCCTGATTTTGTCGCTCGGATCTGTGAAGATGATTAGCATCCGGCCTCCGTCAACTGGTTCAATCTTAAATTTCACAAAGAGTTGCCAAGCAATCTTGAACATACCTATGAAATAAGTAGTAATTTAAGTCCACCGCCTTCTTCCCTGATAGTTGCATATTTGTGCGACTTTTATCATGCTAATTATTCTTATTACTTATTTATTTTGTGATGTTTTCCTATTTTTAATTAACTTTATTTGTTTTTAGGTGTTTTGAAGTCAAACAAAGAAAAAGGAGATAATTGGGCTTAATTAGGATCCCTAATCCTAGTTGGATTGGTGATGGACGTGAGATATAGGTTAACTAACCTATTTATACAAGGGAGCAGCCGAACAAGAGAGGAGGCCGGACAAGAACCAGAGAGAAAAAGAGAAGAAAGAAAGGGAAGAAAGAAAGAGAAGAAAAAAAGAGAGAAGGAGAAGAAAGAAAGGAGAGGAAAAAGAACTCGATCGGCAAAGATCTTCTTCAATCAAGTTTTCTTCTTCTCACTCTTATTTCATCTTCCATGTATTCTCTGATGTTCTTAATCAAGATTATGTGTAACTAAACTCCTTAGTAGTTAGGGGCTGATCAAAGCCCTAGATATGTCTTCGATTTCGAACCCCAATTGATTTATATAATTTTAGATGAGAATTTCTTCACTGATTGTTCATTGATAATTCTATTGCATGTTTCATTGAGTCGACACTTTGATGCATGTTTTAGGGTTTATTATTTTGAATGTGTTTATGACTGACATATCGTTGCATATTCTATGAGAGATAACAAGTTCTTTCCAGGTACTTGTGTGAAGTGATTCCTTGGTAATCTAAGGCTACCGACATTGACCTTAGATTCTTTGTTGCTACTCAAACGTTCTTAGATCTTCATGATTTCAGTTATTTTGATCTAGATACCGACATTTCATAGATCAATTAATTGGGAATATAGTTAAGTCGATACCGACATTTCACTTAACATGGCAAGTAAGAGATCGTAATACGGTTAATGACCTAACGACATTGGCTTAACTGTGAGTGCATTCATCTTTAGTCATTGATATTGTTTTGGGGTGATTGAAGCGTATCTAGTGGTGGAGAGAAGTTCCTAGCTATTGTGTCTCTCATATTTACATCCATATTCACTTTTTAATATTCTGTTTTCAGCAGTACTTCTGTTTTATCTATTTTTGTTCACCAACCAAAACAACTCCGAATACCCTCAAAATTTGTGTGGTAGTCCGCCACTGTGTCTAGTTACTGTTTATTTAATTTCATAATTTTTGGTTGAGTCTAGATTAGCTAATTAATTAGGTTTCTGCTCCTAGGTCGAGTCTGCCAGATTTCTGGTTTACGCGTCTGTTTGTGTTTCTTGTGTGTTTAAGTCTTAGTATCACCAATCCTCTGCGGGTAATGACCCCTATTTGCCATTTACTACATTGATATAATTGATTTGATAATAGGGTATCTTTGTAGGTGCTTTTGCGCCTATCATTCCCCCTATTAGAGCTAAAGAGGATGTAAGTCTCGCAACCATGACATCGATATCATGATTATCCTCTATCAGAAACTTGTGGAGCCGCTCATTGTTTCAGAAAAAACCTAACTCTAGGAGAAGAGGAGAGACCATTGCTGAACTAATCGTACCTTTGATCTGTATAGATTTAGAATACATTTGATCGGTTGTTAACTGGAGTATCCTTTCACAGAAAGACGATAGTAGAGGTATAACTACCATACCATATTCCTATTAATAAAGGAAATATACAAGTTTATTAATAGAAGTGAAATCCACACTCCCACTTTCTATTTTTGGTAACTATATTTTTTTCCTTAGTGACTCAAATTTTGTATTCTTATGAGAATGATGACTACAAATAGAAAGTGGGAGTGCAGATTTCAGTTTAGGAAGTGTAGATTTCACTTCTTTTTTATTAATTGTCCATCATGAACACTTTCTTTTATTAATTGTGTAGAAATTTTGGACTTAAAATGTTGAGCAAGCTATCGAATATCCTGAACCAACAAAATGATACGGCAATGAGTCTAGATCCGATTATTGATTAAGTATATGATGAGAAAGTTGATGTCAAAGACAAAAGACTAGCATATCATCTGAAAATTTATCCATAAAATCGGTTTCTGAGAGTATCTCCAACTGCTTCCCCAAAATTTCTTTAAAATGGAGAAGCAAAAGTCAAAATCTCCAAAAAAAAATTTCTCTAACTCCAACAGCTTCCCCATTTTGAAGATTTTGACATATATTACTATAATTAAATATTCTACATCATTTTTAATTATAACAAAAAAAATTCTATATCTTATTATAACAATAAAATACCCAACAATATATTTTATATATTTTTCTTCTCATTCGAGTATGTGAGGAATTTATGACAATGTTAATTTCGATAATTTAAGGAAGGAAGACTTTGCTACAAATTTGGGAAAAAAAATACTTCTCTTTCTTCTCCATCCCCATTTTGGGGAATGAAATAAGAAAGCTGTTGGACCTAAAAACAGTTTTATATTCCTTATAATTAAGAAGTTCAAAAAAATAAAGAAACTGTTGAAGATGCTGTGATCTTAAGCATGGCTCTCCCAGCTTATTCTTGTGCTGTTATTCTCAAATTGACGTGGAAGTTACGAAAGGTTGACTTGGATGACAAAAGGTTGACTTGGGTTGGGTTGGGCTGTTTGTTTTATACAAAACGACCCGAAAAGAACAAGTGACCCAAGGCGTAGGTTGGACCCTAATCGACCCGACCCGACCCTTTAAGAGATCGTGTTGTTTGAGAATTGAGATCATCATCTCTCTCCTGGTTCCTCTTCTCTCTTCAACCAAAATCATCATCAGGTTTCATTCTGCCTCCCAATGTTTGAATTCAATTCCTTCTTATTCGCTGTCAAGTTCTTTCTTCCCCATATTCTGGTTCTATCTGTGATTGCTCCTTTATCTGTGTTTTCTTTATTGGAATTCATTGTCTGATTTCTCTTGTTTGAATCGTCCTTATTCATTTTAGCTTTTGGGTGATTGTTAACTCATGCAAGATTCAAACTTTATGTTTTCTGTAAAATTCTAGTGTCTTAGTTGGTGATTCAATACAATTTGTTTCAAAAAGAGCAATGCCACAATTTTAAGTTATAAATTTTTGAGCAATACATGAATTTACAGGATCAGCTCCTCTCCATTTGCAGTACCAAAAGGAATGGCCCAGTTCAATCAGAGGTTTTCTTAATCTTCTTGATCGAACCGGGATTCAAGAATGGGCCTTTCCCTTTGCTTGGCAAATGAAGATGAGCCTTATCAAACTTGTCAAGGTTCTTAGCATTGCATGGACTTAATCTATTGCATTATGATCCTCCCTTTAGTTATTCTATAACATGTGTGACTTCACCATCCATCTAGTTTTGAGCAAAAGTCTTTCATTTATGTTCCTTTGTTCACTTTTATCTCATAGTCTACGTACACAGAGACAGCAATCCATGCTGTGTTGCCAAAAGCTTGACTGAACAATGACACTTTTCCAGTCAGTACTAGTTAAACTTAAGCTCATTTGACTTCTGTTCATTTCTTATATAAAGAAATATCTACAAAATAGTTTTCACCAATATTTTCATATCTGCATAGTTGCATACTTAGAGTTTTCTATAGAATGTGCTTACTAATCTTGTGACTGGCTGGCTATTTATTCGTTATAGTTTTAGTTTTAATTGCTGCAGATTATGGAGGACATGGACATCGATCACGTGGTTATACCTGACACGCCCCCACCTGAAAGATATGCTGCCAGACATGGTGTTTCCAGGGAACCTGCCGGTAAAGTCTTTAATTCTCCATTAGCTAACAAGTTGAATAATTCAGACTTTGTTGACGAGAAATCACTGAATGGTTCAGGGGTCAAGGACAGATTCATCTATGAGAATGGTCACTGTAAAAGAGTTGTTATTCGTCCTCCGAGAAATCCCAGCAATCTTGCAATTCAAAATGGCTCTGCAGAGGCTAATTCATCGGCTTCCCAGAATGCTCACCTCTTTAGGAGACCCGCAGTTGGCAGAAATTCCAGTTGTGAGACCAAACATTCTTCTGGGACCGAAAACTTGGACAGAGGAAAGTCCATAAGAATTAAAGCATTGTCTAAATCTTCTGCATGTCCAGAAAACACAGAAGTTCTTGATTTAACTGAACAGAATGGTCAATCCCAGTTGCACCGAAAGGTATTTCCACATGGAAAATTAGATGATGTTGTTCAAGGCACAAGAAACCGGCAGATAATATCAGATGGCAGTTCTACAGATTGCTCTATAAATTATTTGGAGAGATCAAGATATGCCAATAATGCTAAAGAAAAAACAGATGACAGTACATATACTGGTGTGGGTTTGCCGGTGCCTATGGGGAAAAGGCTTGATCTGCCTACTGAGCCTCAACATAAAACAGAGCATCAAAAGCCCTTGGCGCTTCATTCTTTTACCCTGCCAAGAGTCAGTGGCCAGAAAAGATTGGTAAGGAATGGTTGTATATCCCCACATAATATAGCAACAAGGTCTAAACAATTAGATGTAGAGAATAATACAAGTTCCAAGAATAATGACCACAGTCATGCTGTTGATGCGGTTTCCAGTGGTCCACCATATGTCATAGATGCAAATGATGTGGTCACTGAAGACAATATAAGGGAAAGAGCGAAAGGGAAAGGGGTAATGGTTCAACCTTCTAGACCAAGAGAGAATAATGCAAGAATTGTTGAAACATCAACCAGGTACTTTTGTTCAAGATGTTCTGAAGTAAATGTTATACTTGTTTTTGTTTAATGAGTAGCTTGGACTTATCTTATTCAATTCCTGTCATTCTACCATACATAGTTAATTTCCAAATTTCAAGAATTGTCTTTTGCCATCTTTTGTGTACTGCGTAGTTTGGTTTGTTTTATAACTCTTGTGTAATTTTTATGGCTAATGTCTTTGGCACTTCATTTTGCCATGTATTTTACCCTCTTGCACTCCCCTTAATGTAGTTAAGCTGATAGATAATAATGTTTATGGGCCAATGTTTTAGTTATTTTTAATTTTTTTAATTTTCACACTCCCCTCAATTTAATCATCAATCCAAGTGCCATAAACATTGTTTTATCTTTCAGCGTTCATATGCTCTCTTCACTTACCAAAATCTTTGAATCTGATGACATGATATGTTTTTGCCACAGTCTTCTGAATGACAATATCGAAGCTAATAGAACCAGATATGTTGGCAAAGATATATCTGTATGCTCTGAAGGTGGCTGGAGAAGTACGCGTAATCATTCAAGGACATTAGATCCACTTTTATCTGACTCAGCTGAGCATCTTCCCAGAATAATTAGTGGTGCTGGAAACTTTGTAAATCAACATGGAAGCAGAGTAGGGAGGAAGGATACTTGGAAGGAAGGAAACTTCGTAAATTTTGCAGACGATTTGAATTCAAATCAATCAACAGTTGTATCTGAGCCAGGCTGGATGGCTGGACAACATCGTGAAGGAAAGAGAGTTATTAGAAGGGAGAAGAAACGGGGATTAAGTATGGGAAATCATGGTGAAGGCTCTACATTGGATATTATGGGAAATAATGTTGACTCCGACATTATGTTTCTTGGTTCATCTGATACATCTGAAAGTTCAAAATCATCCAGGATTCACAGACCTCAGTTTCAGGAAATGTTGAGGCCAGTTATTGAAGTTGATGAGTTGTCACCTGCCGCAGGTCCCTCTGACCCCCAAGGTATCAATTCAATGAGTGATGATTCGGAGGCCAAGGCAAGGCAACTAGAAGCTGATGAGATGTTGGCACGTGAACTGCAGGAACAATTGTATCATGAGATGCCTGCTTTTGGTGGTGGCGAGGTTAGTGCTTTTTACTAGACTTTATTTGTGGGTTTGTGCAGGTGGAGACATTCTGAATCTCTTTCACCACGTGTTCATATCTGTTCACCTTGTGGCAGATTGATGAACATCTAGCTTGGGCACTTCAGCGGGAGGAGAATGCTTTTACTACCTCATCTAGTGGAAGGCATAATATACCTGATAGTGTAAGTTAGCACCTTCATTTTCTGAGATCTGTTATAGTATGATATCCTAGTTATTATTAATTTGGTCCTTATATCTAGTATATTAGATATATTACCACGATGTAACCATTTACTGTTCTGTCAGTCTGCCAGTGGCCCAGGCCTTTATTCCTATAATCTGAAAAAGGCAAAGGGTTGAATTTCTGTTAGAATGTTATTTTAAGAAAAGGGTTTATCTTATTGTGTTGTCTTGGAGGACCTCAGTTGAAACAACTTGTATGGAAACTGTGTATTGCGTGCAGGATTGTCTTCTCTGGAGATCCTCATGACTAAAGTTAAATACATGATTCTTAGTCTGCCCTGGTGCAAATCATCTATAAGAAGGCCATAATTCAGAAATTCTGTCAATGATTTGCTTTTCCAGTATGAAATTTAGTGAATGTTCAATTGGGAGATAAAAGTGAGACATAAAAAAAAGATGCGAGATAAAGGTTATTGGTAACATTTTCGTATGAGTTCATTTGCTTTCTTTTTGAAGCACATGCTAAATGATAGTAGATGAGGGTTATTATTCCTATAAAAATGATTTAGTTCCTTAGTAAGTGGACATTAATATATAATGACTGCCTCAATTAAGTTGTTTCTGGAAATATTTTGTGTTCTTATATGGTTTTATATTATGTAGAGAGGCTCCACGATATTGCATTCTCATAGACGGGCCCAGTCACAGCCTTCTCAAAATCCTTCAACTAGGAGAGGAGGCCAGGCTCGAGTTCCTAGCTCTTCTGCAGTGGCACAGTTAAGGAATCGCCTTCGCAACCAGGCTCCTAGAGTATCAAATAGAAGAAGGAATCTGCGAGGTCCTTTTCCTTCTGACATGGATCTAGACATGGTACTTGTATCCATCCTTTCTATTTTCTAGGGCCTAAAAAGTTCTTTTTCAAGTTACAGTCTAACTCTTAGTTTTGATTGTTTTGCGTTATAATTGTGCTCTCTGTCATCATATGCAGAGACTGAATATACTTGAAGCTTTGGAGACTGCTGTTGGGGATGTCGGAGATGTGGGATTGAATAATCACATGTTTCAACTTCAGCGAGATTTCACCGCGTAAGATTCTAGTCTTTGTTTTCTATTTGTCTAGTGTATCTGTATGGCACAAAAAAGGTGCTGGTTATATTCACCAATTTCATACAGCCATGTTGAGCTTTGACATGATTAATCTTTATGACTTTGTTTGCTCCCAAAGTATATTTCTGTTTATTTGTTTTCAAATGTCTGTAAAAATTTCAGTTACCTTGTACCTCCTTTTTATTTTCTTGCAGCAATGACTATGAGATGTTATTGGCACTTGATGAGAACAATCATCAACTTGGCGGTGCGACAGCTAATCAAATTAATAATTTGCCTCAGTCTACAGTACAGGTAGGTGGAGTAGAACATGAGCAAGTACAGAAACATGATCATAATAAATTTTTGCTTGTTGTAGTGGTCGTGCACCCCATTTAGAGGTCTGATGTATTGTTTGTGGTTCCTTTGTTGTATAGACTGATGCCTCGGAAGAAGCTTGTGCAATCTGTCTTGAAACACCAACACTTGGAGAAACAGTTCGGCATCTTCCTTGCTTGCACAGATTTCACAAAGATGTAGGGATTTGCATTTTTGTTTAGGTATTTTTACTTTTTGGAAATGAAGCCATTAGGTATCTCACTTTCTGTTTTTTTGGCTCTTGTATCTCTCTCTTTTCCCTCCCTCCATTCTCAGTGTATTGATCCATGGCTCAACAGAAAAACTTCATGCCCAGTCTGCAAATGTTCGATCAGTTAGCTTGTGCTGTGATTCAATGCTCAGGCCATCTTGTGAATTGTGATAACAGAATATCTCGCCAGTAGTCTTCTGAGGTGAGGTGTATTCATTTATGTTCTGCCTAAGGATGTTAATAGTAGCGAATATGAGTTTGATGAAGTTTTAGTATTATAGAATAGGCTAGCACTGGAGAAATCATTAAAATTGGGAATATTAAGGTATCTAAACTATTGTCTAACAAATCAATGAACACCGGCCAAGCTTCCTCTCATTACCAATTAATGTCTTGTCTGAAGAGTTCAAACACTGGCAAAGCTATACTTACGAGGATGGTAGACCTCAAAATCTTGGCTTCGCTGTGTTATGTAGCAACACACCTGATAGGTGTGGGAGTGGGTAAGAGTCAACTTGTGGGTTATTTGTTCTGGCTTTCTTTTGTGGTTTGACATTTTTGAATCCTTAGGGGTTACCACTAATATAGCTGCTATGTGACATAGAAGAGTTTGCGCCAATTCCTTGAAATTTGCACATATTTCAAAACACTTGATAGAAGCACCAGCAATTTGTCTACAGGATTACATTAGAGGACCTATAAGTCACTAGTCTGACCTGTATTTAATTGAAAAGTTACTATTCACTTTTGCCCCAATTCAGTCTCTAGCTTCATCATACAGCCCATGAGTTTACAAATTGTGATGCAAGGCTTCAAATTCCACATTTGTGATATTAGTCTGTCAATGCCATTTTATCTAAAATGACATATTCAAGTAGCACCTGATTTAAATTTTTTAATCTTCCCAACTTTGTCGTATTCCTCAGCAAGCCATCTAACTTCTCAGTTATAACCTTGGCTGCACAGGGTACAAACTACAACGGAAGCTCTGGACATCTATTTTGCCATTGGTAACAACTGATCTGCACGCCGAGGTGATTCGAGGATTTACGACAAGCTTTCAATGTGAAAGTCCTGATAGTTTGTAAATCTGTAACTTCTAGCTATTGATTTTGGCAATGTGAGCCAAGATGGCTTGTTGTATTGCATTCTTGTATTTTCTGCATCAAGCGAATGGTGCATTATGACATTAAATTGCAAGGTGATATTGTTCATTGATCTCAAATGTAAAACTGGTTGTGATTACTGATTAGAGGATGTCGCGTTGCAATGATTAGAGGATGTTCTTCCTGGTGAACAATGCAATTGAGGCCGGGGACCTGTAGATTTATTCGATAGGCATCTCATGCTGTCTATACCTTTCCTTTTCTTATGAATTACAAGCATTTTTTTTACTAGACCCCCTTTGATATACCCATTCATGGTCAATAAACCTCAATCATATCATCAAATTATATATATTTTTTTTTCCAGTGACATCAATTTCAGAAAAATTTATTCTATCATGAATCATATATAAGGGACAAAAAAACATCAGCAAGTTAAACGCATATAAAAAAGGGTTTAGGGTTTATTACACCTTATTCAATGGTTACTTTTTGGTAAATGCAATGTCTAATCTTATTTTTTGTACGAGTTATATATTTAATTTAATAATTCAAAACAAAAGGAAGTATATTAGCATATTTAGATGTCCTAATAGCAAGTCTACGGACATGCATCTTCAGTCTCCAAAAATAGAAATCTATGTAAACCAGGAAGAACCCAAAGATAGTCACCAGATTTATATGGAAAACGGACGTGTTCAGCAGGAGCTCAAACAAATTATAAGTATGGTAGTAGTGGCATCCCCATACATGGACATCAACAATGAAGATTAAGGACAGTCAATCATGTCCATATCATTTCAATGCAGAGATATATGAGGTGGGCAGGGCTTGATTAACTAGAAAAGAAAAGTAGAAAACAGGTATACCAAATTACCAATTACAGTTTTAGGCACTGCTTTAGTGGCGCAAACCCAATGTTATTGAGATGAAGTCCTATAAAATGGAACTTTTTAGGTTGGACAAAAATGAATATGCCAACAAGTGGGAGGTCTGGGAGAACAAACCAACTACATGTGTATTCCATCCCAATAAACAAGGTCAGAATGACCGATGTGATTATAGTACCCAACGAAAAACTTAGCAACGTTATTCCAGTGCTTTACTATGATTTTCAGACTCCACCAAACATTATTGATTGGAATAGCTCCTGTCACTAACCATTCTCTTCTACCGAGCATCCTTGGATAAGAAGTTGAGTGATTCAACCTTGCGAGCATTGCAGAGTTCATCGGTCCGGTCTCCTCTTTCAAAAACGGCGGCTGCACCCATCCCTGTGCCTGTATTTGCATTATAAGATCCATAATTAACATTTGCAATGGTTTGAGTATTATCAATATTTTTATACACAAGAGGAGAGGGAGACCGAACCTATGCACATTGAGATCACTCCATAGCGGCAGTCTTTACCACGACGCTTCATCTCATGCAAAAGAGTGGCAACACAACGGGCACCTATAAGGGATCAATCAGGTCCTTCAGACAACATTTACTTGAACTGTAGTGATGAAATCTGTAAACATATCTAACTGCAAATTCTGAGACAAGTGATATAACCCAAACAATTTAATCCCAACCCCCAAGTCTCTATGCTATTACAAAGACGAGCAAATTCCCAACAACGAATGGATACACGCTAAAGAACCAGTGTGCATTTCCAAAAAAAAATCAAGATCAAACCCAGAAAATCGAAAATTAACAGGTACATACAAGATATAACATTCCAGCATGCAGCAAGCTTATTCAGTCATCAGAATGCAATTGCCCGATAACACATGGATGCATCGCCAAACTATATTGAATATTGCTCAATATTTAACCACTGAAAGATCTAGTAACTTGAAGATTGTAACTATGGTGCAGCATTGTCGCTACTGAATAGAATATTATAAACATACCTGTTGCACCAAGTGGATGGCCAATGGCCATTGCACCTCCGTTAACATTGATTTTTTCTGGATCAAGTCCCAGCTTGTTACGGCAATACACAAATTGGGATGCAAAAGCCTACAGTTGCATTTTCTCTGTCAATCTACACTCGCATGGCATGAAAGCAGAAGCAGATGTTCAACCATAATTTAATAACTACCTCATTTATCTCAAACAGGTCAATATCATCAAGCTCTAAACCAGCTGCCTTAACTGCAACTGGAATTGCAGCAGCTGGGCCAACACCCATGATGGCAGGATCCACACCAACAGCAACAAAACTCCTGCCCAACCGAGAACCAAAAACAGTGAGACACCAGATGATAACATCACCATACATGAGAAAATATCACTCTCTCCAACAACTACGATACTGAATTGTAGTTCCGTAAATTTAGACGAAACATAGATCCCATGTCAATAAGAAAATTTTGAGATAGTAAGATTTTGAATGGAGAAAAGCAGGTTACACAACAATGACTGCCCCCTCCCTCCCTAATGAATCAAACCGCTCCTGTGACTTAGAAGCGTGGCGTGATAGAAAAGCATACCTGAATACACCAAGAATCGGCAATCCTTTTTGGTCGGCAACACTTCTCTTCATCAAGAGAACAGCTCCAGCACCATCACTAACTTGACTAGAATTACCTGAAAGGAATGCACCGAATGAAAATAATAAAAACCAGATTTTACAGGGCGAATCCTATATTTTACTCGTCTAGCTTTAATTGTGCATGCTCGGTCAGAAGATTACCAGCAGTGGTGGTCCCATCTTTCTTAAACACAGGCTTCAGCTTTGCTAGGCCCGCCAATGTTGTGTTTCGAATCCCATCATCAACAGAGATTGTAACACGTTTCTCATCACCAGATTTTGGATCAACAATCTATTTATATTGAGTGAATTCAGAATTTCAACAAAGACGACATCACAGATGCATCCAAACATTATCTGCAAAAACTGAAGTGGAATTGCGCATTACCTTGGTTGCCACAGGGATGATTTCATCTTTAAATCTACCAGCAGCAGTAGCAGCAGCTGCCTTTCTATGAGAGTCAACCTACCAATATTCAACAAAAAATTAAATACGTAAACAATAGCACGCAAACAAGGGTATAATAGCGGGCTAACAGATTTATCAACTTACTGCAGCCTGATCTTGCTCCTGTCTTGAAACACCAAAACGATGAGCAACATTTTCTGAGGTGACTCCCATAGGAAGAAGGCAATTCTGGGCTTGTTCAAAGATCTTTACCTGAAGACAATGCAAATTCATGTTAGAATGCTAGTTGGAAAAGGGTGCCCACATGTCTGCACACGCAAATATATAAAAACAGAGAGAAAGAGAGAGAGAGTACTTTAGGATTAACATCCCCTTCCCATGCCATTGGGTTGGCAGTCATGGATTCCAAACCAGCGCCAATGCCTACATGAAACAATCCAAATAAAACACTAAAGCTAGGCCGCGCTCCATAGTATCCCGAGACGAATAAAAACTAGTACGAAACACTGACCAATATCATAAAACCCTGCTCTAATGGCAGCAGCAACATCAGCAACTGCTTGGAGGCCAGACGAACATTGTCTGTTCACAGTTCTAACCGGCACAGTCTCTGCAAAAGAGACACCCTCGTATGAGTCAAAGCCACCAGATGTTGAAAGAGCAAGTAGAAAATAGCGCGCACATACCAGGGAAGCCAGCATAGAAAGCAGCCATCCTGCATTCGCTGGCTCTCTGAGATCCTGGGGCCAAGACGGTACCGACGACGATATCCCCGACTTCCTTGGGATTGAGATTGGTTTTCTCTACCACGGCCTGCAGCAATTTGATTAGTGATTTGACACGGAAATGAAGGAAAGAAGAGCAGAAGAAGAAGCACCTTGAGGACGGGTGCGAGGAGATCATCAGCGTAAGTGTCCTTGAAGCCGCCACGCTTGGCCTTGCAGAGTGCAGTGCGATAAGCACTGCCAAGTAGTCATGAGAATCAGAATCGAGGAGAATTGGGATTTGGGGAACAAGTGAGTATACTTACGCAACGATGACGACATCGTCCCCAAAGACATGATTCCTAGCATACGCAGCGCTATCCCCAGCCGCACATACCGACGCCTAAAGCAAGCAATTCAGGAATCAATCAATCAAAGGTAGGTAGCTGAATTAGAATTAGGAAAGAGAAAGAGAGAGAGAGGCTTACGGAGAGAGAAGAGTCGTCGGAAGAAGAAGGAGGTCGGAGATGGTCGAGGAGAACCTTCTGCCTGTTGATCGCTTTCTCCATACTCTTGATAATTGAAACAAGGAAATGAAAGGAGCGCTAAGACAAAGCAAAGCAAAATAGTGTGCGGGGTTGTTTGTTTATATAGCTAGAGAGAGAGAGAGAGCTGAGGGCGGTTTGTTAGATCTGTACGTTTCTCTAAAATCTCAGCTCTCTCTCTCTATCCGCGCGTGCTTTCACTTTCTTCCGTTATCCTCTTCGATTCGACCTTCTCTTCCGTTAGAGCACACTACTGACATTATTAGTAAGGGAACGTTTCGCTTGACGTAACTGTAAAATTGACAAGGATGGGAGACACGCGCGTTGCAGGGACGTGTACGCACTGTGGAAAGATTGGGGATGCGTGCCATTATGGGTTGATAGAAGATAGAGATGACAGATAAAACTCATATCCTTCTCGGACAATGCAATAAACAGACTCGTATTCTTGGCCTGTTTCTCCCAAACAAAATGCTATTTCTCCCTATGGAACACTTTTTTTTAATTGGATTATTGTTTTAGCTATTTTTGGATATTTGGATATTTTTTTAATATAAAATACATATGCCTCTGACTGTAAATGTCTAGATAGAATTACGAAATAGGCGAATCGACGAGTGCTTCCACGATCCTGATGATGACATGCAATTTAACCTGATGATCTTAAAAGCCCTATGTTTATGTTTCAATCAAACGTTTACAATTGTTTTGGCCACGATCCTCAGCGCGCGGAGCAGAGGTTTCTAGCGAACAAAGAGAAAGGGGGAGTTGCGGGCGTGCCACCTCGCGGTCGAGGAAAAGGTTGCAGGTGTGCGAGATCTTGACTTCTGATCAGGCGACGGGGGTTTCAGGTGCCACCTCAGACGAGGATTTACAAGCACAAGCGATCGATACTCACGGCGGCGCGAGCAGAGCAACTATAGGGAGTTCAGAGAGCAGCTGGGGTGTAGAGTCCGGAGGGCTCTGAAGAAAGAACCTAAGCGGCGACGCTTAGGGTTAGGGTTTCGAGGAGCTCGAAGAGTAACTGGTTTTAGTTTGTATTTGTGTTTTGTTTGAGAGTTTGAGCCTGTGTTGCTTCAGCAGGGAAGTGAAGGCAGAGCTCCAGGGAGCGTTGGAGGTTCGACTAGGTCGAGGGTTTGTATACTTCTGTTGAGTAGTTGTTTGTTTTGTATTGAGAGTTGTCCCTTTCTGTAAGCCTTCGAGCCCTTTATATAGCAATCCGATTTGCGGCGGAAGAAAGATGATCATAGTTCAAGTCGAACTCTGAAACCCTAATAGCACAAGGGCACTGTTCCGCCCATGCGAACCAACCATCTTGTGACACATGTCCAGTTCGCACATTTCATTCCGCATAGGGCATTGCTTCCGCGCTGCCAACTGTAGACTCCTATGCGAACTAGAATGTCCTCATCCCGTGGGCTGTCACAGGATGCTATCTCGCGTGCTCCATATTTTGGTTAAGAGGATGTTCTATATTTTTCCGGGTTAGGGTTGTCCATTTTCAATGGAGGTTTGCCGAGTCCTTCGGTAAATTTTCCTTTGAGGTGGTCCCCGCAGGACTTACCTCAGGTTTCAGGGTGAAATTCGGGGTGAGTCTTGACAGTTGGTATCAGAGCTCTAGGTTTCATTTCCTGCTTCCATAATACTATCATATTTGCCTAAGAAGCACGTAGTTCCTATAGAGTGGTGGTCCGACCGCGGCGGATTCACTAGCATTTTATGCTCTGGATGCTATGTGTTATTAGGTATATGTGATAGTTCTGCTATTCTTATTTTTAGACTACTAAATATCTCCTTCCCTAGGTACTATGCCTCCTAGACGCCGACCCCGTGTGGCTACCTCGACCAACGCGAATGAGGGTGATGAGGTCAGAGGATTAGTTGATTCCATTGGGAGTATGCTGAGGGGTGTATTGGACAGGGTTCAGCACCCACAGTCTGTGAGGAAGAAGGATGTCTTTGATGCTGGGGCAATTGAGTTCAAGGGTGCCAAGGGACCCCTTGATGCATACACGTGGGTAGACAAGATGGAAAAGCTCGCTTCCATTTCGCGGGCTATTGCATCTCGCGAGCCTTAAAGGGGCTTTTTATATTAAATGGGCCACAGGGATTGGCCCGAAGCATATCAAAGACTTGTAACAATCTTCAACGATTAAAGTGGTGCGCGCGGACTCCGCATGTTGCTTCCTCGCGAAGTCTTCTACGCGAGCCAGTTCGCCAGCTCGCCTTGCCTCGCCTACGCGGAGAGTCCATCTCGCCTCGCCTACGCGGAGAGTCAATCTCGCCTCGCCTATGCGGACTGACAAATAGTAATTCAGCGCGCGAGCTAAGTGTTCCACGCGAACTGCGTAGTCCGCCTATGTCCATTCCGCGAGCGAGCTAAGTGAAGTCCAGTTAGCATGCAGTTCGTTCCGCGCGAAGTCTAACTCGGCTCGCGTGGTCTCACTGGCGGGCTATCACTTGTAAACTTAGAGAAACTTGGGCTCGCCGGTATAACATGGACCAAGAAATAATTAATATTTACATAAACATTTACTGTCCAGTAAAATATTAATCTAGGCGTAAACAAAAATAATCTTTGGGGCGCATCTCATGTTCATATTTACATTACAAGTTATATTGGTTCTTCACTAAATGTTCCTACTTTGTTCCTATATATGATTTAACCCCTCGATCACTTTTGAGTGTGTAAGCTTAATTTTCTAGTTTAGAGTTGTAGAACATCTAACCTGAGTATCATATATTTAGAGGTACTTCCTTGTTTTTGACATTTCTGTTTACATCAAAATTAATATTTTACTGGACAGTAAATGTCTAAATGAATATTAATTAAATTCTTGATTCACGTCACACCGGCGAGCCCAAATAACTGGGTTTACAAGTGGTGGCCCGCCGACAAAGTCATGTGAGTTAGGTGTATAGTTCGTATAGAAAACTAGAAGACGTGGGTTGACTTGGTCTGATGTTTAGCTGCCTACAAGGTGGCGCGAGCTAGATGATGCAGGTTGCATGCGAGATGGACTTCGCGTAAAAGTACATGAAGGCGAGGCGAAATGGCCCCGCGTAGGAGACTTCGCGAAGAAGTAAGAGGCGGAGTCCGCATGCACGTGACCACCTACGCCACATTTATCGTTGAAGACTCTTTGACGTGCTTTGAGCCAACTCCTGTGACCCTTTTAATGAAAAAGCCTTTTAAGTCTCGCGAGCTTCAGGAGCTCGCGGGATGGTTTGAGTTCGCAGCTCGCGCGAGATATGTTTCCACAAGGACTGTGACACCTCGCGAGATAAGGACGTTCCTAATTTGAGTCCGCATATGACTCTACAGTTGGGCAGCGCGGAGGCAGTGACCCATGCAAAATGGACATACGTCACGCAGATGGTCGGTTCATGCGGGTGAAGCAGTGTCCTTGTGGTATTCTGTTTCAGAGTCCGACTTGGATAGTGATTACTTCTGGCAGAAGGCGAGCTACTATGTAAAGGGGGCTCGAAGGCTTATAGAGCTCTCTAAAAAAAACACAACAACTTAATACAAACAAACAAACTTTCAACCCAGTTGATACCTTCGAGCCTCTCAAAACCCTAGTTCTAAGCGCACATTGCCTTAGTTCTCAGAGCCCTTTTAGACTCATCTCCGATCATTCTTGATCCCTCTTTGGTTGCTCTGCTCGCGACACATCGTGAGTATCGATTCGCTCAGTGCTCGTAATTCCTCGTCCGCGAGGTGGCACCAGAATCCCTTCGCTTGATTAAGAAGTCAAGACCCGACGCACTCTCTTTCCTCGTCCGCGAGGTAGCACGCCCGCATCTTTATTACTTTTGGTAGCTAATTACCTCTTTACTCCTTACTGAGGATCGTGGTCAAAACAATTTCTATGTGTTTCTGCAAGATTCCGTATACCTCGCAGAAGCTCTTGGCGTGATCTCTTCTCTTGGTCTTTGCTGACTAACTACCTGCAACAGGAGATCGACCGGGACTTACCGGTCTTTCTCTCTCCGATGGTTAAGTCAGTTGTGAGATTGGTGAAGTGTATTTAATGCCAGGAATTTCATTACCTCTTGGTTGACTTTGACATTGCATTTATAGCCCCGCGTGGACTTCTTTCTTGCCTGCTAAGCGATGTGGGACAAATGCGCTATTGTGGTTTGCTTATTTGGCCCTCTGTTGTGTGCCTCCTGCCCGACCCAGACTGCGATGACCTCCAGGACGAGGCCTGCTCGGTCCACCTCATGTTGGGCTTCTGGTAGCATCGTGGACTGATGAGGTATTTATCTACTACCGACAACACTATGTTTACTGCATTGCACGTACGCGTTCTTGAAAACGGATCAGCTTTCCAATCTATTTTGGACTTCTTGGATGATTCTATGACAACTTGTGAAGCGACTTGAATACAATAGACGCTAAGCGAATTTGGTTCCGTCATGCTGATTTTGTTTGAATGTTTGAAGTCGTATAACTATGTACAGGTCCTGCATTGAAAAAATTGGCAGATGAAAAGGGCATCAAACAATGCACCAATTTCTGTCCTTCCAAACCCTAAATCCAAAAAATAAGAAAGTAGAAACCAGTTGAAGAAGCAAAGGGGATACAATTTGAATTTCAGAGCATTTCAGAATGAGATGCTGATTTACAGTCATCATCTCTTCCATTACATCTTAACCTAAGGATCCATTACATGAACCAACTTCATATATTAGGGGGGGTTTATCTAATACCTAGAAGTAAAAAAGTAATATAGCTATACAACCAAATTCAAAATACAAAACCTCTTGCCATCAATTTCAGACTTCAGATGCGGCATGACACCATCCAGCAACATTCCCAAGCAATTTATTTTTGAACACACTTGAAACCACCGCAGATAGATAAAAATAAGATGAGGCCCAAGGCAACAACAATCCCCGCAACAATCAACTTCATCTTCATATTCTGAAACCACATCTTCCTTCTCATTTTTGTTCCTTGATGCTTGAAATCTTGAGCCTACAACACGCACAGCATTACAGCACCACATCAACACTCCAATTAAAACCATGAAATTATGGGGGGCAGGGTCTCCTGCATTCCATTCACAGTTGATAGTACTAACCTGGGAGCGGAGATTATCAGTTTTATCCACCAACAGCTCAATCTTCTCACCACGGTCAAGAACCTGCCTCATAGATGAATCATTAGCAACATAAGGAAACAAAATTAGTAACAGAAAACAACTAATATATAGATGACAGCCCTAGTAGTATAAAGAAAATTAGTGAGAGATATAACACAGGTAGACAGAAAGAGGATCGCCCAGAGCACAAAAACCATTTTGGGAAAGCCTTTTACTAATTTGACAGGAGCATGCACAATAAGGTTGTAACTTGATCAGTAGTCAACCCCCAAATTACTTACACACCCACTCTAAATGTCTAATTTTAAAATAGGACAAAACTACAGCGGCTCTTTCTACCTTCTCAATATTTTCCATCATAACACCCTTGACCTCAGAAACCTGAGCCTTCACTTTTGCAAGCTTGTTGATCTCTTCAGGATGCTCCACACAGTACTTCATGTGCTCCTTCAGCTTGGGTCTAAAACATCCACATCAAAGTTGAGCATATTAATGGAAAAGCAATTGTTGCACAATAATCTTCATCATGAAAACGAGTGCCTAAACAAAATACCCAAACTCTCTGTTCAAGCCATGGGCTGTTGCAGTCCCAGCTTTTCCACCAGCATATCTTTTGTTGAAATCATCCTTGATTCTTTCCAGATAGGCAATGGGAACTTGCCTACCTGCAGATTCAGCTGCAACTACACAGTAGGCTGTAGAATACGACACAGAGAATTTCAACCATGTCACTATATGGTGTAAGGGGTTAGCAACTAAATAAAAGGTTTGAAGATTCAACTGATCAAAGAGAAGAAATGTAAATGGTGTCAATCAAATCAGATGCTCAAATTACTTATCTAACATGGAATACGATTGATTTTATTAACCAAATGCTACACTAAGAAAATCACCCTCAAAGCAACGCACACAGAAGAAATAATGGCACAGACATAAACCATGCAGCCAAGAACAGATATAATATGCCGATAAGTAATATTAATCTCTTCCCCAATATGACTAATATTGGCCATACATGAAGTACTGTGTGGAAAAGGGCATAATAAACCAAACATCATGGAAATATTCTTCTTACAAAAACCAAAAAAACAAGAAACAAAAAGGCCATGGATCAAGAGCAGGAAAGGATGAAATCGAAAAGATACATACTGAAGCCGTTTTCGACGAGGTAATTGAAGGTGTGGCCGTCGCAATTGTAGGTGAACTTGTTGTTGGAGGCAGGAAGCTTCTGGAGGCATTGCGAGGCGATGCTTGTGAAATTGCCGGTGAACTCGGTGTACTCGGCCAGAATCACAGTGCCCCTTGCCACGAAGCTATAGATCAACGATTGTTGCCCCATCGATCACCCTCCCTATTCTTGCTTTTCTCTTCTTCCTTCTACGCAGATTCAGAGGTAGTCTTCGATGGGATCAATGCTTGTTTTACGCTCACACAAAACAAACACCTTTCTTTTCTCTCTCTCTTTTATCAACTCCTAAACAAAATAATAATTAAAAACCCGGCGCGGGTGTTTTGAAATTCCAGTTTGCTCTCGTGAACAAATTAAATTAAAAAGAAAAAAGAAAAAAGAAAAAAGAAAAAGAAAAAGAAAATGAGAGGAGGCGGAGAGCCCCGCAACAAATGTGGCAGCGTTCACATTCTGGTAAAAATAGGACCCCTCTCTCTTTCAACATGCTTCAAGCTTGGCCCCTCGATCCCTTCTCTGACTCTCTCACTTGGACTCTCTTCTCTTCTCTTCTCGAGGGCAATAAGGGAACAAGGGATCTGAGGGCAGTAAGGGAATTGTAGTAGCTCATTTGCCGCCATTTCGCTTGATCTTCCCGCCAATTATACATCTAAATCCCTAATTCCCCAAATTCCATATCGTCCACGAATGGAGATGGACATGGACGAGCTCGAGTTTCTTGAAGCCAACTATCGCCTCTACGAACAAGATTGCACGGAGGAGCACGAACCGCCGGAACCCTATCCAGAACAAGAAGAACAAGACCGGCTTCCCACGGCTCCCAAATCGCCACCGTCTACCGAATCCCAAATCAACGGCCACAAGCGTTTTCGACCAGTAGACGAAGCTGCCGAAGCTCCTGCTCCACAACGGAGCAGGATCGAAGATGAGGACTGGCTTCGTTACTCGCCGCCGCCGCACCAGAGCGCTGCGGAGAAGCTCGTGTCCAGGTATGCCTCGGAGATCGACGGCGATTTCATTCCTGTGACGGCGCCGGGTTTGGGCGATAGGGTTTATGCCAAGATTTCTAGGGTGGAGATGGAACAGCCTCTACGTAGAGGACGATCTCAATCTGCTGGAGGTACATCCGAATCTTGGCTTCATTTCTTGCGATGCGGTGTTACAGTTTGATTAGAGTCCAGTGTGATATTTTGCAGGTCTCATTTCGGAACCGATTCATGTTCTATTGCAAAGAATAGAGCAAGACGCGTTTACAAAGGTAATGCTTTATGATGAATATGACTCTTCATATTAAACCAAAGCTCAAAGTAGCACATACTGGTACTAGAGCAAGCTGATTGTCTCCTATAATGTGTTACTAAATTCAAAACAACTCAAGTGAAAATTCATTTTCTTTACCTTACCCATTAGTGAAAGATATTCATGATATGCTATAAAAGATGAGACACTGAACACAGACTAGTTCTAGGAAGGAATTTCCTTACAAATAACTTGTTTTCTCCATGTTGAAGGCCTTGCAAGCCAGTTCTAGAGATCAAGGTGATGTAATTCTTCCCGAAACACCAGTTGTGCATGAACGACTTTGGGTGGATAAATATGCTCCACACTCATTTACTGAGCTTCTCAGCGATGAACAGACAAATCGTGAGGTATTCCATTTCTACTAATGTGCTTTCCGTAATTCAGGTTGAAGTTAAAGCAAGGCATATATGTTTTTATGTACTGTTTTCATCCCTAAATGTTATCTGCCGCTTTCCCATTGCAGGTCCTGCTTTGGCTAAAACAATGGGATTCCTGTGTTTTTGGATCAGAGATTAGGAGCACAACAGATGAGGTTATGTCTGCTTTAAAACGACACAAACTTCCCGAGTCAAAGTTTCCAAGAAGTAACAGAGGATCCAGATGGAATAATGAAAAATTTAAGCATGTGCATGTCAATGGAATGAATCATGAAAATACTAATTCGAAAAGCGTTCAAGATTTGTCAAACAAGTCCCGGTCTACTGGTCCGCCAGAACACAAGGTAATGCATTTAATCAGATAATGTTCAGACATCATTCTTTTTTGTCCTGATGAAAATGCTTGACGAATTTTGTGCCTTCTTAAATGGAGCTATATTGCTTCAGGCACTTGTGAATCATTTCATGAGGTTAGCTATAAAGACAGACTAGACACCACTAACTTAAAACTAGACATATACATATATATCAATTTACATTTATTAGTACTAAAGGAGCTCAAGTTAGACAATACTAAGTGAAATCAAACTACTTAACAGGGTTAAGTCCTGAGACTAGCTATCAAGATATCGCATGAGAAGATACTTTCTTCTACTGCAATGGATTTTGTTAACCTTCTATGGGAGTTAAAGCTCTAGAAGGCCTATATGCAATATATAATTCTCTCTTCCTCAACAGACTTTATAACGATTAGCTTTAGTGATGATAACAGAAGCCATAATGTGTTATTGGATAGTAAGGTTTTGTGCTTCCATGTTTGTATCTGTATCTGTGCTACATAGGACTAATTCTTAGATTAACTTTTGGCCCTATGCACTATGGGCATTTCCGTCTCAACCAGAAAGGCATTATCATTTGATTGGGACCTCATGCTTAGTTTGGGATTTCCATAAGGATAGGTCATCTAAAGTATGTTTTTCTCAATATGTCACAAGTTGCAAAAGGGACAGTTATTTTCATGTCCACTTGATGAATTCAAATTTTCAGTTTTGCTTCTTAATATTTACAGCTTCCCCAATATTATCACCATTTCCTTTTCTTTTTATTGGAGAGGCGGGTTTCACTAACATAGTGTTCATGATTGCTGCAGATCCTTTTACTTTGTGGCCCACCAGGACTTGGAAAGACTACACTGGCACATGTAGCTGCAAAGCATTGTGGATACCGGGTGGTGGAGGTATGTTACGTACTTCTTAACAGAAAACACTTAATTTAGAGTAATTTATGGCCATATCTTGATTTTTTTCTTCATCCAAGAGTAATTCTGTATCATTTGATGTCATATTTGGGAATTACTTGTTATGCTGACGTATCATTTTCCTCAATGCTTTGCACACATTTCAAATCTTTTTGCGTGTGTATATATATTAAGTACCTCAACAATGTCATCCTTCCATACTAATAGGGAGATTATTTATCTCCATATGTGTATCTCCATATGGGTAAGCATATACCAGTGATTCCTGCTAGAGAGGATTCTGTCACTTCTTTTGGGAATGCCTATGGTTCACTTTGTATTCTGACACTTCCCTTTTTTAAGAAAGAAACAATCATATAAGGCTTTTGTACTGTGGCAAGTTTAGTTGAGAAGAGACTTATTTACTCGATAAGGGTTCGATGCTTTGTAGGTGAATGCTAGTGATGAACGATCATCATCAACTATTGGAGCTAAAATTCTTGATGTTGTTCAAATGAACTCAGTCTCAGCCGACTCGAGGCCAAAGTGTTTGGTTGGTTATTTTCATTTTTTCTGCTTAAATTTTTTATTGTGTGCGCATCACAATAATTAACTGCATCTCTGCATCTCTGCATCTCTTCCAGGTGATTGACGAAATAGATGGGGCACTTGGTGATGGAAAAGGTGCAGTTGAAGTTATTCTAAAAATGGTAATTGACTTGGATGTAAATATCACTATGTTTTTATCATATTCACATATTTAGTTTCCCATCTGACGCGTGTGTATAGGTTGGTGGCTTAGGGTAACTCATAGAGTACTTGTAAGTTGGTTTATTCATCACATCTTAGGAGTTGAAAAAGTAATTCATCACATCTTAGGAGTTGAAAAAGTAATTCATCACATCTTAGGAGTTGAAAAAGTAAATATCTATTACATAAGAAACATTAGTAATGTTGAAGTATAACCATCAATTAAATGGATTATAATACATAAATTTCCTTGGTAATGAATAGGCTTTTTATTGATTGATCAACGGTGCCAGGAGTCATATTAAGATCATAAAATTCAATTTGTTTTGGGCTGCTCAAACCTTGAGGTTGACTTTTTAAATCCTTCAAGAATTGGTTGAGTCGGGACTCAGTCTCAAACTTAGGATTAACATACATTGTCATATGATTTGTGTGCTCATTTAATTGCTTATATATGTTTACATTTAAGTTTTTTTTTCTTTTTTTATTCGGCCCTGCTATTTATCTAATTTTCATGATTTCCATAATCTGTAAATTTGACGCTGGATAGATGGGGCTACAGTGCTGGTTGCTGTACTTCTGTTACTGCTTGCTAAATTAAAGTTTTTGTAAGGTGGATAAAAATTATATCTCATTAGTTCTTAATCGTATGATTTATTTTTATAATCTGTTGTGCACACAGGTTTCTGCTGATAAGAAGTCTGATATGGAGAAGGAAAAGGTTGATAGAGAACAGACATCAGGAAAGGCATCTTCAAAAAAGGGGCGGAAATCTGCAGCGTTGACTAGACCAGTAAGTTACAATATTATTGAAGTAAGGAGTGATCAACTTTTGCTGCAGGATATCATAATATGTTGAATTTTCTGTTGTAGATAATTTGCATATGTAATGACCTATACGCACCTTCATTGAGACCGTTACGTCAGATAGCGAAGTAAGTCTTCCTCACCTATCGCTCGGTTAAAATATCATTGTAAATATGTTTTATCTCTATTGTGAAAGCATAATGTGAACTTTCTTCTACCTCTTAAGAAAGCGAGGATTGTAATCATAATGCTATGTAAACGTGTTTAGGATTAAATTAGTACAACAAGTACAACTAGTATTAAATTGGTCCCATGAGGCCACAACAAACATTAATAATTGTATATTTGTATTGAGGTCGACTTGTTGAAGACTTAATAGCTTATAAACATTACTGCTCTTTTACAGGGTTCATGTTTTTGTTCAACCAACATTGCTTGCTGTTTTTTTTTTCTCTCATTTCCATTTTAATAACAATATCACCAAGTACAGCTAGGTTTACTTTGTGACCGATGAGGCCATAACAAACATATAAATTATTCGTATTATTGTGGAGTTCTTGAAGAATTATTAGCTTGACAACATTACTTTCTCTTTTACAGGGTTCATGTATTTGTTCAACCAACAGTCAATCGAGTGGTGAGCAGGTACCTTTGCTGAAAGACAATGCTTTATTAGGTCCATTGTCATATAACTTTAGATGTTTGACACATGAGTTGGATATAATGCCATGATATACTTTTGTACCCTTGGTTTCACTTTTGACTAGTTTAATTCTGTAATTTGCAACTTGCAAAAGTTATCCACGTGGCTCCAAATTGTTAACCATGTCAGAGCCACGTTGGATCTCTGTCTGAAGTGCAAAGTTAACCAACTGGAGTACTAAAATTGTGCCAAATTGGTTTTCATGGGGATGAAAGTGGAAAATGGCCTTAAGTACAAGACTAACAGCGTAATTTAGCATACAAATAGTTTTTGTTTTTGTGGAAATGGCTCTTGTTCATGTACCTATTGCACTGAATCAAGGGCACCCCCAAGTGTCTGGATCCATTTTAACTGCTTTCATGAGTTTTCTTTGCTCCTATCATAGAGTGGTCTCAAATTTTCTTAATTGTCTATTACAGGCTTAAATATATATGTAACAAGGAAGGAATGAAAACAAGTTCCATTGCACTTACTGTACTTGCAGAGCATACAGGTGATTTATGTCTTCCTTTATCAGGAGTTGACACCATTCTATTCAACCTTTGTCTTCTTCCAAATTTCACACCAGTTTTTATGTTACAGAATGTGATATCCGTTCATGCTTGAACACTCTTCAGTTCCTGAACAAGAGGAAGGAAGCACTCAACTCTGTAAGAGCTTTATATGGTCTTACTGTTGCAGGCTATATACTAAGGAAAACTGCATGCTAACAGATTCATGATTGGCTGTTATGTTATCTTTAATAAATTGCTAAGCTCTACAATATTATCTAGGGTGGTTTTGTTGTTTGGTAAGGCAAACTGTGAGAGAGGCAAGCATGATAAATAGAGCAGAAAATTTGGTTTTGCTGTTGTATAATCTGTAGATAGGAAGTCCACTTTTATAGTAGAATAGGGGCCCACCATGTTTAACCTGAAAGGGCTGCATCAGCTTGAAGATGGTTCTTGTGTTTTCTTTGAAATACCTCCTGGAAATCCTCAAGAAAAACAAAGTGGCCTTTATCAATTTAGCTCACCAGTATTTATTTTTATGGAGTCACTGCTTGAGGGTTGTGGGTATCAAATATTTGCAAAACCATCTGTTAAGGTTTTGGAGCACATAAATAACATCTCTCATGATACAAGATCATGTCAGTATGAAGTACTGAACTGTCTCTTTGTATTATTTTGAATTTCCTGAACTGCCATCTCATTAATAATGGTTCAGGAGTTCTGCATGAGGTTTAAATCAATCCACTGTGAGAAGAATATCTAAAGTCTTCTTGTCCTATTGAAATGGGGAGGTTTTTGAAATTGTAGGGGTAACAGTCAGAGTCTACCACTGCTTTATTTTCGTATTTGAAAGTGGAGTGACTTGACAATTTACACAAGCTTATTTTACTTTCTTAGTTGGATATTGGCTCTCAAGTGGTTGGTCGAAAGGATATGTCAGTAGGTGTGTTTGATGTCTGGAAAGAGGTAACATACACAAGTTCGCATATTTGATTCTGAACTGTTTTTTCCATTATTTGTGTAATCTTATGTTTGAGGATGATGCTTTCTTTTTAGATCTTCCAAAAGAGAAAACCGAAGAGGCAGCAAAGAACAGATACCGGTTGTGGAACAATGTCAAATGATTTCGACTCTTTGTATTCTCTCATTTCTCACCGGTATGTTGTAAGTTCCAGCAATATTATGCCTGATTTCAAAAAATCAAACTTCCACCTTACCTGCGCAATGAATTTACAGTGGTGACTATGATTTGATTGTGGATGGTCTTCATGAAAACATTTTGCATCTCCCTTATCATGATCCAGTTATGCAAAAGACTGTAAGCCACCTCATTTAACTATATGGATTACTTTAGATGTGCTAAAACTTGACATTTGACTCTATAATATCTCTCTTTCCCAAAGGTCAAATGCTTGAATAGTCTTGGTGTCTCCGACCTTATGAACAAATATATTATGCGTACGCAACACATGACCCTTTATGGTAAAGAATTTTCGTAATCTATTCTATCTCTGTTGAAAATATGTTCAGTAATATATTCTTTGACTCGTTCCCTTCTTTTCTTTTCTGCAGCTTATCAGCCTGTTATTGCCATCATTGTACATCGTCTAGTAGCCCAAGTGCAGAGACCAAATATTGAGTGGCCAAAATCGTATTATAGGTATATCCAAGGCTGCTATGTTTTCAAGAGTTATAAATATAAAACATAAAAACTCATAGTTTCATACCAATTTGAATCCGTTGCATAAATTCAGGTACCGGACAATGTTAATGGAAAAAGTGGACAGTTTGAGGTCTTGGTACAACACAATTCCACCATCTATTTCAAGACATTTGTCAATTAAGTCCTTTGTAGAAGACTCAATTTCATTGCTGTTACACATCTTATCACCCCCATCTTTAAGACTGGTAAGTTACATGCATTTCTGCTACCTTTTCTTTATTTTTATTTTTTAATATAAGAATTAAAAAGAAAAAACTTGTAGGAGATCAGTTGCAGTTTCATATTTCAGTATGACTGATTCTATATTATAGTTGTATGTTATATGTCATAGATATAGCAGTTGCATTTTTCACTAGTCATGTCTGCAGTTCAAGAGGTTCTCAGTTTCTGTCTTGCTTGTTGTTTGTTTTGCTCATGTGATCTAACTGTCAGTTTTTTTTTGAGAATTGAGATCGTTTAAAAGTCTTTGACAAAATTTATTTGAGTTCTTTATCTTATGTTTTTATGCTTTTTTTATTTTTCAGTAATGTACTCTCTATTATTTATGTGCCAATGAATGTACCATAGAACATATCACCAATTTTTTCCTCTTTTAACTAAATTGATGTTATTATTGAAGGACATGCTGCTAGAGTTGGTCATAATCTTATTCTGTCCACAGATTAATGTGACTAGAATCTCTTGTGTATCTGCACCTGATCAAATTCACTTTTTCACAATGTGGTATATTATTTGTTGGTAACTTAGATGATGATTTCGTTTTTATTTTTATTACTCTTTAATTCCCTCTATTGTTAATGCAACATAAGCCAAAACTAAAAATGCGAAAAATAGGGATAAGCTGCATCATCGCATCAACTGTGTTACCCTTGGTTTTAACTTTCATCTCTCTTTCTCTCTTACAATTTTTTTTTTTATTTTAATGTATTTTGATTATTTGCATAATCGTCAAGACCCCAAGTTTATAATAGTTGACTGGAAGTGTGAATTACATTTGTTCCTTGTTGGGATTTCAACTAGGGCTGGGCATGGGCCTGGAAAGGCCGGGATTGACCTAGGCCCGATCCCGAAATTTTCAACTATCATAGCTTTGAGAATCATACAGATCTTTTATGAGAAACGCATATTGCTGCCATAGCTTTATTCTCTTGGGGTAGATCCATAGATTGTTGCCATTTTCTGCTGTCTTTCTCGATATGCATGCCTGTTTGTTTTATATAATGAAGTAATGAAATATTGTGCTCGTGGTCATTGTTATTATTTATGATATAGTCTGGTATCTTTCACAGGCTGCATTGCACTTACTCTCAGAGAAGGAGAAGAATGATCTGGCTCAGTTAGTTGGCACGATGGTCTCCTATTCTATAACACATAGAAGAATCAAATCTGATGCTTTTCCTGGCAATCTCGGATATCAAGCAGCTGATGTGTCAGAGCTATCTTTTGATCCCCCCATTAATAGCTTCATTAACTTCGAGGTTTGAGTTTTGGTTGTGGTTGTAGGATTTGTTTTACTTCATCTTATGATTCTTACTAACTATAAGTTTCTTCCAATCTAATAGGGCTATAGATCTGGACATCATGTACTTGCTTCAACTATGAAACAGATGTTGGCGCACGAGGTGAGTGATGAAGTTTTTGAAGTTTAGTAATGTATTTAACTCTTCCCAAAAAAAAAAAAAAGTAATGTTTGTTAATGTTTAATCACCAGAAATAGACTAAGTCGGCCAAATTGATGAATTTTGTTACCAATGTGAGGACAATTCCAGGCATGGGAATTACTGAAATCCCCTCTAATTCTGTTTACATTGGGAGGATAAAAATAATTTAGAATGCAATTTCTTAGATGTGATATCTACTTTCCTAAGTTAATTTATTAGGCGTTATTAGTTTTTGTTTATTAGCAGAACACTTTCAATTATGATTAACATCTCCCTATCTCCTTAAAACAATATGAAGAAAATTTTCCATTTTAAAGAAGGCATTGCTAAAACAATTAAACATGTCATTATTTTTTTGTTTCTTTTTTTTTTGTGTAATTCTAAAAGATTTGTTTTTGTTTTCTTTTTTATATGCAAAGTTTTGTTCCTGAAAGTCACTGCACTTGATAGTAGCTTCCTTGGTTGACTTAAACCCTTTCGTGTCAGGTTGAAAAGCAAAGGATTTTGCAAGCAAGCATTGGGAGATCTGAACAGTTGACAGATGGATACAAGAAGGAAAATGATGCTTCTTTAGGGCTAGAAACTAGGAAACTACAGTCTAGTAGAGCTGATCATTTAGGTGCATCTGCTACGAACAATGGAAAGTCAGAAAGCATGTCGAATAGGACACAATCAAATCCCAGTACATCTGGTGTTTTACCCAACTTGGGCACCGGGAGTAACCCAGCGATCACAAAGTTAAACTCTTCTGGATGTATGAGAAAGTCATCTAGTGGTTCCTCTAGTTTCTTTGATAGGTAATATATATTATTCTATACCTATGTGCTTCTTGGTATCTCTTTCTCTTATGATCACCACTGGCTCCAGTACGTCCACTAGTATTCTACCTCTTTCTTTCTTCACTTTCACTTTTTTCCCTCAAAAAGTCAAAAGTAGTAAACTGCTGCTTTATCCGAGGATAATGTGGTTAAAAATTTACGACCATGACTTGTTTTTGAGAAGAGGGTGTTTCTAGATCTCTGGTGTAAAAAACCAGGAACATGGGTCTCTCAGAATTTCATGGTGCGTAGTAACCAAAGTATGTTACTCTTCTTGGTCTCATCTCCTCTTGTATTCCTGAAACAGGTTTAGAAAGCTTGGTAAAGGTTCTCAGAATACTGCTGACGCTGTGCGGAAGGAAGCAACCTCTGAGAGAGATTCACGTCCTTTGGTCTTTAAATTTAACGAGGTGCGTAGTCATACATAGTTCTTAAATTTCTTCAACGGTTAATTCATGTTTTGCATATTGTAACGTTCATACATTTCACATTTGTATGCTCGTAAGGTTACATATTAATTGGTTGTTGTTCTTCAAATTTTGCTACACTAAATGGCTTTTTTGGAGGAAGATCATTATGCAACTAAGTGTAGATATTAATTGCTACACTAAGTGGCATTCATGGTTTACCAATTTTGCTACACTAAATTGCTTTGCCGCAATTTTCTTTGGAGGAAGATCATTATGCAAGGACAATATCGCATTTAGCAGTTACATACCATGGGGAAAATGTTCATATCAGATGCAATTCTAGTTGTGTCTACATAGTTTGGGGAATTAAGGACATCACTAACCATTTGTCTTTCTGCGTCTTGAGCGAGTTTCTGTTTAACGAAACCATAGAACTTTTTTTCCACTTTAATTAAGTGGCATTCATGGTTTACCATCTTTACCAAATGACTGTATGATCTTTACCTTCATGTGTTCGAAAGTACTCCACATGCATATCGATGCTCATTTCCTTTCTCTGGATTACGTATCTTAGCTTCCACTTACAGCTTTGAGGAAAAACTGAAAACAGAAACAAAATATCTGTCCTTTCCAACTAGGGAATTGAACTTTTAACAAGTTGGTGTTAGTGTTAAAGAAACTTAAAATGCTGGCTATTGATTTTTGTATGGCTGTTGATTTTTTTCTGTTTCATGTTCTATTCATTTCAGGGCTTTACAAATGCAGTAAAAAGGCCCGTTCGTGTTCGGGAATTTCTGACGTAATGATCTAGGCTCAATCTGAGTATCTAGGCCCGTTCGTATTTGATTGATCAGAGTATAGCTTTGGTAAATTTACTGTTGGGTTCCTTAAGTTCATTTCAGAGCATTCATCTTCTTCTTGACTGATTGATTAGCAATTGGGTTTTGCAGCTAGCAAATGCAATAGTGTTTCTGTAGTATAATTGTAGAAATACAAGGTGCTTCTGTAGAAACTACATATTTGTTACTTGATGCTGGTTATAAGCCTTTTTCCTTGATATTTGATTGTTTCATTTATAAATGTCTATATGAAGCCCTGGAGTTGAGACAGGTCGATCAGATTACCTTGGGCCAGGTATCTGAATTCAAGTCATAGTAAATAATAAGTCTCAAACAAACTCTGTTATTGAGATAATCAAAAGGGTTACTTCTTCATCATTGTTGTTGTTTTCTGTATATAAATGTTCATTAGTTATTGTGTGTATCCTATTGGTTTTGATATCCCATTGCTGCTGTATTTTAAATTGAGTGAGCAGTGAGGATTGAGTCCACCACAATCAAATTGAGTGATCACTATTCTGATATGAATTGAATTGCTAAAAGTCAGGCTCTTTGATGCTTTTGAAACAATTTGATGCCAATTGCTTCTGTTAGTTGGGTTTTGGGATTGTTTTCCTTGATTTAGTGATTGATGTGTCTTAAAGGCATCCCTTCTTGATTTTTTTGTTTTTGTTTTTAGAAATGCTTCCTGATTCCTTATAGTAGCAACAGACTCCTCTATCATGTTAAATTCAAGCGTATCAATTAAGTGTTGTTGCCATGTTTGTTTTAGCTCAAATATCATGTAACACATTTTAGGGAAACATATTTCACATTAGGTATTTTCTTTTGATGATGGGGATGCAATTTGTGTTATAGGGATAATTATGATGTATACAACAGTAAGGTTTGTGCTCTTTGCTATCTATAATTCAGTAGCAAGGACAATACTGCTTTGGTACTATATCAACTAACCTCATCTTTGTACTTTGTACTTTTGCAGATGTAGTAATGATGTTGACAAACTTGATCTGCAGAACAGCAATAATGAACTTGATATTGTGAATTACCACACTGTTGTCACACCCCGAGTCCAAGCTACTGAATGTGCATGACATTAGCTGTTTCTTGACAGCTCGCAGCCAGATTGACTCCAGAACCATGTCCCTTCTAACATTGATTCTATCTAGTTGAGTTTGACAGGTTGATATTTTTACGGCTAGATTTTATCAATTAAAAAGTGCAATATGCCACGGAGATTATTGAAGATAATTGTCTTCTAAAATTTTCTTTAGTCAGTGATCCCAAGAGAAACATAGCAGCTGCTAGAACAATAAACATGGAGCCAAACTAAAGATATATGTTTTTGTTGCTGACTATCCTGATATCAGCTATAATTTGTAATCAACAGGCTTACAAGTCTTTGTAAATGCATGTATGACCGACCTTTATCAGTTGGTTGAAATACAAACCTCAATCAGTGCATTGCCATGGTAAACTTAACAATAAAGTATTACTATTTATTTCAAGTGACATTGATGTAGCATTTCTTAACAAAGAAACAAAAAAACAGCACCTTGCAGTGCTAAAAATGCCGCTGCAGCACGAGGGCAACATTTCTAGTACAAGTAAATAGTGCAAGTTTGGAATTGTTTTCAAAACCGGTACCCTAACGAAAAAACATGTCATCCTCAGCGGCAGAAGCCATAGCCAACATTAAGGACAATCAACAACAACGTACGTGTAGTCGGTAGTAAGGAACTACATGTCGATAGTGAGGAATCTTGTAGACTAGTCAGGAATCTTGTAGATACGATGTATTCTTTATACCGCCAAGCATAAGCAACGATCTCGTAGACCGTCCTCGGGCCATGGCGGGCCTCGCCTCCGACATACATCCGGTAGACTGACATATGGGCTACCTCGTCAGTCTTCAGACTAACGGATCATCAATACCGCATCGGGAAGGTGCTCACCTTGCTCCATAAGAAGACACAATGGTAAGAGATATGTGTAATTAGTCCTACATTGGAAATATGATATGTGAGTGAACCTTCATTAGCAATAAAATGAATGCTTCCCATATGTAGAAAGGATCTCTCATTCCATTTGATCTCACCTCAACTCCACAATTGTAACACCAAAGGCATTGAAACCTCATGATAGTAGATTCAAGTGGATGTAGTCATGCCCTCCGATGACATGGTGAACTACTAAAAATGTTGTGTCCTTGTATGTATGTTTATGTTCTATCGTGTTTTTATGTAGCCTACGGGTTTATGCAGAAACAATTGGCGCCGTCTGTGGGAATCATCACAAATAGTCACGTTGCTCTGTCTGCAAGAGGCAGGTCACTCTAGGGTTCAGTAGTAGCCCAGTAAGCGGGTTGGCATGCCCCTCAGTAGGCCCAAGCTGTTAACGGGTCCAATTGATCAGCTGGTCCAAGAGTTTTGTGTCTGTCCGCTTACAGATGCATGAGACCAGATGGTTCCTCTCCCGGAGACTCCGGTTGCATCCAGTTTATTCCATCTCGCCAGTTTCTCTGCTCGGTGTTTGAGCCCAATTAAGAATTGGGTCCAGGACTGAATTGAATAAGTCTTGGGCAGCATTTAGGCCAATACATGTGGCCCTAAAAATAACCCCGTTTGAGTTTTCAGCCTTGAGGATAAAGGTGTGCAGGGACTCTAACACCCCGCGGGATGGAGGAGGAATCTCAGTGGTTGATTCCGCGGGAAGTCTCTGATAAACGAAGGGTCAGTACTCGTGACCTATGCGAAATCTACTTGTGTAGCTGGATGCGCGTCACCGAGTTACTTGGTTGGCAAGTAAAACGAAACATTGTACAACTCGAGTAGTAGGAACCTACTTAGATTGCGAGATTTGCATCCTTATCAGATTGTTATACGAACCACTAAATAAAGAGGGTTCGGGGATCAGTTCATACACACAATCTCTCATACAAACACAACAATTTGCAAACCTCGACCTAGTTGAAACCCTGACGCTAAAGCATTTCGCCTTAGCAAACCATTTACCTTTTCGGCTCCCCGGAGTCATTGCGCTTTTACTTTTCAAGCTCTTTGGAGTGTCGTCCTGTTTTACTTTCCCTTTGGTAGCTCTACTCGCTATCTAACGCGAGTATCGATTGAGTGGCAGAAGGCTACTCGTAAATCCTTGTCTGCGAGGTGACACCTGTAACTCGCTTTCATTCTGATAGAAGCACAGGTGGTGCGCATTTTACTTACTACATTCCGCGTCCGTGCGGTGACATGCCTTTTTAATTTTCTTAGACTAGACTCATACTATCTTCCTCTTCTTGGAAGTGTTGCCAAAACACTCGGCACTGGTATCCTCCGGGATTATGTCATCGCCAGAAGTACGTGCAAGCAGAGTATGTTCTGGGCTGGTTGAATGCATGCTCCGTAACAGTGGCGTTCGTCAAGAGAGAGAGTTCTCATGGGAGTTGGGATCAGTATCAATAAATCGGCAAGCGCCCTACCGGTTCTCATGGGAGTTGGGTATCAGATTGGCATCACCGATCAACTAGGAAAATCCACCAGAGAATTACGAGTTGGCTTCCGGGTTGGACCCGATGAGCTCTCCTGTGTCTTGTTCATCAATCACCGGTCGGGAACGATTCACCGAGCTCCGGCATGCTTCACTGGCCTACTAATCTTTGAATCCATTTTAGTCGAGTCCAGGAGCACTCTTCTAGTTCGAAGATTGAATGAGACATCGACACCCTCTGGCTTCATAAAGAAAATATTATCGGGCTGAAATGGCATCAGGTTATTTAGAGTGCACATCACGATCCTACCGATGATACCAACATGTTTGGTCGATCTACCCTTCGGTTGCCTTGTTAATGATTGTTGACCGATTATGTCTGATTGTTGACCGATTATGTCTAGAGCAAGAAGACTCCAAGAGTTGAGGATTGATGATTTATAATATAAGTGTTTATCTGGAATTTTTCAGGTAAGAGTTGTCCATTTTCAAGGTAGATTACGCTGAATTTTCGGTAAATTTTCCTTGGAGGTGGATCCTGCAAGATTTGCTTCGGGTTTCAGAGTGAAATTCGGGGTGGGTCTTGACAGTGTTAGTGTTAAAGAAACTTAAAATGCTGGCTATTGATTTTTGTAGGGCTGTTGATTTTTTCTGTTTCATGTTCTATTCATTTCAGGGCTTTTACAAATGCAGTAAAAAGGCCCGCTCGTGTTTGGGAATTTCTGACGTAATGATCTAGGCTCTTGTAAGCAGGGGCGTAGCTAGCCTAAGGCCAGGGAAGTCAATTGATCCCTCTCAAATTTAATAAATGTTGTAATTACCCTTAATTATTATTCACTGTTAATAGAATGAAACATAAATGACCATTCTTAATTTTGAGAAAAATCTTAAATAGACTTAAATATCCATGAATATTAATGGAATGATATAGAAATCTATGCTGTGAATATATGGTTCATTGATTCAATTAATAGAAATTCTTACTTTACTGATATGTGCTTCAAGGATCACAATTATTCTCAAAATATTATCAAAATGATTTAATGGTCTTTCAACATTAATATTAGTATAAAACATACAATACTTCTACATACAGGTTCCCTACAATTTTTTTTTTCCTACTAAGTTGTATAGGACAAGAAAATTGTAGAAAACTTGTGTACGTTATTGTGTTTTTAGAAAAAAAGTTGTGCCTTTTTGAAACAAATGACCGCTTTTTTAATATATGAATTTTGACCATTCTAAGTTACAATTATGGCGTATGGTGTTGATGTATATTAACATGTGTTCTGTTACAACGATTCTTCAACATATCCCAATGTTACCCTCTTAATTTATATTTGCAGTGCCCTTGATGGTTGATTTCACTACAATTCTCTTACCTACTTGGAAAGTTTGTAGATGTGTTCGTATCTGTGAATCTGTGATGCCGGTTTATAGAGTAATGATTTCCTCATGTGTTCAATACTAAAGTAGAATACATGATTTAAAAAACATGGTTTCTCCAAAGGATCAATGACTCTTTACTATTAAGTAAAAGCCAATTGATGCCGTAGTAACTAGTAGGGAGAAGACAAAGTTAGGGAAGACACAGACACTATCTTTTGTACATTAACATGCATGTATAATGTTTGGAAAATTTACAGGGATTGCAGGATCAATCATCTAAAGCTCTACACAAAACCTTCACTGGTATTAGCTATGCATACATGGTACCACATGAAATTTAAAGTGTGATTCGTGTTTGGATACCGGAAAACTGTTGACATTTCTGCCATTATTAGTATAGAGATTACTGTTACTGTTATTATTATATCTTTAAGTCTCCAGCACCAGCAGTAGCCAAACCACCGCCAGGAGGATTGATTAGGAGCCAAAGCAAAGATATTGTGATTGCGACCAGTCCCGCCCATACATATACGATAGTAGGTATCCTTCCTCTCCTTCCCATCAAGCCTTTCATAAATGGGTACATGTGAGCCAGCACCCAAAAACTGAAGAAGAGTCCTCCTAGTAGCTTATTCCATTGGGGAATGACGGCGTATAAGGTCCTTGATATTCCAATGACAGCTGCAATAATGTTGGTAACTATGATTAAGAGTGGCATGATGAAGAGACTTGTCCATTTGACGATGTAAAGATCAGCGTAAATGTCGTCTACGTCTTCCCCGGCAGACTTGGAGGTTAAGGTGAAGGAAATTTCAATGCCTGCTATGACTTTGAGTAGTCCCTGGATGACAGCGGCAAGGTGAGCACTGGTTCCACCAATGCACCAAAACTGCTCATTACGCCACCATTCCTCAAGTCCAATGCCGGACCATTTGACTTCTAGTATAGATATGAGAATGAGACATATGCTGATGGTAAGGAGGTAGCAAAGGAAGGGAAGACTTAGACCCGACACTATGAATTGTCCTGTAAAGAGGCAGAGTGCTGGGAGGAAACAATACACCACCAGAAAGATGGAGGTGAAGGGATAGATGCCGACATTGAGGTATGCAATACGCTGTAGAAACTTGAGGCGTTTGCACGCCAGGAATGCATTGTTTCTAGAGTAGAAGATTTCCACTGAACCAGTGGCCCATCGAAGCACCTGGTGCAATCTGTCTGTCAGGTTGATAGGTGCAGTGCCACGGAACGCGTCACGCTTGGTTATGCAATACACAGACCGCCATCCACGGTTGTGCATTCGATAACCTGTCACCACATCCTCAGTCACCGATCCATATATCCAACCGATCCTATCTCCCCATTCAGTGTTATCCTCAAACCTGTACATACATTTTAGAATCAATGTAGTGCATGGAAGTATGCAATAGTTAGCTACAAGAAACATAACATACCAGCAGGATATAACAGCAACTGCTTCGGCAACAGTGGGTGCATCAAGTGGGGGTCGTGGTTCGAGCAGCGCGCCAGGAGGGCGGCCATTCTTGACTGATTCATGATCAGCAAGAGGCCGTCCTTGAAACTCAGCAACAGCTATGGAATCAGTGAATGCTTGAGAATTTCCAAACTTCTTTGGGAGTCCCAAGTCGGGGTGATCATTAGTTGCTAGAGGCTCTGCATCGTCTGCTTCTTCAGAAGGCCGTAATCTTATAGAATCGCTTGTCTGATATTGTGGTGCTGGAGCTCTGTTTTGGCCAAACACCCCCAAGTACTCATGCGCCCTTGGGGGGTGGAAACCGTAGAGTGCAAAACGCCTGAACATGCACCCAGTTCCCACGTACACTGGCCCTTGCAGACCGTCCAAGGCTCTCATATTTCCATCAAAGAAGACAGTGTTGTGGTTAGCATAACGGTCAGATGGATCGATCCCTTCGAATCTCTGGGGGAACTGTATGTAGCAAATGCGATCTCCTCCACGGTCCATCATGAAGCACATTCCTTCTTTTATAGCCTTAGAGTTATAGACATAATGGTCGCAGTCAAGATTGAGTATAAACGCTCCATTAGACAATACTGCTGATGCTCTAACCATGGCGTTCATGGCTCCTGCCTTCTTGTTGTGGTCGTAGCCAGGTCGCTTCTCCCTGGAAACATAGGCAAACATGGGGACCCGAATGTCCACTCCTGTGAAGTCTAGCTTTTTCTCATCGGGAAAACCCATCACAGGTTCACAATCTGGAAACTTACTCATCACCTGTAAGATGCCCGCATGGTCTCCCTTTTTATGATCGACAGTAGGTTCCAGCCATGTCCCCGGCCAGTGTGTTCCGTCGGCCATCCACGTGGCCTTGGCGGATGTGGAGGCTGCCGGGTCAGCAGCAATATTATCAGCTGCAGTCTCTATTGATCGAGCTGATCCACCAGTACTTGTTTCCTTTGTGAGCTTCCTTTCCTCTCTAGCGTTGTGCATTTCACACCGTTTCCGTATTACATCAGGCAGACCGTTGATCCTCACCTTGAACTCATCATACTCTCTCTTGATCCAACGCCTGTCCTTGACGAAATCGGGCCGCTTCTTGTTCTTGGTTGGGTCTACCTTGCTGTTGAAGTAACTGTCCGGATTCCTTGGCTCTATGTTGTGTTTTCGGCAGAAGGGTACCCACACCTGCACCAGTACTAGGAGTTAATTAGCTTAAATTTCATGCACTAATGTCAAGAAGGATTGAAATCCATAATGACGTACCTCAGCAAAGGCCACAGCCTCCGCCATGGCCTCAAAATTGAGAATGGCTCCGCCATCGTCTGAAATGTAGACCGCAAGTTTTTCCACAGGGTAGTCAACAGCAAGGATGGAGAGCATGGTGTTGGCTGTGACAAGAGGCGGTTCCTTATCTGGATCGGCAGTGGACACGAAGACATCAACACCAGGCAGGTCAGACCTTCCGGTGGGGTTTGCCGGTGAGGGCTGCTCAAACTTGTCGTGTAGAGCGTCCAAGTCTGTGGCACGGTTTATGGGGTTCATTTTGGGAAGTATGTCGAGTAGCCATGAAAATGCAAACCAAATCTCACAAACTATGGAAATCCCCCATAGCCACATTGCATCTGGGTTTGGATTTTGTACTCGCCACACTAGGAAAAACATTAAAACTACCAGACGAACCGCCACCAATAACCTAGAATATTACAAAAGCACCAGTTAACAAATAACAATGAAGGAAAAGAAGGTTTGTATGAAGCAAAAAGTGAAAAATATAATAGTTACCGGTAAGGGCTAAGAATAGCAGGAGGTATTGAAATCTTCCTGGTGAGGGGCTTCCATGGCTTATCGTCAATAAAGTTCTGCATGTTCATTTCGCCATTGTCCCCATTATACGAGTCCTCGTCCTTCTGCGACCAGAAGGCGTTTCCAATTCCGTACGTTCCCTTGGTCTCGAACAGCCAACGGTTGTGATCGAAGTCCCCAGTTTGGCTTCTCAACAATATTGATTTGTTATTAGATGAGTTCATCACCGACATTCTCCTATCCATTTTCGACACTTCGCCGCCGCCGCCGCCGTCGTGCCGTCGTCTCGACTCTGTCCCGAAACGTGACGCTCCGTAAGGCCCCGGATTATTTTCCGGCTTGGATGATTCCTCTCCGGGCTGGTTGTCCGGCGTCGGCGGCATCATCACCGTGTAATTGATGTAGTCATTTTCGCCTGACATTTCTCCGCTCATGTCCAAGTCTTCGTCCCGGGACAAGCTCATCACGCGCCCGCTCGACGTCCGGCGAGCAAATTTGACCGCCGATGACGGTGGCCGGCCGACGGATGATGGTGAGTTAGGCAATGTTTTCTTGTTTGATGAAGCCGCCATCACGACTCTCGACTAGTTTTGGTGTTGATCGATCTATTTGTCCCCGGCCATATGGTACGTGTTTTCATGCAAGTAGATCGAGGAGGAGTTACGTAACAATTTATATATCGAAATACGTAGTTTCATGCAAGCGCGAAGAGTTGAGTTGAATCGAATCGAATTGAATTGAACTGAAGGTGATATGAATCGAAAAGAAAGTGTGGAGATGAATAGTGGAATTGGATATATGTTGTTGGTTCAAAGATGAGTATGGGCGGTAGCTAGCTGAATTGGAAAGCCAAATATGGTTCAAAACTTGAGTGGCCCGTAATTTGCTTCCATCTTTAGCTTCTAATTCCAGCAGTAAATATATGGCACTCCCTTGTTTCAATCGCAGTCTCATAGTCGGTAATGCGCGTATCAATGTGTTATTCTCATATATGTCAGGTAACAGAAAGAATGGTTTGTTAAATTAGGCCAGGGTTATTGGGTTAACGGGAGGAGATAAAGAGGTTAACTTTGGTACGTGATACCATTTTTGGATTCTACACTCTATATTTTGTCAAAATAGTTTGGAAATATAAACAAATGTAAAATATTGTATAGTCCTTGTGGTTTGAAGATGACATGTGTTTAGTTCTTATGGTTTTATTTTAATTTGAATAGTCTTTAAAATCAGGATTTTTCATCCAAATAGTCTTTATGGTTTTATTTTAATCTGAATAGTCCTTAAAGTCATGATTTTTCATCTAAATAGTCTTTATGGCCTTTAACTGAGAAAATTGTCGGAATGACTATTTTGATGAAAAATCATGACTTTAAGGACTATTCAGATTAAAATAAAATCATAAAGACTGTTTGGATGAAAAATTGTGACTTTAAGGACTATTCAGATTAAAATAAAACCATAAGGACTAAACATTTGTCGACTTCAAACCATAAGGACTAAACAAATTTCAGTTCTATAAACAATGATTTAATTAGGGACCAAAAGGAAATCAATAAGATGAGGCTGATGAGCCAAAGATCTGTAGACTCTTCGGTACGTTACTTTAGTATAGAATCGGACGAATGCATGGGAGAAGTATTCGTCCATGATGGAGTTTCGAGTTTCAAGCATGAAGATGCATATTCAACGCACACTAGTTTAACTGTTGAAGTACTGGATATGCATGTTGATACTTTCTAATTTCAAATAGGTACGCTAAAATCTTTTAAACTCATTTTATTCTTAGTACTACCAAGTTAAATTTAAGGAGAACTCGAGGTTGACGTTTCATCATGAACTCATGAAGTGGAAGAGTATGAGGGATTTGGCCAATTGGGAGGTTACGTTTAGGGTTACTTCAACTACGATTGAAAACACACTTGCAACTAAGTTAGTTGTTACGGGGAAGAACATCCAATTATGTGTAAGTTACTAGCCTCAATCAGAGCTGATTTTCATGAGTTCATTTTTACCTTTGATGGGCACCATTGAAATAAGTGGAACGCTTATGCCTAGATCGATCAGCATTTTGATGATGTTGATATAGATCAATTGATCAAGGTAGATTACAATCATCCGAACTAAACTTGTGCAACGAAAGTCGAACTATTGGTGAGCAACAATCATTGGTTTGGTTAGCATATGCATGCGACTTATTTCAAAAAAAAAAAAAAAAAGAACATATGCATGCGACTCATCAAATGTTCTGACATCAGACAACTAGATAACTCGTCACTCCACAGTCCACACAATAAGGTAGAGAACTGAGACAAGTATGTATCATCATACTTTGTTTTAGTTTGGTTTCGGCTGGATCGGCCTAATCTCAATGCCATGGATAACAAGACCAAACTTCCAACTCCCTGATTCAATCTCCTTGACACCCACCTCCACCAAGCAATTGTCATTATCACTTTGGCTACAATAAAACTCTCCTATCTCAATCTCCATCCAGCCATCGTTTCTCTCCATTGGAAAACGCTGTCGCTTATTTCCAACACTATAATCCATAGATGCTGCAGCATCAGCAGCAGTCCTTCTTGTTGATAGCAACAACTCTGCATCCTTTTCGTCATGAGCTTCAATCAAAGTTTCTTCATTCCCGAAAAACTTAAGTGAAAGCTTGACAGGAAATGTTTCATAGTAATTCCGTCCAGTTCCTTCGTAATTAGTGGCTTCTTCGGAGAACAAGTAAACCAAGTATCCAGCATAAGCTGTGTTTGGAGACAGGGATCGCATCTCCATTCTGCCATAAATCTCAAGCCAACAAACAGAGCGTAGATAAGCTACCTCGCCAAATCTGCACATTAAGGTACGTCATTATCATGCATGATATACATGTCTATGTATCAATGACAGATGCGCTGAAAGAATTTAGGTTACACATATATAGCTACATCGATATATATCGTGCACAAACGAACCTAGAATGAGGCACAGAAATCCAGTCCCAGTATGTTGGAGTGTCTCCCCAGGCTATAAGCAAACGTCTGGCTCCCAGCATAAAACATTTTTTGCCACTCAGTTTGTCTATTGCAAAACTCTTAATTGGATCGATGGAGAACAATAACAAACAAGAGGAAGAGAAATTAATGTAATCTACGTCCATAAAAATCCTTCAGAAGTTTACATTATTTGAATTAAAGGATGCAGTAGAAAAAGTTTAATCTAATCGAATCAAATCGAATATATATGCATATGCATGCATCTTGTTGGTGCATCAAAAGATCATTAACAAGCTAGGGGAAATAAAATGATTACCTGATTACCATCGTCGAGGAAGATAGGAGAATCGCAGAGACGGAAGTAGAGTTCCATCTTAGAGGAAAAAGTGACGGGAGAAACGGATCGGGAAATGATGTCACGGTGGTCGGAGGGTAAAAAACGCTCCCAAACAACTTGGGAATGGACGGCGGATCCAAACGCAGAGGAGACCAAGGCTGATCGGCAAGCATCTTTTGGGGAGGTTAGGGAAAGAACATAGGCTATGCACTCTTCTGGTAATTTCTCTAATCCCATCATTTTCTGTCTTTGTCAGAAACCTACCTACTTTGGAACAAACCCTTATACCGCAGTAACATTGGCTTTTTTATACTGAACACTAATTCAAGTATTCAACCATGACACGCTAATGAACTTCCTCTTTTGGAAAAGAATCCCGAGTTTTTGAAGGATTTAAGGAAAAACTAAACCAAAAGGGAAAACAGAAATTCGAAATTCAAAGGTAACCGAAATATGAAATTAATTTAAGGATGGACAATTATGGTTCCTGAGAAATGTTGAAATGATGGAATTATATCTATACGAATCGGGATCCTCTCCTAATGAAAAGCCTCCAAATATTTGCCTAATATATCAATATTAGGCAAATATTTGGAGGCTTTTCATTAGGAGAGGATCCCGGTTCTAAAATTTGTGGTCTTAATTCCTATGTATATATCATGTAGGTATATATATTTCTTTCAATTCCACATAATATATATTGCTAAATCATAATATTGCATTACCAATTTTATCATTTTTATTTCCTTTTAGATTTTAAGGGATGAATAAATGACATTAATGAAATTTATTAGGCGATGAAAACAAATATTACATATTAATAGCCACCATTGGTGAGGTACAAATTTCAGGAATGTTTCTTACATATTGAATTAGCAATACTAAAAACAAGCACTTAGGAGACATATTTATTTCGTCTCCTAATCACTTAGGCAACATAATATGTCGCCTAGAAAGCATGACGTATGTATATATCTAGGCGACATAATATGATCTTTCGTCGCCTAAGATCTGAGGCGATGATCTACTGATGAATAGAACCTATAGCAGACAATAATTTTACTACATATTTAAAGGTCCTAAAGGAGGGTGAATAGATCTTTTTTGAATTTTTATTAACTTCTGTATCCGAGGATAGCAATAACTTGTGCTATCCTAGATTCACAGGATACGAGTTTGCATAAAGTAAATTGCAGTAAATAAACAATCAACACAAAGATGTTTTCTGCTCGCAGGAACCTTAAATGCAGAGAGAAAAATTACGTGTCTCTTACTTTTGAGATACAAAACTTTCCACTAAGTTGAAGTGACCTATTACAAGAATAATAGTTATAGGGATACAACAACATTGTGCTATATATCCTACTGTAGTCGGTTGTACATAAAACAACCTCTCAATCCCGTAAACCAGTAGATATTCCACCATGACCAATACAATCGAGGCCGTCCTAAGGTTCCCGTCCATAAGCAGGATGGGCCGGGCTCAACCTCGGTGGCAACACTGGGCTGGGAACAATTGCGGAAGGCATGAAGTCTATATTTGAAACATTAGCAAAGACAATTGTCCCACATCGATTTCCAAGTAGAGAGAGCCAATGCTGGGCCATAAATACGGCCCAGCCACCAGCTTGTCAGGTATAATTAATTACGTCAGTAATTACATTTCAACTACAAATTCTGGCTTAGCCATCGGAGGAGGAAAGACAGGAAGTCCCCAGTCATCCTTTTACTCGCCGGTCATCAGGAAGAAAGATTATCACCCAGTGGACACGCCTTCAGCTTCTGCAACCCTATTCGGGATTATACAGAAACATTTAGCGCTGTCTGTGGGAACCCTTACTAAAAGCCAGCGTGACTCAATGGCTGGGTTAAACGAGCAGCGAGAGCAGGATATAGGACAAGAAGATCAAAGGGAAGCGATATTCGGAAGGACCCTGGAAACAGCAGGGGGAAGTTCACGAATCACGGGGATAGGCAACCGGGAGGAAAAGCCGGAGGGAATAGCGCGAGACCTCAATCCCCAAGAGGTAGCCGAGATGTTGGAAGGGATGAGGGCGCAAATCACTCGGCTGGAGCAACAAAGGGTCCGAGATCAGGAAGAAGCCGGGAGAAAGCGCAGGTTGGAAAGGGATAATGCCGCTCTTATGAGCGCGCTGGCTCGACGGATTGAGCATTGAGAAGCATTTGACCGGGTAGCCGCGCTGGATCGGGCGGCCGTGTCACAGCAGGCTGAGGTGACGGCTCCGGCGGGAAGGGACCGCAGGACCGTGCATTTAGGGGTAAATTTGTTCTTGAAGGAAATACGGGATAAGGGGCCGCCGCCCTTGCCTCAGCCAGTCCCGTAAATCCAAACCGGAAGACCGAGAGAGATGGAGGAAACTTTGAAAGCTATCCGGGATAATGTGGCAAGTTTAACGGACAAAATCTCAGACGCCGAGAAGAAAGCATCACATAATCCAACCTGTACGAGTTTCAAAGAAAGGGGGGAACCGTTCACGAGAGCGATCACCCAATCCGTTCGGTCGAACACTGCCAAACTGTTGAAATTTAGTTATAATGGGGATCGTGATCCTCATCTCTTTCTTGACAGCTTCAAATCTCACACGAACGCTAAAGGGTATTCATATGCGATATGCTGCAACATGTTTCAGGAAACCTTAGCGGGGGAAGCGCTTAGTTGGTTTTATGAGCTCCCCTCGAACTCGATTGATTGCTTCCGGCAGCTGGAGGATAGGTTTGTCAATAGGTTTATCCTACAGACGGATAGGCAGAAAACCACCCTACTGTTTAAAGTGAAGCAAGATAGGGGAGAGGAGCTGAAAGCTTTTGTGAATCGTTGGCAAGGAGCCACAGCCAGAGTCAGGAACTTCGATAAAAATGTTGCAGAGGAGGCGTTCATTCAAGGGTTGCTACCTGGGAAGTTTCTGTATGTAGTAAAAATTGAAAATCCACAAGGCTATGATGAGCTTATGGAGATGGCGATCAGGCACGCACATGCAGACAATGATACATATGGGGGAACCTCGGCCGGGAAAAGGAAGGTCAAAGGAAGAGAAGGGGGTTCGCCGGTGCAAGTGGTCCAAGAGGTTAGGGCTTGGAAAGGAGAAAGAGAGCCGAACTCATATTCATCTGGAAAGAGACAAAAGGAAGGGAACAGGAAGAAGGCAGGTAGGCAGTACAACCCTCAAGGGAAAGCGAGGGGATCCTACGAAGATGCATAATATGCAAAGGCAACACCGGCAACCCAAGAGCAGTTCTCAACACTCAACGCCACCTATGAGGCGATATGGAATGAGAATAAGTTTGTCATTTCGCCCCATTCGGCCAGGAAATTCCCTGTCTCCTGGCTCACCAAGGAAGACACGGGGAAATTTTACGGGTACCACGGAGAGGCAGCCCACCACATAAATAACTGTATAGAGCTGAAAAGGGCAGTGGAGAGAGGAGTGAAGGAGGAAAAATTATAGCAGTATGTACCCGGGCAAAGGCATGTAGGAGCAATCGAAGTGTACGGGAAGATCAATACCATTCATGGTGGGTCCCGTATAGATAATAGATAATAGGAGCAACAAGGCAAAAAAAAGTGTACGGGAAGAAGGGATGACAAGGAAATTTTCGTCTTCGGGAGTAGCAACAATCAACAAGTAACCGCCTGATAGAAGTCTGTTACCTTCCTAGAAGAGGAAGAGGAAGGGATAAGACCGCACGAGGACCCGTTCTTGATAAATTGCAACTCGATCACTATATCACGAAGAAGATCCTGATCGATACGGGAGCCTCGGTCAACGTTTTGTTTAGGAATGCCTAGAAGGGATTTCATCGAGGAAGCAACAAGTTGATGCAAGATCATGAGTCGTTGATCAGCTTCTCGGGCGATGTAGTTCAACCCCCGGGATTGGACAACTTTGGGGTAAGCATGGAAGGCGAGAAGGTGTAGCTCGGGCGACGGTAGAGTTCATCGTGGTGGATTGTGAGTCATCTTACAACTGGATCCTAGGAAGACCTGTCTTGTGGAAACTGAAGTCTTTTGTTGTCGGCCACATGTTGATGATGAAAGTCCCAACTCCAACGGGAGTCATCACAATCCAGGGAGATCAAGGGGCATCCCGGAGTTGTTACGCTATAGACAATGGGAGGAGAAAGTCGGAGGTCTTGTCAGCAAGTCAGACAGTTGTGTCCCCCTCGGATCGTTACGTGGATCCCAAAGATGATACCAACTCGGACGAGGAGCGTCCGGGGTCAGCTGGAGAAACAGAAATGGTGTCAATCTCTGATGAGCTCCCGGATCGACAGGTGACCATAGGGACGGGACAAACATTAGTTGTGCGGGCTGCCCTAGTGGAATTCCTGAAGAGAAATAGCGGGACGTTCGCTTGGTCGTTTAAGGAATTGCCCGGGATATCGGGAGGAATCGTAACACACAAGCTAGGAATCGAGAAGGGATTCCCGTTTGTGCCGTTTAAGCCGAGAAGTATGAAGCGACAAAGGGGGGAAGTGCAAAAATTGATAGAGGTCAAGTTTATAAGTAAATAACAGAGAAAATAACATGTTATGGTACGATCATACCAGTTGCATATCTCATGCTTCATCGATCGGGCAGCATAATTTGTATGTCCACATTTCCTATGTTGTATTCTGCTCGTGGCAGAAACTGTTTGGTAAAAAACCAGAGCAGCCCTGCAATCCGGATAGGAGGAGAGTGGCCTCTCGATAACCACTGGCCGGAATCTTGATCTAGCAAAGGCGGCAATGGTCGCGGGTCGGGTTCGCCAGGTACTCGGGTTGTGTCACTGTCAGTGGGGAACCCTACGCTGGATTTTGGCCACTGGAGTTTATGGTGGCAGCGTAACAGCACGGGAGGTTTTCTCCCCATATTGCCCGGGTTTGGATTTTGGGTTGGGTCTTTGGGCTGAATTGGATGGTTTAGATGAGTCTGGCTCATGATATGGTGATCTCTCCATCATCATTTTCTGCTACTATTGACAAAAAAATGCTGCTACTGATGGTGCCATGGCATAGCCATATTGCCTGGGTGATTGCGCTTTATCCTAGCGGATGGGCCTCTCATCAAGTCCAATCACGGTCTCTAGGCAACTAGTTTACTACTATTGTTCGAAAGTTAGGTGGTGGAGAACAGAAAATCTGGTGGGATTAGTAGTTCAACATGTTGGATCTGGTCACAAGACGTCACCAATCTTCAGGAGGACTATGAAGGTGGCCGAGATCTACAGGTTCGTGTAGCAGTTTCAGATATAGGTATGTTTCTTGTTCTTTAACTAAAGATGCTCGAGTCATGGCAATACTAAAGTATCATGAGATTTATTGAAGATAATTAGTTTTATAATTACTGGAATAAGTAAACTGGTTTATCTAGTGAAAGTCTACATATTCTTTTCTGTTCAATGCAATGATTTTTGAATCAGAGGGTGATGTGCATGTCAGTGGTCTTAAACAGTATCAATAAAATATAGGCCACCCAGGTACAGCATCACATTTGACACCTGAGGAAGGTACAGCCCAACTATGAGGTACATCAGCAGGTGTTACAATAATACGTGTATGAGTTTTGGCTGGTACAACCACTCTATTGTCCACTTCTAATAAACGTGATTGACCCAATTCTAGATCATCTTCTGGAATCGTATAACTGTCAAAAGTGAGTGACTGTTCATCGGAACTGTTATAGTCTGAATACTCATAAGTCCGATACCATTGATGTCCAATAGCTTTGATAGTAATGGCTGGATCGACTACTACCTCGTCCATTGAGTATAACAGAGCAAATGATGGTATAGCAATGAACATCGGGATGATACTAGGAAATATGGTCCGAAGAATCTCGATAGTAGTTCCATGAACAATCCTTTGCGGGATTGGATTTTTTTTATAGTGGAAATGCCATAAAGCGCGAACCAAGATCCGTGATACGAAAACCAAAATCAGAATGAGGAAGAAAAAGATATCGTGATGTAAGTCCATTATTCCTTCCATCATAGGGGTTGCTGCGTCTTGAAATCCTAATTGCCATGGTTCCGCTGCATCACAAGGAGCAATTGTGAGGAATATCCATTCTAGCACTTTTACAATCATTTGGTTTGGTTCATTTTTTGACTGCTCTGCTCCCCCCAAAAAAGATGAAAGACTTGTAAGAAATCGCTGGTTGAGTTGGTCCAACCAAGAAAGACATAAGCATTAATCTACTCTAAATTGAGCTCCAACCTTGTCCAAACTAATTAGCTGATAATCACAATATTGAGCTACTCTGGCTTTTCTGATTACAAAGAGTTGTAGCTCATTCAGATGACTAATGAACCTATTACATACTATTGTTGATCGATTGTCATCCTTTTTTACACGACCTTTGTTAGAGAATTACTTAGGCCAAACCTTTGTTCTTTAGTGTTAAAATTTCCAGAATCATGTTTTCTCAGAATCAACAGCAAGAAGCTGTGGAAGTTGTGGCTCAAACCTGATCCCTTATCCCTTGAGCACTGGACCAAAGTGTGGTGATCTTACTTACTATGGTTTTTAATGTACTATCTCAACTGGCCAGTTGAGCTTCGAAGCACCAAGCAGCACCTACCATGTCACAAGCATCAATGCGGACACACAAACATTTGTCATCCAAGCTAATGATGCAGATGGATGTAGAGATGAAAAATTTCTGAAGCTCAACCAGTCTTCTCCATATAATGTGACAAGGATGTGCAAAGCTGATCCGACACGTTTTAGTCCCAACTTGTCATTTAAAGGAGGATATGAAGTTGAAGTTGCTTGGGAGTCACCCTTGCAACCACCTTGTTCGTCATCTACAGACTGCAAGGACTGGCCCCATTCGATATGTGAAGCTACTCTTGATGGGAAGAAAAGGTGTCTTTGCAATGCAGACTCAAAATGGGATGGCAGGAGTTTAAATTGTACTCAAGGTACGCTTGCTTTTATTGTGCCAAACTATACCATGATTATACTTTGTTAAATGAGAGATAATGTATGGATGCAAATGAAATTTGTTAAAAACTACTTATCTGTCTTTGGCGTGACAATACTTATCATTCTTTGTATTACGTATTAAAACCACATGTATTTTTAATTTCAGAAGACAATGATTTATTTTTTCTCCATTTTTTGCAGAAGTTGGTCACAGAAAGCAAACTGGTGAGCAAGGGAAGATGACACTGGCTCTAATCGTTGCAGTAACTTGCATAAGTGTAGCTGTTCTAGCAATTCTTTCAAGTACCTTTTCTTATGCTTATCTGTGGAGAAGAAGGCGTGTTAAGACAAAAGGTAACTAGCATATATCCACGACATTAGTCCGTTTAGAGCTTCATTAATATGATCTAGGTTGTTTCTGACGATGTTATCTTTGAATTGAATCAGAAGGCAGGGCATATCTTCAAAAATGTTCAACACTTCATCACTTTTATGACAGTGAGAGAAAAGTCAAGAACTTAATTGAATCAGGCTGATTTAGAGATGATGATACGGAGGGCATTGATGTACCCTCTTTTGATTTGGAAAGCATACTGGTAGCTACAAAATACTTCTCCATTGCAAATAAACTTGGACAAGGAGGATTTGGTCCTCTACAAGGTAATGTCCCTTTACTATCTATACGTCACTGTAACATTAACTGGTTCCTGATGCATTATATAACTATGTTTGGATTGTACTATCAGGGTAAGCTTCCGGGAGGAGAAGAAATCGCTGTTAAAAGGAGAGCCTATTCAGCGCACTCGGGTGAGCTGTATAATTTTCGCTGTAAAAAGGCTCTCAAGTTGTTCAGGCCAAGGCGTAGAGGAATTCAAAAATGAGGTTTTGTTAATTGCCTTACTCCAACATCGAAATCTGGTTTGACTTTTGGGCTATTGCGCTGAGGGAGATGAAAAGATGTTAATCTATGAATACACGGCCAACAAAAGCTTACTCTTTCATATTTGGTTAGTCTCTACTTATATTCTCCAGTATTATTCATTGCATAATATATTACATGTATTGATTTATCAAAACTGACTTAAACGTTATGCTATTGGAATGAAAAATGCCTTGAAAGATCGGAAAGTATGCGTATCATTGGACTGGAATACACGCTTTAACATCATCCTAGGCATTGCTCGGGGGCTTCTTTATCTTCACCAAGATTCTAGATTAAGGATTATTCATAGAGATCTGAAAACTAGCAACATTCTAATGAGTGAACAGATGAACCCCAAAATATCAGACTTCGGCTTGGCAAGGATCTTTGGAGGCAATGAAACTTCAGCAAACACCAATAGAGTAGTGGGAACATAGTAAGTTTAACTAGATTGATGGTATATATGGTTTTCATCAGAGCTAATATTCTTGGTCACATCTCACATCTCAATCAAAAACCACAAAAGGGTGTGCATTTCAACTATATAAGTTTTTCGCACTGACTCCACTATTGATTCTTTTATTGCAGTGGCTATATGTCTCCGGAGTATGCATTAGATGGATTATTCTCAGTAAAATCTGATGTTTTTAGCTTTGGTGTGGTTGTGATTGAGATCATCACTGGATTGATGATCAGCCTGAAAGATCTTTGAGTCTTCTTGGCTATGTGAGTGATATGAACATTCCATAGCGGCTAGCTAGTAATTATAATATCATAACACCTTACCTTTTGTAACTTAATACCAGGCATGGCATTTGTGGAAAGAAGAGAAGGCATTAGATTTGCTAGAACACACACTTTGTCACATCTGCAACAAGGAGGAGTACTTCAAGTGTGTCAATGTCGGACTCTTATGTGTACAAGAAGATCCAGGTGATCGGCCAACCATGTCACAAGTGGTTTTCATGCTCGGAAGTGAAAGCGCAACAATTCCATCCCCTAAACAACCTGCATTTGTTGTAAGGCGATGCCCCTCAAGTTCTAGCAGGGCTTCCAACTTTTCAAGCAAGCCTGAAACAGTTTCGAACAATGGCTTAACTGTTACCTTAGAAGATGGTCGATAGCAAAAACATTTGCATCGATTTAATTTTGTTCTTAATGTAATCCTGTTATGTTCAGGATTGATCTCTGAATATCAATCCATTTTATTCTATTTAGCCAAACTTAAGGAAAGGATTCAACAATCGCTTAGCCAAAATCAGGGAGCAAGGAATCCCCATCTTTGATAATTTTGTCATCATATAATTGTTTTCAATCCATTCAACGATGTAAAATTTTACAATGGGATAAAAGAATCAAGTAAAAGAGATAGGGATTCCCTAATTCAAATTACAAATTTGTTAGGCCATTTAGGAACTATTCTCCTCTACTGTTGAATGTAATGTTAAAACTATGCTGAGTATGCTCTTTTTCATTGTCAGAATCAAAATCAATCAAACCAATGCTACAGAGTACAATGTTCTTGGACACTGTCAAAGGGCAACGTGTGGTATACCGTATACGTATACGTTATTCCGCACGCCTTTGTGGACTAATAAATCCTCACGACTTGTAATAGTCTTGGAGATTTGGACAATTAGTACAGATGGAAGTCATGGAACCGTCTCTTCTATCTGTACTAATTGTCCAAGTCTACAGAATAGTCTAGTTAGTTGTTTCTTGCTTACCCTCTGATTAATGAGTACCTAAATTTCTTCCCGAGTTTCATTATTTTCTGGGATTCTTGTGGTTGTTCTTCGTTACTCTAGTCTAATCTGTGAACTTACAAGGTTCAGTGAGTCCGGCCAATTTATATTTACCTTGTAGCCTAAGGCATATTAACCTTCTTTTCCCAGCTCTTCATCCCCTGTCACTCTGTTTCTGAATGGGGTGGCTCTTGTGTTACCTTGTAACACTGCTCTTATTTCATATTCTGTCATTCTGTACCTGCCAAGACAAATTAATACCGAGACAGTATATCAGTGGCAACCAAACTTTGGTTTCTTCCCTTGGGGTATTTTCATTAGGGTTCTTCAAGCCTGAGAGTTCTACCAAATACTTCCTCGGTATACGATTCAACACATTCCCAGATACTGCATTAGTATGGATTGCTAACAGAGAATCTCCGCTTGATTCTCCGGGTTTGTTTATGCTCAGCAGCGATGGAAACCTTGTGGTGTTGGATGATACTAGAAGCCTTGTGTGGTCAACTAATGCTTCAATATCTGCTTCTGCAATGAATCACACAACTGGACTACTAGCCGATACGGGAAACCTTGTTCTGAGCTTTGAAGAAGTCACCTTGTGGCAGAGCTTCGATCATCCCTCTGATACTATGTTGCCTGGCATGAAGATTAGCTTGAACAAAAAGACTGGCCAACGAAGGTGCCTTACATCTTGGGGAGCGATTGGTGATCCAGAACCCGGAAACTTCACCTTCGGCATTGATCCTCAAGTACCACTTCAGGGCTTTATTTGGAAGGAAACTCTTCCGTATTGTAGAAGTAATGTGTACGTTGGCAAGGATACAAGAACAGTCTTTCAAAATCCAGGTAGATCCACGATTTTCTTTTCATACAACTTTGATGCTGATGAGGTTTATGGTGTTTACAGTGTCTCGGATAGCTCAGTAAAATTCAGGTTCTGGTTGAGTCCTACAGGGCAACTTAAACAGCTGTTGTGGCAGGGTTCTAGTAAAACTTGGTTCGATCTGGGGCCTTTTCCTTCTGATAACTGTGATTTTTATGCTCGTTGCGGTCCCAATAGTGCCTGTAGTAGAGGTGATTCCCTGCTGCCAACATCAGCATGCAAGTGTTTGACTGGTTTTGAAGCCAAGTTCCCGAACCAATCGGCGGTGGGGGATTGGTCAGGTGGCTGCATCAGGGTAAAGGTGTTGGCATGTGATAATGGCATACAGGGTAAATTTTCACGGCTTGAAAACGTGAAACTGCCGGACCATTCTGTTCTGTTAAACAATAGGAATTTGAGGGAGTGTGAATCAGAATGTGGGCGGAACTGTTCTTGCACAGCTTATGCTTATGTAAATGGGACAGATGGAAGTACTGGGAAATGTTTGGCATGGTTTGGCGAATTACTCGATCTAGTACAGACTAAAATTATTTCTGCAAATGATATTCATATTCGTGTTGATGGCTCTGAATTAGGTATATAGTTCATTTTTTGCTACTTTCTTTACGGATGCGTGAAGAGAAATCCTTAGCATACTGTCAAGTTAAAATTAAACTCATGCATCGGCCAAAACATGGAGCTATTTTCTTTAAAATCTATGTCTGTTTTGTAGGCAAAAAGGGTGTTTCTCTTAGTTCGTTGAAGTGGACCCTTGTAATTGCTTTAGTCTCTGCAACAGTGGGATTGCTTACAATAACTTTTGGCTATTTCTTACGGAAGAAAAGATTGGGTACAAACTCCTCCCTTATGTGCAGGCATTCTAGTAATCATCAGTTCCTTAGGAACAATATTCTAACAATTAATAAAACTGAAACAGGGAGGATAGCCAGAAGAGTGTGTGAGAATAGAAGTAAGGTTAGTGCAGGAGGTGGGAAGAATGATACAGAACTACCACTCTTCAGTTTAAGGAGTATATTAGCTGCTACAAACAACTTCTCTGAAGGTAGTAAACTTGGAGAGGGAGGATTTGGCCCTGTTTATAAGGTGACGCTTCTATAATATGATCTTCATGCATGTACATTCTTCTTCAATCAGGTACTTTGCCATGGTAGTTCTAAATTCATTAATTTTGAGGGTAAGGTTTGGTTCTCATTGCAACTATAGGGAATTTTTCCAGAAAATCAAGCAGTGGCCATGAAGAGGCTATCAAAGAAGTCTGGGCAAGGACATCAGGAGTTCATGAATGAGTTGAAACTTATTGCAAAACTCCAGCATACCAATCTTGCTCTGCTCTTGGGTTGTTGTATGGAAGAAGATGAACTGATATTGATCTATGAGTACATGCCTAATCGAAGTTTGGATAAATTTTTGTTTGGTATGTTGCTTATATATGATTTCAAAGATGACACTTTTGACAATGTGACATAAAATTTGCATTTTTTTTCCTATCCTGTGTACAAATTTTCGTCTTTAACGCAGTTCAACATTAATTATGCTAATTCTGTTTCATCCTTAGATCCTTTTGGAAAGACAAAGTTGGACTGGAGTACACGCTTCCGAATTATAAAAGGTGTAGCTCAAGGAGTACTTTATATCCACAAATACTCTAGATTGAAAGTCATCCATAGAGATCTAAAAGCAAGTAATGTTCTGTTAGATGGAGCAATGAATCCCAAAGTGTCCGACTTTGGAATGGCGAGGATTTTTGATACAAATCAATTTGAAGCAAATACAAACAAGGTTGTTGGGACATAGTAAGTCTATATAGCCAGTGATTTATATATATATCACTAAAATTTAACATCACTATTGATACTCATTCTTTTACTATTCTTGCAGCGGCTACATGTCACCTGAATATGCACTATATGGTCATTTTTCTGAGAAATTGGATGTATTTAGCTTTGGAGTATTGTTATTAGAGATTGTAAGTGGAACGAAGAATGCTTTGTTTTATTCTTGCGAGAAATCACTAACGCTTGCTCAATGGGTAAGTTAATAAACTTGGGAAGTTCATATTGTTTCTGGTGGAAGCCTTGCATATCAGTTGGGACATTTTAAACATAAAGTATGAAAGAGGAAGACTAATTGTTTTACATATGTGTAAATCTCAGATATGGGAATTATGGAAAGAAGGTAGGGGAATGGAGGTAATTGACGCATCAGTAAGGGAAACTTGCCGGATTCATGAAGCTTTGAGGTGCATCCATGTTGGGCTTTTGTGTGTTCAAGAAGCTCCAGCTGATCGACCAACAATGTCATCGGTGATTCATATGCTAGAGGTCGATGAAGCTACATCACTTCCACCCTCCAAAGAACCTGCTTTTTCAACAAATAGGATTTCAAGTCCTGTAACCGCTTATTCCAAAAATGTAGCCACTATTACTTTGCCAGAACCACGATAGAGCTTCAATATTAATGTTAGCTTTCAAAGTTGGATCATTAAGAAAAAGGAAAAAAAAAAAAAAAGAAGGTATGATGATACTAGTTGCAGCTTCATCGGGCCTCATAATTTGTATATATGTGCACATTTCCTATTATGTGGAGAGGGGTGCAGGGAATAAGTTTCGTGTATTCTGCTTGTGCCAAAAACCGTTTGGTAAATTGCAGTTTGAAAAACTTCCTGCTCAAGATATTCATATTGTTGTGCTCACCGCACCCAATAACAACAAATAGATGAACAGCGGATGGCTGCGGGGAAAATTCCACAGACCAAATATACGCAAGAACACAAAAGAACACATAGGATTTAACGTGTCACAAGTGGTTTCCATGCTCGGAAGTGAACTGCAACAATTCCATCCCCTAAACAACGTGCATTCGTTGTTAGGCGATGCCTTTCTAGTTCTAGCAGCGCTTCAAACTCTTTAAGAAAGCCTGAAACATTTTCAAACAATGGTTTACTATCACCTTAGAAGATGGTCGATAGCAAAACTGCATCGATTTACATTTGTTCTTAATGTAATCCTTATTCTATCAACCATCCAATGTAATGTTAAACTATGCATCTTTTCTATTGTCAGAATCGAAGTTAGCCAAACCAATGCTACAAAGTATATCAAAGTACATCACTACATCACGACTCTTACTGATCTTTGTGGCCTTGGATACTTAGTACAGATGGCAGCTGTTTGCTTCTATCTTTTCATGTACTATTTTGTAGTCCCACCGATTGATAAATATCCGGGATTTTTGTGGCTGTGTTCTTCATTTTCTGGGTTGTTCTACAGTCTAGTGAGTCTAGTCTAATATGTGAACTTACACATAGCTTCAGTGAGTCCAAATTATGGCATGAACTTTTTTCCCTAGCTCCTCTTGCTCTGTCTCTGTTTCTGAATGGGGTGGCTCTTGTGTTACCTTGTAACACTGCTCTTATTTCATATCCTGTCACTGTGTACCTGCCGAGACAAAATAGTACCAGGACAGTACATCACTCGTAACCAAACTTTGGTTTCTTCCCTTGGGAAATTTTCATTAGGCTTCTTCAAGCCTGAGAATTCTACCAAATATTTCCTTGGTATACGATTCAACACATTGCCAGATACTGCATTAGTATGGATTACTAACAGAGAATCTCCGCTTGATTCTCCAGGTCTGTTTATGCCCAGCAGCGATGGAAACCTTGTAGTTTTGGATGATACTAGTCTGGTCAACTAATGCTTCAATATCTGCTTCTGCAATGAATCACACAAATTACTAGCGGATACCGGAAACCTTGTTCTGAGCTTTGAAGAAGTCACCTTGTGGCAGAGCTTCGAACATCCCTCTGAAACTATGTTGCCCGGCATTAAGCTTAGCTTGAACAAAAAGACTGGCCAACAAAGGCGCCTTACATCCTGATGCATCAGTTAGGAGTCTCTAGCTCAATATAATTAATATCCATTGAAAGTGCAAAGTAATTTAATTGCTGGTCTAGTCATGCGTATAGAAAGTTGTTAAGTCATCTTTGGTCATAGTGAGAGTCCTATTGAAACTTGAATTCCAATTAAGTTGTGTCCCCCATATATATCTTGTGACATTGGCCTTGTTGGGCAGATTAACGTTATTGAAAGTTTGCTTCAGAGTATATTCTCTGTTTTTCTTTGGTGAGTGATTCCCAAAACCTTCTTTTCTGGTTGAGTGATTCCCAGATCAACCCCCCCCCCCCCCCCCCCCCCCCCCCCCGGCATTGCATCACATCCTGGGCAGCGCTTGATGATCCAGAACTCGGAAACTTCACCTTTGGCATTGATCCTCAAGTACCACTTCAGAGCTTTAGGTATATAGTTCATTTTTTGCTATTTTCTTTACGGACGTGTGAAGATAAATCTTTACCATAGCGTGCAATATAATTAAACTCATGCTATCTTTATTAATATTTAACCAACAGATCTCTGTCTGATTTGTAGGCAAAAAGGGTGTTTTTGATCATTCCTTAAAGAGGACCCTTGTAATTGCAATAGTCTATGCTGCAGTTGGATTGCTTACAATAACTTCTGGCTATTTCTTATGGAAGAAAAAATTGGGTACGCACTCCTCGATCCCTTATGTGCAGGCACATGGATTCTAGTAATCCGTTTACGAATAATATTCTAACAGCAATACTGAAACAAGGAGGATAGCAAGAACATTAAGTGAGAATATAGGTGGGAAGAATGATACAGAACTACCATGCACTCTTCAGTTTAAGGAGTATATTAGCTGCTACAAACAACTTCTCTGAAGACAATAAACTTGGAGAGGGAGGATTTGGCCCTGTTTATAAGGTGACACTTCTATAATATGCTCTTGATCAAAGATACCCCCAGTGGCTTGCCAATGTGGTCATGGTTCTAAAGAAGTCAACAGGACAATGGAGGATGTGCGTGGATTATTCAAATCTCAACAGGGCATGTCCCAAAGATAGCTTCCCGCTCCCACACATAGATCAACTAGTGGACTCCACGTCTGGGTTCGAAATGTTGAGCTTCATGGACGCCTACGCTGGCTACAACCAAATTCAGATGGATCCGAGGGATGAGGAGCACACAACTTTCACAACAAATAGGGGACTATATTGTTACAAGGTCATGGCCTTTGGCCTGAAGAATGTGGGAGCCACCTACCAGCGGCTGATGAATATCATGTTCGCCGAGTACCTCGGAAAAATAATGGAGGTATATGTCGATGACATGCTGGTTAAGAGTCTAACGGCCGAGGAGCATGTGAGGCATATGGAGAAGGTCTTCGAGGTGATACTAAGGTACGAGATGAGGTTGAATCCCCAGAAATGCATATTCGGGGTGATCAAAGGGAAATTCCTAGGTTATGTAATCAGTGGTAGAGGAATAGAGGCCAACCCGGAGAAGATCCAAGCCATTCTGAATATGGAAACACCCAAGGAAAGAAATGAAGTGCAGTCACTGGCCGAGAAGATCGTCACCCTGGCAAGGTTCGTGTCTTGACTCACGGATAAGTGTGCGCCTTTATTTCGTCTATTGAGAGACCAGCGGTGCAAGGAGATAATATGGGGTCCCGAGCAGGAAGAGGCTTTCAAGCAGATAAAGGCATACCTCACGTCCGCGCCGGTGTTATCAAAACCAAACCCGGGCGAGATGCTCTACCTGTACATTGCGGCATCGCAGACGGCAGTTAGCTCGGTGCTAATAAGAAAAGAGTCTGATGTCGAGCATACAGTGTTTTATGCCGGGAAAGGATTCACACCATCAAAGAGCAGGTACCCGGATATTGAAAAATTAGCTTTAGCGCTCATCGTGACCACTAGAAGGTTCAGGCACTACTTCCAGACACACTCCATAACCCTCTATACCAACCATCCCCTAAGGCAGATCATACAAAAGCCGGAGGTCAACGGGAGGTTGGTAAAATGGGCGATTGAGCTAGGAGAATTCGACATCCACTATCAGGCAAGAGTGGCTATCAAAGGGCAGGCCGCGGCCGATTTCATATCAGAGCTCACACCCATGAAGGCAGCGGAAGGGATGAAAGAGGACCCCCAGGAAGACAGTGTAGGAGAGAGCAGCGATGAGGTGCAGGAGCAAGGGCCTCCAACACCCCTCTGGAAGCTTTTTGTCAATGGCTTGGTGACGAAAAAGAAAAGCGGGACGAGAATTATATTGGAGACCCCTGATGGATTCAAGCATGAATATGCTTTGGAATTTCAATTCAACATCTCAAATAATGCGGCAGAGTACGAAGCCTTGATTGGTGGATTGCAACTCACCCGAGATATCGGTGTGGAGAGAGTGGAAGTGTTTAGCGATTCACAGCATGTCCAATTGAACTCTTATCAAGGGCTGTCCAAAGCCTTTATGCAGCGCTTCGAGTCGGCATCCCTCTCTCAAATCCCGCGGAAGAAAATTAGCAATGCAGACGCCCTTGCTCGGGAAAGGAAGAAAGAAGGCAAGGATCGAGGTGTTAGGTAAACCGAGCATCAGCAAAACCATCTCGGAGATATTCATGGTCGACGCGAGACCCGGAGAACCTACATGGATGGACCCCATAATCGAGTTCATGAAGGGGTGTGCCCGGAGGATTGGAGCTGATATATAAGAGCTTTCAAATGTCCACAAGTAATGGAACAAGTATGTATTATGAACAATGAGTGTGTGCACATAGAGGCTAGTGAGAATGAACACAAATCAGAGACATATGTATAGGCCTAAGCTCAATACCTGGATAGATATAGTTACAAATCAGAGACATATGTATAGGCCTAAGCACAAATCAGAGACACAAATCTGGATAGATATAGTTACATATGTATAGGCCTAAGCTCAATACCTTCCACAATGAGGCCGCTCTTTAGGCTACTAACTTCTGTAATACTGCACTCTACAACATCATCATCAGTTCCTTGTTCATTGAAGAATTGACCCATCTCAATCTCCATCCACCCGTCTCCTCTGTGTCGAGCTCGCTGAGGCATAGGGTCTAGGATCACACTATACAGCCTCACAACTGTACGTTGTCGATAATTGATGCGCAACACAATAGGTGTTTTCGCCAACCCCGATCTTACTTCTGAGAGCTGATAAACAAGGTAAGCTGCGTAGATTGTTCCTGGGGATAAGTTGTTAGTGGATATGCAAGCCTTGATGTCAAGCCACCATACAAGTTTGAGCCTAGCCACTTCAGAGAACCTGTATATTATATATGTATCCATCAAAACTATTTAATTAGAACACAGACAATCAAAACCACAAGTTACTCTCGGTACTACGACAATATAATTCATACCCCTTGAGGAAGTATATACATACCTGGAGTGTGGTAGAGTCATCCATTGCCAGTATGCGGGTGTATCCGCCCATGCAATTACAAGGCCTCTTGCGCCTACCATATAACATATCTTGCCGCTCTGCTTATCTAGTGCAATGCTCTGCAGCAAATTAAGAGTTAAGGATCAACTACTTCATGTGACTAGCAATGGACCCAATTTCATTTTCCTAGCCTATACCCCAGACTCATCTGCCTCTCTAACCTATCCCCTCCAAAACTAAATCATGAGAATAACCAAGTATTTGATGAAATTAGCGGATAGCCCCATTCTAATTCAAAATTAGGGAGGAGTTGGAGTATTCAACCTAAGCAGTCAAAACTAGATTGCATAGTAGAGAGTAGAGACGCTAATAAATAGATATGGAGAAAGAGAAGAAGCATATATAAGCAAGTTTAAAGGTGAATGAGAGTGAATCGGTTACCGTGTGGCTATCGCCTATGATGATGGGGTGAGTGCAGAGATGGAAGTAGAGAGCCTTCCTGGGCATGGAAATCAAAGACGAGGAGGATGAAGATTCGGAAAGGATACGCTTAAATTTGGAAGGAATAAGCTTCTCCCACACAAGATCAGAATCGGCAGCATTCCTGAAGAGACAAGACACAGCTGATGATCTGCAGGCATCACGAGGTGACGTCAAGGATATGATTTTGGAGACGCACTCCACAGGCAGCCTCTTCATTTCTCTGTCTTCTGCTGACTTCTCACTCCTCCATCAAATATCTAACAGCCCACTCCAACTGTTTAATTGATTAGTCTTAGTCTTGGTCTGCTTGGTTTTTACGTAGATAAAAAGTAACATGGAGCTGACTTAGCTTGATTTCATCGATTTTTTTTTTATTTTGTACTGTTCTGGGTCGTGCATGATCTTACAGCACGGGGTGATTTCATTCACTACAAAAAAGAATTCAGTTAGCCACCAGAAATCGCCACGGCTCGGATTTGCCGTTACCATTGATCCTAAATTTGCGACGGCGCAGCGACGGTAAAAACGCCATCGCTAAATCAATAACAATTTGCGACGGCAACATCTTGCCGTGGCAAAATAACTCAAAATTTGCGACGGCACTAGTTTATCGTTGCGTCCGTTTTTATCAATGGCGACGACAGGTGAGTGCCGTAGCAAGAAACCGATTTTATTTCTGATTTAATGCTATGGTTGCGTTCGTCGTCGCCTGTGTCCTTTCAGTGTTGGAAGGCGCCAATTATCCCGCCTTCCATTTTGACAGAAAAAAGACCAATTTTGTAAAACCAAAACCATTTACTCTCTTCAGACCCATTTATTCTATCTCTCTTCAAACAAACCCCCATCTCAAAAAACCTAATTCCTCTCTTCAAACTGATTTCGCCCATCTTTACGTCGTTGTTCCTCTTCCTACTTTCAATCTCTAATTCGTCTACTTCCTCAATCACACTGGCCTTCCTCAATGAACAGAACTCTCAGTCAAAGAAAAGAAGTCTCAGTCAGCCCTCTTGGTTTCGTCTCCTCCCTCTCAGACCCTCACGATTACAACTAATCGAAGAAACTGGGTTCGAATCAGATAAGGTAAAACCACTCTATGCTTCTTTGATTCTGTTTATTTTAGTGAATTCGAGTTGGGTTTTTGGTTAGAATCGAGATTAGAAACTGGATCCTGGGTTGTCTTGTTGGGTTTTCATTTTAGTTTTTGGGTTTTCGTTTTAATCATGCATGACTAGTGCTCGATGTTTGTTATTGGGAGAATGCGGTGTGGTGAGGTAGCTAGGTAAGGGTATTAAGAAGAAGCTAGCCAGGGGAAGGAAGGTCTGAGTTTTCAGTGTTGGTCCCAAATCATTCAATATCTCGTTTTTGAAATCTGGTTTGCCTAATAAGAGAAATTTATAGTTGAAAAGTAAAATTTGTATAGGAAACGTTACTCTCATGCATTTGATGAAAGGTTAGTACTCCATACAATTTTACTGTATCATATAGTGGATCTTTTAATTGCTCTGTGTTTTCAAGAATGATCTCCAGTTTTACCTATGTTAATGATACTGCTTAACTGAGGCCCTATGTTGCCTACATTTTACCTGCAGGCTATCTTATATGTTATTCTGCGGGCTACCATAACATACCAGTTATTGTGTTGTGTTTAGTCAAGTTGAAATGGTTTTGACATGTGAAATGAATGCATGATATTGAACATAAACTTTCCATTAATAATTCATTAACATTTGTAGAAGACTGGTAGAGGGTAGTTACAACTTACAAATAGGTGGTTAAAATTTGTGATTGGTTTGGAAAAAGACAAGGATTAAGCTAGAGACTTGTACCAATCAAGTTTGGCTTGTAATCATTTTCTTGTGCACATTCATCATTTCAGTATGTGTTCAAACTCTAAATGCTAAGAGCCGAATATTTAATTTTTGGTATTAGAAATGTGAACAAGGACTCGGCTGTTGGGTTTGTTGCACCAAGTTAGATTATATGAGGCACTAATATAAGCCTTGTCTTCCTGTCACTGCCCCTCATAGTCTATTGTCATATACATGTTAATACAATGGCTCTATCTAAATTTCATAAAAGAATTTCCATTTGGTAAATAAAGCATATAACTTGATAGATGTTTCGTTATATGAAAATGTCAAAGCATCAATTGTGGAGAATATATTACTTTGAAGAGAAGCAGCTATGTTCCATTCTTTCGTGGAGTTCTGGTGAACTATAGTATTTTTTGAGTCATTGCATTTTTGGTTGTTGGACAATGTATTGCTGCATTTGACAACTTTATGTTTGCTACTTTGATGGCTCTTATAGTTTACTTAAAAACTTGAAAACGACAAAACTATATGCTTTAAGTGTGACCTGTGTGAATATTTAGTATTGGATAGAGATTTGCTTTTGCTGATTGGAAGCGATTCAGGATCAGACGATCAAGAGATATATTGATCCATAAAAGAGAATGGATACTTATAAACACATATTCTAAATACTAAATAGAGTAGAGCTAATTTAAAATCTACTAACGTGAGGATAATGTTCCTCCAAATCAGTCTAGACCATTCAACTCTTGAGTTTCCTTTTAAATTCAACAGTTGTGGATCTGAAACTGTTTAGTCATCTGAATTTGGGGGTTCCTTTCTTGCAGAGCTATTTCCCGTTCTTTTATATGAATGTTGCGGTACTACGATTCATTGTATGTAACTTGTTTTCTTCACTTATTCTTTATGTAAAGTTACGTTGCTTGCTGTTGAAAATAGTTTTGGGATTGACTGAATTGGAAGTTTGAAATTAAACAAAAGCTAATAGAAGATGAAAACTATTAGAGACTGTGTTATGAATATTTGGGTTTATGCAGTTTTGTATTGATTGTTTTTGTGCTGGTGTGGACTTATGCAGGGAACCGATGAGCTTGTTCATTCCTAATGTGGTTGTGCAGGCTTAAAGTTGCATCTTCTTTGACGGAGTGGGCACATTTTCTGTCAATTATTGTGAGTGAATGAAATTTCTTTTTTCGGTTTTGGTATCCGCTATTGTGTATGACTGATATGACCAAGACTGAATCTCTTGTGAATGTGAATAAATGTTTGTGGCATTTTAGTTTAGTTCTGTTACTAGTGTAGAACCAACATTATGCATAAACATAGATTTGATAGTTAAACAATACAGTTTCGTATTGTCAAGTTTGTTACTAGTAAGCTATCCTAAGTAAATTTATGTATATGATACTTGCTCACATTAATAAAGGGATGACTTTTACCTTTGCATATATATGGTTGATGGATAAACAATACAGTTTCGTATTGTCAAGTTTGGTAATTGGTGTACTTGTTTCAAACAACTCTGAAACTATTGATATGCCTTGAGTTAATTATGTTTGTGGTTTTGATGATTCTAACAGTAAACTTTCCTGTTTAGTTATTTGATTTTGGGGTTTGAGTATACTTAGTAAGCTATCTATCTGTGTCTTCAAATTTTGTTGAACATGAAAACCCATTTTCTTCTTGCTTAATTTCACTTGTAGAAGCAATGCTGAGATTATTTGAGAGTTGAGAGTTGAGATATAAAATCTAAGTTAAAGTTTGGATTAAGAATACTTGCCTCACTACGCCTTTAATTTCAGGCACACCAAACTCATCTCAAGTTGAAGAACTCGCCCTAAAGTTTGGACTGGTTAGTAATTTTTTAGATACACCGCCTTGTTATTCTTTCAAATTTTGAATTACTTTTACTTGATGTACACTTGAAATTGTGTTTTGAGACACTTTGATGTTCTAAGTAATGGAAATTCTTTTTTGTTAGAATGAATATTTTTGAAGTATGGTTTAGTATGAATTAGGGTGAAGGTGCTTGATTTACTTGAATCTAGATATGGTTTTAAGCATTAGGGTCAATACTTGAGCATGCAATAGGTTTTGTTTTAACCTTTCACTTTAAATCAAACAACTAGTTGTAGAAAATGGTCTCATTTATGCAATAGGTACCAGTTGATGCAACAAGTGGCCATGAGGCTAGGAGGGAGTCCATAGGAGAGGGAAATCCTGAGGCCACTGCCCATTTTGATTCAACTTCTGATGATGTCACTGGTCACCATGATGCTCCTGCATGATTTAGGTTTATGTCATATTGTTGTGTTTTAGAATGTGATAGAACAAGATTATGTTGGAATATTGTTGTCCCTTTATGAAGCTCTTTTTATTGTTTTAGCACTTTGTTGGTTTTGTTTAGGTTCCATCATGTGGAATAATATTTATGTTGGATAATTTGGTTATGAAATGAATGTTGGTCATTGTGTTGATTTTGTTGGAATGAATGCTAGTTGATTGTGGTGTTATTATCTTATTGATTATGGTTGTTGCTATTGTGGATTGAATGAGATTTGAATTTGCAGGTTCCTGGTAAAAATGAGATTTGAAATAGTTGTAGTAACAATTTCTACAGTTGGCGACGGCAGAGTCCCGTTGCCAACATTTTGGCATTTTCTGCAGTTGGCAACGGTAGAGTCCCGTCGCAAATGGTTTTGGCGGGAAAATTCAAAAATTTCAGTTCAGATTTGAAATTTTTTAAGTATCACAGCGACGGCGATTATCATCGCCAACAGAGGTATTTGTGACGGCAAGTTCAGTAGCTAATTTCCGTCACTAATTAAGCGACGGTCTTTGCAGTCGCTATTTGCCGTCACAAACATGGTTGTGACGGCTCACTGCCGTCACCAAAAGCAACGGCCACGCCCTCAACTGCGACGGGAAAAATGCCGTCGTCATGCCGTCGCCGTTGGTCTTTTGCGACGGCAGAATGACTTTTGGCGATGACATTTTGCAGTGGCTAAATGAATTAATTTTTGTAGTGATTGTTGATTGTTCTACCACAGGGTTAGATCAAGTAAGATAAATTTGAACCAAGAATGTCATGTAATTAATCTGAAATTAAACCTGGTACGTTCAAGCCACACACTGTATTGTTACATTTCATCTCATTCTATGCCATGCAGTACTACACGTCTAGTTTAGGCCTAATCTCAATGCCTTCCACAAGGAGGCCACTCTTAGGGCCATTTACTTCCCTCACACTACACTCTACAGTAGCATCATCTCCTTCTTTGACGAAGAACTCGCCCATCTCCACCTCCATCCACCCGTCTCCTCTGTATCGAGCTCGTGGCGACACTGTGGAAGGGTCTAGCACCACCCCATGCCAAGCCGCTTCTACTCGGCTATGTTCCCAACTGACACGAAACTCGATCGGCGTTCGTGCAAACCCAAATCTGCATCCTTGGAGCTGATACACGAAGTAAGCCGCATAGGTTGTACCCGGGGACAACATTCTAGTCTTTATGCGCGCCTTGATGTCGAGCCCCAACACATTTTTCAGCTCAGCTACTTCACAAAACCTGCGCACATATATGGTTCACACATATATGCATCTCAATTTGAAGTATATATGAGCAGTCCAATTAGTACCAGATAAAAAGAAGTGTATCCTTGGTAATTGATTGATGAATACCTTGATGCTGGTACGGTTGTCCACTGCCAATAACCGAGTTTATCTTCTTCCCCCGCAATTGAAAGCCCTCTTGCCCCTATCATATAACATTTCTTTCCACTCTTCCCTTCTAGCGCAAAGCTCTGTGTTAAATTCACCACCATATACAGTATATTACATGATCCACTGTTCAAATTATATACTGTCATGTTAAGAAGGTCAAACTTAATTTTTCTATTACACCACATAGTGATCTACTAATTATTCCATATATTTTGATTCTTAACAAAATATTAGGCTAAAGAATTGGTATGATACTGGTACAATCTAATTAGTTTCATTAATTCTCTAATCTGCCAAACTAGTTGTTGAAAGATAATGCAAGAAAGAAGTCAAAGAATCCTTTACGAAGACAAAAATTATTACCATGTTACCATCTAAGACAATGTGTTGGTGGTGAATACGAAGATAGTAGTAGAGATCCTTCATGGAGATGGAATTCAAGGATGATGGCGAAGGCAACAACGATTTCGAAATGATTTGCTTAATATCTGGAGGCAAATAGCTCTTCCATACAAAATCGGAATCGGCAGCTTCTCTGAAGACAGAAGAGACTAGAGATGATCTGCAGGCATCGCGAGGGGAGGTAAGGGAAATGATGTGGGAGATGCACTCCACAGGCAGCATACTGATCATCATGTTCTTCATCTTTATTACCTGTTCCCTTCTCTTCTTCCTCTGCCTGGTTGACTCTCTCTGTATAACTACAACAAAGATGAAGAACAGGTAGGAGAGACACGTAAGAACCAAACAGGGGGAACTTTGTTTTATGGAAACTACTGGACTCGACTTCTCCTCCAAGTTCCCAACAGTTGACGGCCTTAAATTAATCTAATTGGTAAATTAAAGAGAAATGTAAAAAACTGAATTTAATTAATACTTAAGAATATTAATTCATGCATATAAACACAAAATCAACACTGTAATAATGTATAGATCATTATCAGCATGCATTGTATACAGAGATGGTCATTGATGCTAGTTTTGATCTTTTGTTATTGTAAGCATATTGAATGACGTAAGTTATGTATGCTTGTTGATGTAGTAACGAGAAACAGGGACCGATGCTTGTCGATATATAGGTATTAACTAGTGCCTTGTCCATTAAAGAGTTTTAATTGTATTCTATAAAATTGACTAAACATCTGAATATCATATGAGATGATACTATGGATTCTTAATAAAATATGTAAACTATATATTATTTACATATTACAAATATTGTATTTCGTATACAACTAAGTGATATACTTATATTAGGTTTCATTAATTTTTTAAACTATAAATCACATAATATTATTAAAGTCCATATCTATCTTTCAAAATGTTCTAACAGTCCAAAGTTTCATGAAGGTCAATTCGGAGTTACCAAAGCAACCCAAACATATACGGAGAACAAAAAGAATAAGATTAGTCACACCAGGCTGTATTTTCTTTTGTTTACATTCACGTCTTCACAGGCAGGCTACTCCTTAGTTTGGTGCATTTCGTCTATAATCGGTGATATCACCTGTCTGTTACGATTTTTTTTTTTTTTTTTAAATAACATGTACGATTCATCATATTCTTAGTAGTTTTTCTTTAATGAATCGGAAAAAAATAAAATAAAAAATTCTGTATCATGGAATACGGGTAAGAATACGGATACAGATACGCGTTGAGAAGACCAAAAAAGCGTCTGGGATACGTATACATATAGGACTCTCTTGGGGGATAATGTCGACATTTTGTTATCAAATAATAAGACCTAAAAACCGAGCCGCCGGTTCTTCCTTGTTCGCGTCTTCTTGTATGAAATAAAACCAGCAGCGGCTGAAGCTCAGTGTTCATCAGTGGATTAAAGGATTCCTAATACTTCGTGCCCACTACTCCAAGTAGGTGCAACTCTTTATGTCAATCTCTCTATCTGTTAGTTTCATTGTTGTTTTGTAATTCTTATCCGTCTGTTGTGTTGTGATTCACCAAGTAAACCCAGACGCTTTACTTTTGTTGGGAATCATAAGAATACGTAGTTGCAGAAATGGAAATTACATGACAATGTTTTCATGGTTGTAATTATAAAATTGCATAGTGTGTTCTGTCTCCGTCTTCAGCTTTGCGGTTCTTTGGGCTATTTGAAATTGATTGATAATAATTGCATATTTGTTTCTTTGGGCTTCTTGTTGTTTATGTGTTTCTTTTATTCATATAGAGTCGATTTTGTTTCATTCAAGTTTCCTTTTTATATTTCTCCTTTGCATTTCCGATATGAGTCTTTCATTGTTGTTTTGTAATTCTTATCCATCTGTTCTGTTGTGAACTTGAGATTCACCAAGTAAACCCAGATGCCTTACGTTCGTGGGAATTATAAGAATAACTAGTTGCAGAATGGAAATTTTAATCGATTGTGTATTTAGTGGTTGTAATTTAGATATTGCATTGTGACTCTGTTTTTAAGTGTGTTCTGCATTTTAAGTATTAGGGTTGATAAGCTTGCATTTTAACCCTAAACCTTAAGTATCAGCAACAAGCAGACAAAGAGAATAAGCATCCAATGCATGATTGTTGAAATTCCTTATCATGCAACTGACTGAGATTTGATGAGTCCTTTGTGTCACTGATGTAGCGCATAGACTAGCCACAGAACGTAACATGCTTAAATTTCAATACCTGCTCCAATAGAAATGAATGCATCTATGGTTATTGCTGTGGTTCTTCCCATTCTGTGCTTGTATGCATGTTGAAAGATATACTAATTTATGTACAGGGAATATCAGCATACAAAGATGAGGCCTTTGGATGAAGCGGAAACCACTGCAGTGTTCGAAAAGCTGTTCAAGTTCACAGGCAACAACCTCAAAAACATAGTTGAGAACCCCTCTCATGAAGGTCCAGACCCAAATCCAGGTCGCTACTGCTTTCGTCTCAACAAGAACAAGGTCTACTACGTCAGTGACTCACTAGTAAAGCGTGCAACCAACATAGCTCGTCTCAATCTAGTCTCTCTTGGAACTTGCATTGGTAAGTTCACTCACGGTGGTAGCTTCCACTTAACTGTTCAATGTTTGAGTTTACTGGCCTCAAATGCTAAACACAAGGTCTGGCTCAAACCCACCTCTGAGATGTCATATCTATACGGAAACCATGTTTTGAAAGGTGGCTTGGGGAGGATTACAGAAAATATTGTGCCTGGTGATGGGGTGGTTGTGTTTTCAATGTCAGATATTCCATTAGGTTTTGGGATTGCCGCCAAGTCTACCCAGGATTGTAGGAAGTTGGATCCCAATGGAATTGTGGTGCTTCACCAGGCTGATATTGGTGAGTACTTGAGGATGGAGGATGAGCTTTGATTGATTGGCAGCTTCTTACTGTTTTTGGTACATGGTGTTTGCCTGTATGCACATCTGCAGCTAATGTAAGTGGGCCTATCTGATGGATAGAAGGGGAAGCTTTTTTGGGATATTGATGATTTTCTTGAGTTGTGTTTCTGTTAGTGATTATGAGTAGGTACAAGAGGAACTTCTTTCAATCTAGATCCTGATGATACCTTTCAATGTTGGCCGTATATTATAGTTCTGGTTTTGTATTAAGAATACATTGTAATTTTCATTGCAGCTCTGCATCCTTTTTGAAGTTGATCAACTTCAATATTTGGTAATGGGGGTTTCAAGTTTACCTTTTTTCGTAGACCATTTGTTTCTCTCACCGTTGCTGCAAGAGTTAAATTCTTGATATCACTTTTGCGACTTAAAGAGCACACATGTTTGGTTTGATTAATTTTCTCTGTCTCAAGGAAAAAAATAACATGGAAAAATATCGTATCGGTTTTTCAATTCACTATACTTGGTGTTTGACAAGCTAGTGTTGATGATATTTTGTGCAACGAAACATGGCAGTGCGTATCAAAGTCTCCTTTCATGTTTGCCATGACTAGCTCGGGTTTGGTCAAGTAACTCTACTTAACACATAACTGACCAAAGATTGAAAAAAGAGAGGTAACGAGTGACGTAAAACAGTAAGATATAAATATCCAATATAGCAGGAAAGCGAACCCCAATCTGAAGTCTCTCTCTCATTTTCTCTGTAAAAGGAAAACCTCCGCTCACCGCCGTAGCCGAGATTCGAAGCGACTCGATCACTTTCTCTACCATCAATCTAACTCCAGGTTAGTCTTGGGTTTCTCTGCTATGCATCACTTGCTGGGTTTTGAGGCTTTTGCTGCTTTCTATGCTCCAAATTCGTTTGCTTTATCCATTACAGAACCAACTCCAGTTGCACATTAGAAATTACTCAGTGGATCTGAACCTTAATTTGTTGTCATGCTAACTATATAATCAAATGCCCAGCAGCAATGGCTGAAGAAGAAGCCGGGATGTTCGTGGTTCAGCAAACTGTTGGCAGCGTGCTGTGTTGCAAGTGTGGTATCTCCATGACACCCAATGCTGCCAATATGTGCGTCCAGTGTTTGCGCTCCGAGGTTGATATCACTGAAGGCTTGCAGAAGCAGGTGACCATTCTCCATTGCCCCGAGTGCGAGACCTACTTGCAGCCCCCCAGGACATGGATCAAAGCCCAATTAGAGTCCAAGGAGCTGCTGTCGTTTTGTATTAGGAGAGTCAAGAACTTGAACAAAGTTAAGCTGGTTCATGCCGAGTTCATTTGGACCGAACCTCACTCCAAGAGGATCAAGGTCAAGCTCAAAGTTCAGAAGGAGGTTTTGAACGGAGCGGTACTGGAACAGTCCTTTGTTGTTGAGTATGTTCAGCAAGAACATATGTGTGAACCTTGCTCAAGGGCCCAGGCTAATCCTGACCAATGGGTTGCATCTGTGCAACTCCGCCAGCATGTTTCTCACAAACGCACCTTTTTCTTTCTCGAGCAGCTCATTCTCAAGCATGGAGCTGCTGCCAGTGCTATAAGGATTAAGGAGACAGATAAAGGGATCGACTTCTTTTTCCCTAGCCGGAGTCATGGCTTGAAATTTGTGGAATTTGTGGGTAAAGTTGCTCCTATAAAGAGTCGCCATGACAAACAGCTTGTTTCCCATGATCAGAAAAGCAATAACTTTAATTATAGGTATACATTCTCAGTTGAAATATGCCCCATTTGTCGTGAGGATTTGGTTTGTCTGCCGCCCAAGGTTAAATCTAGTTTGGGTAATCTTGGTCCTCTTGTCATCTGCACTAAAGTAACCAACAGCATTGCGTTGCTTGATCCTTTCACCTTGAGGCATTGTTTCTTGGATACTGATCAGTATTGGAGGTCATCCTTTAAGTCTCTTCATACAAGTAGGGAGCTAGTGGAGTATATAGTGCTCGATGTGGAGGTTGTTTCGCCTGAAGTTACTATTGGTGCCTCAAGATATGCTTTAGCTGATGCCCAAGTTGCTCGCCTCTCTGACTTTGGGAAGAATGACACGATCTTCAACATAAAAACACATCTAGGCCATCTTTTAAGTCCTGGGGATTATGCTCTTGGTTATGACTTATACGGGGCTAACAGTAATGATGACGAACTGGACAAGTACAAGGGTCTGGTCGTTCCGGAAGCAATTTTGGTGAAGAAGAGCTACGAAGAAAATCATCAAAAGAAGCGTGGGAAGCCTCGCTCATGGAAGCTTAAGTCCCTCAACATGGAAATCGACGATAAAGGTAGAGCTGAGCAAGAAAAGATAGACTCGGAGTATGAACAGTTCTTGGATGATCTGGAGGAGAACTCTGAAATGAGGTTCAATGTATCATTGTACAGCAATGAAGAATACCAACAGCCATCAGAGACAGCATCAGTGACTGATGGGGAAGGTCTACCTTCTATTCCACTTGAGGAGTTGATCGGTGACCTTAGACTAGGTGAGGCTGGAGTTGGGGACAGCAGCATGAAGAAGTAGAAAGAAAAGAAACAATGTTAGTTGGATGGTAACAGTGTTTCACAGGGTTGTGTCGGTCTGGATTTTCTTTCAGTTTGACATTCTTGCTGCCGGAATATTGTGAGCCATGTAAAGCATGTTCGGAAAGTCTCTTTCTTAGCTCTCCTGCTTAAAACAGAATTTGAGTTTGTTCCTCTTTGAGAGCCATGTGGTTATAAGTTCCCTAAGTTCTATTACAGTAATAGTTTCATTGAGTTAATGTGGTTTCCTGGCTATAAATACTTAAATAGCGCTTAGTTCTTGTTGATTGTTAATGAAATTACCAAAACAGTTATGATCGTGTTGCTAGCTAGGGCAGATATAGATTTGATTGATGAAAGAAATCATATCTACTAGTCCAGAAAGCAATGCATTTTTTGGCAAGATAATAAATTGTCTGGATCATGTCCATCGTTTTGTTACATATAAAAAAAAAATAAAGCAATCTCTCTTCATGCCAACACTGCGATTCTGCGAAAGGTTCAACTATATGAAACTGCCCGCTAAGGTTTATGGCTCGTCTCATACATCAAATCAAATCTAGGGACTTATGAAATATGAACCTCTTATTCCGGATGAATTAAGCAGGCTTATGCTGGAATTCTTGGTATGCCGACGTCTTTTATTGGGTGCTTTCGTGCATGTTCAGGCAGTTCAGCACATAAAAGCGTCTACAATTGCAGACAACTATCTCGACTCTTGAATAGAAGCTCGAGATCCTCATCAAACGAAAAACATATATATGCGGCTTTGTCACTCGAAGCTCCCAACACCCTTCAGCATTTTACTTGCACAAAAACTATGTACATCATGCAGCATTCACCGCCTGTTGGTATTAGAATGTAAATATAGCTTCACTGCTTGGGTCCTTTCTTTACTCATTATATTGTAAATGCTTGTTTAAAACCAGTGATTCCTTGCTTACAAATTGATGTATTGCCAGTGTATAAAAATTACGACTTGAAAATAACATATATGCAATTAAAACTTCAAAAAGGAGAAACCTAAGACCATCATGTTCATCTCTTAGGAGCGATATGTATCCAGTTTTATAGCTATCAAAATTGTTTGGTCATAGTAGTAGTATACTGACATGACCTTATGGAGCCATTAGCGCCTGAATAGTGTAGGAGAGGGACTCTGCCCATTCAAGTTTTGAGTTTTGATAACCCGCGTACATTTGCAATGTTTGCATCACATTGTATGCAGGATCAAGTTTCCTCTGCCATCCCTGCACAACATAATCAGCAAGATTGTATCAGAATATCAGATCATATATGGATATCACACAATTCACACCATTATAAGCTGGAGTAAATTGTGCCTCAGCATATATAAAATGGAGCAAATTGTGCCCAGCATATCTACACCATTAACCAGAATGATAGAAAAATTTAGTCTGCTCTACAGACTCAGAGTGAAGGATATAATGAACATAGAATTCAGACAAAAAGAAATCATGAACAGACAGGTGAAACAAAAAAAGATTATACGAAAATATATATATCACATAGTATGTTTGAATTTATCAGCGCATACTTGGATACTCTAAGCTTATAAGGTATGTGCATTTGAAGATCTGACTTAGTCAGAATTGTACGATTCCGCTTATGTGGATAAGAGAAAAGTATTGGAAATTTACCTCCAGAACCAAAGTTGTTACCATGACAGTGCAGACATTTCCATCAACATTGACTCTATGACGCCTAACTTTCTCCAGTACTTGATGCATGCACTCAGCAGGATGGATCAGATCACCCTCTGGACTACCCCAAAAGGTGAAGGCCTCCTTCATTTCCTGTAAGAACAAGATTAATAAGCCTTTAGCCCAAAATGGATTAAGACCGTAAAAGGAAATGGATTATGGGATACTAATAAAAAAATTCCCCAGTATCATTGAGGAACAGCATAATCTAACAAGCATTATACACAGACATAACTCATAAATTAATAAAGAGAAACAAATGAAACATAAACTTTTTCACTATACAATGAATAAGAGAAATATGGAGTGAATAACAGATAGATATCACAAATTGCAAGGCAAAACCTTTGAAAACAAATTACAGTTTGAGAGTCCAAGTCATAAGTGAAGATATAATTACCATAAAAAAAAAAAAAACTCTTAATTATAACCAAATACCAAATACTACACCCTTATCACAACATTCCAAGTAATGAGCTGATGAAGTAACATAGCCTAAAAATTCACCTCAATGAAAGCCTCCGGATTTGGGCATTTCTGTTTATTAGATAGTCTGAGTGTGCACTCAGCAGCAGTGCCCCCATCACGACGAGCAATAGCCTTGAAAAGTCCAACTAAATTTACTTGGTCAGTTTTAGAAAGTTCAGCAGTCATGCCTACGTCAAGGAAAATGACATGAGGCTTTAATTTGAAGTGTTTCTTCCAAAAAGAGTTGCTCTGAGGCACCCGGACAAGGATATTTCCAGGATGCATGTCCGCATGTATATAGTTGTCCACCTGAAAGAAGACACGTCAATAACTTTGAGCCATGCTCTCATACTTCAACAAAGTAAAAAAGATCAAAATTCCTAAGTATTAAGTAAACCACAACAGACGACAAAGAAATCAAGCATACTCAAGTATCAAATACATGCACTTCAGGCATATGAGTAACAGGCAGAAATTTACAAGAGACAGCAGCAATGAATTTTCTAAAATGACCACCTTCCAAAACCCTAAATTAACTGGAAACATCAAAGATTATAAATCTTACCAAAAGCATCTTCAAATATGCCTTTGTCCCACTGTGAGCAACTGCAGCTTTAATTTGATCTTGCCCTGGAAGCTCCTGAAGATAGTTTGAGACGCAATCCCCTTGCTCATAAGTTTCCACCAAAACAGCAGGATGCACAAGTGGATACAAAGGCTTTGGGAAAGAGACGTCCTTATGATGACGGAAATTATAGATGAAACGGCTCAAATGGGCAGCTTCCCTTGCAAGATCAACTTGAGACATCATGAAAACTGAGAACTGCTGTACGCTTTCATCTAATCTCCACCACTTTAAAGTAGGAATGAACATTGACAATTTTGCAACTGAATTGATAATCACAAAATCTCTCCTAATTGATTCACTAACACCAGGATGTCTGACCTTTACGGCAACTACCATGGGCTTCACCTCTTGGTTTGGGTATCGAAATCTCAAAGTAGCTCGATGCACTTGAGCTATACTTCCAGAAGCTACTGGCTTCTCTTCAAAGTTCTCAAAAATCTCAGGGAGCTTGCGTCCAAATGCTCCTTCGATAGTTTTCTTTGTGTAGGCAAAGCTATGTTCTGGAGCTTTCATGTGCAGCTCTGATAGCTTGATGCATAAGTCTCTGGGGAAAAGATCAGGCCGCGTAGCTGCCCACTGACCCCATTTGATGAAAGCTGGACCTGCCTTTTCCAAAGTACGATGAACAACATGAAGCCACAATCTCCTAAAGTCAGGTCCACAGTAAGCAATGAAAGGCATCATCATTATGCTGGGTGAGAACAAAATCCCCAGATAGAGTACTCTCAGTAACAATATCAAACCTTCTAAAGCTGATAATAGTAATGATGTCATAAAAGCATGTCCATCTTGAGCACGAATGTATAAAGTATTCTTTGAATGGTCCGTTTCTGCCAGAGACCTCTGTGCCCATCCTAGCTTTCCACTTGTGATGGCAAAAGTAGCCGGGACTATAAAGTTAGGGCGGGTTATGAACAAGACGACTGCTTGAGCAAACTTACTCACAGGACGGAATCCAGAACCGCTTAAAGTGAATCTTTCGAAGAGTCTTTTCAAAGCAAGCCGGGCCTGATATGTCATGACAGAACCACTCTCGGAATAATGGCTCTTGGCTTTATTAAACAATAATAATGTGTTAATCCCTCTAGTAGGCATGACATAGTGCGTGTAGAATCTGTAATGGGGAAGACCAAAGCCAACTCTAGCAACGGTTCCATACTTTCCAGGTTCTGCGTAGTTTGGTCTCAGCCTTGTAACAGCCGAGTCCGAAACTCTCCTAAAATTTCTGAACATGAACAATCTGCATATATAATACCAAGCCAATCTTATTAACAAAATCTACATCCATTTAGTGCGATGACTAGGAGAAAACCTTGACCTCTAGAACTTGCTTCAATTCTCATTTGCAACATGAACATATACAAGAAAACATACTCAAACGTGACTCCTTTCTATACTCAATAAATGAATCCCACAATCCTAGCTGAAAAGTAGATAAAGAAAGGAAGACAAACCTTGAACATGGCATCGAATCCGACGCGGAAAGATTGTTGAGGGACTAACAATCAAAATGTAAAAGCTGTAGTTTGCCAAAAAAAAAAAAAACAAAAACACAACAGAGTAAGAGCTACATAGAATCCCTAGTACTTCATTGCCACAAAAAGTAGTATTTCTATAAAACTGGGCAACTTAGGCAATGAACCCAGAGGGAGCAGTACAGTAGAAAAAGGCCAAGACTTGTTGATTGTAGCATGATTCCTAGAGTTTAAAAGCAATATTGGCCAAACAAACAAACAAACAAAAGCAATATGGCAACACTGAGCATACTGAATCAAAACACAAATTGTAAACTGCAACTCAAAGCCCATGAGAAGGTTAAGGTGTACCTAACAACGACGCCGTGAGAGTGGCCGCCGCCGGCGGCAATCGGCAGAAAGATTTGAGAAACCCGGGTGGAGTTTCGACAAATGGGTTCGATGCGTGAAAGGAACAACTTCTGATGGCTCGCAATCGGAGGTCGTCGGAGATTCAGGGCGTTTGGGGGTCCAGAGAGAGAGAGAAGGTGAAGACGCGGGGAGAGAGATGGCCACGACGACGAGGGAGGGAGGGAAGTGAAGGGTTTAATCAAGTTTTTCTTAGCTGTTTTGACGATTGTACCCCTGGACTCTTTGACGGGATATTTAAGAGCCATTGCCTACTTGTCTTGGCGGCCAAGAAAAGTGGAGCAACTCTGATGGTCCTTTAATCTTAGGCTCTCTTCTACATCATACTTAGGCCCGTTTATTACATTAACTTTTATCTTTGTGTCAATTTGTTATTTTAATTTTTATTTCCATCAATTTGTTACCCAAACTATTAAATCTGCTAATTTGTTACTATTTTATCAAATTTTATACTTTAGGCTTTTAAGGTTAACCAATTTATTTATCAAAATTTCAATATCCACCAACTTTAACCTTTGATTTTCAGAATTAATTCATGTTTGGATGAAGAAATAAACAAAATAAAATGTCAAAAAGGTAGTAAGTTGGCTAATTTTAAAAACCATAAGGTAGCAAATTGCCATAAATAATAGTTAAGATAGCAAATTGGCTAATTTTGAAAAGTTAAAGTAACAAATTAGCTGAAATGAAAGTTAGGGTAACAAATTGGTAATAAGGCAAAAAGTATGGTAACAATTTGGCTAAAGAGCCTCATACTTAATGATGAGATTGTAAATATGAACTTGTAAGTTTTCATATGCGACGGTGAATTATTATATTAACGACAATTTCTTCATCAGTTCCGACTAGACACTTCTGGTGCAATGTATCCTGCAGTTCCTCTAGTCCCTAGCATCGATACAATACTTTCCTTCGTCATGCATAGTTTTGCAAGGCCGAAATCAGGTATCTTTGGGCAAAACCCTTCATCCAAAAGAATGTTCTGTGGCTTTATGTCGAAATGTAAAATTCTTGTGTTACAACCACGGTGCAAGTAGTCTAGTCCTCGAGCAATGCCAACTGCAATTTCAGATAATGTTTTCCATTCCAAGCGGGAACTTTCATCCGAAGATCCTTGCTTCTTGTGTATGAACTTACCAAGCGATCCATTAGGCATGTACTCGTATATGAGAGCTCTGTTCTCCTTTTCGTAGCAGAACCCCACAAGAGTCACTGTATTAACATGGGAAGTTCTGCCAATGCTTGCAACTTCATTGATAAATTCTTCTCCGTTACCCTTCAATTCACTTAGCACTTTCACTGCCACCGGTAGTCCATCAGGTAACTTTCCTATGTACATTGTTCCAGATCCACCATTACCAATCTGATCTTTGACTCGCAAGAAAGACATAGGAACTAAACGGGACCTTGGGATTTCAAGAACTGAGAAGACACATATAAACTCGTCACTTAATTTTGGGCACTAAAAAAGGACCAAAATGATGCACAAGAGATGTGACAAATTGCAAATATATACAGTTGTCGCATACCTCCACATGTGGATGAATTAGGTCCATCCTTGCAGTAGCAGGTGAATTCAGCTGAAGATATGTCGTATCCGCGCTGACCCCCGGAGCCTTGACATTGTTCACACAATGTATTACTTGTATCCCACTTCATCCCAAACCCCAAATCCAGCGCAGCTACTGGGTTTTCCTCGGACGTATTCAAAGCCAAATCTAAACTTGCCGATTCAGAAACGTACGCGACAACTGATGTGTTGCGTGTTCCAAAGGTACAACCAATGTTGGAGAGTCCAAAACTCGTGAGATCTTGTGTCACGTAGTAATTAATAGAAACGGCAGTAGAGTTTATGGTGCAGATGAATTGGCTGGTAAGCTGAAGTGGGGGACATGCGTAGAGGAGCAAGAGTTGTTGAGTATCTGAAGCATAATCAAGAACACTGGATGATGAAATATCTATGGAGGTATTGCTAAGGTAAGAGGGACAAACGTTGTTCCGGTAGTCAACTCTCCCAATTGTGAGAAGAGTGTGGCTATTGGGACCTTTAAATTTGCTCAGTATACCTCTCATTATCTCTACACCTCTTTTTTACTTTTCAAATTTCTAACATAACCTTAGTTATTTATTGACATATATTTCAATTAATTACTTACTTTAACTCTTATTCACTTAATACACCTCTCATTTTTTTTTACCTCTTTGTTTTTGAACATCCATTATCCCTACCTTCATTTTTTGATTATCTTTTTTCATGCAAGAAAATGTTTTATCATGAACTATTCTATATATTTTTTTAACTTTTGTTTTTCTTTTTTGTACGTGTTATTTTTTCTTTGTTTTTTATTTTGAATAAATTGAGTATTTTATACCTCATAATAATATATATTTTGTATAATCAATAGATATATATATATATATATATTTTTTTTTTTTTTGTAAAAATATTTATGCACCTTGCAAGTATATGCGTTCAACATGTATGATAATACAAAATTTTATGTCACATGATAGATATTTAATCATTGTTTTAGCTCTTATGAGCTATATACATATATATATATATATATAATATATATATATATATGCTTTAATAAAAAATAAATTAGAAAACAAAAATATATAAGGAAAATAATAAAGAATGTAATAAATTATTATTGAATTAAAAAGTCTAGAGAGAATAAATATAATATTTCATTTTGTATAATTATTGTTCTTAATAGTCATCGTATAAGAGATGACTCGAAACTCTTGCTCCTGGATAGAGATTGATGGGGGGTCGGCTTCGCCGCTGCAAGTCAACTTGAACTCTGGGAAGCGATGCTCTCAAAGTTGGAGCATCGAAACGACCGGCTGCAGTTGAGGTACCGGTCATCAAGAGCACCCAGAGAGTTTGGAACATGACATAAGAATATGGTCAAGGTTATGAGGAGAAGGTAGTGATACATTGCTGGAGAGAGAGAGAGAAGGAGCGGGTGCAGAGGATGAACTTCAAAACTCAAAACTGATGATCAGAGAGAAAGAGAGAGTTAAAGTCCACCCTTTGTTTCTCTTTCAGTGGAATAATTGTATGATTGGAGCTGAGTCAAACTGACTTAAAACTAATTACTGTACCCTGGAAGCCATCTGGTAAAACTAAGTCTCAAAGTGAAACTTAACCCTAGCCTGGAAATATCAACCCGTGTTTCCTGAGATAAGATGACTACTACGAGGAAAACAAACATAAAAATTGTTTTTGAACTACTTAGATCATGTAGTTTTCATCATCGAAAGATTAACATTTGTTCAAATGTCTTTCTGTTTGCTTTGAAATGTTAGTTAATTTCATAAAGCTGCAACTACCTATACTTGTTTCTTCAACTTCCACAATATAGTATCCAAGTCCGTGTGCATTCTTAAGATACCTGAAGGAACATTCTTTAACAAGCACTTCAAAGCTGAGACAACTTGTTCCTGAATACAAACACGAAGATTGAGTTATATCAGTTTTAGCATATATATATGAACAGAAAAGGTATAATGCTCGCTATGGTACTTGAATTTTCATAACTATAAGGGGTCTAATGGATAGTTGGATACACATGGTAGATGAAACCTTTAATAATCATTTCAAACAAAATAACATTATGATAGTTGTATGAATGCATTGATACATTGTAAAATTTTCTTTACTTTATGGGGTAGAAACGAGTGATTGCAGTGTTTAAAATACTAAAAGAAAAAAGAAAAAACATGGAAGCAACTCGAATAACATTGACCAGTGGCATATCACAAGAAGTCGAAGTCGTATTTTCAGACAACTGCAAATACAAGAACATATATGGCTTAACAGTTAACACGACATCTTTTAAGAAGCAAATTTTTATTATACATACCATTATGGCATTGACAAGAATGCACCTGAATTAGTCGTAGTGTAATTGGAAAGTTATATAATCCTGAACAGATGAATTGGAAGTGAAGGTAGAGAACCTATATTTTGTCAATAAATTTACTTGGTGTTGAGGGATCAAATCACGATGAACGAAGCATAAATCGTCATGTTTTTAACATGTTCATACCCTCATTTTGCTTGGTTATTTTGTTAATATTCTCATTTATATGTCTAACACGAATTCGAATACTTCACACAACCAAGAGCTATGAGAACAGTACATAAGATTTTCCATGTCTCCTTGTAAGTATAAAGAAAATGAAAAAAATCTAGCTGATCATTATCTCATTGATGCAATACGTACTTGATATGTATTCTTAAACGATGCATGTATTATATACATTTGATTAATCGTCAATGTCATTCCTAAGAACTACATAGTTTGTCAGCTGAGAAAGACGTGGTTCAAAGATCCTCCAAGACTGCACATAGAGGAAACTATCCAAAAATAAGAAAACATAGACAAATTAAGTATTGTACTGGATGTGTTTTAATTTAAGAAGAAATTTGGATAAGGAAGTGTGGATCTTTGACAGAAAATTGAGTAGGGAATGTAGTCATATATAACAAAGATGAGAGACATAGCGACTGGCTTGAGGCATGTCTGAATAAACATAAGACAGTGCGACCAAATATGTCTAGTAGCATAAACCACATGAAATTCATGAAACTAACCAATCAAAAAGTAATACCTTGACTGTTGGATTCTGGTGATGATCAAGTGCGGCATCCAGTGCACAGACAATCCTCAAATGATAGAGAATCTGCATTGCCTGGACCAGATTTGTAGGTTGTTGCATAAAATTAAAAGCTGCCCAACAAACTCGAGGATGAGGATCTCTGAATGACTTCAAAATAATAGCAGTAACTTGGTCCAAACAATCTTTCTTCATTACCTGCAGTAACAAAATGTATTGAGACTTGAGAGATATGAAAGTTTAAGGATCACATCCCAAGTTATCAGCAAAAAACTGTAAAACTAGAAATGGCTCGTGCTGTCAGGCGATAAGCTAGGTTTCTCATCAACCATTCTTAAACCCAACATTCTCAACCTGGATATGCAAATAGGATAACAAGTTAGAAGTTACAGCAGAAATCTATTTGGTGTATGTATTTTCCTTTGTTTTTTTTACTGATACACACAATGTCATTTAAATGAATCATATCAAAAGGAAATAAGTACTTTACCGGTAGGTAACTCAGGCGAAGAAACTAAAGTTTTGCTCAATCATAATGCCTAGAAAGTTGCAATAGAGTGGAATATATATCGGATTTATATTTCTGTGTATCGATATATGTATAGTCTAAACTTGGATGAAGCACTAGTACCATTTCATCTGAGCACTCCTCTGCAATCACTGCTAGCAAAGAAATCCCTGCATGACGCTTCTTCCACTTATCAGCCTCCATGTGCTCTAAGAACAACTCAAAACATATAGGAAGTATTTGTATTTCACCCAAAGCAATTAAAAGTTTTTTCAGGAACAAAATTCCAGCTTTGTATACATCCATCTTTCCATCATTCTCACCCAGCTCGCTTTCCGTGTTGTACCATGCATTGTCATCTTTTATTGAGAGAAGCAATTGCATTGCGGTTCTGAGCAGCCTAACCATTGTTTCATGAGGTAGCTCCCTCATCATAGGTGCCAAATCTGTGGCTTCTGCCATTGCGAGCAAGAACTTGTTAACAAAGAGTTTCGTTTCATCTGTCACTTTCTTACACTCTAGCACATTAAGCATGTCGAGCACTAGATGGTTGAGGTATGGCTTCAAGATCTGTGGCTCATCCATGACCAACATTATCAACTCATTCACAGCCCCTCGTGCATATTCTTCCTTCAAGTGACTCAACAAGTTAAAAAATCCCACCATCATTGCTCGCAAAAGGTCATTAAACCAGTTGCGCCCCTTTGAACTGGTGAACAAACCTATCAAACTAACCACAGCACCAAATGCAGTCACCTGAATGTCAGCATTGGGGGAACTCAATGCTTGTAATATCGCCGAGTGTAAAGGTTCAAGTCTAGGAACTAGAGCTTCACAAACAACAGGACGGAACCCTTTTGGCAAATAAGCCAACACCCACAATGCAGATTGTTGTAACTTTTCATAATCCGATTGAATAGAGTTCAACAAAAACTCAATGAGCTCTGGCCATTCACTGCCAGCCTTGGAGATCTCAGAGCCCATTTCAGACACAATGCCGCAAATTAGTCTCAAAGTGGGCATTGAAACTTCCTCTTGAAGACAAACAAGGATGAGGGATTTGATGTAATTTTGAGCAATTAAAGAAAGCTTAGGCCAAAGGTCACAAACTTTAACATAACGTAGCACAAGAGCAGACCTGGACCTATTGTCAGAGACAGGGCTACATCTAATAACAAAAAAAAGCTTAATGAAAAGCAAATGTGGAAAATGCTTTTTGCAGCAATGTAAAAAGGTATAAGCTTGAGACCTTTGGGGCTCTTGGGAGCCAAACAAGTGAGAAAAGAGTGTCTCCAGTGGTTCAACATCGTTGGAGCTCAGAATGCCGTAGGCTTTTGTTTGCAATTCCTCAGGAAACTCCGCCTCCATCATTCTGGGTCTTGACTAAGAATCAGAATCCTGATCATGTATGTTACAGGCTCAAGTGTGACTGTACGTAACAGGATACCATCAATGATCAAAATGATGGTATCAGTTTATGAGAAAGACTGAAACTTTAAAGGCTGTCGACGGCCTAATGAGGGATCCTAGTTTGTAGAACAAACCATCTAGCTTCCAAGGCAAGGTTTATATATAATTATATATGAAAGAAAACCTTTGGGTTTCTCCATGGGATTGTGTAGTGCAATTAATGTAGGGTTTGTGGATTTTAGTCGTTTCAAATGGGTGAGTTAAGTATTTCTGTAACGTCAAATACATGGGTTGGAATTGAGCCCTTCAATTCGGATTAGGCCCCAAGAATCCAGTGAGAATAGGGAATTGGGTATGATCAAGTGTTTTTATGGTTAATGAGGAGTTGCTCTAACCAATGTTTGAGCATATATAGGCTATAATTGTTGGCCTCCATTTTTTTATTTATTTTTTGGATAAAGGTCACAGTAAATAGTTCAAGTTTCATATGTACTCATCGAAGTTAATCTCCACTTCATTGCGACATTTTTTTCAAGAACTTGCACATCAACATATGAAAGCAAATTTGCCAACCATCTTTTTGTGCACATCCACCTAGTCTAATGTCAAGCGTCATTTCTCTTAACCAACTCTAACCATGGTTATATTTTAACTTTAACTCTTTTTTAAATTAGCCTTTATTATTTCTTTTAATTTGATTTCGAACATGTGCAAACCTTTTTTCTTTTATTACCCACGGGTTTTTGCTTTTGTTTTCAGAACACCCATTATCCTTTTTTTTTAGGGAGGAACACCCAGTATCCAATTTGACTCTATCAATAATCAAATTGAATGCTAAGCATCTGCAACGTCAAGCGTCTCTATTTGTATGACTTCAAGGAACCATTGATTCTTACTTCTATTCATAATAAAATGTGGAGGAAAAAAAGAAACTAGGACAAACAACAAAATGAACTTAATAACAAGGCATCCTCGACAATTATAACACCATAAAAATAAAAAAGTTGAGTTAAATTACCATTCATGAAAAGTTTGACATTATTAGTTTATGAATGAGTAGAATATTAGTGTAAGCCTGGGTTTAGGGTTGAAAAAGTTTCAAAACCTGGCGCCTCCGATGGCGCGAAAAACTTAACTTTTTTTCCGAAACAAAACCAAAAACAGAAACAGAAGATAGATAGTTTGGTAGTGGAGAGCAGGAATGAGCTCCAAGAAAACTCCGGTTGGGTTTAGGGTTTTGGGGCAGCGCTCGCTTCCTTCTTCGTTCTCCTGTCGCAATAAAATCCCGTAAGTATCGATAAACCCAAAAACCCAGATTTAATTCGATCCAAGATGTAATCTTTGTCGCATTTTGAATTAGCGCCAAGGTTGCAGAAGATGATGAGGGCTCGCTCGAGAGGCTCAACCACAATTCTGCAACACCCAAGACAGTAAAGGTACACCACCCATCTCCTGATCCCTATTTCGAGCTTTATTTCCTATATATTGCTTGGATGATGTGTTTTGAGTCAATGGCCAAAGGATTCTATGGGATTTGGACTGTGCTGCTAAACATGTTTAATCTGAGGTAAGCTTATTGGTTTTTTGGTTTCGTCTCCACTGTGAACTTACTAATCTTGTCTGAGATTACTAATTCTGATGCTTGGTTGGGGAAAAGTGTTTGAAGAGGAAGATGCATGCGTAGGTCAGCTTTTAGTGTATGTAAAGTTATTAGCATACTGATCCAAATCTCATTGCGTCAGTTTTGTAATGCAAATTATGAATTTCTAGCAACTGTTATTCAGAAGGACTTGATTACTATTCCTTTAAATCCAAGTCCTCCTCTATCGATGGAGGGTAGCAACCCCTATTTCCTGAGGTGATCATATCATATTCTGTTGGGGTTAGGAATGTGCAAGTCTTGTAATGCAAGAGATCCTAGTTGTATGATGGTTGATGGAATGACAAAAGAAATTTCTGCTCTTTTGCTGATGCTTGTGAGGGATTCGCTAGGACCAAGTCAAAGGGTTTTCAGAGTGTAGTGGTGGAGACTGACTCAGAGATTTTGTGTGAAGTTGTTTCAAAAAGCTTGTGTCAGTAATCAGGAAATCTACGGATCGTGCTCATCGGGAACACTTTGCAGTTTAGATGGAATTGTGTGTGAAGAAAGCTAGCAATGTGATGGATTGGCGTGCTCTTTTGCAAGCTAAAATGAGGATGAAATGTGAAACTTGGGTTCAGCACCCTCCATTTCCATTGGTTTGTTTTTCAGAAATGAAATTCCTGTTCTTCATGATATTTGATAAGAATTGGGAGTGACGGCTTCTGTTAAAGATTCTGGTTGTTTGCTTGTTTGATTGCTTTACTCGTGTGCTGTTTTTCTTTGGCTGGAGTGCGCCTCAGTTTCTGTGGTTTTGAATGAACCTTCCGTTGGCCAAAAAAAAGAAAGAACATGAGTCATATATTAAACATTTACTGATGATGGAACTTAACCAGATAATTGAAATTTTGGAACTTAAAGTTAATTTTTCTGGAGGTATTAAGCAATTTGGTTGAGCATGATGAATAAGAACAAAGACATTCTTCTATTTTAGACTTTGGACTTCAATGAAAGTATTTTAATTCTCAGGTGAAGTCGCAGCCATTTTCATCATTACTGGGTCTGAAAGTTCCAAATGGGTCCAGTGATGAGCAAATTGAGGCCAAGAAAGGAGGGGAAGCAGAGAAGATTTCTGTAGCATTGGCATTTGAAAACTTTAAGCATACCGACATAGGAAAAGGGCAGTCTATAGTTTCACAAAGTGCTGGTGAAGTAGAGTGTTCTGACCAAGATGACTTACAAGAATCAAGAAAAAGGAGAAACCCTTGTGAAGGTTTGCCATCCTATCTATTCTGAGAATAAAATAGACTTCTGTTGCTGATTCCTCTAGTTCATTTTGGGGAAAGAGGTATAACTGCAAACTGAATGGTTTCTTTATTTTGCAATGACGTACAGAAAGATTATTATAACAACCCAATTCTAAAAAGTAAAATGACAGTTCTCAGGATAGGGTTGTCGTGTGCAGAATGTTATGTTGCTGAAATTCAAGAATCACGATTCAGTTTCCTTTACAGTTTGCATGTTCTTTGTGTAGAATGAAGAATATTAAATATTATATTGGGCCTGTCTTCTGTATTGTCAATATTTAAAATTAGTTGTTTAGCTTGACAAGGAAGATTTCCATTTCTTTAGTAGGTTTTATGCCTTTGAGCACACACTAACATGCAATATGGTTTACAATTGTGCTATGTGATTGTTTGTGCTACTGCTAATCAATTCTTAAACAAGTGAAATTCGGAACTGAAAGGAATGTCAATTTTGTTTGAGAAATGTAGTTATAGTGTGTCGAGTGCAGTCTTTAGATGAGGTTGAAGCAATATCTGATTATGTCGGTTAGATGCATGTCTGACTCTAGTTAAGATGTCTTAATAGGCTTGAGTAGAACTAAATTGTGGACAGGTCTAGTTTCTCCATGTTGGTATGACACTGAGAGTGCATGTAACATTATTGTGCCTTCCATTATGCAGTGTCATAAGTTTATTCAGAAATTGCTAGGAAGTTGTAGGCTAATGAGAGAACTCATAGAAGTGTATTAGAATTGTTTCTGCTTATTATATGTGATATGTTTTAGCTGAAATTAGCACTTGGGTATTGTGAACAACAAATGGAGTGCAGTGGAGAGTGCATGCAACATTGGTATACTTTTGCTTATTCCAATGAATACACAGTATCATACAATATTGCTAAAAACTTTTAGACTTATGAGAGGAGGTAGAGTACTGTGTTAAAATCTAGTTTAAGGGAAACACGAAATATGGACAAATGAGTTAAAGCCATCATCTTTTGGTTGTGGTTTTATACGTCTACTTGGTGTGTGCACCACAATATGTATCACTTGATGTTGTAAGCTTCTTGTGTAAGCTCAACTCAAACAACCTATCTTTTTTTTACAATTTTATCATATTTTCTTTCTTGCTCAATCACTTGTGTCTTTGGTTTATAAGTCTGACCTCCCTTACCCTCCTGCTCTTTCAAATGACAACTATTTAGATGGGGATGACAAACACACTGTGAGAAAGTATTTTGCAGTTCTTGGAGGTGATCCAAAACACAAGCTGAAAAAGAGAAGGGCTGAGAGTCTCATAGGCCCAGTGAAACCAGGACATGTTTATGATCACTGTAAGTCTGCTCTTTCGTTGGTCATGACTGGTGTCAGCATTTTTTTTTTTTTTTCATCACTATTTTCTTCCTTTTTGTGTCTATTAAGTTTATAACTGTTTCTCATTTTGCTGCTTTCTGGTAGCAGATGAAAATGGTTGTGGGTGGTGGGACTGTAATATGGAGGGTATTGACAATGAAGAAGTTGGTGTCAATGAGGTGTGGGAAGGAGTAGGCTCAACCACATTGGGAGGAATAGAGTGGCATTGAATCATTGATCTTTACTGCACAGATCTGTTTATTCAGAGCAAGAGATGTTGATATCAGTCCCTTAAATGTCATGTGTAGTTTATAAGTCACTTTAACATGAAGAGTGTGTCTTTGGAAGGCTTATCTTGAATCCTTGATTCAGAATTTAGTTCAGTACGTAACTTTAAAGTGACAAGAGCTCTTTTGTTTTCGATGAATGCTACTCTGTGTTCTATTGAGTTGTCTTGTTTATGCACTCTCAGAGAACTAAATAGATAAGCAACAATGCTGAGAATTGAAAGTTTCAGTAATTAGAATCAGTTTTACCATTTACATGCTTCCTACACACAAGAAGAGCTTGCAGAAGTTGAGGGTGGATCCACAACATCAACCACAGGCGGTGGCTTTGCTCGGTCGCTCCTGTCGACTGGAATTGGACAAGTCCATGTTGGAGGACGATGGCGAAGCATGTCAAGCGACTATATGTACAACAACTAGGCTCCACCGCCATTTTCTTTTCTATTTGGAAACCCTGTCGACCTATCCCATTACAAAATACTACTCTATCCACTAACATATCAAACTCTGTCATTAATCGAATATTTTGGAAACTAATACCATGGGGATAGAATACTAGAATAATATCCATGTTTTGTATGAATGCCGGTTAATCAAACAAAGATTCCAATTCTTGTGAAATACATATCAGATTTATGTGTCTAGTGCATGTGACACGTAATAAACAAGTACAATAATACAAATTATACTGAGGTAGATCAAAATTATAAACGACACGTCATGTAATGCGGTAGCTTTATAAAAGACGATTTATTTAACTTTTTAAAGACCTTATGTTAAAGATTGAGATGACGAGATATTGTAAACTCTAATGCAATTAATAGTGGCAACGAGATACGTAGAATGCGGACATAAAAAGTCTTGTTTGAAGAAGATTGGGGGACGGAGAAGTGATGTATGGGAAATGTAGAAGGTTTAGTAGCAATCGTCTAGAACTCTAGAAGAGTGGAACACATAGAATGGTTACTATACACAAGTGTGGAAATGGATTCATGGTGCAGTTAGGCCAATGGCATTGACTAAAACCTAGGCCAAGGTTTATTGACCATTTCTTTCTTACGCACACCTTCCATGACTGCTACTCAAGTGCTGCTGCTTATGCACGCGCTCGCTACGTACGTACCGTACTCTTAAACCACCACCGGGCCCACAGTTGTTTTCTGTTTTTTACAACCCACCGCCCATGACTAGTCCTCCACTCCTTTGTTCTATTTTTCTTTCTTTCTCTGTAAGTTACATCTTTAGTAAAGTTTGGATATGGTAAGCAAAATTGGCAGCTTTGATATTTTCGATCATCTTTAGTAAAGGTCGGTACCTGATTGACCGGCAACTTTAGTTAATGAAAGGCCGGATGTTACACTTTACGAGAATTAAGATGTTTACTGATATAATGAGATATTTTGTTACGAGTTTTAATTTACAATGCTAACTCGATAAAGTTAAAATCAATAGCTGCGGTTTTTTAAAAATCGTATAATTTTTTACCGCATCATTTTCTTTTCTAAGAAACCGAAATTGAGGAATAAAATTGATTACGAAAAGAGACATATATAGGGGCTCTAGCGTTCACTCTTTAGTTTTCTTTGGGTAAGTGATCAAACTCGTATAGAGCACAAAACCTCTTCAATGCCCCGAGAACAAAACTCGCATTTCCCGTTAGAAGCTACGGAAGCTTTTGACTTTTCACCCTTCCCTTCTTCTTCACGCGCTCTCTTCTCTTCTCTTTCTCTAGAACTATTGAATACGAGAGAAAGCCAACAATTTAATTGAGCTGCTGCAGACTCAGAAAGAGAGAGAGAGTTGCAGAGAAGCAGAAGGAGAGACACGTACCCCCCAACTCTGAGGCGGCTGCCCTTCGCCACCGACTTTGCAGCACTCACTCCCAGGCCACCACCAATCAAATCCCATCAGAATCGATTCCCCAATCCACCGATTTCCGACGACTCAAATTTAACGTCTTTCGCCTCAAGCTTTCATCTTGCTTTGGTTTCGGTTTTAAGCTAAGCTCCCCTTTGCTTTTATTCGCTCCTTTCTTTCTTGTTGCTTTCGTGGCCAAGGGAGCTCTCTCTCTCTCTCTCTCTCTCTCTCTCTCTCTCGTTTTTAATCATCAAGCAAGTGTTAAAGAGAGAGAGGTAGCTGAATTGATCGGATCAAAGATCATCATGGTTAGTGGTAATCTGTTTCATTGTAGAAAGAATTCATGGCCTCCTCAGGAGTATATCCCCAGGAACACTTTGCAATTGGTACGCACGCTCCCTTCTTCTTCCTTGGTGCTCTTCAACAATCTAATTCATACATAAAGATCAAAACTTTGAATCAAAAAATCAAAACTTTACTTCCTGCTATTGAATTTACCATGTCTGCAGGTAGATTAAATCATTCTCTTGACTGATCAAAACTGAGCATAGTTAACACTCATTCATTTACTGCAATGTATCAAAATGGTCATCTACGACAAGGATTTCTTTGGCTGCTGTTTCATGGTGTTGATTAGAATGTGGGAACATGTCAGACTGTCTTTGTAATGCATTTGCATATATGTTTGTTTATGTTACCATTCTTTGGTTTTGGTGTGTTTGTCATATCTATTCATGCGAATTCCTTGTTCATTTCTCCAACTGACTCGTTTTCCTCTCTTTCTCTAGTTTGACTTTGATAGTGCTGCCCCACCAGAACAAGCCTGGAGGAGGAAGCTAAACAGCCATGCTAACATTCTTAAAGAGTTTAGTATTACATTTAGGGAAGCAATCAAAATGGTAAGTCATTTTTCTTACTTTCATTTTGTCTCGTGGAGTCCATGACATCCTGGTGTTTGGAGTTTCTTCAGTTTTTACCTGGTATTGTTGGTACCCTGCACTGGTTTTCTCTCTCTGATTACTGGAAATTTTGAAATTCTAGGTTACGTTAGGTGTACGCTTGTGGTCATACGTCAGAGAAGAGGCTTCTCATGGAAGGGTAAGTTTTCTCGGCCTTCTAGATAGAGGTCATAATCTATACTATTTGTATCTTAATTGGATGAATATGTCCTTACAAGAATGTTGAAACTTGGCTATAATTCTGTAACAATGCAGAAAGCACCTATTGATCCTTTCACACGAGGCATTTGCAAGCCATCTGCATCTCAAGGGGTTCCACTCGGAGGGATGGGGTATGTTCTGATCACTAGGTTATTAAATTCTTTGGATTTTTTCTTTACTTAATTTAATAGGGGCCATCTGTCGATATGTATTGCAGAAGTGGCAGCATCTCAAGAGGTTTTAGAGGCGAGTTTAGGCAATGGCAAATCATTCCGGGTGTATGTGATGGTTCTCCTGTCATGGCCAATCAATTCTCTGTAAAGTTCTACTCTTTATCTGTGTACTTTTTACTTATTTGAGATATATGTGTTACTCATCCATTGATATTAACCTGCGCTTTTTGAATTATTACGTACATAATTAGTTGTTTCTGGTTTTTTCTTTTTCTGCAATGCAACTTCACGCTGATAGTCTAATATGTAGAAAATGTTTTGTAGTTACTTGCTTTTGATTATATATTTAGTCATACCATGCAGATTATTAGTTGAGGTGCACAGCTAAGATATAGAAGCTTTTCCAAGTGAAAACCAAGTTTTTCCTACTCTTTTCTGTGCCTGTAGTTTACCTTGTATGCTATTGATATCTAAATTATGTTATTAGAACTACAACATCAATCTATGTTCAGAAGGAGCTGATCTTTGCGACATATTTAGAAAAGACTTTGTGCTTCAGAAATTTCAACTCATGTTTTCATTTAGTCAGTGATCTACTTGTTCATGGTTGTTGCTTAGTTTGTAATGTTCTCTTGGATTTAAGAAGAGATAGAAGTTTGGATTATGTGTGAGGGATGTGTTGCAAAATTAAAGTGCAATACTTTTAGCAATGGGGAGTGTGAACAATGCATCTGAGGAATTTATGTTTTGTTATTTGGTTGTAATCTTTTAAAAAAAAATTATGGGATAACGATATTTATAAGCAAGTAATTGTCTCTTGAGAAGAAGTGAATAGCTTTTTTTTTTCCTCTTTGGATTTGAGTCAGTGACTTCATTCCAATCATGTTTGCTTATGCTGTAAAATTGCAGATCTTTATATCTAGAGATGGAGGGAGTAAAAGCTATGCATCAGTCTTGGCCCCAGGTCAACATGACGGAATAGGGTAAGGCGATAGTTCTTTTGGGAGTTCTAAATTTACCCATAGCTGTTGAAAATCCCTATTCTTGGTATCCTGATGTAGTATGCTTGCAGAAAAGCTGGTGATCAGGGTATATCATCATGGGGTTGGAATCTGGGTGGTCAGCATTCCACGTACCATGCTCTATTTCCAAGGGCATGGACTATATATGATGGTATGGCTCTGTTTTTTGCTTTAATGTACTGGGCATGTATTCATTCCCTTTGAGCTTTTGTTAAATTCTGATGTTTTTTTATTTTAGGTGAACCTGATCCAGAATTAAAAATTTCTTGTCGGCAAATATCACCATTTATTCCTCATAATTATAGAGATAGTAGTCTTCCTACAGCAGTTTTTGTCTACACGGTACGTTCATAATACCTGATATCAATACAGTTATCTTTGTTTAATTACGACAAGATGTAAACCTAAGGATTAGGCCACAAGAATTTTGAAGGAGTTCTATTACTTGGACACTTATGAAACTCTTGTTTCTTTTTTAGTTGGTGAACACTGGAAAAGAAAGAGCAAAAGTCAGCCTTCTATTTACATGGGCGGTAAGATTTTTATCCATGATTCATGAATTCTGTGTCCAATGAATACAGAGAATTTCAGAGTTCTGGAATGTTTGGTACTTACTGCTTTTCCTGGTGTAGAATTCAATTGGAGGAATCTCACATTTGTCGGGAGACCACGTCAATGAACCATTTATGTAAGTATCTACGGTCCTTGTTTTATGGTGATCATGGAACTATATAAGTTTTGTTCATAATTTAACTTGCTTTTTTACTTTTATAGAGGCGAAGATGGAGTCTCTGGTGTACTTCTTCATCACAAGCAAGTCATAAAACCTTTTTACACTTATATGACGGTTGGTTTGCAGATTTCTATGGCATTCAGTGTTTAAATAGGTTAAAAGGATTACAAAGGTTTAAACAACATCCGTGTAATGGACCATGAAGGCAAAACAAGATGCTTCTGGTTCAACTTACCAACTTAAGATATCAAGAAAATTAGTTATCACGTAGAAATAGATTAGACCTCATTCTCTCTGACTATCAGTTAAGAAAAAAGTTAAAACTTTTGAAACTCAACGATGTTATAGATGGAAAACAACTGTACTGTATCTACCCAGGACGCTTTAGGCTTGTTTGATACTTTGGCCCTAAAAGTAAAATGTGGTTGCTCATGTTCATGCAATGGAAACTGAATGCTTTTGCACATCTAGCCAGTTTGCGATGATTGCTTACATTTAGCTTTTGGTGCAATAATCGCTTCCTCCATGTTTTTGTCCTGAAAACCTATTCTTTTTTCTTGCAAATCAGTCAACAAAGGAAGCATCCTGACAAACAAAATCTTCCAATATCTATTTCAGCATTTTCCTTTATACTTTCCCCAATAAGTCTCTGCTTGTTCATATTTGAAACATTATTAATCATTTTCCAATGTCTTGCCATGGTCAATAAGTTAAAGCTAGTATTTGGGGTCCCTGTAGCTCTGGTCAAATTGAGATGTATTGTTCTGAACCTTCTTTATGTATTTTGTTTGTTCTGTAAAATATACTTGACTTGTAGATTTTCTGTTACAATTGTCCTTTTGGTTTCTGCTGTAGAATGGAAATAACTGAACTGTAAAATCACCGGCTTGGTTTTTGCAAATTCTTCCGAAGATCAGAATCTTCAATTTGCCATCTGACTGAAGATTTTAACTGTTTCACGAACTATGTCTATTTCCAGGACTGCAAAAGGGAGTCCACCTGTTACTTTTGCAATAGCTGCATGTGAAACACAAAATGTAAGCGTTAGCGTGTTGCCATGTTTTGGTTTATCTGAAGAAAGTAGTGTTACGGCGAAAGAAATGTGGGACAAAATGGTGAAGGTACTAATCTCGGCATTCTTCTTTATCAGTGCTATGTACCTGAAGTATTTTTGGTTACTTAATGCTATCTCATCCTCATTTTGCTCTGGACATATAGTTGGATGCCTTATGTAGAACATTCCATCTATACAATGATCTGGTTCAATAAATTTAGATATTAAAAGTAGTTCTACTCAGTTTGGATGCACAACTTCTTATTGTTGTAAACGAAGACTAGTATTAACTTGGTGCCTTTATCTCGCAAGGATGGACAATTTGATCGTGAGAATTTCAATTCTGGGCCATGCATGTCTTCCTCGCCTGGAGAGACACTCTGTGCTGCAGTGTCAGCTACTGCTTGGGTAGAACCCCATGGGAAGTGCACTGTCGCCTTTGGTCTATCCTGGTCATCCCCAAAAGTAAAGTTTTTGAAGGGAAGCTCATATCCAAGGTGAGTTTCTTCTAAATATCCCCTATCCACCCCCTCCTGCTTCTCACAGAGTTGCAGTAATGTTTTTTACATAATTAATACTTTCAAAATGAGTATGCAGATAGTCACAAATTATTATGGGTTGCACCTTGTGCCGTAGTGCTTTCATCAACACATGAAGATTTTTATCTTAATGTCTATTGCCGACACTCAACAATGCATGTTTTGCATAACTGTGCGTTACTGATTATGAGCTCCTTTTCTTTTATCTTACAAAAAGAAATCTTTTTAGGGTGCTCCATTCCTTTGTATCAACAGTAGAAACTGGAAGACCAGAAGAGATAAAAGTTAACCAACATAGAAAACCAAAAGACCAAAAGAGATAAAAGTCAACCAACATAGATGCATCACGAAGGCATTCATTTGATAATTGCAAGTTATCAACACCAGTATTAGTAGATGTTTAGTTATTAAAGCCTGGGAGTGTGTTGCAGGAGGTACACAAAATTCTATGGGACCTCTGAAAGGGCAGCTCAAGATTTGGTGCATGATGCACTAACAAGTATGTCTCTGGTTTTGGCAAGTTTGATTTTCTACTCCCACTTGTTTTAGCATGATTAGGTGTAAAATCATTATGATTCAAGAATCTAACCTATTGAGGTGATGATATTATATCAAATTTAACAGATATTTGGGTGTTTGCTGTAAATAAACAGATTATAAGCGATGGGAAGAAGAGATTGAAATTTGGCAAAATCCTATCCTCAAGGATGAAAAATTACCAGAATGGTAACTATCTTTTAAAGCATAATAATGAGATTATTCTTATTTATAAGCATAATAAGTTATAGCAGACAGTAAAGTGATGGTGTCTAAGTGGGTGAATAAGTCCAAAGTTCAAACTATGTGGAATGTGTTGAGATTAATTTTATTATGTACATGCATTGCATTATCTGTAAAAACAAAGTCCATGTGCACGCTGTAGGACATGCTTTGATGGAGATCATATCTCAAGTTGAACTTAGATAGTCTTGCATCTCAATTCTTAAGAGTGATTTTGGTGCCAAATAATTGTGTTCAAGATGAACACAAATTTCAAATCGACATCCCAAAATGGTCTCCACTGAAGGACATTATCAAGCTGTTTTGAGCTTGATTCAAACTGTAGATTAGAATGCATCTTATGTTTACACACACAATGTGATATTATCTTACAAGGCTGGATCAGTTGAAATCGGAATGATCAAATATTGTAATTAGACCATTGCACAGCCAGAACCATCTCCATTACATATAGAAAGCGCAACAGAATGATTAATTAAAGCTTTTGAGGTTTTTTTGCAATGGTTATTTGTCACTGAAAGATTATGCTAACTTTCAGTGACAGCTGATAGCCTGGTCTTAATGTTGTGTGCAATACTTTCAGGTACAAGTTCACGTTGTTCAATGAGCTCTACTTTTTGGTCGCTGGTGGAACGGTCTGGATTGGTAGTAATTTATACCGACTTCCTTCTTCTGTCAGATTTTATTGTGGTTTTAAGAATCTTTGTGATGTCGAGTTCTGGACACTAATCGTAGTGGCTATTCCTCTGTCATGCACTTATGTGATCGTCTTCCTTTTGGTTTCATCTTTCCACAAAACTAACTGGTTCCTTATAATATACAATGATTTTCATGCAGATTCTCCCTCACTTGACACAAAAATCAAGAAGAATCAGAGTCAATTAACAAATGGTGAGTATAACAAGGCCACTGAACATAAAGTGAACGGCAAAGTGGTCGAGGATACTGCAATGTTGGACCCAGAAAAACATTATGAAGATGTGGGGAGGTTTCTTTATCTGGAAGGAGTTGAATACATCATGTGGAACACATATGACGTGCACTTCTACGCATCATTTGCCCTTCTTGATCTGTTTCCCAAAATTGAACTCAATATACAAAGGGACTTTGCAAAAGCAGTCTTATCTGAAGATGGAAGAAGAGTAAAGTTTCTGGCTGAGGGGAATTGGGGAATTCGCAAGGTTAGAGGTGCTGTCCCCCATGATTTGGGAACACATGATCCTTGGAATGAAATGAATGCGTATAATATTCATGATACTAGTAAGTGGAAGGATCTAAACCCGAAGTTTGTACTTCAGGTCTATAGAGATTTTGCTGCGACAGGGGATATGTCATTTGGAGTTGATGTCTGGCCTGCTGTCCGTGCAGCAATGGAATACATGGAACAATTTGATAGGGACAATGATGGTCTCATTGAGAATGATGGTTTCCCTGACCAGACCTATGACGCCTGGACAGTTCATGGAGTAAGTGCTTACTGTGGTTGCTTGTGGCTTGCTGCACTTCAAGCTGCTGCAGCAATGGCCATTCAACTAGGTGATAAGGCCTTTGCTGAATGGTGCAAAACCAAATTTTTGAAGGCCAAACCAGCTTTTGAAGAAAAACTGTGGAATGGATCTTATTTTAATTATGACAGTGGATCTAGTAGTAACAGTAAATCTATACAAGCGGATCAACTGGCCGGACAGTGGTATACTGCATCTTCAGGTTTACCTTCACTTTTTGATGATGCTAAAGTCCAAAGTGCTTTGCAGAAAATCTATGATTTCAACGTCATGAAAGTTAAAGGAGGTAGGATGGGTGCTGTAAATGGAATGCACCCTAATGGTAGGGTGGATGAGTCTTGTATGCAATCTCGTGAAATATGGACGGGTGTCACTTATGGGGTGGCTGCAACAATGATCCTTGCTGGAAAGGAGAAAGAGGCATTCACCACTGCTGAAGGAATTTTTATTGCTGGCTGGTCTGAAGAGGGCTACGGGTAAGTAGAACTCACTTCCACTATTTTTGCAGAACTCTAATATTCTGTTAATCGTTCTTTATTGAAAAACATTCACATCTGTTAGTTTTCTGAGATGATAATAATAGAAAATTGTGGATACTTGTGATAACTCTCCATGTAAACAAGTTTACCCAATAATGCGGAGGATAATTTTGTACTGTCTAGAAATCAGTTTTCTTTAAAGCTTAAGATTTAGGGGAAGGGCCCAAGGATATATATATATCCAACTTGACAGAACTTGCAGTAATTTGCACTTCGTGTGGTGAATGAAAATGTGTGCTAGGTCGATATTGAAGTACACAGAAAGTTGATACGATTGTGAAGGATGATTTTCGTCTAATAACAACAGTAATCGTTATTAACTGCAAATGCATACACACATATGAATTTGCTGCTCACTGGTTCCATACAGAAGGTCCCTAGATGGATCAGTACAATAAGCAAAGAAATAACAGAACTCCTAGGGAGGACAGAGTGAGAGAGCTAGTCTAAGTGAATTATTAGACTTGAAATAATAGTGGGATAGCTATGCCATGCAATATAAGAAATCTAATGATGTGGGTGAGCAGTTGTGAATAGGCATGCCTCATGCATGTTGCATAACCCTAAACCCTAATATTATTTGTTTGACTGAATTTTGGATGCTTAAACAGTTGGATTTCTCACTTCGTTACTCAATTGAGCATTTCCTTGCATCACCATTTTCATGCCTCACTTAGTTTTCACAAATTATTTTTATCATATGGTGGACAGTAAATGTTAAGTTGCTTTGATCTAACAACATTAATACTCCTATTATGTAATGCAGATACGGGTTCCAGACTCCCGAGGGGTGGACGATGGATGGGCACTTCCGATCCCTGATATATATGAGGCCACTGTCTATATGGAGCATGCAGTGGGCATTATCAATGCCAAAGGCAATTCTTGAGGCTCCCAAGGCCAATATAATGGACAGAATCCATATATCGTCTCTTAGTTCTCGATCCTCCCACAGCGAAACAGGTGTGAGAAAGATTGCAACCAAGGCAAAGTGCTTCAGTAATTCTGTGTTCAATTGTGCATGCTGATTGTAAACTTGTCACTTGACTATATTGTAAAGTGTAGTAAATCACTCCTTGGTTACTTGAACCCTCTTGCAGTGAAGTAATGATGCTGGGTGAGGTTTGGGTAGTCTTCTAGACAGAGCCAAAATAGGTAATAAAAGATTGACTTGTAAGTGTTTGATTTACATAATGTGAATCTATCTTGCTTCGTCATTGGAACGTTTTTGTACAAAATATTCGGAAAATGTAGGAAATGATTGATTTGAGCTGCCATCTGAGTTCTAGGATCTGCAAATTGAACTTGTTGATAGCTGAGTAGCCACACCCGAGTATATTTTTAACTTATGACTCATGTAACATGGTTTCTTTCAAGAGTGCTAAAGCTTCACAGAATCACAGGGCTTGTTTCAGTCAAATGTTGGGATATTATCTGGCATTTCGGAACGGAAACTTTTTCATTCTTGATTCCCATGTACAGGCATTTCCTGCTGAACAACGCTTTATCTGTGTTTGCATTTTGATGGGAGTTGATAGCTTTTAGCAGCTTGTCATGTGTGTGCATCAAGGACCACGAGATGTCATCTTTTAACATTGCCTCTCAGCTTTAGACTCCATATTATGCAGTAGTAGTGATCATGGCACTCGACAGTGGTCGTTGTCATTTTTAACGGTAGTTCTTGTATCCCATTTCCAAGAGAGATGATCTTGACAATTCTTCTATTTTCGTTTTCTTTACCCTTTTTTTAGCTAAGAAGAACTTTAACCATATGACAATTTGTACTCTAGTCGTCTGTATCTTGCTCTGACTTGAATACAAATCTCTTTTTGCCGAAAGAGATCTTGATATCTAATGTACATCACAAACACACTTCTGCTTTGGCTCCTAAAAGCCATAATGATTCACTTATTCTTGGGGAACTCCTCGTTTTACCATCTACATGCCGGATTTCTTCTTATAGTAACTTTTTTTTTAATGAGGGCTAGTGTGAACTGTGTGGCTACCCGCGTTCTTAAATTTTTGACTCTATTTACTTATCTTGTGTTTTTGTAAGAAATATGATTCAAGCTAGCAAAAATGAGTGTGGTTTAACTGCAAAATGGGGGTTGTGGATTACACGATGCTACCGATTAAGCGAGTTCTTTTGGTTTATGTTGGCTAAAGAATTGGTTAGGACTTGAGAGGCTCACTGGAAATTGTTGTTGGTGCTCGGGATAATATATACACTCACGTTAAAATCGGCGTGCAGATTTGGATGCCAGTATTTTCCTTTATTATACAAGAAATTTCATTAATCTTTATTCTTTGCTTTAATGCCATATAGAATTTAGAGATGCAAATTCCAATTTTAATAGCTCTTAATTTTGGAGTATTTTTCATTTAAGAAAGGACCACATCAGCATCTGACTTTTGCAATATGTTAGGGCATGATCCATCCCACTAAAAACGTCCACGTTCAACGCCCTTTCCTATTTTTTGAATTCCCATCATCGTGTCGTGTCCAATTTGTTGTCCCTTGATCCTCCTAGTTTGTTGTTTTGTTCCCCATCACTAAAATGAAATAGCAAAATAGCACAAGAAACCTTAAATCAGATAATTTTCTTATTTATTTCAATATTTTTGAGATTGGCGGATCCAACTAATTGTCACATACTTTGGAGACTGAAACAAAACCAATAGCACAGCAGGAACAACAAACGAGAAACAGCAGCAGCTGCTTCACTACCGGTAAGCACCCATCACCCATCAGTCTTTCACCTCTCTTCTCCACCAACCTTTTTGCTCTCTCTTTCTCCCAAACCCACCATTTTACATTGTTGTTTCTTCAAACCCTAAACGACCCACCACTGTATCTTTAATTTGGTTCGATCCCACCTCGTCTTTTCTCTCATTAGCCCCGAAAGGTTTGAACTTTCTCATTTTGTTTACGTATCTATGGTAAAAATCTAAGCTTTTGATCATCTACATATGGTTATGGGAATTGGGAAGTAGATGTGTATTTGTATTGAGAAGTAGATGTGTATTTGGTTCTTTCCATTTCCTAAGTTTGATGCTTTTTTAATTTATCTACTGTTTTTTCTGTAAAGATACGATTTTTGATGATGAAGTTGTGGTCTCGCTGTGGAACTCAGGTCGATTTAGTGGGTAAAAATGGCGAGGAAGATGCTAATTGATGGTGATCTGAGCAAACCAAATGAAGAGGAGGCCCACTATGACTTCGACTTGTTTGTTATTGGGGCTGGAAGTGGTGGTGTTCGTGCCGCCAGATTCTCGGCTAATATGGGAGCTAAGGTAGATAACTCAACAATCGTTGCGTGGTTAGCTTTCCTGGTTGATGCCTTCGTGTCAGATATAACTTGGGTTCATTACATCTTGTAGGTTGCCATATGTGAGCTTCCATTTCATCCTATCAGTTCTGAAGTGATTGGAGGAGTTGGTGGAACGTAAGTTTGTTACAACTCCTTGATTTGATGCCCTTGTTGTTCGTCTGTCACATTTTTATTAGAAGTTGAAGTTGCTTATCATTTTATGTTTTGCACATTTTTGGTTTTCCAGATGTGTCATTCGTGGTTGTGTTCCCAAAAAGATTTTGGTGTATGGAGCATCTTTTGGCAGTGAAATTCAGGTGAGAATATGTGCTTAGCAAGTAATTTTGTTGAAACTGTTAATTTCTTAGAATCCAGTGGAGAAAGATGCATGCCAACATAGATAGACAGGATAAGTTCTTAACCTTAAAGATTTGAAAGGTTTTTACATTCAATGCAGTAGAATTGATGCTATTTTAAAATCTTAAATTTGACTAATTTCTTTCATTACAAATGTAGGTGCTATTCGAGCTTAGTATTTAATTTTGTAGAGGTGCATTAATTAAATTTTGTAAACTCATCAACGATGACTTGTTTAAGGTTAATTTACAATTAAAGAAGTAAGCAGTTTACATCTTTTGTTTGAAGAAGTTTATTTGAGTTTTACAATGCTTCAGTGTCCTCTATAAGGTAAACTGATCAGTTAGTGGTGAAGTTCTAATCAATTTGGTGACTATAACACAAGGAATTGTAAAGTAGCATATGAGATTTTGTAATTCTAGGATTCATCGGTCATATAATAGAAATCCAACCTTTCTCAAAGAGGATGCTATGCAGCTCGGTTTTGTGTTTGATAGCTTATTCTACTAGTCAAGATAAATAAGTCCCTCTTAATGCTTGATAGACTGCTATCATTCTTATTGATGCTTATTGAGTCAGAGCATCTGCGGGAAATTTCCCCCACCCCCTACTCTCTGGAGCCTCTAAATATATCCTTATTTTTGATGTTTGATAATATGAGGAATGTACTTTCCCTTGCCCCAAACTCATGCAAATGACCGGTGATTATGAGGTGGAGTTCTTTTTAATTAGAAGTAATTTGACACTACAGCAAATTAGAAGATACACACAATTTAGTTAATGCTCAAACTAATTTCTGTACTGCATATCTACCAGCTGTTGCTTTTATTTTGAGGTGTAGGTTCTTTTATTATTTAGAACAGTATTTATTTCTTGGTAAGAGAAATGGTCGGATTACGGTCCTTGTTTTGTTATTGTAGGATGCTAAGAATTATGGCTGGGAAGTGAATGACAAAGTTGATTTCAACTGGAAGAAGCTTTTGCAGAAAAAGGTTGGTTAGCATACCATTTGTGTTGTAAAATCTACTCTACTTATTATCATGGATCTCCTAAGCACAGGCGTGTAACTGTGGGTTGCCTTCCAAACTTAATACAGAATTACTGAGTAGGAACTTCTTGTCACTTGGTCTAGTTATTTTATGATCATGGAAGCTTTCAAAAGTTATAATAATTTTGAAAACATCCAGTTGCAGTTAATTTTTCTTTCTAACTACTCGTAGATAAAGAGACTACATAATAAGGACACCGTCAATTGTGCAACTGGGTGAACAAGAATTTATTGTATAATACATATCAGATTAGTCTCAAGTCAATGTATAAGCTAAATATCTTTCTTGTATGCATCTGGGATGGTATTTTTTTTTTTATTTGAGGTAATATCATTAGTTTTATTGATTTTTACTGATTGATCATTTGTTCTTTTTGTTCAGGATAACTATTTGAAACTGAATTCTTTTTTTTCTTTTATGTATGTGTTATTTTAAAAACAGACAGATGAAATAGTTCGATTAAATGGCATATACAAGCGTTTATTGTCGAACGCTGGGGTTAAATTATTTGAAGGAGAGGGTAAGCTAGTTGGTCCCAATGAAGTTGAGGTGACACAGTTGGATGGCACTAAATTGAGCTATTCAGCAAAGCACATATTGATTGCAACTGGCGGTAGGGCTCAGCGACCTGGTATTCCTGGTGAGGTATGTATTCTGCACTTCGGACGTTGAATATTAAGTTAATACTCTGTGCAGCATATTTTTTGGTCTGAGAGTGGTTGATGACATTGTGCAATATGTTTGATCAAAGAAAACAATTACTGAATTTTTTTTCCTTGAGTATCAACAAGACTTTTTGCTAACTAGAAATAGGAAATGCACGGCAGTGTTTTGTAGACAAAAGGAAAACTAAAGATTATACTTTTAATTTGAATGTTTCATATATCTTGTTGAGTTCACATATTGGTTTATACAGAAATCTTGAAACTTCTAGCATATACAATCCTTCCTCTTCCCACTACCAAACATTGACCGATTCTTGTCTCCTTTATTGTTCGTCAGAGTCATAATTTGTTTATTGTGGAAAGAACACAAAAACATTGAAAGCAACTGAGAACACTTGCTTCATCACAAATACATCCAAATCCAGTGAAATGACTACTACTGGTGTATGGTAGCTCATTTGGAAATCCAGTTAGATGAATGTCTGAACTTGAGAAAATTAGATCATATCTGCATTCATTTAAATATGGATGTCAACAGGTACTTTTATTGTTGGTTAACAGATTTTGGCTTCTATCTAATTTTGTTTTACTGACTTTTCTAGGAACTGGGTATAACATCGGATGAAGCATTGAGTTTGGAGGAGTTGCCTAAACGCGCTGTAGTGCTTGGGGGAGGGTTTGTCTTAATCTTTTCTTCTGTGTTTGTTTCATTTTAGTCTCTTAGCATGCCCTTGATTTTGTTCCATCAATTTCTCTTCTTATTAGATACATTGCGGTCGAGTTTGCCTCAATATGGCGTGGGATGGGCGCTTCTGTGGATCTTTTCTTCAGAAAGGAACTTCCATTGAGGTACATTTGTTTGGAATTGTTTTTGTTGTTTCCCTTTGAATTTAGGCTCTTTGATATTTAAGCATTTGATAGAGTTGATGTCATTTTTTGTTTGAGAAGCGAATACTTTTTCTTTGAGTAAATGCTTCCTGTTTATGTTACAAAATTATTGTGAAAGACACAGCTTTCATGATTAATTATATCCTGCAATCTTCTGTTACAGAGGTTTTGATGATGAAATGAGGGCAGTTCTTGCAAGGAATCTTGAAGCTAGGGGAATTGATTTACACCCAAGAACAAATTTGACAGAGGTAATACAACTCATTGGAATACTTGTAAATTTACTTCTGTTGCTATCATTTCATGCTTCTATAGTTACAATTGGACTGTTGTTTGTCCTTGTACTAATGATTTATTTATAATATTCAGTTGATTAAAACGGAGGATGGCATAAAAGTTATCACAGATCATGGTGAAGAGCTGATAGCGGATGTTGTACTGTTCGCCACTGGTAACTACCAATCTATTTAGTTGCAATTCAACTTGTTAACTTATAGATTTAGATCAAGGTCATAATTGTTGGATGCAGTTTTAATGGTTAGCAATTCATTTGTTTATTTAAATTAACATCTAGAGGGTAAACATGGGTGGCCACAGCTTTCACAAGCGTGGCACTTGGCCAATACAAATAAAACTGCAATAGAATGCTTGCACACAAGACGCAGAGTCAGCACAAGCATGAATCATATATGTGTTTCAGGTGGGACTAAGGTATCTAGCATGAAATAGGCCATCTGAGACACAAGCATGATCATGAAACTTGTCCCTTACCCCTTTTCGGCCTTTGAAACGAATCCTTCAAACTGCTTAGCATTTATTTATCGTAACTTAAGCTCTTGTGTGTGTGTGCGGGCATGTGTGCGTGTGCGCACACAAGCATGATCATGAAACTTGTCCCTTACCCATTTCAATATCTACTGTGATTTCTGTTATAATATTGTATATTTACCATGTCCATTCTGTGAATGACAGGTCGGGCTCCCAATTCAAAGAGGTTGAACTTGGAAGCTGTGGGTGTGGAACTTGATCCAACAGGAGCTGTGAAGGTGATGAACTACCTTGAATTATGATATGTCATTATGCGTGCTTATTGTCATATCCATTTTGTGCTTAATGTCATATCTTTCTACTTTTGAATTTAGGGCTGTTTTCTAGTGCTTTGGCATTTGAAGTTATTGGAAATTTGATTCACTAATCTAGGTATCCAAGTGTCGTATGTCTCTTGTTAAGTTGTATTTCTACATCTGATTTGCGTATATTACTTGTGAATTTTCATTTTTGGCCAATAGCTGGGTCCTAAATCATAACTTTTCATTCACAGGTTCCATCTCAATCATTTTGATTACCTGTCATAGTGTAATGGGAATGGGTTTGACTGTTAGTAAACTTGTCTTGAATAACCCACTTGTAGATAAATAAAAATAAATAAATAAAATGATGTGATTTAGGGTGTCACATGCAAACCCCAATATGCCTCTCATTGTGTAATGGGAATGGGTTTGACTGTTAGTAAACTTGTCTTGAATAACCCACTTGTAAATAAATAAATAAATAAAAAAAACAAAAAATGATGTGATTTAGGGTGTGGAAATCTCAACCTGCTGCCAATGGGATGTCTTAAAAGTATGTTTGTGGGATTGGGAAATCTCATTGGGGTGCTAGAAGGACTGGATGGGGGTGGTCAGAAATTAGAGGCTAGGAAAATCAAATTTGTTGATAGTAATGCTAGCTCTGTCTTCTTGTTTTCTATTATATTGTTTTCTGAGGGAAGCAACAACCATATAAGTCTTGGCTCTCTTTCTCTTTCAGGTGGATGAGTATTCCCGTACCAACGTTCCTAGCATATGGGCTGTTGGTGATGTTACAAACCGGGCTAACCTTACACCTGTTGCTCTAATGGAGGGAACATGTTTTGCAGTATGTATTTTCTTTGATTAGTTTACATTAACATATGCTGTGTAATTGTTATGCCTTGAGAATTTGGTTTCTAACAAGGAGAGGGCTTTGCTGTTAATTCATTTACTTTATGTTCCCTACAGAAAACAGTTTTTGGTGGGGAACCTAGCAAACCGGACTACAGAGATATACCTTGTGCAGTTTTTAGGTAACACTTTCTCCTTTAAAAGAATTTTATTCTGTTTTTAAATAAAAACTCTTTTCTGTGGTGGAGCTGGTTGCAGCAAACACAGTTACTACTTGTATGCAAGTTCAGTAGAATATATAGTAATCGTTCCTGATGATATCCTTGCCAGAGATCTGCCTCATACTTTAAGCTTCCGCTAGAACTAGCATTATGAATCATGTTAAAATACGTAATTAGCTTCTGTCATAGGATTGTCTCTAATTATCCCTTTTAAATGCAATTGCAAGAGTCTAGAATTCCCGCCATGAATGTAATTAATTGCATAGTTGTATAAAGGACTTCTTCCGCTTCATTATGGTTTCTCTGGTATGGAATGCCCTACATCTCAATATTAGTAGTCATTCTCTTATCCAAAGGCAGCATGATTTGAGGTATTTTGATTTTACATGTATTTAAGTTGGGGGGCTGATAGACTACTTTATTTATTTAAAACATGCATACCTATGAGTCTGAATATGGCGGCTCAATAGTTCAGAACTTCCTTGTAGAAGTTCTGTTGAGCGATCTGGGATGACTTTCGCGTTCTCATCTTCTGGTGATCCCACTTACCATTGTTTTTACTTAGGAGGGTATATATTTTAGTAGTAGTAGAACATAAAAAGTTGGATTGTATTTTGAATGAATCATTTTGTTATTTCATAGAAATACACTCTATCATGTAGGAGAATTTGATTCATGAAGTTAAGCTTTTTCTTGAGAGTCGGAAACGTCATAGTATCATATAGTTTGCTTCTTCTTTATTTATTTAGTTTATAATCGGCTATGTTGACACCAGTAAATTATGGAAACACCAATGAATAATGGTCTGTGGATCTTTTTCTTTGATCATGTTAAACATCTCTTATCCATTGAATGCACTTGGGCGAGCAGTTGGATACTTTGGTTTGTGATAATGTGAAAGCGAACTCTTCTCAAATTAATTTGTGTTTGCTTATTTGCAGCATACCACCTCTATCTGTGGTGGGGCTTAGTGAAGAACAGGCAGTAGAACAAGCCAATGGTGATCTATTAGTTTTCACATCAAGCTTCAATCCAATGAAGAACACTGTATCCGGGTATGTACAGCATTATGAAGCCCCACTCTATGCACTTGGTGTACCAAAGATATGCTATATTTGGACTTGATGCCCTACACAAAAGCTGACTGAAGAATAATTTGCTACTTTTTATTTGCACATTGTGGCTTTCTGATTAAGTTTGAATTTAGACCCTTGTCATGTTTGTGCTTGCAATTACTATGAGTATCATTAGACATCAATTATCCATTTCATACATTGTAGTTTATCTTCAATTTATTAGCAATATTAAACCTCTAATATAAATGATCGTTAATTCAGAATCTATTATGTGCAAGAGATGTAACTGTTTCCCTTGTGTTTAATTGACTTGAATATTTTTTGCAGACGGCAAGAGAAGTCGATTATGAAGCTTGTTGTTGATGCTGAGACGGATAAAGTTCTAGGAGCGTCAATGTGCGGGCCAGATTCTCCTGAGATCATGCAGGTATATCCTATAAGACATTTCATTCTATTGGTGCAATGCAATTATGGTCTCCGTACTGGAATTGACATGAGTAATCTTAGTCTGATTTAGTTTTGTGTTGCTAGAAAATGGGGTGTGAGGGTTTCAAATATTGTAGAGTTCCCTTTTACTCTTATATTTTGCAATAGAGTGCCCAAGGTCTTAGAATCAAATGGATTCTAGCTTACCGGTTCCTATTAGGTGAAGCTTAATTCATAAGGGTTGATGTTTTGTACCCTGAGCTTCTACTGTTTCTGCGTGCTGTAAAAGTGTGCATAGAGTATAAAGTATAAACTGTAATACTCTCTTTTCCTTCTAATCTGACCATCTTTTTGTATAGAAATCATATTCTATTGGGCATCTTACCACATGTTTCTTACACAGGGAATTGCTATTGCACTGAAATGTGGAGCAACAAAGGCGCAATTTGACAGTACAGTAAGTTTTACTTCCTCTAAGGTTATGTTTCATTTCCTGAGTTATACTTCCTGATCACTCACTTCATGATCATGTGGTTTTGGTGAGGGCTGTGCAATAGGGAATACTGTCCTCTCCACTTCAGTGACCTTTTAAAGTAATAATGTTGCTTACATTGCGTAATACTAGGATTACTGCCTGATACTTTCACAAAGCTGAAATAAATGCATGTATTCAACTAAAAACACAACTGGTAAAGAGAGGGGAATATATGTTGTCTGAGTCCCTGATTTGGTGCAAGGATACTTTTGAGAATAGGGGAAAGAAGGGGACAGATGGTAACCATCCTTTCTCTTCGGTTGTGGATATTTGAAGAAGAGTACATGTTGAGCTTGCGATGAGCGTTCATTACCTTATAATTTGTACCTCATGTCTTCACTTGTACTAAGAAGGATTGTAATTCTTTGTGCAGGTCGGAATACACCCTTCTGCAGCGGAGGAATTTGTGACCATGCGTTCAGTGACTAGGCGTGTTTCTGCAAGTGGCAAACCAAAAACAAATCTGTAAGGTGGCAAACATTAGGAAGAAAGAGTAATAGTATACAAGATGTGGAGGAGACCGAGTCCTGTACTCTCCCAAGCTTAGGTAGTCCTTTCAACTTGCCTATAGGAATGTAGACATTTGGAAATTGAAAATGGTTGGATTTTGTGCCAATAAAAGTTTGACATTAGTGAATGATGCAAGCTATGTTCATTAATTCATGAAGATGCAGCGTTTTTCCATTTGTCTGGCTATATATGATGCAAATTCATGTAGACCACATTTGATTACATGATATGATATCTAAATTAGTTTTGTGATTTATATTCTATGCGACTGCAATTGTATAAAATAAAGCCTTTTACTCTTGACAGCTTTATTCTTAACATATGATGTGCTTGACTTGGGATTTTGTACGAGGGGCCTAGTACATATTGTGTTCAAGGGTTGTCTTTATGGTTCATCTGCGAAAGATGAGAGAAACGCACTCAATTGAATAACTGCATCTGCTTTCACTGAAAAACAATTCTCTCGGCTAAATAGCCATAGCCGCAAGGGCTTTACCTCTCTCAAACTCTTGCATCTCATCTGTATCTGTACTACTCTACACTCTACAGTAGAGTTGAACTTGGGTCATTCATGCAAATCATCATTAATCAAGGATTCAAGGGACATGCGTATCTTATACATGCAATGATTGCATTATGTAGAGTTGAACTTGGTTTCAGACTTGGTGCAACTCAAGGTCATCATTCTGTTTGGTTTGCACAACCAAAGAATTATTCCGAAGATCTAACAAGATGATAAAAAAAAAAAAAAAAAAAAAAAAAAAAAAAAAAAAAAAGAGATTCTATCAAAAAATTGTGTACAAAAAAATCTCAAAAAAAATATGAAAATATCCTCTAATGTCGAGGGAATTGCACGTATAGAGATTCAAAAAATAATTGATTTGATTCGGGCGATTCATGCAATCATCCTTAATAAAGATTTAAGAGACAATGCGAGATATATATAAGTCCCCAGTCTGAGAGAACTCTTAGGTGGGGAGTTATTTTCACGTTGTGCCGAGAATGTACTTTACCCGGGAGTTAGAGACATGGTGCCGAGTCCCCAAGTCCCCACGCGAGGGTCGCGAGGTGGCTGGGATTATATTATGAGAGTTCGATACTAACCTTTCATCATATCTCACGTGTATCATAAGTGACCAGTTTATGAGGGACACGTGATCATTTATGATGTCATTAAGGTTGTAACGGTTCCAACGTTTGGGTTTTTTTTGTTTTTTTTATGTGCGTGCAGTTAATGCACGTTGGTGCTTAACTGACGCGCGTGTGTGGGAACGTCAGACGCGTTGTAACGTCCATGTTGTTCATGGCTGACGTGGCCTCTCCCTCTTCGCTAATGAATTTATAGTTTCAAGGACCCTAGAGATATTTTGAGGGATGAATTTTTCGGAAAAAGTATTCGTAGGAGAATTATTAGAAGACGGTAAAAAAGAAAAAATTTTAGCTAGTAAAAAGGTAAATTTTATTAGGGTATTATTTTTTGGGTTGTTGTTGGAGTGTTTTATTTTTGGGAGTGGGTTTTTAAGTGTGGACCGGGTCAATTGGAAGTCAAAAGCCCAATTCTTTTTCTTCTCTCTCTTTCTTCCCATTCCCCCGAGCTCTCTCTGCCGGAAAATTTCCCGCGCCCGTTCGACGCCCTCCGACCAGTTTCGACCGCTGCACCGGTCCCAATCGGTCGGCCATTGACCCAACTTCCGTCCTAAACCGGTGAGAGCCTCCCTAGCGCCGCCGTGAGGGAGATATCGCGCCCGAAAGCTCCGACTGTCCGTGGTGTTTCGTCGCCGGAACTCCCTCCTCCAGCCATCATAGTAGGAGCATCTTGGCTCAATATGAAGCTCTCCTCCCGTGCATCAATCCCTCAAAAGGATTCACTCCCTGTTGAGTTAGGTAAGGAGAATCGTTGGGTTGAATTTCTAGGGTTCCTTGTGGTGTTTTGTTCGATTGACCTAGTTAAGCTTGAAATTGGACTTTGTGCTAGTTAGGAAAGTTGTAGAGCGGGTTGAGAGGAAGATGGTGTTAAAATTTGGTGGACATTGGAAGTAGCCAGAGTCGGCCGCCGGCCGCTGTTAGGGGGATTTTCATGGTTTTAAATTTGTTATAGGACAAAATACTGGTCACTCCTCTTATTTTTTAGGGTTCGACAGTTTAGTCCTCCTTTTATCAATTTCAACAGCTCACTCCTATTAATTTTCAATGTCATACAATTAGGTCCAATTTGGTCCAACTGTTAAAATTGACTGTTAAGTGTCCACATTGGTCTATAAAATTCCTAATCTACCCCTACCCTATTACACCCTTATCAACGCAGGAAAAGCCAAGTGTGATTCTTCAATAGAGCAGGTGTGATTCTTCAAGAGAGCATTGATTTCCTCAGCCATAGCCGAACGTCATTCCTTGGATTGAGATGCCTGGGTATAACAAGAATGCTCCATATCATTGATAACAGAGAGTAAAGCACGAGGAACCGGATATATACCTGACGGTTCCATTAGTGAGATTTCTGGGTTTTAAAATTCCAGAGCGAGATCGAGTTTGGTTTTGGTGTGCAGCAGCAGCAGGTTGGGCTTCAGAGGGAGCCACCAGAGGCGGTGGTTCAGTCGGATCGGGGAGTGGAGCGTCGGAGGGAGGCGGAGTAGCAAGACAAGCAACCTTGTGTGGTGGTTGTTCGGGCAGAGGCAACGATGGTGACGGAATAGACGGGGATGAGTTGGGGTCGAGAGTGGTGGAATCAAAGATTGGTGGTGGTGGGTTGGTGGGGCGGCGACGGTAGACGCGCACGGAAGGCTGAGCCGGTAGCAGTGGGAGATCGGGTATGGGTTGGGGTCGAGAGTGGTGGAATCGGAGATTGGTGGTGGTGGGTTGGTGGCACGGCGACGGTAGACGCGCACGGAAGGCAGAGCGGGTAGTAGTGGGAGATCAGGGATGGGTTGGGGTCGAGAGTGGTGGAATCAGAGATTGGTGATGGTGGATTGGTGGCGCGGCAACGGTAGACGCGCACGGAAGGCGGAGCGGGTAGCAGTGGGAGATCGGGGATGGTGGTTTCTGGTGGAAGGGGAGTGGCGATTTGTGTTTGGGTGAGAAGGAGAGAACTGGTGTCGGCAATAGGAGGTGAAGGGGAAGGAGTGGGTTGATGTATCAAATTAGAGGGGTTTCCTGCGTTGATAAGGATGTAATAAGCTAGGGGTAGTTTAGGAATTTTACAGCTCGATGTGGACACACTTAACGTGCCACGTCATCATATTAACAGTCAATTTTAACAGTTGGACCAAATTGGACCTAATTGTATGACATTGAAAATTAATAGGAGTGAGCTGTTGAAATTGAAAAAAGGAGGACTAAACTCTCGAACCCTAAAAAATAAGAGGAGTGACTAGTATTTTGTTCTTTGTTATATTAAGGGGAGTCTAATGATGTGAAGTTTGGAATTTTTGGAGGAGTTTTGGATATGTTTGGGATTTTACAAAGATTGGTGAATTTGGAGGTTAATTGGGTAGAAATCCGGCCGTTGGATTAATATTGTTAGGACTGTAGAAGGTTGTAATAAGGCTGCCGGTATTTGTGGTGAAGTTTGGACCGTATTGAATTAAGAATATTGAAGCTTGGCAAGGATGAGCGTGTTAAAGCTCACACTTAATTTTGCCTATTTTTGAATAAGTATTGAATTATAGTTGGAAATTTAATTATATATTTGGAAACAGGACGTGAGGAGGCTCGAGCAGAAGAGACCTCGGATTGACGTCAAGCTTAGGCCTAAAGTTGTGAGTGGACTTTTGTTTTAAATAATATGCATGCAAATGGTTTATTGTTGATCAATTTCTTTTGAGCTGTCGCATGCAACATATTTTCTATGGAAATTAAATTGGGAAAATATAAATATTTTTATTTGTTTATTTTATTAAATTTATTTTTATCCACTCACTCTAACGTTTCCGAATGTTTTTCCCCTGGGCCCTTCAGTTTTAAATGCCCAGTTTGCAGGTTGGTGTAATTGAGGTCGGACGTACATGGAGTCGAGGCATAGTCCATCATATATCTTCCGTTTATTTGTATTTTCTGTTTCCTTTCTTCCCTATTAGAGTTGCTCTGAAACTATGAATTATTAGTTGTGAGAGTATTTTAGATTAGTGATTAAATTGGGAGGTGTTGTAACTTTGGGGAGCACAAAAGCTCCAGGAGTATAAAGTTGGATTTTGATTTTTTTAGAAGTGTTTGCAGGTGTTGTATAAAGAAGGGTTGTCCATTTTCAAGAGAGGTTATGCCGAATTTTCGGTAAATTTTCCTAGGAGGTGGTCCCCGCAAGATTTACTTTGGGTTTCAGGGTAAAATTGTGGGTGGGTCCTGACAGTTGGTATCATAGCATTAGGTTATTCGATTCCTTCCTTCTTTAATTACTACCTCATATACTTGGTCATACTTAGTGTCTATAGAGTGATGGTCCGACCGCGGCGGATCCATTAACATTATATGCTTTAGATACTATGTGTTGATTAGGTTAGTGAGGTAGTTATTCTTGTCTTATTTATGGACAGTATTGTGCCATAAAATCCCACATCTACATCTTTAAGACTATGCACCCGTACACCGACCTCTTAAATGATCATCTTGCATTGAGTATTGAAAAGGTGTATAGATTACACCTATTTCGAGGATCATTAATTTAATATCAGTAATCGTTGGAGTCGAGTTTGTGAGTTGAGGAAAAACTCAAAAGCTTGATAGCTTTCCTTTCATTTGTTCAATGATTGATTGGGCTAAAATAATGATGCTAAGTTGGGCATCTTTTATGGATCGATAATGTTTGAAATGTGCAAATTCGTGCCTTGGAGTTTTCTATTTATGGTGGATAAATATGAGGTTGTAATAGTTCGGTGAGAGATCTTGGAATCAATTATGTGATTTCTAGGAGAGAAGAGTTGGAAGGAAAGCTTAAAGTAGTGGTGTATTCTATTGATGTAAGGTTGGTAGAAGTAATGTGGTGAGGTACCCATAGTAAGTCAAAGAGCTACCTATACGAGTGTTGAGGACTCTAATTTTGAGCTAATTAGTCACAGGGGATTTGTGGCTAGTAAAAAGGTTATCAATTTAGAGATGTCTTGTTTGACGGCTAAATTACCGACTGGTTTGTCCGCAGCGGAAGTCAGTTGGGATTATTTTGGTTAATGCTTGTTATGGCGGCACATGATTTGGCCCTTACAGCTCTAATTAAGGATATGTTTTTGTCCTTGGGATCATCCTAATAAAGAGTGTAATTGGAACATTTTGGAGAAGTAGTTGATGAATATCAATATTTCTGATGACTTTGTCTATATCGTGGATTAGTTAAAGTTGCTTAAGGCGTTAAGCATAATGACTCTAGAATTATTTTCCTTGATTTGTTAGCTTTATAAAAATCATTGGATATAGCATTATGAAAAACTTGTGGTTGTGTCACAGTCACGGAATTTTGAAAATTTAATGGTGTCGTTAAATGTTTTGGAATTTCAAATAAGCTTTGAATTGTAGAGTGGCATGTGTCGGTTATAGTATATTAATCGTGAGGCCATAATGGATTCCTTGGGAAGTCTATGTGTTGAAGTTTGGTCTCCGAAATTGTAGAGGGTTTTATAAAGACGGTAAGTGTATTTTATTTGGAGATTTATATTAGTAAAGTAGATGCAGAAAAGTCGAGATCGCTCCGACTTTAGGGCAACAATGGGGAATGGAGCTATTTGTGTCGGATGTTAAATGACATTGTACAAGGTGGTTCAAGAGGGTCACCGAATCGATTCATTTCCTTTCTTGGAGTATAGCAGTTAAAAAAAAAAATGATAGATTAAATGTATTGAGAACTTCGGGAGTTTTTAGAAATTCAAATCTTTAGTGACCTTGGCCGCTAGGATGGAAAGGTGAGGAATATAGGTGTGACATGAATGTCTAGAGGGAAGTAATATATCTTGAAGTGCGTGGTTGTTGGAGTTGAATAATTTGTTATTTGGAATAGCTGTAGATGAAAAGATTTATTGGAGAAGCGTGGATGAGTGTCCATAGTGCTTTCAGTCGACGTTGTATTGAGTTAGTCGATACAAGTCTTGAATGACGTGATATTAGTGTAAAGTGTGAATGAAGTTTGTTTGCTAATTTCACTTCGTTTGCAGTTGGAGTTTCTTTGTCATATCCCGCTCGAGGATTTGTTCACCCTCCATGCTAGTGACTTGGTAAATTGGATTTTAGATGAAACATGTTTTGGCGATATATAAGTTGTTTATGTTGCAGCTTTATGTAACCGAAATGTTTCATTCACATATTTTGGGATGGTGGAGTGTAGGCAATATAATTTGAAGGTTAAAGATTCTGTCAGGTTCGTCAAATTTTTGAGATAAATCCAGTGGTGATCCTGAGTGAATCGGAGTTCGATTAAGTGACAGACCAATGGAGTCATAAGGTTTTTGTAGTAGCTTGGGAGTCGCGCTGATATGTTAAATAGATGGTAGGTGTGACGTTGTAAGTATGATTCATGATGTAGCTTTAGGGGAGAAGGTTTCCCCTGTTGACTCAAGAAGCATTCGAGTCGATGTGTGTTAAGAGTTTCAATTTTGAGAGTAGTAGATATATTGATAAGTAGAGCGACGGCCTTGCTAGAGATCGGATCGTGGTGGGACCACTTATTGATCCAAGTATGATCTGAGAGGTCATCGCTGTTGTGTCCACCCGTTGGTGTCAGGGCGATCAATCAAAATCACTCTATTGAATTCTAGCTTCTAGTACGTTTTCGAAAAGGGTTTCCAACATATGTCGGAGAATTATGAAGCTTTTGAGCTCAGGGTTATGGGACTTGTCCTCAAGTTCTATAAGCTAGTTATTGTGAAGCTTGAGTGGAGATCTGACCTGAGTTTTGACTTTTACTTAAACTCATAATTTCCGTTGGTTAGCAAAACGCAAAGTGTAGTAGTGGATCTTGTTTGGAAAACTAATTTCAACGTGTGATAGGTAACTTGGTGTTCTTTGCATGCTCAGTGCAACAGTGTTAAAAGCTAAGTCTTGTTTCTGGTTGTCACTGCTTTTGACGATCAATGTAGTTAACCGAGGTGTGATTTCGTAGTTGATGATACATTGGTCAGAAGTTGTTGAGCTTCGAAACTGTAGCGCCAAGTGTGTACAAGAGTTGTCCATATCGGATCGTATTCAGTTGTCAGATTAATTATAAATGGAGGTTGAGAGAGAAATGTGTTTTGTCTGGTTTATAAGTTTTGGCATTTAGAGTCTTTCCCTTGTATAAGTTTAATTGTTGAATAGTGGCCGCGGTGAAACCCAAATTAAATAATAAGATTTGAAGATCAGATTCTTGCCACTGCCTAAGGATGGTGATCTGTTTGCGTGAATTTCCAACGTTAAGTCAGGCAACATGAATTGTTTGTGCAAAAATTTGGTGGATATTAAATAGTTCAGTTTTGATTACGACAAGCAAGAAGGGGGAAAAAATCTTGTTATCGCATGATAATCATGTTTCAGATCATCTTCTGGTCCGGGGTGAAGAGATTATTGGGAATAACAGAATTAGGAGAGAACTGGTATTCCCATAAGCTGCTAGTTTGGGTGCTCAAAATGGTAATGTAATAGTTTTGGTGGAGAGACATAAATGACGTAGTATTGATCACTACATAATGTTATTTCGAGAATCGAGGTTAACTTATGTTGGTGGACTGGTCACTTAGGCAGAGTAAGGTTGTCTTGTGAACTTGCAAGAGCTTTGACTCCGCGAAGTGCCTCGGTATTAGAAGTGTGATTGCTGCAGTTTTTGTAGGGTTCAAATCCTTAAATATGTTTTAAAAGGGTCTAAATTTTGACCTCTATGAGCGTGTGAGAATGCGTAAACTTTAGTTTCCTAACAAGTGGGCTTCAACATCCAGTTTGTGAGCAGCGTAATGTCGAGGTTGTTGCATGACGTTAGGAGATTTGAGCCCGATGGTGATAGCGAATTTTTGCTCTTTATTTGGGTTAACTACTTTCATTGCACAGGAAAGAGTGTGTATACCTACATGTATCGCTGAAATCACTTACGTGTAGATGTTAGTGGTTCAACGAAAGATATAGTCTTTGAGTAGATTAAAATAATTTAGGATACAAATGAGAAGATTAAAGTGGTCTGAGATAGTCCTAAAACAGCTCAAGGTAGGCAGAAGAGCTATGCAGATGTCCGCAAGAAGGACCTTGAATTTCAAGTGGGTGTTTGGGTGCTTTTGAAACTATCTCCTTGGAAAGGTGTAGTACGTTTTGAGTAAACGTGGAAAGCTTAGTCTAAGATATATTGGTCCTTATGAGATAATAGAACGGGTTGGCTCACTTGCTTATCGGCTGGATTTGCCTCCAGACTTATCCAAGATACAAGATGTTGTTCATGTGTCTATGCCTCGCAAGTCTGTTGCCGATTCATCTCATGTCTTGCAAGAGAAGCCGATAAGTTTGAATAAAGATTTGACCTATGAAGATGAACCGGTTCAGATTCTTGACCAAAAGGAGCAAGTGCATAGAAACAAATCAATTCCACTTGTTAAAGTTTTTTGGTGGAGTCATCAAGTAGAGGAAGCTACTTGGGAATCGAAGGAGCAAATGAGACAACAATATCCCTACCTCTTTAATTGTCAGGTATGTAAATTTCGAGGATGAAATTTTTATAAGGAGGGGAGAATTGTCACATCCCGACTCTTAATTTTTACCATATTTACTAGCATAGTGTTAATAAGAGTTTTTACCCTCTTCGCTAATGAATTTATAGTTTCAAGGACCCTAGAGATATTTTGAGGGATGAATTTTTCGGAAAAAGTATTCGTAGGAGAATTATTAGAAGACGGTAAAAAAGAAAAAATTTTAGCTAGTAAAAAGGTAAATTTTATTAGGGTATTATTTTTTGGGTTGTTGTTGGAGTGTTTTATTTTTGGGAGTGGGTTTTTAAGTGTGCGCCGGGTCAATTGGAAGTCAAAAGCCCAATTCTTTTTCTTCTCTCTCTTTCTTCCCACTCCCCCGAGCTCTCTCTGCCGGAAAATTTCCCGCGCCCGTTCGACGCCGTCCGGCCAGTTCCGACCGCCGCACCGGTCCCAATCGGTCGACCATCGACCCAGCTTCCTTCCTGGACCGGTGAGAGCCTCCCTAGCGCCGCCGTGAGGGAGATATCGCGCCCGAAAGGTCCGACTGTCAGTGGTGTTCCGTCGCCGGAACTCCCTCCTCCGGCCGTCATAGCCGGAGCTGCTTGAATCAATAGAAAGCTCTCCTCCCGTGCATCAATCCCTCAAAAGGATTCACTCCCTCTTGACCTAGGTAAGGAGAATCGTTGGGTTGAATTTCTAGAGTTCCTTGTGGTGTTTTGTTCGATTAACCTAGTTAAGCTTGAAATTGGACTTTGTGCTAGTTAAGAAAGTTGTAGAGCGGGTTGAGAGGAAGATGGTGTTAAAATTTGGTGGACATTAGAGGTCGCCGAAGTCGGCCGCCGGCCGCCGCTGTTAGGGGGATTTTCATGGTTTTAAATTTGTTATATTAAGGGGAGTCTAATGATGTGAAGTTTGGAATTTTTGGAGGAGTTTTGGATAGGTTTGGAATTTTTCTAAGATTGGTGAATTTGGAGGTTAATTGGGTAGAAATCCGGCCGTTGGATTAATATTGTTAGGACTGTAGAAGGTTGTAATAAGGCTGCCGGTATTTGTGGTGAAGTTTGGACCGTATTGAATTAAGAATATTGAAGCTTGGCAAGGATGAGTGTGTTAAAACTCACACTTAATTTTGCCTATTTTTGAATAGGTATTGAATTATAGTTGGGAATTTAATTATATATTTGGAAACAGGACGTGAGGAGGCTCGAGCAGAAGAGACCTCGGATTGACGTCAGGCTTAGGCCTAAAGTTGTGAGTGGACTTTTGTTTTAAATAATATGCATGCAAATGGTTTATTGTTGATCAATTTCTTTTGATTTGAACATGTGACATCATTTTAATTTGACGATTTTATTTATTGTTGGAGAATAACCGAAATTGAGAGTTTCAGTGAATATATATTGATATATCGATAATTATGATGATAATATGTATATTAATGCTAGCTAGCCATACGTGTTTTTCTGTCATAATGAGGTAAAATTCTATTATGACACAACGTGAGCGTTAGACACAAGCGTCGTAGCCTTATATAAATATAAGAATTTATATAGGGAATATGCACGTATATATATACACTGTCTTTTCCGCATAATGAGGTAAAATTTCATTATGGCGTAACGTGAGCGTTAGACGCAAGCGTCGTAGCCTTGTATGAATTTCTATTTTTCTTATTTTTTCATAGAATTCATACAAGGAATATGACAAGTGTAAATACATACATATATAAATATTTATAGTTTAGCTTGAGAGACTCTTTATTACAAAGTATGGGAGACTAGCGAGGCTAGTCACATTTTTGTTAATTTTTTTAGTTAAAAGCTTTTGAGCTGTCGCATGCAACATGTTTTTTATGAAAATTAAATTGGGAAAGCATAAATATTTTTATTTGTTTATTTTATTAAATTTATTTTTGTTTACTCACTCACTCTAACGTTTCCGAATGTTTTTCCCCTGGGCTCTTCGGTTTTAAATGTCCAGTTTGCAGGTTAGTGTAATTAAGGTCAGCCGTACATGGAGTCGAGGCATAATCCATCATATAGGTTTCGTTTATTTGTATTTTCTGTTTCCTATCTTCCCTATTAGAGTTGCTCTGAACCTATGAATTATTGGTTGTGAGAGTATTTTAGATTAGTGATTAAATTGGGAGGTGTTGTGACTTTGGGGAGCACGAAGGCTTCATGAGTATAAGGTTGGATTTGGATTTTTTTAGAAGTGTTTGCAGATGTTGTATAAGAAAGGGTTGTCTATTTTCAAGGGAGGTTATGCCGAATTTTCTGTAAATTTTCCTTGGAGGTGGTCCCCGCATGATTTACTTCGGGTTTCAGGGTGAAATTCGGGGTGGGTCCTGACAGATTCTGAATTTTGAAAATAGAAGACGTAGGGCAGGGGGAGTGGGTTTCAGATTTTTGAAAAGGCGTTTCGAAGAACAGTTGAATCAAACCTGGGGAACCTTCAATTTCATCCTCAATCAGTTGGGTGCGAGCGCTTGGCTGCCACTACGCATATCCCCGTTTTCAAAGTGATATGAATTTGTCAATTTCCTTTTCGGGTCCTGCTTTTATTTCGAATTGGTAGGGGTTGTTATGGTTTTTCATTGCTTGCGATTTTTGTTGGGTGTTTCTAGAGTAGGGGATTGGGTGGTTTGCTTTCGGGGTTGGTTAGGGTTAAGATAGCGAGAATTTAACTTGTGAGGATGTAGGGTATGACAAACCTAGTGTGGGTGTCCGGCGAGGAGATTATTGTTGTCTCTAGCTTGACGGACCCTAATTCGGACACCTTGCACAGGTGGGAGGAGGAATTGGATTATCTAATGGCGGAGGTCACACTTGACTTAGGAGAGGGCATTCTTGTTACAGATGTTGGGTCTCACGTGTCCTCGTCTGACCGTCTATTGTAGGAGGTAGAAGAGTTTAGCATGGCGAGTTCGTGGCGTTCCAATGATTCGTTCTGGGATCCTCCTGGCGAGAGCATGACGTCGTCAGAGTTGGTAGTACTTAGGCAGAATTGCAGTATTCCTGATGAGGTTTTGTTACGACATCTTTCCAAGGGTGTTAAGTTTTGGGAGCCCCTGGATGACTTTACATTAGTACACAAGTATTAGTTAAGGTGCGGGCTGATGTTCTCGCTACCTCCTCTTGTTTAATACACCTTGGCATGTCTGCATATCACCCTAGGGCAAGTTACCCCGAACATGTTGAGGCAGATACTGGGGACATGGGTGTTATTTCGCTTGTCGGGACAAGAGTTCCCCTGCTTTGAGGAGTTCAACGCATGTTGGCCTGTTGGCATATGACGTATTGTGCGAAGAAGGGTAGCAAAGGGTTGCGTGACCTTGAAGTCTAGGGGGAAGTTTAAAATTCTTCTGGAGTTCCCCCAAACATTATCCGAAATACGTGATTTTTCAACCATAACCGTATTTCACTATTTTGATCACATCTTATTTCACCAGATTTTTAAAAATTTTGTTTCCTTTTGTGTAGTTGATTCACAAAGTTGCACACTTCAATATAACATACTAAACAAGTTATACCACATTAGTAGACACGTTGTGATTCCGATTACTAAAATTCACAAAATGAAAATTCCACTGTTTGATATGATCATTATAGTAATACATTTCTATGGTATAAAACTCAACTCGATTTGGCAACGCTCGGGGCTTGATCGAAGCGGTCAACATTAATCTATCGTCACTTATCACACGAAAACGCTCTTACATACCTCTCCGTGACCTAGTTTGGTCGATTGTTCCACACGTTAAACTCTCACATACATGAGACGTGACCACACATGTAAAAATTTGGAGACGTTTACCTCCTGAAGATAGGGCTCCCATAAGAAAGCATAAACGTAAAAAAAGTTGACCGCTTATATCGGGACCCGGACTTTACTCGAAATACGTGATTTTTTAACCATTGCCGTATTTGACCATTTCGATCACATCCTATTTCATGTGATTTTTGAAAATTTTGCTTCCACTGTAGAGTTGGTTTATAAAGTTGTACACTTGTATATAACCTACCAAACAAGTTATACTACATTAGTAGGCATGTGATTCCGATGACTGAAAGCAAAATTTTAAAAAATCTTGTAAAATAGGATGTGTTACGGTGAAATGTGACTATGGTAGAAAATTCAATTGGATTATGTATAATGAAATATGATGTAATCAGTATAATACGGCTATTGTTGAAAATTTATCTACAATGTCGAAAATACTGTTGGAGTTGATTCAACATTTCAACCTTTCAAACTCCCGCCTTCTTCGGCTTAGAAATTTTAAAGTTTCCTTGTTCCAATTTCAATTCCCACCTAAATTTCCATTTTGCCTCCAATTTCATTTCACATTTGTACTCCTACAGTCCTCCCAATGGCCTATACCTTTACAATTTATCTTCATTGCCCACCACGGCTTCTCATCCTCCTCCAACATTACCGTCACGGACTCACAGCCAGCCCGTGAAGGTGAGTGAACCTCTCGTATAATTTGGCTCATACACAGATCGTTTTCTTGTATTTAACTGCTCAAAATGGAAGGCTTTGCTGTTTTTGATCCAATTTGATGTTTTCAATTGTGTTTTGAACGTGATTGCTTTCTTTTTCAGTGCTTCTTGTATCTACCTTGATGTGGGTTTGGAGGCAAAGGACATCGGTTGATCCTTTTCGACACCAATCTCATATTCGTTGTACCAGGTTAGTGACTCAGTATAGTCAAACTGAATTTCTGTTTTACTATTAGCGTTTCCAGATTCAGGTTTTATCATATAGGTGTTCTAATAACTTTTTTCCAGTAGAGTTTGAGATTGAATATGGTCAAACTGAATTTCTGTTTTACTAATTTTGTTTTACTGACTTTTCTAGGAACTGGGTATAACATCGGATGAAGCATTGAGTTTGGAGGAGTTGCCTAAACGTGCTGCAGTGCTTGGGGGAGGGTTTGTGTCAATCTTTTCTTCTGTGCTTGTTTGATTTTAGTCTCTTAGCATGCCCTTGATTTTGTTCCATCAATTTCTCTTCTTATTAGATACATTGCAGTCGAGTTTGCCTCAATATGGCGTGGGATGGGCGCTTCTGTGGATCTTTTCTTCAGAAAGGAACTTCCATTGAGGTACATTTGTTTGGAATTGTTTTTGTTGTTTCCATTTGAATTTATGCTCTTTGATCTTTAAGCATTTGATAGAGTTGATGTCTTTTTGTTTGAGAAGCGAAAACCTTTTTTTTTTTTTTTTTTTTTGAGTAAATGCTTCCTGTTTATGTTACAAATTATTGTGAAAGACACAGCTTTCGTGATTAATTATGTCCGGCAATCTTCTGTTACAGAGGTTTTGATGATGAAATGAGGGCAGTTGTTGCAAGGAATCTTGAAGCTAGGGGAATTGATTTACACCCAAGAACAAATTTGACAGAGGCAATACAACTCATTGGAATACTTGTAAATTTACTTCTATTGCTATCATTTCATGCTTCTATAGTTACAAATAGGACTGTTGTTTGTCCTTGTACTAATGATTTATTTATAATATTCAGTTGATTAAAACGGAGGATGGCATAAAAGTTATCACAGATCATGGTGAAGAGCTGATAGCGGATGTTGTACTGTTCGCCACTGGTAACAACCAATCTATTTAGTTGCAATTCAACTTGTTAACTTACAGATTTAGATCAAGGTCATAATTGTTGGATGCAGTTTTAATGGTTAGCAATTAATAAATAAATAATAATAATAAAAACAATGTAATTTAGGGTGTGGAAATCACAACCTGCTGCCAATGGGATGTCTTAAAAGTATGTTTGTGGGATTGGGAAATCTCATGGGGTGCTAGAAGGACCGAATGGGGGTGGTCAGAAATTAGAGGATAGGAAAATCAAATTTGTTGATAGTATTGCTAGATCTGTCTTCCTGTTTTCCATTATATTGTTTTCTGAGGGAAGCAACTGTTGGGATTTTAACCCCACGAACGAACCGAGATTCAGAAACAGACACACCCAACAACACCGCAATAAAGCAGAATAACAAACAAGGATGAAAAAAAACAGTTGACACGAGATTTAACGTGGTTCGGCAAATTTCCTGCCTACGTCCATCCCAAGATATAGCTCTTCCACTATGAGAATAAAACTAGTACAAGATACATGAGTTAAATCTCATAACTCAAATCTCAAAACCCTTGTACACCCTCACTCATAGAATACCCAAGAACACTATATCTCACCTAAGAGAATTTCCCTCTTAGCACTTTTTTTCTCTCACTCTCATGCACAACCCACAAGCTCTCTATAGCTTGTCCGATGCTTACTTGATGCAAACTTGCTTGCATACTTCAAATGAGTTTCCATGCAGCCTATTTATAGGCAACAATCATACCATGTGAAAAAACCAAGGCTTTTTCTTCCCACCTATTCAATTTGCTGCAAGCACACCATAGAAGACTTCCATAGCTTTCAATTTCCACAAACATCATTTAAAGCTTTGTTCCTAGCTATGGCATAGCTAGCTATTCACCCATGTCAATATTTGCTGCATCACCTTTTGCATGGTTTCTAGTTGCATGAGAATGAACACCAATCTCAACAGCAACAACCATATAAGTCTTGGCTCTCTGTCTCTTTCAGGTGGATGAGTATTCCTGTACCAACGTTCCTAGCATATGGGCTGTTGGTGATGTTACAAACCGGGCTAACCTTACACCTGTTGCTCTAATGGAGGGAACATTTTTTGCAGTATGTATTTTCTTTGTAATGTTTACATTAACATATGCTGTGTAATTGTTATGCCTTGAGAATTTGGTTTCTAACAAGGAGAGGGTTTTGCTGTTAATTCATTTACTTTATGTTCCCTAGAAAAACAGTTTTTGGTGGGGAACCCAGCAAACCGGATTACAGAGATATACCTTGTGCAGTTTTTAGGTAACACTTTCTCCTTTAAAAGAATTTTATTCTGTTTTTAAATAACAACTCTTTTCTGTGGTGGAGCTGGTAGCAGCAAACACAGTTAGTACTTGTATGCAAGTTCAGTAGAATATATAGTAATCGTTCCTGATGATATCCTTGCCAGAGATCTGCCAGAGTTCAGTAGAATATATAGTATGCAAGTTCAGTAGAATATATAGTAATCGTTCCTGATGATATCCTTGCCAGAGATCTGCCTCATACTTTAAGCTTCCACTAGAACTAGCATTATTAATTATGTTAAAGTACGTAATTAGCTTCTGTCATAGGATTGTCTCTAATTATCCCTTTTAAATGCTATTGCAAGAGTCTAGAATTCCCACCATGAATGTAATTAATTGCATAGTTGTATAAAGGCTTCTTAGGCTTCATTATGGTTTCTCTGGTATGCAATGCCCTACATCTCAATATTAGTAGTCATTCTGTTATCCAAAGGCAGACATGATTTGATAAGGTATTTTGATTTTACATTTATTTAAGTTGGGGGCTGATGGAGTAAAATATTTATCTAAAACATGGACACCTATGAATCTTAATATGGCTGCTCAATAATTCAGAACTTTCTTGTAGAAGTTCTGTTGGGTGATCTGGGATGACTTTCGCCTTGTCATCTTCTGGGGATCCCACTTACCATTGTTTTACTTAGGAGGGTATATATTTTAGTAGTAGAACATAAAAAGTTGGATTGTATTTTGAATGAGTCATTTTGTTATTTCATAGAAGTACTCTATCCTGTAGGAGAATTTGATTCATGAAGTTAAGATTTTTCTTGAGAGTCGGAAACATCATAGTATCATTACTATCATATAGTTTGCTTCTTCTTCTTTATTTATTTAGTTTATAATCGGCTATGTTGGCACCAGTAAATTATGGAAACACCAATGAGTAATGGTCTGTGGATCTTTTTATTTGATCATGTTAAACATCTCTTATCCATTGAATGCACTTGGGCGAGCAGTTGGATACTTTTGGTTTGTGATAATGTGAAAGCGAACTCTTCTCAAATTAATTTTGCTTATTTGCAGCATACCACCTCTATCTGTGGTGGGGCTTAGTGAAGAACAGGCAGTAGAGCAAGCCAATGGTGATCTATTAGTTTTCACATCAAGCTTCAATCCAATGAAGAACACTGTATCCGGGTATGTACAGCATTATGAAGCCCCACTCTATGCACTTGGTGTACCAAAGATATGCTATATTTGGACTTGATGCATGCCTACACAAAAGCTGACTGAAGAATAATTTGCTACTTTTCATTTGCACTTTGTGGCTTTATGATTAAGTTTGAAAATAATTGATTTGATTCGGGCGATTCATGCAAATCATCACTAATCAAGGATTCAAGGGACATGCGTATCTATATATGCAAATCATGCATATCTACTAGTCCACGTCCCAGAGGTTTCCTAAGGCAACTCTTTTGCTTACAAGGCAGCTTATCATAAGAGGCAATTAGTTTAATTTTTTCCTTTTATTTCTGGTGTCAATATATCATAAGAGGCAATTAATTTAATTTTTTTCCTATGATTTTTGGTGTCAAATGTATTATTTATTGTAGGGTTAAGAAAAAGGATCGCATGATAATCCGGAAAACAATATTTGTGCCCTTAAACACGTCAGTGTTTTGATAGGTCAAGAAAATCTCCTTGACTAGGGTTTGCGAGAGTAAGAAAAAGAGACCCATAATTAGCTTATACCTACCTATCGCAGCCAAAGACATATCTGAAGGGAGAGATGTATCAGCGGCCATTAGCAGCAGCAGCAGCAAGGTTAAGAGGAGGAGGAGGAATTGGATTAGGTGCTTTAAGGGTTGATCATTATAAGAAGAAGGTGCAAATTAGCAACGGTGGTCATCATGGATTCTTCATCATGAGATCAAGAAGGTATGCTTCCTTCTCCTCCAAGTCCCTACACTTGTGTTTCTGTGAGGCCATCAGATCAGAACAACACCGCACACGTGATGTTGTTCGCTCCATCAAATTGAGCGATTTGTTATCACCACCAACCACAACAACAACTAGGTTTGAGCAAGAAGCATATCATGATTCTGAAAACCGTCATGGCGACCCCTTCCCGTGGGGTTGCGGTCGCTTCGGGTCCCAAATTGTCTTCGCCGGCGGCTCCGTCAACAACATTTACACCAGCAAGGCTGGTGTTAGAGGAGAAATTATTGCCTTTGATCCTAATTCTTTCACATTCACGGCCCCGAAATTCACACCACCACGTAAACATCATTATCGATTCCCAACTGCGTTGTTTGAGGTGCAAGGAAAGCTCTACTGTCTTGACACTAGAAACCAGCAATATCATAGTACTGCTCCCGATTTCCAGATGATGGGTCACTATCACCACTACACCGATGCTCCTCCTGCTCTTGCAGTACTCGAACCCGAAGGTGATGCAGAGTTTCAGGCCAAATGGCTGCCCCTAGAGCCGCCTCCTCCGGCTATACTCTACGACGATAAATCCGAAAAGCTCAAGGAGTTAATGTATTGTGCTGCCGAGTCCAAAATCTTAGTCTGGAATCCAAACACGGCCGGGGTTCACTACTTTGATTTGAGCCGACCCGAAAAGGGATGGACAGAGTTGCACTCTCCTCTAGCAACCAGCCTTCCCTTTGTTAAGGGTTGTTGGGGTGACACTGCCTATCATCACGGTGTTGGAGGAGGAACCCTAATATTTACCTTCGACTGTACACCTAAACTTGATGGTTCTATATTTTACGGGGCTCAGAGTGTACAAGTTTTGCTCATGTCCAGTAATTTAGATTCTTTGCAAGCCATGAAACCCCTCCTCCTGCAGCTATCGGAAATCCCTCCTGAATTTCACAATAAAGATAGATTTCTGAAACCAGATGGTCCAACTGAGTCTTGTCTTGTGCATCTAGGAGATGATAAGGTATGTCTTATTCTTCACAAATATTTCTACTCAGACTATGGCGACTTTGATTGGAGCGACTTTGATGAATCAAGCGACGACGATTCGGAACAATTTGATCCACATAGTGGCAGAAACAAGGGAGTTCTTCATCTTATGACGTTTGAGTATCAAGTTACTCCCGACTTGGACATGGAGTACCGACTTCTCACCACTCACAACTATGAATACTATACCAAAATGCCTGACAATGAATACGCAACATGTACCTATGTAGCCAGTCTCACTAAAGCCTTTGTCATCTAACCAGATCGAGCAACCTGTATTTTTCGATTTTTTTTTTCTTTTCTTTTTCTTAAAAGAAGCCAAACTTTGTAGTTCATAAGAATGACATTAACAATTAATCAAATGTATATATAGTCCATAGTTTAAGAGCACATATCAAGTATTGCATCAATCAGATAATTATAGTTACAATGGGTTTCGGTACGTGTCTACTTTGAGACTAGTCTGCGGCATTGTATCTAAAATCAGCTCTGAGATTCCAAGAGCAGAACTCATGGAGTTTCTGTTGACTCTCTATTCAATCGGGATTACAGTTCAAAAAGGGTTATTTCCCAAAAGGGTTCCATCATGTTGTTTGTGAAACTTTACTCATCAGCTGTTAGTAGTCTTATGTATGCCATGGTATGGACTCGTCCAGATATTACTCATGCAGTTGGAGTTGTTAGTAGATATTTATCTAACCCTGACAGAGAGCATTGGGAAGCTGTTAAGTGGATACTCAATTATTTGAGGGGCACCTCAAAGTTGTGCTTGTCTTTTGGTGGATCCGAACTCGTTTTGGAGGGTTTCACAGATGCAGATTTAGCTGGGGACCTTGATAACAGAAAATCCACTTCTGGGTACTTATTTACATTTTGTGGGGGAGCTGTATCATGGCAATCTAAGTTACAGAAGTGTGTTGCCTTATCCACCACTGAGTCCGAGTACATAGCGGTGAATGAAGCAGGCAAAGAAATGTTATGGCTACAAAGGTTCATTCGCGAGTTGGGTGTGAAGCAAGAAAGGTATGTGGTGCATTGTGATTGTCAGAGTGCAATTCACTTGAGTAAAAATTCAGTTTATCACCCTCGCACTAAGCACATTGATCTATGTTATCATTGGATACGAGATATAGTGTCAAAGAAGCTTTCGCAGTTGAGGAAAATTCACACCAACAAGAATACTTCAGATATGTTGACTAAGGTTGTGCCACAACAGAAGTTGAAGTATTGCAGCAAGTCCGCTGGGATGGACTTCTACTTGAAGTCTTGCCGCGTATGTCCCTGGGTTGGTCTGGAGGGGGAGATTGTTCTAATATCCAGACCAAAATAAATAAAATAGTAATGAAAATAATATGAAAGGTTTCATGAGTTACACAAAGGTTACATGAGTTACACAAGGTTACATGGATGGTTTTGGAGTTATAGTCAAGGCATAAGTTACATGAATTTATTGGGAGAGTACTAATGAGAGGTCTAGATGGTTCCTCTTTAGCCTATAAAAGGAGAGTCATTTGCTCATTCGAAGCATCTCATCCATCTCAAGCATTTCTTCCAAGAGAGAAACATCCATCTTCCAAGTAGAGAAGAGTGTCCACTCCAAGTTGAGAGTGTAGAGTAGTTGATAGCAAAACAAGTGAGAGAGAGGGTTTCCTTCAAGTATTATTCTTGAAGTTGTGTATCTCGTGTACCTATTATTTCATAGTGGAAGTTCTTGTTATTGCTGCCCCGTGGACGTAGGCACATCGCCGAACCACGTTATATCCGGTGTTCCCATTCCTCTATCTTTTACATCTTTGCATATTTATTCTTAGTGTGGTTTTGAGTTGTTACTTCCATTATATTATTTTCCTAACAGCCATATAATATATATATATATATATATATATATATATATATATTATATATATCTTCAATAATTCTTCAATTAGGTTCTCTTGATGCCTCTAAACTCGTCGTTCACATTCAGCTTGATGTCATGCATGCCATCATGTGTTACTAAAAAACGGTACATTTCAAAAGGACTTGCAGAAAATAGATCATAGAGTTTATGTGTGACCCATTGTGTTGATTCGACCCCCGGCCATCTATTCATGTTTCTTGTGTGATTGAAATGTCTCAAGGCATTCCTAATGTAAATTGCATCCGCTGATGGGGTTTTTTGTGAATACTTCCTCCGTCCAAATTTATACATGTCATTAAATGTATCATAATAATTGTTTGTTGTCTCAACTGTGTTAAGTTGAACTGAAATATCTCCTAATCTTACAAATTGCTTGTCATAGGCATCTTCCCAATCAAAATTGCTCACATTCTTCACAGGAGGGAAACCTCTAAGTTGATCCACAGATGATGCCACAAACTTTATCCGACCTTCTTTGTCTTTAAGAAGTGTATGGAGATATAGCCTCTTATAATCTTCTTTAGTTTGGATATTTAAGACTTTATCCATGAAATCTAAAAATTCTTCGCTCGTGAGGTGATGGCCGAGGAATATATCCTTGATTGTCTTTTCAAATGAATCATTGAGCAACCTATCTCCGTTCTTGGAAGGAGGGATGGTAAGTCTCCCATCTACAACACTTAAATCTGCAAGAGAAAATGATCCATGGGTTTGCCCGGCTTCCGTCCGCCAATAACATGCTATGCAAAGGTCTTGAATGATTTGTGCAATTCTTTTGCTGATGATAGAAGTAGATTCATCTTCCCATGGGCTCTCGGAATTCAAAAGTGATGGAGTTGTAGTTGTTGTGTAGTCATACACTGCTCTAGTAAAAACGCTTGGTTGTTCCACAATGTTAACTACTCCGTTTGCTGATCCGATGAAGTTAACTAATCCATGATGTTGAATCGGAGTGTACGAAATCGGTTCATGCGTGGAAATAGATGTCGTAGAAAGTCGTCCAAAACTAAGAGGGATAGCTGCTAACTTCCTGCTCGCCCGAATCATCATCTTCCACCTTTCTTTACCTATTAGTTTGAATCAATGTAGTGTTTGTTACTTTGTTTCTAAGACTGTTGTGTCCTGCTTTGATGATTATATAGGCCTCTGATTGTAAGCCATTCCATGAACATCAAGGAGTGAATATGTTGTGAAAGGGAAATAAATTTTTTTTTTTTTTTTTTTTTAAAAAGAAGTTTTTATTAATAACTCACATACCTTATGTATGTTAGTGATGTTTGAACTCATGACCTCAAAGTTGTCAGTTAAACACCTTAACCAACCAAGCTATGGCTCACCGATAGGGAAAGAAAATCTTTAACTCAAGTGAAATCTGAGAGAATTGCGATGGAAAAGGAAAAACAAAATCCTTTTTCCGACCTTGACTAGGGTTTTGCTCGGCCAGAAAAATCCCAACTCTTAGCTTTCAGAATTTTTACAGGGGGATTAGTTGCTTATCTTCAGAGAATAATCCTAGGTACAGTTGTTCGAAGTCTCAGAATCCAGAAGGTCATGATTGCGGGCAAGTCATTGTTTTGTGAATCCATACATTTCAAGCACTAGGTTTTAATGGCAAAAAGATGAGTTGAATTTCGCCCTGCTTGATGCGACTATCTTCAACTCTGGTGAGCATTACATGCATGGTCAAAGTATGCACTGGAAGCACTGTTAATTACCTAATTCAATTAATTCAACTAACTGACCCTTGTCATGATTAAGTTTGCACAAAGTTTCTACGTACAATACATCATCAGTTGCTTATGATCTCCAGAACATTATAAGGCTGTCAATGGTTGATGATGCTAGATGTGTGGTTTTGATCATGTCTCATCATTAATCCAAGGATGCTCCTTTTATGCTCACAAGTTTAGTCATTGTTTCATTAGTTATCATAGTATGTACTGCTGAAACTAGAACATAGCCAATTGTGAAATGGCGACGACTCGAAAGGAACTTTGCTCAAAAGTTGTTCAGTCTTCAGTTCTTCACTGATGAGGTAGTGAGGTAGGAATAGCAGGTCTGTTCTTTACTTGCAGATTCGAAAGGTAATCACCATCAAATTGAGCGATTTGTTATCACCAACAACAACTAGGTTTGAGCACGAAACACATCATGAGATTCATGACTCCGAATCCCGTATTGGTGGCCCCTTCCCGGGGGGTTGCGGTCGCTTCGGGTCCCAAATTGTCTTTGCCAGCGGCTCCCTAAGCTTTCACACTTACGAACCTCATGTTCGAGGAGAAGTTGTGGCCTTTGATCCTAATTCTGTGACATTCACGGCCCCGATATTCTCACCACCACGTAAAAATCATTATGAATTCCCAGCTGCGTTGTTTGAGCTGCAAGGGAAGCTCTATTGTCTTGACACTAGAAACCATCAATATTACAGTACTGCTGCCTATTTTCATATAAAGGGTAACTATTTCCGCCACACCGATTCTCCTGCTTTTGCAGTATTCGACCCCGAAGGCGATGTTGCAGAGTTTTAGGCCAAATGTCTAGAGTCGCCTCCTCTGGCTATACTCTATGACGTTAAACCCCACCACAAGGACAAGGAGTTGATGTATTTTGCTGCCGAGTCCAAAATCTTAGTCTGGAATCCAGACACGGCGGGGTTCACTGCTTTGACGTGAGCCGACCCGAAAAAGGATGGATAGAGTTGCACTCTCCTCTAGCAACAACCCTTCCCTTTGTTAAGGGTTGTTGGGGTGACACTGGAGAAATTATGAAGGAACCCTGATATTTTCCTTTTTTTACAACTAAACTTAGCGATGGTTCCATATTTTACGGGGCTCAGAGTGTACAAGTTTTGCTCATGTCCCGTAATTTAGATTCTTTGCAAGCTATGAAACCCCTCCTCCTGCAGCTATCGGAAATCCCTCCTGAGTTTCACAATAAAGATGGATGTGTGAGACCAGATGGTCCTGCTGAATCTTGTCTTGTGCATCTAGGAGATCATAAGGTATGTCTTATTCTTCACAAATATTTCTTCTCAGACTACGGCGACTTTGATTGGAGCGACTTTGATGAATCAAGCGACGACGATTCGGAACAATTTGATTCCCATAGTGGCAGAAACAAGGGAGTTCTTCATCTCATGACGTTTGAGTATCAAGTTACTCCCGACTTGGACATGGAGTACCGACTTCTCACTACTCGCAACTATGAATACTATACCAAAATGCCTGACAATGAATACGCAACATGTACCCAAGTAGCCAGTCTGACTAAAGCCTTTGTCATTTAACCAGATCCAGCTTGCTGTGTATTTTTCATTTCCTTTTTTCTCCTCTGATTGATATTATTTGCTTGAATAATTAATTTTCGTCAGAACTATAATCGATCTCTCTATATTTGTTTATTTGCATTTAAACGTACATTAATTTACATTCAGTTATATATCATCAAGTGCATGTATAGACCAACATATACCTTTCTAGATTATTGCAACAACGTTAATTTGCATAAACATTTTCTTTTTAGGTGATTAGATGTAGCCCTTGTGATGAAAATAGGACGCTAGGTCTGCGCTTGCTTCAACTGCTATATAGTTTTTTTTTTTTCCTTTCTTTTTTTGAAAGAAGCCGATCTATGTAGTTCATACGAATTACATAAACAATTAATCAAATGGTACGTCTATTGCCGCCTCACGATCCATTTTGCTCACCTCATATTCTCTTCACACCCTACTTGTATATTTTTAATTGTTAGTATACTTTGCTCACCCATTTACAATACCCTCCATTTTCTCAATTCTACTTTATTCATCTTACATTCTTATCTCATCCTACATATTTTTCAATTTCAGAATTTCAAATCAGCTTCAAGGAAGTCATTAATTATGAGTCAATGGCCGTCGAATCCAGGTTTTAGATTGGAGATAGGCACATTACTTGATTACGTAGCTAGGATAGTGCTCTTGGAGCCTGAATTTCAATTTGTTTGGCAGAACATCTAAAACACATGCATGTCCTCACAAAATTTGCATGCTTTAGGTAAGATAGACAAGCTTCAAAATAACCAAGGAGTTACAGAGATAAGTTCTCTGTACGTAAGGAGCTTGGGATGAAAGAGTTATGTATGCAAAGCCTCTAAGAAGTATAAAGGTTGTGTTCTTGGATTCGCTTGCTTTGTTCATAAAAAATTTCTAATAAGAATACCCAACTCTAATATCCCAGGTTGGTATGTAAAGATAGCAGTCATAAGAGGAGGAGGTGATTTTGGAACCCTTGGGTTATAGAGCTTTTGTAATTTGCTCTAGCTCTGCTGCCTTTTGTACTTTGGCCCTATACCAATGCTTGGTTCCTGTATTGTTACGGTCACAATAACAGGCCACTTCATCAGTATTATTAGCTTTCAGGAAATTACATGTGTTTCAATGCAAAAGAGTAGAGAGGGTTTCAAGTTAATCTAGACACGGACGTTTACTGCAACAAAACTTACATTTGCATCTACTGTTATACATCGATGCACTATTATCATTAAACAACCAATTACATGCACCCTAGCATAAAACTGTGCATGTGTATGGAAGCCTATATCATATCTAGCCTACTATTTCCCTTCACATACATCGCAAACTGTAAACCCAAGACCTTCACAGTATGGACACTTTGCTCCTTCATCTATCCACTCCAAGAACTGCTATACACAATGATAATATTAGAACTATACGGATAATGATGCAAAATAAAATGACTAAATCGTACTGTGTGTTGTGCAATGCTTGTGTATGCCTCAACAGACATGTAAACTCCTCTCACCTGTTCCTCAATGTTAGGTTCGCCAGTTCCATCACATTCTGCAACAAATAAATACAGCAAAGCTAATAAGGATATTAACCCATATAACTTTAAAACGCAAGGTTGCAATTTATCAAAATCAATAAACAAGCAATCAAATACTTAAAATTCAGTTCCAAGGAATTCATTATGAGTCAATAGCCGTCGAATCCAGGTTTTAGGTATTCTACATCTTCAGGTGTCCAGGTTTTTCAAAACAAGACAATGGATGGTCCTGGTCCTTGTAATAGATTCCCAGCCACAACCACAATCAGGTTTAGCAGCCGGGAAGTTAACTGCACAACTTCTGGAAGCAGTGTTGGAGTTGAAGTGTAATTGTAAACCTCGATTAAGAGAATGTAGCAAACTGCTGGTCAACAACTGTGCGATTCTGGTCATTCTAAGACTTGCATTGCAGTCACACCAGTTCCAACAGGAAAAGAGGAAGTGTTAGAGCTATTAACCCCTTGTCTAAATCAAGTCAATCATGTTCCTGAAATCAAGTCCATTGATGCTGTATTATTCTAGAATAGCTGTTATGCTAATCTTGTGGATCTTGTAATTATATGCGGTAAATATAGGCTAGCTATACTGTAGTAATGAAATTCATTTTCTACATAGTATCAGAGCTGACATGAAGAAAGCAAATATGAAGTTTCCACGGTGATGGCTTTGATTAAGATCCCAGTTAGATCTTTCTTCAAATGCGAGTTTTTCAAACACTTTTCCTAAATGAAGTAAGAAAACATGAAGAAACACAATTGAGCTATTGAAAATGGTAAAGATAATCTACTTAGAGCCAAGATTTTTTGGAGAGAAACCCTGAGAATTCAGGGATAGAGTAAGATTGAGTGCATTATGTAATGAAAAGTTTACAGAAGAGAGAAACCAAGGGTGTATAGCCAACTTGACCCCCTGCCTCAGCATATATAGCATGAAAAGAGAGCTTATGTTGTCTTTGTTATCTTTATAATATGGTAAGAACCATTTCTGTCCCACAGAGATACCAAAAAAGACAAAAGCTTCTCTAATATATATTCAGACAGTACGTACCTGTGCACAATAAGCGACCCTCCCCACGGCAAGTAAGGCATTTTGTTGCGGTACCTGTTGTGTTGGTTTCACTCCCTTTATTCTTGTTTAGTCTTGAAGGTTCTTCCCAGCGGTTTTCTCCTAGAAGAAAAACTCGATGGTAAGATTCATCTACGTCTGCAGCATCTTCTTTCAATACTATTTGCTTCACCTCTGAGATTTCTGTCACAGACGTACCTGCAGCTCCATTTGCATCTTCCTGAACAACAGAACCGACTCAATCTTAAATAGAATTTCCGTACGGTCAGGTTGCTATCTAAAAGGAAACTAAGAGAAGAAAACGATCAGCCAGTCACATTCAGCTGTCATCTAATAATAACTGAAATATGTAACGCAATCAATGCCCGCGATCTGTAAAGCATTGTACTAGAAACCATTATGGAGCCAAATTTTGTGAGGTGTCCCAAAGTAATTAGTGTACACAAAATCAACTTCAAGAAATTTCGAGCATGCTACTATATTGCACAATGATTGGCAGTAGGAAGATGACAGCTTGTACATATCACAGATATACAAATTACATATAAAAGTAGCCATTGAGATGGAATATTGTACTGTCCTAATAGGCTGCTGCCAGTGTCAAGGTAAACCCTTCAGAAAAATGACCACTTTGGGGGCAGCTCAATATATATCACTTTTCCATTTGAAATAACAAGTCAGCAGAATGCCTTGCTGAAAAGTGGAACTAGATATTTGGTGGAAGTAATATATGTAACACACTTACACCTAAAGTTGCAAAGTATATGATCGAACTATATATGTATAAACTGTTTCTCTAATATAGTTTTTATATGTTATTGCCCGGTGAAGTGACTGACAATTGGAATGTTGTCCCGCATTGGAGAAACATGGCTTTGGTTAAGAGGTGGGACTCCTATTTGCAATTGGTATTAACTGGAACAAACTTTCACCAAAAAGACCAAGAGAAATAATATGGTACATGAACAACACTCTTGAATCTACATTCGAGGTTTACTCCGCCTATTATGAATTGGTCTTGGTTGGATGCTCAAAACTCTATCACGAGTCAAGAAACCACATGTGAGTTAGCAGAATACAGTTAGAGGAAAGTGCTTGTGGTTGGCACTTTACTTGATTCGGAGCTAGGAAAGTGCTTGTGGTTGGTACTGTCGATTATAAGTAGTAGCATTGTGGTAAAAAGAGGCATATTTCACAAGAATTGTACAACCAATGAGTTTTTTTGTCCCATCTGGTCTCTGCTACCCAAGTTATTGCTTAGAACTTAGCTAGTAATCTCTACATCAGTTAAACTATCACAACTCAACAAGAGGATATATTGGTCCTCAGACTTATATATGCACTGTATCTGGTTACAAGTGGCTGATTCGGTGTCATATAGGAATCTCAAGGCTATGGCAGCAGATTTGGACGATGAACATGAATACTACAAATTAACATGTATCCTGAAACCTCAAGATTCCAACATACCTTTGATTCAACAGCACCGTCAGCCTGAGGGTCGTCAAATAATCTTTCAAGAAGTTCTTCAGTCATTATTCCATCTTCAGGGAGACCTATGGAGGCCTGCCAAACAAGATATTACCAATTGATCCCATTAGATAAGTAGTCAAACAGCAAACCAAAAGCAGCTAAAACTAAGATCTTGTTATCCAACTCAGAAGTTTGAAACTTTATACTTGATGATCCATGTATACATAGAGTGAAACCTGAATCTTACTTGCCAAGTCTTGACAGCTCTTTCCGTCCCGCTTGAGAAATTAGAAAATTCCATGTCTTCTTCACCCGAGTAAAATCCTGATTTCAGCAATGCTTCCTGTCCAATATCACACCCAATTTAGAACAATTCGGTAGACACAAGTCAACTAGAATAACTTCCCAATTTACAAATAACTCATCTTACTCACTCACTACACTATGCATACAAATTATACACCATATACCTTTCTAATCCCAACACCAATTAGCACTATTACCATGATCAAAACAATACGAAAAACTCGAAAAACATAAAAACTCGCCTTTCAAAAGCAGACCTGCATTGCTCGAACGTGTTCTCCCTCGGAGCCTTTCCTCAGAGCCACCTTTGTCTTCTTCGTCACTTCAGAAACAGCGAACACCTCTCTCACCTCCTTGTCCTCCAACTCCAGCGGTATCGAACTCGACCCCGTCTCGGCAATCCGGCTCTTCTCCTTCAACGACTGCAGCAGTCCGGCAATGCTGGCAATGTTCTCGGACGAAGCACCGGCCTGGAGAGCCTGTAGTTTGAGCTTGAGGTCGGCGATCTCGCGGAGGAGAGAGTCGCGTTCACGCGCCCAGCGTTGCTCTTCGCGGAGCCAGCGCTGCTCCTCACGCAGCCAGCGCTGCTCTTCGCGGAGCCAGCGCTGCTCTTCGCGGAGCCAGCGGGAGTCTTCGGAGGTGGAAGAGAAGCAAATGTGGGATTTGAAGGAGAGGGAAGAGTTGAGGTGGTGGGGTTTGAGGTGGTTCAGACGAGGAGGAGGATGAGGGTGAAGAAACAGAGACAGAGACGAACAAGACATTAGACAAAACAGTGTTGGTTTCAGACAACTCGAATAAGAAGAAATGTGTGAAAGAATGAGAGCGGAGCGGATATGAAATTGAATATTGAACGTTCAGACCACACATTTCCCAACATTTGGTAACCGCCATTGCAACCGTCAGTATCTACTAACGGTCATTATCCTTTTCTTACTGTTATAACGCTGTTACTAAAAATGTGAAAGCTTTTGCTTCGTTTTTAAGCGTACAGCAGCGCTTCGAGGTAATTCCCATTTGTTATACAGAGAAGGGGAGCAAAGGCCAGAAACTATCTTCATAATATTGAAACATTGTAGTTATTAAGAACCGAGATAGATACAATACAAGTCCAAATCCAGATTTGAATCCTCCACCAAATACATGAGTTAAACTTCTCAAAACTCCTAATGCCATAGCCCAAAGCATGCTTTACATAAAAGAAACCATGTGACAGTAACTCAGTTTGCCGTTCCATGAACATATTTCCCAGTTCTGGACAATAATGCATAATTGAGAGACCCACGGATTAGCTAGAGAAACCTGTCCAATAACATGGAACCAAAGCATCCAAGCAACAAAGTTAACATGAGACATACCAGAAGACTGAATTCTATAAGAAAACATCACATTAAGTACAGTGACAACCTTGACCTCTTCTGCCACTCGGAACGCATGGATTAAATATCCTCCTTTCATGCCTAGTCCAGCTTGACATTAGAGTACAGTAACGTATCCTTGGTGATTGGCATATTCACAAGGAAGCATACCTACACAGAAAAGTGGAAATTCTTAACTACCAGTTAACCGCATCTCAGCCCCGACAAGCCAAAGATTAATACTCTTGCTAAGAATACAGGATCAGTTGGAAACATATATTTGAAAATCAAAACATCGATCTTATAGCCTGGCATACAATATAAGATTTGGCCAAGATCTAAATTTTATAATTTTTATCTAACATCAACTCTCTGCATCTGCTAATATCAATCAAGATACTTCCAGTAGAATCACTATGATAATTTACTCTTAGTTTTGCATGATGCAAGTAAAGTCAAGCATGAAAGACAAAATGGTCCATGACCCCTCTGATCATTCTTGTTTTTTGTTTTTCTTCTTTGGATGTAATTGAAACTTACCCCCAAGAGAGTTGAAATCAGAAGGATAATTCCTGTAATCCAAGCAAGTGTTCTTCTAACCAACAGCACTTCCACAATAGTCGTATTTAATGAGGTCTTTGTTTCTGCCAACCAACGAGCAGATGGTCGACTGGTGTACATCACATTCAACATCTTCCCTGACTCCACCGGTGCTACTTCATTGAAGAGGATAGCTCCAACAATTTGACCTACAAAATGGTCAATTTACTGTCAAAATCAATCACAAATATGAAAAGTTTCAACCAATAAATTAAAGGAAGAAAATACGATTACTTGACAACATTTGATATACAGTTTCAAGAAATTTGAACTTCGAGAAGCAATAATTATGTAAAGGGATAAAGTGTAACAAAGAGAAAAGTTCTCTTTTCCAGGCATAGGAATATCATACCGCTGGAGAGCATAGTTCAGACATTGTACCTATCTAAAATAATAATATGTATTACCTTTGTATGCATGTTCAAGTGAATCAAATATCTTTGTCATCACAGCAACAAGCAGTTCCATCCCATGTTGAACAACACCTTCAGATCCATACTGCTCTTCCAAAACCTGTCATAATGTTATAAACTATTTATCAAGCTAGACACAGTAGCCATAAGAAGGATACAGTAAACACATACCCTATCCATATAAATAAAAATAAAAAGACTAAAAGGTGCATGCATATACTTATAATGCAAGTGTGTGCGAGTGTCTGTTCATGTCTGCACGCACACCAAACACAAGTAAAATATGGAGAAAATGATTATCGGTACTTTGAGCCTCCTTTTTTGCAAATAAGAGACCAAAGGAGAGATGAACTAACATTGAGCATAGTCCTGATCATGAGTATCAACTCATATTGAGCATCCAAACTACTCCCATATCATATCATGTGATAGGGGTTGAAAATGGGGTGACTTAATAATTAACATGCTAAACTGAGTGAAACAAGAGTCTCAGAGCCTCAAGTTTCCTATACTCATCTAGTATAACAACATCTATGAAGTAGTTTCAAGCTGAAAGACAAAGAGAACATAGCACCCTAACAGATGATAAAATTCCAGAATATGGAAACTGCAAAATGAAAGACATACTAATAATTGAAACATCAGAGTCGAATATTCTACAACAAAGCAAAGGAGGTGTCCACAAAGAACGCGCCTATCTATCAATCCTCACAACAGCTCCACCTTCTTGAATCCTATTACTTGAATCTAAAGATAAGAAAAATGTGAACTCTCCCTAGGATGTCTTTTCAAGGGCCTTCACTCAACTTGATGAAGTAACATGCATGTGAAGTGGCAATAATTAAAGATGTATTTTTCAAATTATTTGGAAATTTAAGAAAATAGGAATCATCCAACTAGAACATCTGCTTTTGCTGATCATTATTTCCCTTTCTCACTTTTGAAGTTACCTAGTGGATTGCCATTTTTCTTTTTCCTGATGTGCTCCTATTTGTTTTCTTCTGACTAATCAGGCCAGGGAGGGGGTGGGAGTTAATAATGGTTAAGAACTACTCCCCTGTAGAATTATTATTGGATTTAAAGACAAGGGGGCTAACAATGGGTTGTACTTCCTTAGGTCTTGAGCCCCAGGATACCTAAAGACATAGACGCACACAACAACAGCACCCTAGTCATTTAATGCTTCGTCTTAAGTCACACGAATTACAAATACCACTGTCTTTATCTAGACTCTTAAACTACCTAAGTTTCACTTTTACCAACAAGAACTTTGCAGAACATTTGCTATCATGTGTTCTAAACTTAAAAGTTACAATGAGTAATATAATAGAACAAAGCAACACCTTGATGCCATCAAAACTGCCTGTTAATAGCTCAGGTGGACTGTGAGTACTGTGCATCAAATCTTCATGCAACTCCATTGCCCTTCTAATATTGCGAACAAGCACCAAAAGGCTAGTTGTGAATTTCCTGTCTGCTTCCTGTATACATACAAAATTCAATACTCTAACATAAGTAGTCAAGTTTATTTACATGTGTGTGTACATATAATCAAGCACTAGAGCATATGATACTGAATGCTAAAGGAACCTTGGACATATGAAGCTTCAACTGATTGCCTTTGGCCAAGGGGATGGTCAACTCTCCATTTAGCACTTCCAATGTATCAGCAACATATGATCCGCCCATCCAAGAGGCCTAAAAGAAAATTAAATTGAAGTGAAAAATAAGTACAATTTCATGTAAACAAGGAAAAAAAACTGTGGTTATGGAAGAGATGGACGAATGAGACAATAGAGAACAACTCAATGCGTGACTTACAAAAACGCTGATTTCGTTGTCGGTATAATCTGCCGATTGCTCATCCAAAGAGAACACAGATACTTCACTTTCATCTGCAGTAATGCACATTGAGAACAAACTCATGTAATTCCACACGAGGAATAGTAATGTCTACAATTGTTTTGAATCTAGAAAAGGATCACACACCAGGAAGCTCAATCTCTGCTTTATTCAAGCCAAGGTCAATCTTGGTTTCATAAGCACTTTTAAACATGGAATTCTCATCGACAGCAAGAGTAGGATCTGCAGGTACGAGACATCCATCTAATTATTAAGTGTACAACATAAAACAACATAGCCAAGACCATTAACGTCGAGCTAATAGGACCAAGTGTGAATACCAGCAGTTCCTCTGACTTCCAGAACAAAAACAGCGCGAGGTCTATTGAAAGGATTGGGCACAAGAACCTCATTTAGCTACCAAAAACAATAAGAAAACAATCACAAGTTAGACCTTGGAATAAGGACACGATAAGCAACTAAAAAGGCCTATAACCTATGAGTTAAAAAGCACCTTAGATGAACCGGCAGCTGAGAGTGAAGCAGGCGGTGCGAATCCAAGCAAGACGGACACGGCAGCACTGACTTCCGGTAGCGACATTGAGTCAGGCTGTTAAAGTAAAAGCATCCATCATTAAAAAAACAAACGAACACTATGCAAGCACCTAATATCTACATAAAATCGCCAAAAACAGATCGATCAAGAGGATCGCAATCGTAAGAGATTCAGCTTAGTTCTAATCCTATCTAGCTTAACAAGCACATTAAGTGTAAATTCCATGGAAAGATTCAAAATTAGCGAAAACAAATAGGTAGATGAGAAGCAACAGCCCGAGTTGGAGGGATGATCACCTTGAAAACGACATCGTTTGAGGCCGGGCTGCGAAGGAATCGATTAGTGGAGCTATCGATGAAGAAGACTGAAGCACTACCTTGTGCCTGGATCAAAATCGAACCAATTCTTCAGATCAAAACAACAAACATCACATCTATAGATACATATACAGATACAGAGAAAGAGAGAGACGAACCCTAGCTTGCGAGAAGAAGAAGGAGGAGGAAACTATGAGCAGATAGAAGCAGACGAAGCGTCCGAGCGAATCCATGAGAGGGTGTGAGAGAGATAGAGAAGAGAGAGAGGATCTGATTGTGGTTCAAAGAGAGAAAGAGAAGTGAAATTTCGGTTAGGATGGTTTTACTGAAAATATCAAAAAGTCCTTTACGACTGTTAAAAAACAAAGCGACGTCGCTTTGCTTTTACCATTTTCTTTTTACTGTACTTAAAACGGCGTCGTTTGGTGGTACGTGTATATATAATCACCGTCTCCTTCAGCTGCAACAGCGGAGCAAGTTAGAGCCGTCTGTGATTGCTTCCATCTTCGGAGCTTCGTATCCAGGCTTTACCTTCCAAACTAGCAGCCTCAGGTTTCTCACTACTTTTTTTGTCTTCTATTTTGGATTTCATTTTTGGGTTTTTTTTTTTTTTTTTTTTTTTCCATGAGTCTGTTCACTGTTCATTGACAAAAGCTGGGATTAGAGTGTCAATTTGATATTATGATTTGATAAATTGTTCAAATTTAGTCTTGATATGATTGATTAGGTTCGTTCTAGAATTTTGTCAGAGTAGGCGCATTTTACCCATGAACTATATGTTTAGTGATGCGCATAATCTATACAAACAGCATTTTATGTTTGTGTGTCTGTGTGTTTGGCCTTACAAGTGTGTGTTAGTATCAATCTCGCATATCATAAAAAGAGAGATTAATGGGAGGAGCAGTTCACGAAACATCTGAATAAAAGACATGCAGGAAAGTTTGTGAGTTCAAAGAGAGTCAAAGATGAAAAGAATCAAAGAATAAATCTCCTTTGAAATTAGGGTGAGATACAGATGAAGAGAATCAAAGAAAAAGAAGGCTTTATCTCTGTTTAATATATCTCTCGTCCAATCTTTTGTGCATTCTCCTACTTTTAAGAAATATTTATTTCTAATGTGGCAATACATGGAGTTCAATGGATTTTCCATGCCGAGATATAAGATAAATGGGTCTCTTTAGGACTAACATAAAGATGATCGGAAATGAAGAATGATAGGCTTTAACTCTATCTCTAAGCGTAATGGAGATCTTGTTCTGTACATTCTCCTTTTTGAATGTTTTCTTTTAATCAAAAAAGGCCTACCTAATGTTGAGCACCTCACATTCATATTAAGGTTCAACAGTGAGCTTCATTAGCCTCCATTCTCTTTCATCCCAAGGTTGAGCTTGTGAGGTGCTCTGGAAATTTCAAACAAACCCTTGTTGTATTCTGCCCTTATCCCAGTTGCATCTCAAAGTCAATGTGGCGTAGAGGTCAATGGATGCTCCATTTGGTGTATTCTGGCTGAATTGTATCAGATTTTTGGGATTTGGTTTCTCTAACCTAGCTTAGATATATGTTGATCCTATGGTTCTTAGCAAATCTGGAAAGAGCTTGAGTATCAGATGTGATATGGGGTTTTCATATTTTCTAGCCCACAATCATCAATCATATTGGACCACCATAGGGCTTCGGCCTACTCAAGTTCAGGCGAGAAAGTCAACCTCTGACCTAAAAGAAGAGATATCAATTCTCTATACTGACTGCATCATCTTGTAGAAGTTCAACAGTTTTAAGTCTAGAGACTTTTAGGCTTCTGGTTCTCTGCCAACATGTCTGTCTTATTTGTGATCAGAGTTTTTGATTTTGTATTCGTCTACTCACTTGCAGTAAACTATCTCTCTCCTTACTTCCTCATTTATGAGTTTTAATGAATGAAAACAGTTGAGTGTCTTCTAATCTCCTTCCCTACCTGCTGCTCCTCTTTTCTTTTCCCTTTCGTTCTCTATCTCACATGGTTGTCATAACAAAACTACAGCAAACTGTAAAGTTTCTTCAAGTTCTAAATAAGGTGAAGCTCGTATTCATCTTAAGCTCACAACCCTACACAACAACTAGCTGCTCTTTATATTTGGGTTCGAATCCTATCTTATTTGTTATTATTGTTAGTGTTACTGTTTTCGTATGTCATTAGCTTCAGTTCATTGTTGATGCTAACATTTGAAAGCAATACCTGCTGAACCAATTTTTTCTCAATGATTTAATATTGTTTTTGTTTGTTCATGCTACAAACTGTGATACCTATGTATTACATTAAGTTTGATAACTTGAACAATATGTTACTTTTTCCAGATTGATACAAACTAGAAACTTCAACCTGAGCAGAACTTTTGATTGGATTTTGTCTTAAAGAAACTATGGCTGAATTAAACCTGGGTATACTGATAGATGTTGTCGATGAAGAATGGATGAAAGACACTCTTCCTGATGACGGTATCATTTTTCGCTTCTCCTTTTGAAATGTACCTACAAAATTATTAAATCATTATCATGTTACTTCTTTTCAGTTAAATTGTTGAAAATATTCCGTTTGTTGCAGATCTTCCCCTGCCGCCTATGCTGGTTATAAGGACCGATGACACTGAGGATTCAAGTATGTCATTTAATTCTCAATACTTTTTGTTTATTATGATACCAATCATACCAATACCATATGGAGAAACATATCTTCACATTCCATTTACATGCCAGCCAGATGGCCTTGTCTCCTTTGGAAGCTTGAATAGCAAAAGATCTTTCTGTCTAGCTATATTCAAGACAATAACAAGCGAGGATATTCTAGTGTTCAGGAACTGTCTGGGTAATCAGTTGGGGTTTGCTTATATGAAATATTTGGGAGGAAAATGAATTATAAGACTAGTTTGAGTATCACTGTTTGTATTACCATGGCAAATGCAAATTATGTTGGTTTAACTCCACTATAAGAAAACTAACTCGGGTAAATCCAGAGGATTGAAAGGGATTTTCAAATTTGAGCACTATTATTAATCAATATTGGCAGTTCAGAAATGATCTTATTCTTTTTACTTGTTTCCTTTTCAATTTTTTTCCCAAATGTTCAGACCAGGAGACTCGCAAAGTTGATGGAGATACTTGGAATGATCTTGCATTAGGATCTCAATAAATTTTCTGGTAATAGAATCTGTTGAAGTCGGTGCTTGGTTCAAAGTAATTGAGCTATTGTTCGTATGGAGATTTATGTCTCTAATTGGGTCATGAATATCATATAGATTTGTTGGACCTTTGGTTTTGGAGGCTATGTTACTTGCCTGAAGTTGATTGTGTAACACTAATTATGTATGTAAATTTTATGAGCCGGTAATAACCGATTTTGTATGTTATCATTTTTCCTTCAAAGTTGGAATCCCTAGCATTATTTCTATGCCGTAGGACACAATGTTACTATGGTTGATAAGTTCTTATAAATACCAAAGCTTACAATGAACACATCTTGTTTAAGAAGTTTAAGGTGTAACCCTATAGATCTATAAGCTGGTCTGCATATTTCCGACCAAAAAAAAAAAAAACCTGCTTTGCATATCATCTCTTTTAGTCTTTCTCATAAAGGGGTTTCAATTCACATGCCTTTTTGTGGTTTAGACCTGCATGCCAGAACAGACATCCGTGAATTCTTCAGGATGTGTTGTTCTGCGAACATATGTTTGTCAACCTACCACACCTTGCATGGAATTGATACTTGCGGAGTTCATCTTCTACAAGTAATTAGTTATCACATTAGTTGATAGCCAAACATTGCCTTGGCTCTTATCTTTGATATTTCCAATCACTTTACCTTGGAAATATCATTGACGCTAAATTGGTCCTTGACGCTAATATATGGTTTGCTTCATCATTTGTTGGTAATCTGATCATCATTTTTGATGGGGCCGGGAAATAATTAACACCTGGGTAGAGAACACGAGCATCAACTTCATACATACAGTATGCATGTATGACTCGTTTCTCATCATCTATCTAGCTAGACGAGCACAATTAACTAGTGTCCATCCAAAAGCTTTTACAATAGCAAATGTAGGGCTTTCAGTTTGAGATGCATCATATTGTGTAAATCGGAAGAAGTAGGAGCTGCGCGTGAAGCTAGCCAAGTAAGAGTAGGACTTGTTCTCCGATCGAGATTGCTGATCGATGATCGACAAACCTTGCTTCCATCGATGTCATTGGACCCAAGATGGCAGTCCTTATCTGATCTATATATAGCTAGTTTCAAAGAAAAGACAGATAGCTAGGGATAATTATCTTACTCCAAACATAACCAAGAGGTGAAAGTTCAGAGGCCATTATGTCACGGGATGAGAACTTCGCTTCTCTTCCAACCGTGCGGCCTTAGAGTTGTTCACCTCCACAAACTTCTCCAAGTCAGCCTCGCCTCTACGCAGCGGAAACAAGTGCAACACTAAAGAGCAAGAATGCTAGAAGTGTGCTAAGTATGCAAAGCTAAGCAAAGCAAACACTTAGGCAATGTGGGAGAAATGAATTTTGTATTGATATTGAGAACTCTTTACAAGGCTTTCTACAAGGTGCTCCTAGAATGGTTTGGCCAAGTGCCTTCACCACCTATTTATAGCCTAGCACCTCCTCAATGGATGGCTAGGATTTATTCAATCCAATGGTTACAATTCTAGGTTCTAGAATGTACACCAATAATCTACAAGAATGTATCTAAGCTTAGAGAATTCTAAAGGGTTCTAGAATTCTCTAAGTATGTCCACTTACTCTAGAATTTTCCACCATGTTCCAAGTGCTTCCCCTTAGGCTTGGATTTTGCATGATGGTTCTAGATTTCTCCACATTTCTCCACCATGTTCTTGAATATTCATGTGCTTCCCCTTAAGCTTGCATGATGAACTTGGATTTGTGTCATGGACCTCCTTCACTCAAACTCGGTCCATGACATTCTCCCCCACTCGAGTCGGCGACGTCCTCGTCGCCCTTGCGAGCTCCTCTTGCTCGAACTCGGCGATCTTGTCCTTGCCTTGCCACAAGGACTCCTCCTTCTCCCAAGTAGCCTTGGACATGGGCAGCCCCTTCCATTTGACAAGGTATTTGGTATACCTCGGCATGCGCTTCTTCCACACCTCGCGTTTGCCTTCGATACTCTCCACTTCTTTGTCAAAGGAAGTTGTCATATAAGCGGGAGCTCGATGAGACTTACCTCGTTCGGGTGCTTCGGCATCCTTATGAAAAGGCTTCACGTGTCGCCTTTGCCGGTCTGCATGCCTCTTCCTCCTCTTTGGAGCCTTATCTAGCTGCAAACGAGCGAGCTCTTTGGCTTGCTGCCCTTCCTTGGCTGTTTTACTTGCAGCAGGGCTACTCCCCGTGTAGCCGGTCACCAACGCTTGGAGTCAAGGGTTGTTGTCCCGTTGCTAGCTCGAACGGACTTGCCCCCATCGACTCCAATCGCTGCAAGTTACGAGAGAATTGGGCGACATCAAGCAACTTCGCCCCATCCTCTTGGTTGGCACTCGGTCTTGATGGCATGGGAAGGGGTTCCGCCAACCCTCCCGGCTGCTTTTGCTCCACCTTGTCTTGTTGGCACACAAGACAAGTCTTCACATACGAGTCCACATCTTCCCTCATATGTGGCCAATAGTATGCGTTGCTAAGCAATGCCATCGTGCGATGAGTGCCGGAGTGTCCCACCCGATTTGAGTCGTGGCACTCCTTCAAGATCTCCGTCCGTAAGTTGTCCCATTGCAGAACATAGAGCCGCTTCCCCGTTGTGTAAAGCAACTCGTCCTTGAGCCAATACCGCCTTGTCGTTCCACTCTTGACAAGGTCCACCAAGTTCTTGGCTTATGAGTCATGGGATAATCCCTCCTTGATTCTTCCCATGAGATTGCTTCGAGATACGGCGGGTGCTAGCTCGGCGGCATGATCCACCTTCCTCCTTGGTGGCAGCCCCTTCGGCAACTCCTTGGGCATTGCCTCTCCAAACTCCTCAAGGATTGCCTCTTTTGCCTTTGGCCAAAGTTCGGACTTTCCTCCAAGCTCCTCTTCCATCTTGAGGGTTGCTAGGAAAGTCGGCTCGCCATTCTTCCACTCTTTGGCGAGTTGCACGACGGATAGAGCTTTCTTCTCCCTTGCTTGCCTCTCCACGGGCACCACGCAAGGCAACTCTCCTTCCGCTACAATGCAAAAGATGTTATTGAAGGGAATGAGAAATGCTCGTACCTTATCCATGAACTCAAGGCCGATCACTACACCATAGTCGTCCATCTTGACCACGGTGAAATCCACTCTCCCCTTCCAAGCACCGATGCGAACCTCCACATCGCGTGTTACCCCAACAGTGGGCATGGCAGGCGTGTTCACCGCTTTCACGCTGTCGGACTCCTTCGTGACTCGGAGGCCAAGCTTCCTCGCTTCTTCCGACGTCATGAAGTTATGAGTCGCTCCGCAATCCACCAAGGCACGTACCATCGTGTCGTCCACCTTGACATCGACGTAAAGCGATCCACCTTTCACTTGTTGCCTTGGTTGGGGGACGCTAGCCTTCACGGCATTGAGCAGCAGGATGCACCCCATCCTTGCTGCATCATCGTCCTTGTCCGCCTCGACCCTAGGCCCTTGCAAGGCCATGGCTTTGAGGGCTTTCTTTTGAGGGCAGTCGCGCATCATATGAGGGCCATCGCACAAGTAGCACTTCACCTCCCAAGTCTTGCTTGTAGACTTGTCGTGCTTCTCGAAGCTCCTCACCTTCGGCTTGTGGCTTGACTCGGGCTTGTCCCTCGGCTTTGGCACGTCTCCCCCACTCAAGTCGTCGCTCACCTTCTTCCCTTTGAACTTGTTCCTTTGGTGGCTAACCTTGAACTCGATGAGGGACTCGGCAGCGGCAATGGCTTGTGACAAGTCTTGCACTTGTCTCCTTTGCAACTCAAGTTTTGCCCAACTTTGCAATCCACTCATGAAGTACATGAGCTTGTCCTCCTCCGGCATAGTGGGCACCTCGAATAGCAAGTTGACAAAGGTGTCAACATACTCCTTGACGCTACCGGTTTGTCTTAGCCACCGAAGCTTCTCCTTTGCTTCGTATTGAGCATTTTGGGGATAGAAGTGTAACTTGATATCCTTCTTAAATTCATCCCAAATATTGAGGGACAACGTACCTTGCTCCATTTCCATGCTCCTTCGACGCCACCACATAAGGGCATTGTCGGTGAGGAACAATGTAGCCGTCGAGATCTTGGACTCGTCATCCTCAAGCTTTAGATACTTGAAGTACTTTTCCATATTCCATAGAAAGGTGTCAAGCTCTTTAGCTTCCCTCTTCCCATTGAAGGATTTGGGTTTAAAAGAGTCCAACGCCTTCGTCGCCTTAGGCCCTTGCGACTTACTCAATGCAGCCTCCTTGCAAAGCGCCCAATCTCCCCGAACCTCATTCACTTCCTCTCGGAGGGCTGTGAGCTCGGCGGACATCTTGTCAAGCTTCTCGCGGATCTCCCCACGGATCCGATCTGCCATGACGTTGAGAGCGCCGTGCAATTGCTCTCGCAACTCTTCCACCATGGCTGCGAGATCCCCCTTTGTCACGACGTCATCTTCAAGTCGAGTCTCAAACTCGACCACGGCCGATTCCACCTTTCCGAGCCGTGCATCTAAGGCAGCGAGTACCTCTTTGTGGCTCCTCTTGGCGCCAGCAGCAGCTTGCTCAACCACCAAAATTCCTTCTCCGGACATCTTCTTTCTCTTTGTGTTGTTGCACGAGCAGCCGAGGCTCTGATACCACTTGTCACGGGATGAGAACTTCGCTTCTCTTCCAACCGTGCGGCCTTAGAGTTGTTCACCTCCACAAACTTCTCCAAGTCAATCTCGCCTCTACGCAGTGGAAACAAGTGCAACACTAAAGAGCAAGAATGCTAGAAGTGTGCTAAGTATGCAAAGCAAAGCAAAGCTAAGCAACGCAAACACTTAGGCAATGTGGGAGAAATGAACTTTGTATTGATATTGAGAACTCTTTACAAGACTTTCTACAAGGTGCTCCTAGGATGGTTTGGCCAAGTGCCTTCACCACCTATTTATAGCCTAGCACCTCCTCAATGGATGGCTAGGATTTATTCAATCCAATGGTTACAATTCTAGGTTCTAGAATGTACATCAATAATCTACAAGAATGTATCTAAGCTTAGAGAATTCTAAAGGGTTCTAGAATTCTCTAAGTATGTCCACTTACTCTAGAATTTTCCACCATGTTCCAAGTGCTTCCCCTTAGGCTTGGATTTTGCATGATGGTTCTAGATTTCTCCACATTTCTCCACCATGTTCTTGAATATTCATGTGCTTCCCCTTAAGCTTGCATGATGAACTTGGATTTGTGTCATGGACCTCCTTCACTCAAACTCGGTCCATGACAATTAAGCCGCTATACTCCTAAGAGCATACACGACTCTAAATTAACTTGGGATATTATCGATTTGCAGTGTTAGTATAAGGCTCTAGCCGCTCTAGCATCGGAGGCTTCGGAGCTGGAAGTAATGTCGACGGTCACCGTAGGAATGCAAGACGTAGGTATATATAGTGAATATACCTAGAGATAGGTATTAATCTTCTTAATTGTAATCTTGAACCTTAGGCCTCTTAACCAAACTTTAGAGTCACTCAATTGATCCATTCATGTTGTATTGTTTTCTACTCGATTATCACACCGACAAATTCATCATACATGTTTTTCATTACTATTATTCTTCTCATTAAGGTACTTTGTATATCTGCACGTACCTTTAATTTTCAAGACTAAATAACATCTTGAAATACACCTACGTTAGTTGACAAGATAGTATTAACAGCAAAACACACACACACACACAATGTTATCAGGTAAGGACCTCCTTACCTTAGCCTAAGGTACGGATTTCTTTATTCGACCCACTTTTCGATCACATTTTCTCATCTTAACCGTTCAGTATCTAGGTATATATGAGTAGATCATCTCTACAAATTTTCAGCCAAATTGATAATCGTTAAGACATTCAAAACTTTGATTTAGAGTTAAAAAAACGTTTGGTTCATGATGAACAGATTCAGTTCATTCATTGATTTAATTCATTTTCAATACCTTAACGATAACCAAATTAGCTGAAAATTTGCAGAGATGATCTAATCATGTATATCTAAATACTGAACGGCTATGATGAGAAAATATGATAAAAAAGTAGGTCAAATTAAGGAAATCTGTACCTTAACTAAGGTAAGGAGGTCCTTATTTGAAAAGGATTGTGTGTGTGTATACAGATTTTCTCAGGTGCGGATGTCCGCATTTATTCTTACGGTGCGGATTTCCACTTTACACTCACTTTTCAATCGAATTTTCACATCTCCACCGTCTAGTTTTTAGATATTAATGTATAGATCATCTCTGCAAAATTTCAGCCAATTTAGTTATCATTAAGGCACTCAAACTCGATTAAACCAATGGATGAACATAATTCTGTCAAACTTGAACCGTTCATGTTTATAACAGAAAAACGCAGTTTTGAGGGCCTTAACGATTACCAAATTGGCTGAAAATTTGCAGAGATGATCTACATAATATTATCTAGATACTAGACGGTGGAGATGAGGAAATTCGATCGAAAAGTGGTGCAAAAATGAAAATCCGCACCAAAACCATTGGTGCAGACGTCCGCAACTGAGAAAAAAAAATATATATATATATAGGGTCTGATTCAAGGGATACCAAATTTAACACAAATTTTGACACCGTTTGTGAGCCATAAGATTTTAAAATCTTCGATGGTTTAGATTTATCTTTGCAATGATGTCAACAGAACACTAAATGAGATAGAAATTACATGGCATTACATATGTTTATAATTAGATTAAACTTTTCTTTACTATCAAAAAAACACAAATATATATAGAAATGGATTAAACACAAATAGAAACACAATGTAGACAACAATTTTAATGGCTTGGTGCAAAACCTCAATAAGGTAAAAAGCACCGAGCAAGATTATTCATTTAATCTTCAAACAAGGTTTACAAGTTGTAATTCTCACACAATTACACAACTTATACAATGTTCACTCTTCTTACTTCTCACACAAGTAATTCAATTCAGATAGCTCTATTAAAGAGAAACTGAACTGATGATCTGAGATCTCACACACTCAGCTATATTAGTTCTCACACAACTAGATCCTTCTACAACTGATTCTTACACAATCAGTATTTGTGCAACATCAACTAAGACCTAGCCACTCTCAGTCTTCTTCTCAAAACTCTATCCCACAGTAGGATGATAATCTGACAAACACCTTGGTCCTTTGACACAACCGGTTTCACAACTCCTTCTAGACTCAGCTTTCCTTTGTTTACAAATCTCAAATGCAACTTGTATGCAAGTAAGAAAAGAAACTCAGTCTATACAAGAAACACACAAGCAATTTGTATGAAGAGCATGAATACAATATCAACTCAGAGACAATGTTATCACAATCTTTTCTCAAGAACATACAAAAAGCTTAATCCTAAATTTCTCAGCATAAGCATTTTATAGAGTTTTCCAACTCCCCCTCAATTAATGCACTTCAATGTGAAGAACAATTTTCATTTCAAGAAAGATGCAATCAGTCCTCTATCATTTTGCACTTTCCAAAATTGCAATTTCATTTCAGACTTAAAACCTGCAATCATATATTCCACAATTCTATTCTATCTACATTTTCAGATCATTTGTATCATTGTGATTATGCAAACACTGTAAACAATCCGATCAGCTATAACAACTCATGATTATGCAGATAATTAGATCAATGTATCAGATATAGAAGGTCTCAGTAAATAAAAGTATTTACAGAAATTCTTTAAACACATTTATGCTATTTACAAGGTGATAAGTCAACTTACCAAAAATAAGATGTTCAAATCTTATTACCTTATGAGAATCACATTTGATCTTTATCATGATACCTCCGATTATGCAGTACTTTGTCCTAGACTGTATGTTTTCCAGATCTTGTACCACTTTTCCTTCCTCCATTGGAATTTCTTGTGTTGAATAGGAATAGCCAATATGCCAACAGTTAACAATAAACTCTACTTGCACTCCAGGCGCAATCTTCTTCTTTGAAGTCTTCTTCAATCCATTGTTCTAGGGGCCTTGATCGAAGTGTCTTCCAAAATCCAAATTGCTCATAAACAAGAGCACAAAGCTAAGACACAAGAAACCTCTTGATCAAGGTTCAAGATTGTTGGTAGACATAGGCATGGGAGGCTATCGCGGGAAAATATACCAGTCCAAGAAGATGAGTTAGAGGACCCAATCCTATGAACAATGCAGAGTCGTAACTTGTAAGAACAATATTTTATCAAAACACGAAAAAAAAACCCTAAATTTTAATTTCGTTTTTTATAATAAAGAAAAGTTTAATTTAATTATAAACATATGTAATGCAATATAATTTCCACATCATTTGTTGTTCTGTTGACATCATTGCAGCTGCTGCACCAAGAACGTTGTGTTTTGATTTCCTGGTGTTCAAAACCATCCTAGCTAGCTAGTCTTGTACTGAGCATGCAAAGCGTTCGTAAAAGTCTGATAAGGCAGTTCGATCTGATGCAACTACTCAACCAAAACTTCCCATACTGCGTACGTATATATTCAGGTCAAGAATGATTCCCGCACATTCAATTCACAGTTCAAAAATGACTCCCACGTACGTGTGCATTCACTGGGATATCATATTCTGCTTAGATGATTCTTTTGCTAAATTGTTTTGTCACATATTGAGAACATTCTCTATGCCTCCAATATAGTTCTGGTGTTCTTAATCTAGATGTTTTCTAAAGCATTTGGATCCATCTAGCAGCTAGCTAGGTACTCCTCCTTTTCCCGAATGAAGAAGAAATTTTTTGGAACTTGGAAGACGCCAGAACTCGATCTATTCCAGTTATACATAGCGTACGTGTAATTCTGCTTGTTTTTCTTACCAAAACCAAAACTTGTAATTCCAGATATTTGGTTCCTTTTCTTACCAAAACCAAAACTAGATTCTAATCATATATATATGCTTACGATCGAAGTAGTCCAAACTCTTGGACTTTTACCTAGCTAGTTACCATGCCATAATGGAATTCACATCATGAGACATTTTCACAATATTGATCACATATATGCATGGACGTACACCACCATGATTCCATGAATGAACAGTACTCATTCATCTTCAGCTTAATATAAATTGAAACTGCAGAAACTTAATGGGGATAATATATGTAAATAACGTACAAATATTGCGTCCAATGCACAATACACTTTTCTGGTCGTTTGCATGAAGGAATAAGGAGACAGACATTTCATAGATTAAACTAGAAATTGCAGGACGAAAGGAAATTAGGGAAGGTACGTAGCAAATTAACTAATTAAGTAATCATGCAGTTGAAGCAGAAAGGAACGAGTTAATGAGCTAGCTAGTGACCACCGCCACCTCCGAAACCAGCTCCACCGCCGAAGCCAGCCCCACCACCAGCACCAAAACCACCTCCGCCACCTCCGCCAAACCCACCACCTCCACCGCCACCAACACCTCCTCCACCGCCTACTCCACCACCAGCTCCAAACCCTCCTCCCGCACCTGCTCCACCACCAACTCCTCCACCACCTCCAAACCCTCCCCCTCCACCAGCACCACCTCCAACACCTCCTCCAGCCCCGCCTCCTGCACCACCTCCAAACCCTCCACCAGCACCACCGCCCGCTCCACCTCCACCGCCAAGTCCACCACCTCCTCCAGCTCCACCACCAAGCCCGCCACCGTGACCAAGTCCACCTCCGCCACCAAGACCCCCACCATGTCCAAGTCCACCTCCACCACCCAAACCTCCACCATGTCCAAGTCCACCTCCACCACCCAAACCTCCACCAGCACCTCCGCCTAAACCACCTCCAGCACCACCCCCAAGGCCACCACCGGCTCCTCCGCCTAAACCACCTCCTGCACCGCCACCTAGACCTCCACCGCCTCCTAACCCACCTCCAGCACCTCCTCCTAGACCACCCCCGCCTCCAAGGCCACCACCACCTCCTAAGCCACCTCCATGCTTAAACCTTTTCCTATAAATCCCACGCCCTAGGCCACCTCCTCCACCAATGCCTCCACCGAAGCCTCCTCCCTTGACAAAATGAGGTCGCGGACGCTTAAAAAACAAGTGCTTATCGTCCTTCACCTTAGGATCTTGATCACCCGCAACAAAATCGCTCACAAGAAACACACACAGGAGAGCCAACACAAGACAGGAAGCTGAAATATTGACCCTCATTGTTAAGCCAAGAGCTCACTAATAGTTTCAGTAGTGCAGAAGCTAGTGCAGTGAGGTTAGGGTTTATATAGAGGCAGCTGGTAAGATTAATATGTGCAATTGAAGGAGATGGAGGTCCACTGGCTGCTGCGTACAATAATAATATTGACCCAACTGTCACGCTTGAATGGAGTAAATGAATTCTCATCTGCCAATGGGGCAGCAGGTAATAAATTTAGTTATGTCTCTCCAACTGTCCTTCACCCTCCGACTCAAACATAGAGGCCCTCCGCTCTAATTCTTCTTCTTCTTCTGCACTCGATTTGGGTTTCCTTGATGACTCTGCATGTATAAATTATATGCCTGAAGCTTATCTCCCATGCCAGCTAGCTAGCTTCTGGATCAACTCACTGCAGCAACAATTTCCAAGTTGGAGCTGGAAAATTGTCTTCATGTCATAATTTGGTTCGAAAACGAAACTTGACTTTTCAACTCATTCCACATAGGACGCGTTAAAATGTTAAACCGTCCGTTTAGAGCAATTGCACCCACAGGCAAAAGGCAATTGCTAATTTGCCAATTGAATTGCCCTTGTCAATTCACTATTCATCCCAAATTGGCAATTGTCTCTCCTTTATCAATGCACCCGTTGAAGACAATTCACATTCTAATTCATTATTACATTTTGATTTTGAATAACTTATTAATTGAAAATGTTAAACTTATAATTTGATTAATTGATAATGTGATTAATCGTACAACAGTCATTACTGTTAAATAGATTATTAATTAATGTTTTAATAAATTATCAAATATCTTATGATTTCTGATATCGTTATCTTCTAGAAATATATCTCGGATATTTGATAAGATTTTCAACCTATCTTTACGTGACACGTGTACTTATCCGAAACTTTTTATCTCCAAAATTGTTGATAAATAACCTTCAGACTTCATTCTCTACTCACACATTTCCTCTCATTCTACCTTCATCTCTTTTGAAATATCATCACTCATCCCATGTCATTATCCCATAGTTGGATGAGATAAGAAGAAATAGAAGCCAAAATTGATGAAGAAAGAAGATAGGGAGGAAAACTTTGGAAAGTTTTGGTGTGAGAAATTATAGAATGAAGATGAGTATTTATAAGAAAACTTTTGACCATTGCAACTGCAATTATAGAGCCGTTGCAGCTGATATGGTGGACCCTACTTGTTATTGCCCGGGCGAATTGATTGCCAAAAATTGGCAATCGGATTGACGAAGCAATTTCTGTGACGCGGGCCCCATGATTTGCCCAAGCGAAAATTTGCCGCTGCATTCATTGTTTGGTTGAAAACTAACGGGTCCCACTAATTGCCCCTTCAATTAATGCACCGGTGCAACTGCTTTTAGGACTCTGACCTTTCAACGCTCTTAAACCTTTGTTCGAGAGATAAAGAGAACCTTCACACATAAATAATCGTGAGATGTCTGACTTAGCATTCAAAGTCTTTCTTGGACTATCACCAAGTGTCTTGGCATGTCACTAAGTAACTTGGATTATCACCAAGTGGTTACCTCAACTTCTAACTAGCTAGCATGGAAGGACTAGAGCGTATCATGTGTCAAGACCCACCCGAATTTCATCCTGAAACCCGAAGTAAGTCTTGCGGGGTCCACCTCTGTAATACCCTAGATTTTCATATCATTTTTTTCTTGTATTATTCTCATAATTAATAAAAGATTATTTATGTAAATTCTTATTTGGTAGTGCGAAGTTAAAGTTTCGGGAGTAAATTTTTAAAGTGGTTTGACTTTTAGTAGGCCAAAAGTTGACTTTTTTTTTCTGTAAGTTATTTTTGAAAACTTCCTTCATGAAAGTTGTAGAGTTTGGCGATACGAGTTCGTGGACATGTGGCACGCTTGTTTTGGATGTAGTATGAGGAAGTTATGGTCAGAGGAAGTTAGTTTCCGGTTTTAAAAAGTTTTTAAATAGAAGGTGGTGGGTTTTATTTTTGGAAAAACCCTAAAACCTTCTCTCTCCTCTCGCGCAGCCTTTTTCTGCCTGAGCTAACTCCTTCGTCCGGCCACCGTTTGGACCGCCGTCGGTTTCGTTCGACTCCCACCGGCGTCCTCTTCAAGGCTGGGCAGCTGCTGCACGGCATAACACGTCGGAAACGGAGCTTTTGGCCGGGAAATGGAGCTGCTATGTCACCGATCGGAGCCACCATTTGCTGCGGCGACGAGGGGCAACCTTAGGTGAGTTTTAGTCCTCTCCTCCTTTTGGTTATGGCTAGGCATAGTTTGAAGCAAGATATTGAGGTTTTGAGCCCTGAAATTGCAGATTGAATTTTGAACCCGTTTTGGTGTTTCGGGGCGTTTTTCGGCCGAACTAGTTGAACCTCCAAGTATTAAAGTTGTTCATCATGCTTCAATCTACAAGTTTCATGTTGTGAGTTTCTCCTAATTCGAAAGTTTTGGGGTGGCGCGTGGCAGCGCGTCCGGCTGAGTTGCGGCCTTAGTTTCATGTGGTTAGCTAGTCCTTGCTGCTGTGAGGTTGTTGAGAGGTAATATGGCTAGGTTTTGAGCAAGGATTGCATGTTAGGACATTAGGTTTATTTGTTTTGGCTTGATTGAGTTTGAGTTTAGGTTTTGAAGATTTGAAGCAGCTTTATTGTATCGTTGAGTGCAACGACTTTAGAAAGTTGTCATCCCTTAAGTTAAGGGTTAGTTTAAGGGTATAGTACCTTGGTTACTAATGTTGTTAATTGTGTGATTTTAGGTGATTTGTGAAATTGTGATTAGTTTGCTTTCGTTGTGTTGTGGGAATTGCATCGGGATTTCTAGGTGAGTAAATCTCACCATGGTTCACTTTTGGACCTAATTTTATTATGGTCATTGGATGTTGATGTTGGAATTAATAATATGCTATTAATCATTTTCAAATATATAAGCTTGATCGCCAACGACTCATAGGTAAGATAAAACAAGTTTTCCTTATATGTTTATTTTTGAGGTTCTTGTGATCATAATTTTATTGATTATTGATAAGTTATTCTTGTGGAATAATATATATTGTTCATATAATTATATATTTGTGAATGATATAATTTTATGATATGAATCATGTGTTGTTGATGATGTTGTGGTGTTATAGTGAATTGTTGTTCAAAATAGTCAAACCGGGTTCCAAGCCTTTAACCGGGTGATTGGTTACGGTTATGATGAAATTTTATTTTGTGATTTTTATTGGACAGTCAAACTGGGTTTCAAGCCTTTGGCCGGGTGATTGGTTACGGTTAGGAATAGAACTCTAATCCGTCTGTCGGTGTAGGTCTTGGGAGACACTTTATGGTATCTAGGACCCATGGGTACACAAATTGTTGTTGTAGGTCATGAGAGGTATTTATTAAATATCTGAGACTCATTGGTACATTTCTTTGGTAATGTGTTGGATGTGTGGTTTTTAATTATTGATCAATTCTCTCTTGTGGTATATTTGGATGTAAGAAATGTTGTGTTATGGTGTTAGAGTGAGTGGACAAAATAAAAGAATAAAATAAAGAAAGTAATAACCAAAATTTATGCTTTCCCAATTTAAATTACAAATGAAGTCGAATGCATGCCTCAAGCGATAAATCTTTTATCTCAAAAATATATACCAATATATGTATGTATTTACACACATCCATACTCCATATATAATTATTTTATAGATTTAAAACAATTTATATAGGGCTGCTACGCTTGCGTAACGCCTTAATGCGGTGCTACACTACGCCATTAAGGCATTAAGGTGGACGGACGGGTATATAAATATGTGTCCATACCCCCTATATGAATTAAACACTCATATATGGCTACTACGTTTGCGTCTAACGCTCACGTCACACCATAATACGGTTATATACTACGCCATTAAGGTGGACAGACACATATGGCTAGCTAGCATTTATATACATACTCTCCTCATAAAAATATTTATAATTTACCGAAAAATCTCATTTTCGGTAACTCTTCAAAATAAATAAAGTCATCAAAATAAAATGACCTCAAATGCTCCAATAAAAGAAATTGTTCAACTCAGAACCATAGCATGCATATTACTTAAAACAAATGTCCACTCACAAATTAGGCCTAAGCCTGATGTCGGTCCGAGGCCTCTTCAGCTCGAGCCTCCTCAAGTCCTGTTTCAAATACATAGATTAATTCCCAACTATATACCAACGCTTATATAAAAATTAGGCAAAATTAAATGTGGGCCTTATCTACTCTCATCCTTACCCAACTTCGCCAATTTTAAAATCGATACGGTCCAAACTTCCCCACAAGTATCGACGGCCTTAAACCAACCTTCTACGGTCAAAACAACAATAATCTAACGGCTGGATTCTATCCAAATTAACGGCCAAAATACCAAACTTTGAAAAATCTCAAACCTATCCAAAATTCCTCTAAAAATTCCAAAAATTCACATCATTAAACTCCCCTTAATATTACACATCTAAAACCATAAAAATCCCCATAACAGCGGCGGCCGGCTCCGGCGACCTCCAATGCCTACCAAAATTTAGCACAATCTTCCTCTCAACACGCACAACAACTTCCCTAACTAGCACAAACACTAATTCCAAGTCTAGATAGGGTAATCGAACCAAAATAGTGATTTGAGCCCTAGATCTTCAACTCACCGATTCTCCTTACCTAGCTCAAGAGGGAGCGAATTCTTTGGAGAGATTGCTACACGGTAGGAGGACTTCCAAACGAGCTAAGTGGCTCTGTCTATGGTGGCCGGAGGAGTGAGTTCCGGCAACCGGACCTCCATGGCAGTTGGGGCTTTCTAGCGGCTTTCCTCCCTCACGGCAGCACTAGGGCGACTCCCACCGGTTTAGAAAGAGAGCTGGGTTGAAGGCTGACCGATTGAGACCGGTGCAGCGGTCAGCGGTGACCGGACGGGCGGCGGACAGCTCCGGCAGGGAGAGAGTTCAGGGAGAGAATCGGGAGGGAGTAGAGAGAAAGGGAAGAGAGGGGTTTGGGCTTTTCTGCCCAACCCGGTCTAACACCTCCATATAACACAAAACCAAAATTAACACCCCCAAAAATAATACCCTGATAAAACTTATCTTTTTACTTGGTAAAATTTACCATTTTTACCGTCGTCATAATTTTCTCCTACGAATAATTTCTCTGAAATATTCGTCCCTCAACACTCCTCTAGGGACCTTTGAACTATAATTTCATTTACGAAGACGGTAAAACTATTATTAATTCCAAGCCAGTAAATAAGGTAAAAATTTAAGAGTCGGGATGTGACATCATGACTTAATCTTTAGAGAAACGTCATCTAAATGAATCAAAGCCTCAACTTCCAAGACCAAGAGTTCGACATCCAAGCCTAAGATCCTCAACCCTCAAGCTCTCTCCATGACGTTCAATAGTCGCCAGAAGGCATGTCAGGTGAGTTCGATGCTCTTCTCTCACCAACCTTGCCGACTGACATGCCGAGGAGTGATTCAATGAATAAAGTGTCTTAGATGCACGACACATGTCTCTGACCCTTCACCCACTTTCCCACGTGTCAAGCTCTAACGCAAGGTATGGCTCTAGGCATGGTCCACGACTGACTTGATAAGAGGAGACCATGTACATAGTGCATGCCGACATGTGTTACCAACTCTGCCAAACTCATCCTAGAACGTCAGGAAGCAGGGTTGACACCCTGATTTTAGGGAATAGCCATGCTTTGCCTTTCCATGTCAGCAAACTCCACCCTATATATATTAAGCCATCTCAATGCTGAAGTGATCTCCACAACAACAACACACACACACACACACACACACACACTCTCTCTCTCTCTCTCTCTCTCTCTCTCTCTCTCTCTCTCTCTCTCTCTCTCTCTCTCTCTCTCTCTCTCTCTCTGTTGGAACATCAAGGGTGCTTCACCCCTTGACAAGAGGCATAGATGCTAGGCTCATTTCTTCATCTTACAAGAGGCATAGATGCTAGGCTCATTTCTTCATCTTTCTTCACAAGATAATGTTATACTTGATCCCCCATTATTCTTCTCCAATCTCTACTTATTGTTCAAACACTTGACTGACTTGGACGTCAGAGAGTGTTTGGCCGGCTGGTCCTCCGATTACATCCCTCTCACATGTCTACAGGTCCTTCAATGACATTCCACCAACTTAAGGTAGAGAAGGCCCAAGTCAAGTGAAAGAATATCAAGAAGTCAGAAGAAGAGATCACGAGACCAACCTTGCACCTTCGTTCGACAAGAGTGCTATTATGATGAACGTACGTCTGCCGACTTCAAGTGGCAGACGTCCAACGGCAAGAAGAAGGCGTGTAAGCTCACCATCTAGTGGAGAAAGTCTAGGAGGAGACTACCGGTTCCCCAAACGAATGAGAGGATGAAGCTTACCATCAAGAGGAGGAAGCTCGACATCTGGTGGAGGAAGTCCAAGATGATACTATCAATTCCACCCAAGAAGAAGGCGAGGAAGCTCACCATCTGGTGGAGGAAGTTTGGGAAGAGACTATCAATTCCACCCAACAAAGAAGTGTGGAGGCTTAACATCAGCCGAAGGAAGTCCAAGATCAAGAATATAGTCTTATTCAAGGAAGTCGAATGCACAAGCTCATTGACGCCATACCTCCAGCAGTCACATGCGGCGGACTACCAAGACCCCGACACACGGCCACCGTGACATATCTTCAGTCCTCGGAGATAGACGACCAAAACCATGGAAATAGTCAAACTAGCCGAAAGGAGAAAATATGCCCACTACAAGAGAACAACCCCATCACTTTACACGTATGATTTCAATGTAGCACTTGTTGACCCGTTGGTGCTAAAAAATGGCATCAACAAATTGCAAAGTGAAAACTCAAGGATAGGTTGCCCAATCACTTATTCTGGGCCGACTTAATTTGCTAGCATCTGTGTGATAATGCATGTGAATGTGATGATTTCATGGATCGGTATACCATTAATATATGCAGCAACCAAACACTCACTAGTTACTACCCGGCCCTAGCTAGCTCTCATATATCTTGCGCCAGAAATCAACAACTTCATCTCTCTCTATCTGTCTCGATCTCTCTCAATAAATTCATTTGTGATTTTCATGGTATATTGATCAGATTTAATAGTTAATCAACAATAATTTACTTCCCATTACGACAAGCTAGTCCACTACTTAGCTAGCAATTCAAGGTTGTTGGTAATTAAGTTTTAATATAAGATCGATCATAAACCACGGGCCGTCCGTCATAATGTACGTATATTAGTTAGGGCTAGCTTATGTGTACTTGTGAAAAGGACCAGCGAGGCCTCGACTCTTCCTCCCATATATAAGCAGCAAAGGCATATATTGACACTGGTGTCTCAGCTGGCCGGTAGCTCTTGTTATTGAAGGGGATGCTCATTTGGATTGATCGATTAAGAATTGGTAAGTGGCCGATGGTTTGGGTTTGATAAAATTAAGAACACTAATTAAACTTGAATTACAGTGCGCTTGTATTTATGTACGCATGGAGCTAGGAGGACATGCATGCATGCATTCGATCAGGTCTTCATGCAGCAAATGCTTTATAACTCATTGTGAGGTTTCTACATTACAAATTTTGAAGATATTTTGAACAATATTATTTTTCGATCCAACAGTAATTGTGTTATGATGCATAGGAGGTTCCCTGGCTCTATTGAGGATGTTGAGGGTGCTAGCTAGGAGGAAGCTAGGGTTGATGATGTAGTATTATTGGCATCTCTTCTTGGTCAAGATTGATCATATCGATGACATGTATATGTCCGCCACAAGTAGCTGCAGGGCATGTGTGCCATGATTTATGTAAATCGGTGATGCAGATAGTGTTGGATAATTAAGTTGATTTCGCTAGAGTCATTTTCTGTAGGCCGAATTATAGACGAGTTGACAATTTTAATCCAAAGTTCCAAACTAGAGAGTGGACTAGGCGTCCCAGCTCTATAACAAAGCTGAGCTTCGGTTAACGTTCACTCTCTCACTCCCAAAAACATGGAAATCAAGTTCTCACTTCTCACAACTCAGTGACGCCCGCCGCCTCCACCAATTCACCAATCACCACACTTGCAATTATCATCTACACAATTTGGGCCGACGACTTTCCGTTAACTATTCCGGGCATCAATAGCTTTGATCAACTACGATCGTCCTTCTTGTAGCCTCTGATCCATCAATCTCCTCCTCCCCAGGTTGGTTTCGATCAATGCAATCCACTTAGAATTCATCCAATCGCCAATTGAATTCAATCTCATCAACAGAATTTGAATTCTTTATCTTAATTTGAATTCTGATGACAGTCCTGGATTTCTTGATTCTGGGCAGAAATGGCGCAGAGTAATTGGGAAGCAGATAAGATGTAACCTACTTGGCTGTATTTCGATTCTTTTTTAAGTCAAGTTTATGGGGTTGATTGTTAAATTTGGTGAATTTGATATCTTTTATAGGCTTGATGTGTACATTTATGATTATCTAATGAAGAAAGAATTGCATGCCACTGCCAAGTCATTCATGAATGAAGGGAAGGTTGCCCCGGATCCAGTAGGTAATCAGTATACTAATCTGTAGCAGAAAGATTCAATCTTTACTTTACCAATGTAATGTGATTGGTTTGAATGATCCTACTGTCTGTATTGTGCAGTTTCGGTTATTGTAATGCAATGCTAGGATTAGAGAGTTTAATTGGTATGTGTAATGTGCAGCCATTGATGCTCCTGGAGGGTTTCTTTTTGAATGGTGGTCTGTCTTCTGGGACATTTTTATTGCAAGGACAAATGATAAACATTCCGAGTCTGCAGCAGTTTATATAGAGGTGACTAAAGTTGGATTGAATAGATGTGACCGCTAGGTTAATTTTATTCTCGTGATTTATCTGCTCATATGGTGTTGATATGCAGGCACAACAAATTAAAGCCAAAGAGCAACAAATGCAGCAGTTGCAACTAATGCGCCAAGCTCAGTTGCAACGAACTCCTACTAATCCTCCCCTTGGTGGTGCACTTAATTCACTAAGTTCTGAAGGAATGCTTGGGCAATCTGCTTCTAGTACATTGGCCGCAAAAATGTATGAGGAACGTATGAAACACCCCAATCAAATAGATTCAGAGACATCCCAACCACTCCTAGATGCTAGAGCTGCCCTGCTGAAATCAACCACAAACCATCCTGGGTAACAACTTGAAGATCTTATTTTTGGACAGTTTTGTGCTAGCTTTTTTTTGGTAGCTTATTTCTTTTCTTTGTTTCCGTTCCTAAAACAGTCAGTTGGTTCAAGGGAACCCTGGTAGTGTTAATCCGGCATTACAACAAATACAAGCTCGAAGTCAACAGACCACTGTAACTACTCATTCAACATCATATGTACCCACTTTTGTTCCTTTCTTTCCTTATTACTATTACAAAGCTTTCCTTCTTTGTCTACAGGACATAAAGAGTGAAGTTAATATGGGTGCCTCTCAGAGATCTTTGCCTGTGGATTCTTCAATTTATGCACAAGGAATGATGCAGCTGAAACCAGTTATAGGAAATTCAGGTATGATTCGCTGATCTTAAAAGAGTCTCAGAATTTTTAGAAGAGCTATAACATCTCATAGTATATGGGGTAGGGGATGAAGAACTACAGACATCTTATACTCTTTTTGTTTGCTTATTTCAGTTCCCTACTTTGTTTGGTTCTTTCCTCATCATTCCTAACACCATTTTCCATTTCATTTGAGGTAGATGTGATCTGGGACAAATCAAGGGAGGGTTTCAGTATAGATAGCCAGTTAGGCTTAAAAGCTAAGAAGATTTAAGATTAGAATAGTTTTTGAAGAGAGAGAAGGTTAAGTGCTACTGTAATTTCAGAGAACTTTCAAGATGACTCACTTTTATGTATTCTGCGCTAGTTTAGTCTATGAGATGTAATCTTGTTTATAGGCTTCAGATATATCTGCTTTTGACCATAAAATGCCGAAATAAGTATTAAAGAGGCATTAAATAAAGAGACCCTTGCAGTACTAAATGTAATTAGACTTGCACTAAGAAGTCAGACTCATAACTCATAAGTCTCCACATTGACTCTTGTATCATGGAGACTTCATCGTGGACCAAAACAGCGCAAGGTTTACTGCTATTAGAGTATTATCCTTGTGATTCCAAAATTTCTCTTCTAACCAAGACGAGAATACTTTAGAGTATGACTATTTTGCTCAACTGATCATTCTGTGTTTAGTCACCCTTTTTCTTATAACAAAAGTAATGACCAAAAGAATTAGAGACTTATGGAAAATGTAGATGAGGTGACTTACTAGCTGACTATCCCTCATACTTATGTTCTTGATGCTGTGGTACCAGCAATAAATAGTAGACCAGGCTCTTGTTTGACATGTCTTGGTTCCCAAGTATCTACTCTGAACACTAGACAACGCTCTTTTATCTTATGTGAAACTGAGTTAACATGCAACATGATTCTAGAGATATTGACGAAGTCATATCTTTATGTTGTTTCATGTCACAAATGAGTATTTTTCTTAATTTTCTAAAATTGATTGAAATAATTTTTTCTTATATCCTTTCCTTTCTTTTGGATACAGGTTTAAACCCAGGAGTCAGTGGTCTTCCATTAAAGGGATGGCCCTTAACAGTGAGTTGATTCTGCATCTCGTGTCCTAGGGATTCATACCATATATGAGTCAGAAAAAACTGAGATATCTGCCGATCTATACAGGGGATTGACCAAATGCGGCCAGGTTTAGGTGCACAAGTTCAAAAACCTTTCCTGCAAGGTGCAACTCAGTTTCAGATCCTCTCACAGCAACAACAACAACTTTTAGCACAGGTTCAGACACAAGGCAATGTTGGTAGCACACCTGGCTATGGAGATATGAGGGGATTGCCCAGGGGAAATTTAAACTCTAAAGATGGCCAACCTATAATAAACAATGGATCTATAGGTTCTCCTATGCAAACAACCACACAGGTAAGATGTCATTCCATAATTCACCTGGAAAGTTAAGAGTATTCTCCTTCTGTCAGATTTTTCTCAATATCTGTAGTCTTCATGCCCTCTTCTCTTGCCTTCGATGTAGTTCATGACTTATGAAACTACTGATATTCTTTTATATACGAATCTAATGTGGCTTAAATGCTTAATCCTTTGTAAGGCATATCTAAAGAAAATGAACTTATTATCTTTTGGTTTGTAGTCTCAACATAAGATGATTGCTGTCATCCAACACAGACACAGTCAATAATTGAGCATGAGTAAACTCTCTTCAAAGTTTGGTTCCATAGTAAATACTGGATGCCAGAGAGAGATGTGTGGAAATTCTTCTTGTTGAGAGGACTGAAACAATATTGAGATTAGTTTATGAGGACGGGGTAGGCTACAGAGTGGGTGTATATTGACTTGAGCTGTGATACACAAAGCAGGTTGGAATGCTAGTTGTCATAATGTTGATAAGATGTGGACTTTACAAAGGTTAGCGAAACGTAAGTGGAATTTGGAGTAGAGGCTTGAGAGAATTAGGATATAGAAGATGGGAGATTCAGACTTTGTTTGCTTGCTTATAATTTCTTTTGGCGTCAATCTAGGGATGATCCATCAGAATGAACCTCAGAAAGATAAAATCTGCTTAAAATTTTTTCTCAGACTTGGTTCTCTTTTGAGAAGATAGAAGTGCTCTGTTTATGTTCATGTAATAGTACCCTAATATGTAATAGGCTTGAATTTGACTGCTAAGCAGAAACCAAACACTAGCACTTATGTGGAACTTGAAAAAATAACCCATTAAAATCCTTTGATCATTAGTGGTGACGTTTCTCCTAACTCTTGTTGTGTTTCAACCAGATAAATATGCCACAGATGCAACACTCTTCTTCTCAACAACAGGATCCTTTGCAGTCTCAGCAAGTACAGCAGGTTATACTTCCTGTTTTTGAATAATGATCTCTTTTATTTGCGTTTTTGCTAGAACTTAAAGAATTATTAAAGGTTATCTCAACAAAGAAAGAAAGAAAGAAAGAAAATAAAAGTTGATATAGGGGTCATGTCTTGAATCTATATTCTTTCCGAGTACATGAACATTGTTATATACTAGCAAGTCTACACACACAAACACCCTCAAGGCCTCAACTGATATAAAATGAAGTAATGACTAATGCTTTGTTTGTCACTCAAGAATAACCGCAAAAGGAAAGGGCCTTCATCCTCTGGAGCTGCTAACAGTACCGGTACAGGAAATACAGTTGGTCCTTCATCTAATTCCCAACCTTCAACTCCATCCACTCATACCCCCGGAGATGGAATTGCTATGGCTGGAAATTTGCCGAATGCTAGCAATGTTCCAAAAAGTTTGATGATGTATGGCACGGATGAAACAGGTGGCCTTGTATCATCCACAAATCAGCTGGTAAATATAATTTAATAGATATAACTTTCTGATCTACAGAAAGAAGGATAATTTGGATATTTATGACACCATACACATTACTTTCCAGTTTAGATTCAACCAGCACTACTCGCCTTAGATAATTGATTAATAAAATAAATGAACACTTAAACTCATACGTTTACAATAATATATTGATTGAAACATGTATGAATGATGGTAAAAGGAACATGGTCCAATTATTTGGGTACATTTGTTTGTTGCGCTGCTGGGTGTCAAATCGGTAGAAGTGTAAACCTGTTTAGTGTAGGGAGTTATTAGCAGGACATGCTTTCTTATCTGTTCTAAATGACATTTCTTAAAATGCTCTATTCTGTGTTTCACTACAAAGGTTACCCTGCATATCCTTTTTTTTCTTTCTCTTTTTTTTTTTTTTTTTTTTCCATGTATTAGTGTATTACTATTACATTGTGTCAAATTGGGGTTCTCAGTTTAATGGCTCAAGTCCATCTTCTATTTGGTTCTTTATACTTACCTCTGTGAAATGGGTTCTCCAAGTCACTCTTCAAAGTCTTTTTGACTAAATCTTCAATTGCAGGAAGATATTGACCAATTTGGAGATGTTGGTTCCCTAGAAGACAATGTGGAATCCTTTTTGTCACATGATGATGGAGAAGGAAGGGATTTGTTTGGTACATTGAACGGGAACCCTGCACATTCTGCAGCAGCTTCAAAGGGTAATATATGACTTCACGCTTTAAACAGTGTTAATTAATCTAAATGCCTGCAGCAATGACTGTTTCCTTCATTTCAGGTTTTTCCTTCAATGAAGTTGGTTCTATATGTAAAAGTAGTAGCAAAGTTGTCTGCTGTCACTTCTCTTCAGATGGAAAATTGTTGGCCAGTGCTGGACATGACAAGAAGGTATAGTTTTGTTATAAGAAAACTATTTATTTATGAAATTGGTTTAGCTACTTCTAGTCTAATAATTTTTACCGAGCTGGCTAGAGTTTGATATAATTTGAACAAACAGAAATAGTAATCTAAATTATCTTATCCCAAATAACGATTTTCCATAGAACATTGGCTTCAGTTGACTTAAACAACTAGAAATTATACTAATAAAAACTTATTTAGTAATAAGAAAACACATAATTTAGATTCTTATCTTTTATTTTGTTCCATGTTAGTAGGTTGTTGTTTGGAATATGGATACACTACAGACTGAAAGCACACTGGAGGATCACAGTTTGATAATTACTGATGTTCGATTTAGACCAAATTCAACTCAGTTGGCAACTTCTTCATTTGACACAACTGTGCGACTTTGGGATGCCGCTGAAGTAAATTCTTTTCTTCCATTGCTTTCTAATGTTGTCAATATCTTGGTTTTATTGTTGTTGCTCTTCACGGTTCTTCATTTCTTTTCACAATTGAAAGCCTGGATTGTGACTGAAATATAGTTGTTCACCTTGGCTGAAAATTGTTTTCTTTGATTTCTGAAGTGTTTGAGTTCATTATTGCAGCCAAACTATTGTTTACAGACATATAAAGGACATACCTCGCATGTAATGTCACTTGATTTCCACCCTAAGAAGACTGACCTTTTCTGCTCATGTGACACGAACAATGAGATTCGCTTTTGGAATATTAATCAGTATTCGTGTACTCGTATTATTAAGGTTATTTGGGCTCTACTTTCATTCTTTGAAGGTTGCAAGTAATTTGGTTTATTTACGTTACTGAATCTCAGTCATTTTATGATGCAGGGAGGTTCATCACAGGTGAGGTTCCAGCCAAGAATTGGACAATTTATGGCTGCAGCATCTGGGAATGTTGTGTCAATATTCGATGCTGAGAGTGATAGGCAGACACATTCACTGCAGGTGTGAATAGCTGCTCTTTATTTCACTATGTTCTTAACGGTTTCATTGATCTGTTTACCTGAAAAAAGCGTGTTATATTGTCATAAGTTGTTACTAATCAGACAACACAATGTTTTGAACTTATACAGGGCCACTCCACAGAGGTGCACTCTCTTTGTTGGGATACAAATGGAGATTATTTGACTTCAGTCAGTCAAGAGTCTGTGAGAGTGTGGTCATTATCGACTGGGAAGTGCATTCACGAGCTCAGTTCTAGTGGAAACATGTTCCATTCTTGTGTTTTCCATCCAAGCTACTCCACTCTCTTGGTCATTGGAGGCTACCAGGTGAGTTTGTTTTTATGATGTGGATGTTGAATTACGCAGTAATTTTGTCTAGGTTTGAGATATCTTACATTCTTACAATATCATCTTGCGACTGTTTAATTGCATCAAGATGTGATTCATTTATCCAAATTATGTAAAATAAAGTGGAAACTACCAATGTTGTTCCGTATACATTTGTGGAGGGATCATCTTTCAATCATCCAGATTAACTTGGTGATGTTTCTTCTTAATGCTTGCAGTCAATGGAGCTCTGGAACATGGCTGAGAACAAATGTATGACTGTTGCTGCTCATGACTGTGTAATATCAGCTTTGGCACAGTCACCAGTTACAGGGATGGTAGCTTCAGCCAGTCATGATAAATCCGTTAAAATCTGGAAATAAAGTTGGATGAATTTTTTTGTTCAAAATCCGTGTTGGAAGTATGCGATCATCTCAGCATAGAAGCTCATTATGATTCTTTTTCCATTTAATATCGTTCTTCATAATCCATGTAATAACGTGATGGTTAAAGTTAACTGTGGTCAAAAGTGATTTATACATTTCACCCAAAAAGAAAAGTGATTTATACATGTAATTTCCATAATTTATACATGACATCTCTATTAGGAATAGAGTTGTAATTAATGCTGCTTTAGGTAAACTGGATTGAGGTTACTAGTTTCTACTTGACAACGTGAGGACTGAGGATCCTAAAACATTTTTCAGGGTGATCAAGACTAAAACCGAACTGGCCTTCAGTACAAATACAAATTTGGTACCTCCTCTTTCATAACTATAGTTTTAGTGACTATGTTCCAGTTCTTTCAGAAAGTTTTCTTGAGAAAAAAGTCCAGATTTTCTGTTTTCGACTTGAGCCATCACACTAGTCATGCCCTAAGTTTGGGGTGTGACAGATACCATGAAAGAAAATAATATTAAGGGTAGGAAGTATTATTTTAAAGTTAAGTTATTTTGTTTCCCATCTTAGGATTAACATCCAACGGTGATTGATCATGAGTTCTTTGGTCACTAGGTGACCATGTGAACACTAATGCTCGAATACATAACAGAAGATAGAAAACTAGATAAGACAAAATCCAATTATTACACACTGCCTGATCATGCAACATATTAAATATTTGTCCCATACTTAGCACAGTTTGACGACGATCTATGACAGTTGACTCGAGCTGATCATGCAGCATAGTAAATATTTGTCTGTTTGTCCCATACTTAGCACAACTTGACGACGATCTATGAGAATGGACTCGATTGTTACCGAAAGCGTCATAGCACACGGTGACTTCAAAACATGTAGTGTGCAAGAGTTTCACTTGCACTCATCAATGTCTGAAAATAAACTTTAAGATAAAAAAACATGTTTGATTAAATCAATAATTCATATTTAAATATAAATGTAAGAAATATAGTGTAATTATTCGACATACATACCTTGACACGCATCTGAGAGGTATGGGTTTCCGCTATAACCTGACAAGCACCGGCATATATAAGCACCCCGATTAGTATCTATGCTCTTGCTAAACAAGCTGCATGCTGGACTGGTCGTGTTACATGTACTACTGCTGATATCCCAATTAACGACCATAGGAAGACGGGTTCTACTACTAAGATCATCTGAGTACTGGTCGTAGGAGAGGATACAAAGCGATCATTACCAGTAATGAATGTGTAACTGCAGGGGTATCTCATGTAGTACCACTCGGTCTCATTCTGATCAACGTCCACCTTGATGGTCAGGTTTCGCAACGCCTTAGGAATGGATATGCGACAACAATTAAGTCTTGAACAGCTGATGGTGCCCCGATCTCATTCGGATCGACGTCCACCTTGATGGTTAGGTTTTGCAACGTCTTAAGAATGGATATGCGACAGCAACCAAATCCTGAACAGTTGACGGTGCCCTCCTCCATAGCTGGTAGTCATGTAGGCTGTTATCACACTTGGAAGTGCAAAAACTGGTATATCTAAAACCCCATGGGTCGTTATTTGACTCATTTCTTTGATGCTTAGCATGTTCGTCCCTAAAAACAGCTATAGCACTAAACCCAACGCCAAAGAAGCTAATTCTGTACCTGAGATATTGTGACATGTGGAGGCAATTGAAGCTCGGTTTCCTTATCCATGAATCCTAGAGTCTGATCATGGCATGTCCAACTCACTTGTCTATTTTTATCTATCAAGTTCGGTTTTTAGGTTTTCGGTATTACCAACTCTACAACAACTAATTTTTTGTAATATAAAGTATAATAAAAATACTAAATTTTTCAGATATATAGTCATAAACTTTATATTCCTCTACTTATTATAGCTTTCTATTGTACATATAAAATCAAATTTTAGCTGCTTTTTATAAAACTAGGTTATTAGACCATCTTCAACTATACCATGTGTGTGTGTGTGTATATAGTATATTTAAGGGTAAAATATTGTATAGCCCTTGTTGGTTTAAAGTTGATATCTGTTTAGTCTTTATGATTTTATTTTAATCTGAATAATCCTTGAAGTCACTATTTTTCATCCAAATAGTCCTTATGGTTTTATTTTAATCTGAATAGTCCTTAAAGTCATGATTTTTCATTCAAATAGTACTTATAGCCTTCAACTGAGAAAATTGTTGGAATGACTATTTGGATGAAAAATCATGACTTTGAGAATTATTCAGATTAAAATAAAACCATAAGGACTAAACATATGTCAACTTTAAATCACAAGGACTAAACAAATTTCAATTCTATATTTAATAATGTTCATGCTATATATATATATAGCCCTTCTTAGCTACGGACGTCCGCACCAATGGTTTTGATGCGGATTTTCATTTTTGCACCACTTTTCGATCAAATTTCCCCATCTCCACCGTCTAGTATCTAGATAATATTGTGTAGATCATCTCTGCAAAATTTCAGCCAATTTGGTAATCGTTAAGGTCCTCAAACTCGAAAAACCAATGGACGGACTGAATTCTGTCAAACATGAACCGTTCATGTTTGTAACAGAAAGACGTCATTTTGAGGGCCTTAACGATTACCAAATTGGCTGAAATTTTGCAGAGATGATCTACACAATATTATCTAGATACTAGAGGGTGGAGATGAAGAAATTTGATCGAAAAGTGGTGCAAAAATGAAAATCCGCACCAAAACCATTGGTGCGAACGTCTGCAGCTGAGAAAAATCCTATATATATATATATAAATGAAAACTCCTACGTTATATAATGAAAAGTATAGTATATAAAGCTAATAGATAGTCGGTGATGAACACATTTTATATTATATTATTATATCTAATTTATGTGTTAGTTACTTGTCTTTAGTAGTTTGAGTTATTTAGTTTGTTTTTGTGTTCTTATAGATGTTGTCATAAATAAATAAAATGTTAAAGTTATGGAAGCAATTTACCTATTTTCATATAGTAAATTGAGTCTTTGTTTTAACATGAGTCTTTTTCCCTTTAATTAGATAACTAAGTGCAACATATGTCTTATTAGTTCCAATAGCATGTGCCTACAATTGGTGGAATGTTTTCCCATTGCATTAAGTGTGTTCCATTGAAAATATTTACCTCAGCCATCAATTGTTTAATTCACTCTACTCATTGATTCATAGGTACGTACATTCTATTGATTCAGATGGAAGAGATGCATGAAGAATTTGTCAAAGACAACATACCATGAAAGAAGGTGGCAAAGAATCAAGCATGCATGATTTTAGGAACTAAATCTCATTCCTTCAAAGTTTGTGTACGTACTCTTGCACATGAAAAATGAGAGAAACAAATGTGTTGTAGATGAAAAGGAATTGATGTTTGAAAGCATTTATGTGTGAAGAAAAATGTTGTCATCAAGCATGAGAAGGTTGAAGGGATAAAAGTCATATTCACATGAAAATGGAGTTGGAATGGAGATCTATGTTGCCCTATAAATAGATGTTGTTGGAAGTGATAAGGAGGGGGAGAGAATGGAGAATTAGACACATTTGTGCTCTTTGTTCCTCCTTTTCTTTAGCTACTTTTTGTATGATGTTTTGTATTGTTTTAAGTATGTTTTCAATTTGTAATATGTCTTGCTAATTTCCTTAACTAAGGTTAAGGAGGAAACCACATTATGAAATAAGTTTATTTTAATTATCTATCGATTCTCATAGTTATGTTACTCATGCCTATGACTCTTGCTTCAAAATGCATTAATAAAATCTTTGTTCCTTTCACCTCTAATGTCATGCATTTTTGGTAGTTTGGAAGTCATTTTTATTAATCCATGCTTGGCTTTGTAAAATATTTAATATGAACTCCTTTGATCTCTTGTCATTCAAATGAGCTTGTTTCGCATTTGATGTTTTGTAAACACTTTGATCTTTTGTAGTTTCAATAAGTTTGTGTACATGTGATGCTTTGGTGTTCATAATTAAGAAGCGAAGAAGAGTCTACTTTAGATATATTTCATGTGTGCTTCATTGTTAAATCTTGAGAAAGCAGTAGATTGATTTCTAGATTGCTACTCCTAATTCGGGAATTGGTAGGTAATATATATTAAGAGACTGATTGAGTAATGTGGTGGAATCTGATGCCTTAGTTACTTCGTCATCAAGGTAATCTTTATCTATTTTATTTGTTTTAGCTACTTCACCATCAACTTTCATTCAACTAGGTTAGTGTTAAATTAATTTGGATTCGATTAGTTTTTCCTATTTTCATACATTCCCTGTGGGTTTGACCTCGCTCTTGCATATCTGTGCTGCAACTGATTCGTGCGCTTGCGAGTAACATTTTAAAACACATCAGTCGGTATATTAAGTATTTACATAAATCAAACCAACTTTTTTCGTAATTTTTGATTTTAGTTTATCGGTCTCGGTATCCTATCGGTCGATTTGTTTTAACATCTAGTATGTAATTGCTGAATTGTCATACTTTTTGGCTTTTGGATATTAAGTGAATCAATAGGATTCGCAATCAAGGACAAACAAGGATGATGGGTAGTAGGGACGGATCATTGACAAGGGCTGAGGATAAGACATACTAACAACATATGAAAGTGGTAGTGTTGGCTAAGTCGAGCATCTCCAATAGTGAGATTCATAAATTGATATATTTAGCAAAAATTTTAAAATTTAGGTATCGATTTAACAATGTTGCTTCATCAGTAATTGTTATTTATTATGTTTTAACAAATTGTAAAGTGACATGTACGTGGACAAGAGAGGAGATAGAAGATTTAATTATTACTTTAGTTATACATGGATCATTGATAAATTTGTCAATTTCATTTAGCAATTATCAAATTTAGCAATTATCAAATTTAGCAATGGTGTATGTATTCTGTTAAAGCATCAATTTACCTCAAAAATTGACAAATTTCACTTTCAGCAACACTACTGGAGATGTCAATTTGCCAAGAAAGGTTCGAATCCCGCTGGCCTCAATTGCTCTGAGGTTTTTTAGGTGAATTTCGAGCCCTCAGAAAATACCAAAATCAATCACCGATGATGTGCATAATACTACGTAGCAGAAGATAAAAAACTAGATAAGACAAAATTCAATTATTACACACTCTTGATCATGCAACATAGTAAATATATGTCCCATACTTAGCACAGCTTGACGATGGTCTATAACAGTGGACTCGATTGTTACCGAAAGCGTCATAGCACACGGTGACTTCAAGAAGAGTCAAAACACTTGTGTGCAAGGGTTTCGTTTGCACTCATCAATCTCTGAAAATAAACCATAAGATAAAAAAACACCTTTGATTAAATCAATAATTCATATTTAAATATTAATGTAAGAAATATAGTGTAATTATTCGACATACATACCTTGACATGCATCTGAGAGGTATGAGTTCCCGCTGTAACCCAACAAGCACTGACATATAGTGTATGCTTAAACCTTTCTTTAAATAGCACAATCTACATTCTCTGGATCCGCCTGTGTATTTCTATTAAGACTATCACTTGGTCTGTTCAAATCGGTTATAGGTATTACCAACTTCAAAACCAAAGCTTTTGGTTTAAGATTTGAGCTACCAATTACCAACTAAAGTTTTCGGTATCTAATTTTATCAACTAAGTTCAGTTCATTCGGTTTTCGGGATTATCAACTAGCTCTACAACAACTAATTCTTTGTAATATAAAATATAATTTTTCAGATATATAGTCATAAACTTTGTATTTCTCTACCTATTATAGATTTCTATTGTGTACATATGAAATCAAATTTTAGCTATTTTTCATAAACTAGCTCTACAACAACTAATTCTTTGTAATATAAAGTATAATGAAAAATACTAGATTTTTCAGATATATAGTCATAAACTTTGTATTTCTCTACCTATTATAGCTTTCTATTGTGTACATATGAAATCAAATTTTAGCTATTTTTCATAAACTAGGTTATTAGACCATCTTTTTCCAAGTTGTGTGTAGTACATGTACCATTAATATATATAGTATATGTAATAATGTATAATATATATATATAGTATATATATACACAATCCTTTTCAAATGCGGACGTCCGTTTCTTTCTAAAACTACGGATTTGAAACGCTGGCCTTTGGATGTCATTAATTGAACCACAACGGCTGAGATTAAACCAATGCCAAAACGGGTCTTTTAATGTAAATACGGGCGGGTTCAATCTTGTATTATACCCGGGTCAAAAATAAGTGCGCCAGAAACTCGCGCGCGCTCTTCTTATTCGGCTCTAGAATTCTCGCTCTTTTCATACCCTTTATCTCTAAACTTATGAGATTTTATGTTGCTTCTGAAGAGGGACAGAGAAAATCATTGCTGGACATGGTTTTGAAGACAAAAGCTTCATAATTCAGGTATAGATTATTGTCCCTATCTCTTCGATGTCTGGTTTCAATGATGATGGAGCCTTTAATCTTCATTAGCTTTTGGATGATTATGAATAAGGTATGATAAAAATATAATTGTTTCAATCATATATGGCTGCGACTTGTAAGAGGGTATAATATTTATGATTATTTCAACCAAACACAGTAGTCTGGCAACTTTGGTTTTTGTATTAGTATTTAGTATTGTCCAACATACGTGGGTTCTTTGTATATATATGTATTGATGGTGTGGAATACATACATGTCAGGGAGCATTATTCTTTTTGATGAGTTGTCTGGGAGCATTTTTGTTTCAGTAATATATGGATTTTCTGTTTTGAAGTCTTTGCTGAATTGATGTTGTTGCAGTGGATTCTCTGTGTGATTTTCCAAATTGTAAAGTTCAATTCTTGTGGTTTGATTGATTTACAATGAATAATATAGGGCGGAGACTTTTAAACTTAACCAACTGAAACATCATTGAGTTTTTTCTTCTTCTTTTTTTTTTTGTACTTTTTTTAGAGAGGACAATCACAATATGTAATTTTCTTCGAAACATTTTCTTTCCAACACATACGTAGTTAAATAGTGAAAAATTGTTCATTCTCGTTTTGTTCTGCAGTAGTTATGCTTAAGAAAAATCAATAAATTAAAGTAGGGAACTATTTAGTCATTTTATTGTCATGTTAATCGTGGAAACGATTTAGTTTATGGTTTAATAATAAGTTTTCGAAAACGAGGAAATCACAGTCGTCAGATACCAATCGTCATATCTTGACATGTGTCTAAAGAAGAGTAATTTCTTGAAGAAGTTCGAAAGGGCAAGTCACAATGTGACTCGCATTTATTACAAGCTAGTACCTACCTGTTTCTGCAAGAACCCGTAGGCTATGCGGAACCACAATGAAACTTAATCATACGCACAAAGACAATATTTATAGTGGTTCACCATGCCATCGGTGGGCATAGCTACGTCCACTTGAATCTACTATAATGGCCAATAGGCCTTTGGTGTTACAAGAGCATCCATCAATCCCGCCCGAGAGGTATGGGGGAGAGAGTGGGGATGAGTCAAAAGACAAAAGATCATTTTCTACATAGGGGGAGCCTTCCTTTTATAGATAAGGAAGATTCCCTTTTGTTATACATTTCCGATGTGGGGCAATTATGCATTTATCTTATCATGGTGCCTTCTTGTGGAGCTTGGAGGAGTACCTTCCCGATGTGGTACCGATGATCTTTCACCACGGCGAGGTAGCCCGGACGTCGGTCTACAAGTTTCATGACTGGTCTATGGGTGGAGAAGGTAGTTTACTGACTACCGATTACACTACCCTTCCTAGGATCAAAGTAAGATAAAGTAACTTGGTGATCACGCATAAGTTAGCTTGCTTGATACTCATAAACTAAAAACCCACTTAAATCATCTCCCACTTAGACCATCCGTGTTTAGACTATTTTCTAAACACCCACTTTGCCCTTACCTTCTTTCGGTAAGTAAGGTAAAGTAACTTGGTAAATTGATGATAACAATAAACTAGCTTGCTTGATACGCACAAGCTAAGCTAGCTTGTTTGGTATACAAACTTTCTATATAATATTATGACAACCCAAAATATGTGGACATCCCTTACCTTCTCTCCTTAGGAAAAGAAGCCCTTACCTTCTCTCCCTAGGAAAAGAAGCCCTCACAATAAGAAAAGAAAACCAGAAAGCCCTCACACAACTCCGCAGTCGCGGCTCTTCCCCTCAATTCCATTCATGTCAAATTTGAACCATCAATCAATGGCTGATACCCGAAAGCTCCGAAACATCTGCATCCTGGCCCACGTCCGACCACGGGAAGACCACCCTCTGGGACCACCTAATCTCCGGCTCCGACAGTGGCATCATCCACCCCAAACTCGCTGGCCGCCTCCGCTACATGGACTCCCTCGTCGAGGAGCAACGCCGCGCCATCACCATGAAAAGCTCCTCCATCGCTCTCCACCATAACGGCCACTCCGTCACCGTCGTCGACTCCCCGGGCCATATTGACTTCTGCAGCGAAGTCTCCACCCCCGCCAGCCTCAGCGACGACGCGTTGATCCTAGTCGACGCCGTCGAGGGCGTCCAGGTCCAAACGCAGGCCGTCTTGCGCCAGGCCTGGATCGAGAAACTCAAGCCGTGCTTGGTGATCAACAAGATGGATAGGTTGATATCCGAGCTCAAGATGAGCCCTAGTGACGCGTATGATAGGTTGGTGAGTATTTTAAATGAGGCTAATAACATTGTTAGTGGTTTTAAATCTGTGAAATACTTGAATGATTTGGATGGCGCCAACGACGTGGCGTTTGAGGAGATTGAGGATGATGAGGACCTCATGTTTCAGCCAGAGAAGGGAAATGTGGCTTTTGTGTGTGCTTTGGATGGTTGGGGGTTCACTGTTTTGCAATTTGGCGAGATTAATAGGAAAAAATTGAGGTGGAGACCGTGGAGTACGAATACATTGTAGAAGGCTTTATTTTAATCACAAGGAGAAGATGATTGTGGGGGAGAAGGGTGTGGCTGGTTTGAAGAAGGCTCGGCCGATATTTGTTGAGTTTGTGCTTGAGCCTGTTTGGAGTGTGTACCAGGCAGCTTTGAAGGAGAGGGAGGAGGCCCAATTGATGGTTGAGAAAGTGATCAAAACGTTTAGTTTGCCTATACCGCCCAGGGATTTGAAAGGTGATTTCAAGGGTATGGTTAAGTCTGTGATGAGTAGTTGGCTTCCTCTGCATGAGGGTATCTTGTCGATGGTTATTAGGTGTATGCCTCACCCGATTGCAGCACAGTCGTATAGGATTTCGCGGTACTTCCAAAGAGAGCTGAGGTTGATTCTAGTGGGACGGAGCTGGTGAGGAGATCAGTTGATGTAAGTTTCTGCATTTCATAAACATTCAATATACAAATATCCTATGACAGATTCTAGATCAAATGTAAATATGTTTGAAATACTAACTTGGTATATTTGAGTTCATATCCATTTCTGTTCTTCTTCTAAATTCACACTTAATACTCTATTGCTTGATGGGACAATATATAGGAGTGTGTCTGTGCTCTAGAAGGGATCAGAATGACAGCAGTTGTATTTCAACTACTTTTGATAGTTCCATGATAGTTTCTTCCATCAAGAAACTGTCAAGATAACTTATTGTCTTAATTCAATTCTTGTCTTAACAACTTATGTTTTGAATTTGAATTCTTAACAGATGTCATTACACATAAACTTATTCGATAATAAACTTTATATGTATGTGTAACTACTGTATAATACATGCTTATATAGTTCATGAGTTTGTTTATAAATAGGCTGTATATAATGCTAGTTCTAAATGCAGCAGAGATGCTAGGTTAATTTTACAATCTCCCACTGAACTAGAATTATATAAAGCACCACTCATAATCAAACTCTTCTAAAATTTCGCACATGAACCTTATGTATCATCTGTTTTCAAAATCCTGTCAATTAAATCTATCTACGATATATGGACCATGAGAGAATTTGATATATTTGAAAAATTATCAATCTCTCACAATCACAGTATAGTAAATCGAATTACATGGACTACCATAAATATGGTTATGCTTGATCTGTAGTAATCGAAGTCAAGCACAATGATCCTGATGGCTTAAGTTTTACTGCATACTGATATGAAATATAAAACTTGAGTGTATACACATAATGAAATTATGCAGTAACTCTATGAATAAATTTAAAATTCATCAAATGAAACTTTTAATGAATGTTAAAACAACTAACAACAGCAAATACTTATATACTGCAACATATCAATGTTTTACAGTAAATTGCATTGCTAATCATCAAAACTACTGAGAACTCCCATATGTTTGACATGATCTGCAAACACTGAAACTGGCAATGTTTTAGTTAATGGATCTGCTAGCTGCTCCCTTGTACCAATCTCAACTACTTCAATCTCATTGTCTCTTACACTTTCTCTTACTGAGAAATACTTCACATCAATATTCCTAGAAGCAGATGTCCTCTTATTGTTCTTTGAGAAAAATACGGCTGCTGCATTATCACAGTGAACAACCATAGGCCTTTCAATTGAATCCACAACCTTCATTCTGGAAATAAAATTCCTTAACCAAAGAGCATGACCTGTTGCTTCAAAGATTGCTACATATTCTGCTTGAAAAGTTGAAGTAGCAGTCAAGGATTGCTTGTTAGTTCTCCATGATATTGTTCCTCCTGCCAACATATAAATGTATCCAGAAGTAGACTTCAAATCATCAAAATCTTGTTTGTATGAAGCATCTGTGTAACATTCCACTTGTAATTCTTGATCTTCAATTCTCTTATACACCAACATATGATCTCTTGTACCCATTAGATACCTCATCACCTTCTTTCCTGCTATCCAGTGTTCTTGTCCGGCATTCGACTGATATCTGGAAAGCATATTAACTGCAAAACTTATATCTGGCCTTGTGCACACTTGTGCATACATAAGACTTCCAACCAAGCTTGCATATGGTACATTCTCCATGTTCTTTCTCTCCAAATTGTTCTGTGGACACTGCCCTTTGTGTAGTTTATCACCCTTAGACATAGGTGAATTCCCTGATCTACATTTCTACATTCCAAACCTTTTCAAGATCTTCTCAATATAATTCTTTTGTGACAGTCCCAACATGTTTCTGCTTCTATCTCTACTAATTTCAATTCCAAGTACAAAATGCGCTTCCCCCATGTCCTTCATGTCGAAACTTTTCATCAAAAAATCCTTAGTAGCTTTCAGCAGACCCACATCATTGCATGCTAATAAAATGTCATCAACATATAGCACCAGAAACACAAAATTACTCCCACTGATCTTGCAATACACACACTCATCCAATTTTTTTTCTTCAAATCCAAAACCAGTAATCACTGAATCAAACTTTAAATACCATTGCCTGGATGCTTGTTTCAAGCCATAAATTGACTTTTGTAATTTGCAGACCTTCTTTTCATCCTCAACAAAACCATCAGGCTGCAACATGTATATGTCTTCTTTTAAATCCCCATTTAAAAATGCTGTCTTAACATCCATCTGATGTAACTCAAGATCATAGTGTGCAACTAATGCCATCATCACCCTAAAAGCATCTTTGGTGGAAACCGGGGAAAAAGTTTCATTGTAGTCTATTCCTTCCTTCTGATTGTATCCTTTTGCCACAAGTCTGGCTTTATATCTTTCTATCTTGCCTTCTGCATCTCTTTTGGTTTTGTAAACCCACTTGCATCCAATTGGCTTCATCTCCTTAGTTCTATCAATCAAGGTCCAAACTCCATTTTGTGACATACTCAAAAGTTCATCCTCCATTGCTAGCTTCCACTTGTGACTATTTTCTGATTGCATAGCCTCATTGAGTGTAGTTGGATCAGTTTCTTCCCCCAAATCAAATTCAACAGCAGTATTAAACACATAATAATCACTGGAAATTGCTGATTTTCTTTCTCTTTGGGACCTCCTTAAAACTGGTGCATTTTGAACAACATCATTTTCCTGTGGGACATTTTCTGCTATTGTTTGTTCTTCTACAATTTCATTTTGATGCTCCTCAATAATAGTTTCTGGTATTGGTACTGCTGAAATTTGATTTTCAACAACTACATCTTTTTCTGTCAACGCACTGCTAATGATGCTTCCGGCAGCTTGAGTAATTTCTGGAAAAATAAACCATTCCTCCATGTTTAAGTATGGCTTTTCCACTTCTCTAGCCATCCCTGGATCTCCAATCTGATCAAAAACTTCATCAAGAAAAGTGGCTCTATGAGTTTCAAAAATCCTGTTGAATCTTGTATGATCATAGAACCTGTAGCCTTTTGATTTCTCTGAGTAACCAATGAAATAAGCACTGATGGATTTCGATTCTAGCTTGTCATTGTCACCATTATAAACTCTTGCTTCTGCTTTGCAGCCCCAAACATGCAAATGATTTAAGCTTGGCTTGTAACCATACCAATTTTCAAAAGGAGTGTTGACAACTGCAGTACTTGGTAGCCTATTGCAAATGTAATTTGCTGTTTTTAAGACTTCTCCCCATAAGAATCTTGGCAAACCTGATCTGCAAAACATACTTCTTACCATATTCATGAGAGTTCTATTTCTTCTCTCACATACACCATTATGCTGTGGTATATATGGTGTGCTATATTGAGCAACAATGCCACATTGTTCTAAATATATAGCAAATGGACCCTTATGTTGCCCCTTTTCTGAGTATCTTCCAAAGTACTCTCCACCTCGATCTGATCTCACAACCTTAATTAGCTTTTCTATTTGTCTTTCCACTTCAGTTTTGAAAATTTTGAAAACATCTAACACTCGTGACTTTTCTGAAATTAAGTAAATGAAACAAAACCTGGAAAAATTATCTATGAATGTCAAAAAATAAGAATTTCCACAAATCGTTTGCACAGGAAAAGGACCACATACATCTGTATGAATTAACTCTAATAAAACAGTAGCCCTTTTTGAATGAAAATTCCTTTGATTAGTCATTTTTCCTTTCAAACAGTCTATGCATGTATTAAAATCAGCAAAGTCTAATGAAGGTAGGATATTTTGTTTCACTAACTCTTGCAATCTAGGCTTAGATGCATGTCCTAACTTATTGTGCCACAAACAAGAGGATTTCTCCTGTTCAAACTTTCTTTTGACACCTACTGTATTTGAAATACTGAAAATTTCAGGACCCTTAATTCACAATAGGAATGCAATTTACATGCCAATAACCATCGATTAAATTAGCATCTCCAAAACAACATGAATCTTTATAATAAAACATACTTTTATTATTGCTAAAGTCATAACCATCATTCAATACAAATTGAGAACCAGATATTAGGTTTCTCTTTATTGAGGGAATACAATACACATTATCTAATAATAATTCGAACTTATTCCTAAACAACAATTTCACACATCCTACAGCTTGAACTGCCACCCTTTGTCCATTTGAAGCACAGACTCTTGTTTCATTCTTTCTTGGGATTGTTTGACTGTATAATCCCTGCACAAAATTCACAATATTAATGGGTGAGCCAGTATCAAAACCAAGAATTTTTATTGACACATGCATGAGACTAATGAAAAGATTGATTTTAACAGAAAAGTACCTTTCTTGTTCAACCAGTTCTTGAAACCATCACAATCCTTTTTGAAATGTCCAGGCTTCTTACAAAAGAAGCATTTCATTGGACCATTAGTTTTGTGTGGCTTCCCTTTATTTGCATCATGTTTCACACCAGAACTTGAAGCACCATCTTTATTGCCAAAGTTCTTTTTGCCAAAATACTTTTTACCTTTGCCATCCTTGTTCTTTGGTTTGGCAATGTAGTTAACATCAACCTCCTTTCCCCTCTTCGCTCTATCCTCTTCTTCCTGCACACAAATGGAGATAAGTTCATTAACACTCCACTTTTCCTTCTGTGTGTTGTAGAGGCTCTTCAGATGGCTATACTCATCTGGGAAAGAGTTCAGCAACAGGAACACCAGAAAAGGTTCCTCAATGTTCATCTTCAGCCCTTTCAGTTTCTCTGCAATGTCAGCCCCTTTCATTATATATTCTCTGATGCTTCCTCCATTATACTTCAGACCAGTCAACTTGTTCATAAGCCTCCCTATTTCAGCCTTGTTGGAGACCTTGTATTTTTCAGCAATTGAGTTCATGTATTCCTTTGCATATTCGGAATCTGGTATGCTTCCCATCACAGAGCTATTCATGCTCTTTTTGATACAGATCAGTGCCATCTTATTGTGCCTTTGCCAATTGAAATACTTCTCCTTCACTTCCTTTCCAGCATTTGCAGCAGGTTCAACAGGTGGATCTTCCTTGAGCACATGGTCAAAATCCAAAATTGCCAAACTGAGTTCAATGTCACCTCTCCATTTCTGATAATTGAATCCATTGAGGAGTTCAATCTAACTGATACTCATGGGAAAGTGCATGTCTGTAATGAAGTTTCAATCTTAAGTCAGTCATTTTGATAAAACTATATTTGCATATATACATAGATAAAGCTTCCAGTTCTTCCGAAATACCAGAAAAGTTTATATATAGTTGCATATCCCAATGTCAATTCATATAGAAATAACACTATGAAGAAGTCATATATATAGATAAAATTAGCATAACATTTGCTGTATGTGAGATTCACATCCTTATGCATTTATCTTTAGTGCAATGCTTATAGATATCTGATATGTATAACTTAAAACATGAATCTTGGTTCAAAAATATAACTGCTATGGAAGTTAAAATTTTATTCCAAAATTTCATGTTGTATACAGGTTCTTTCTAAAGTACTAAAACATCACATATATTTCAGCCAATATGTCAGCATTGAAGATATATATGAGTTACAGAATGTATCAGTAGAAAGAAGATTTAGTACTAATATGTATATCAGTTCATACATGGCTACTATGGCAGCATTATGTAATTATAAAATACATATCAGTTTGATGGAACAACATACATTCATGTGTAAACATGTGAATAACAGAAATTGAAATCTATTTAATCATAAATAGAAAACTATAATTTTCAATAAGAGACATCACATGAACTTTCAGTTTCAGGTTATGAAATTCTACGGATATGCATGTTATTTCCCAGGATACAAAAACGAATTTCAACAAACACAAATACACCAATCTAGCATCTGAGCATAGTAGCTCTGATACCAATTGTAAGTTTCTGCATTTCATAAATATTCAATATACTAATATCCTATGACAGATTCTAGATCAAATGTAAATATGTTTGAAATACGAACTTGGTAGATTTGAGTTCATATCCATTTTTGTTCTTTTTCTAGATTCACACTTAATACTCTATTGCTTGATGCGACAATATATAGGAGTGTGTCTGTGCTCTAGAAGGGATCAGAATGGCAGCAGTTGTATTTCAACTACTTTTGACAGTTCCATGACAGTTTCTTCCATCAAGAACAGTTTCTTCCATCAAGAAACTATAAAGATAACTTCTTGTCTAAATCCAATTCTTGTCTTAACAACCTACATTTTGAATTTGAATTCTTAACAGATGTCATTACACATAAACTTATTCGATAATAAACTTTATATGTATGTGTAACTACTGTATAATACATGCTTATATAGTTCATGAGTTTGTTTATAAATAGGCTGTATATAATGCTAGTTCTAAATGCAGCAGAGCTGCTAGGTTAATTTCGAAGTTGAAGCTTGCGATTCTAGGCCTGAAGCTCCTTGTGTTGCTTTTGTTTCCAAAATGTTTCCTGTCTCTACGAAAACACTTCCGGGGTATGAATTAGACGGGCAAGTTTTGGATAAATCATCTGATGAGGGTGAATTGGATGAGTGTTTACTTGCATTTGCAAGGATTTATAGTGGGGTTCTTCGTCCCGGTGAAAAAATTTATGTGCTTTCAGATTTATATGATCTCTCAAGGGAAATCAATGCAGAAGCATATTGAGGTGGCCAAGTTGCATTCTCTGTATCTAATGATGGGCCAAGATTTACAGCATGTACTAGAGGCGCAGGCAGGGGATATTGTGGCAATCCAAGGCCTTAGGCATCATATATCTAAAACAGCAACACTTTCATCAACAAAGAATTGTTGGCCTTTCTCCAGTTTGTCATTCCAGGTTTCTCCTACTCTAAAAGTTGCAATTGAGGCATATGATCATGCAGATATGGATGCATTGAAGGAAGGGGTGACCCCTTCCTTCGTAGAACAATGGCTGCTGAACAAGGCAGACCCTTTCGTAGAGGTCACGCCTTCTGATAGATTTGGAGAACATTTTTTGTCTGCTGCAAGAGAAGTACATCTTGAAAGATGCATAAAAGATTTGAAAGATAGATTTGCAAGGGTAGGCTTTTCAGTGTCTAAGCCTCTTGTGTCTTTTAAAGAGACCATTTTGGGAGGCGAATGCAAACTTGAGAATTTAAAATCCTTTGTTGCCAGTTCAGAATATGTTGTAAAGCAACACAAGATGGAAGATGCGTTGTTCGGGTGAAGGTTCTGAAACTCCCACCTTCTCTAACTAAGGTGATTCATGAAAGTTCCGATATTCTAGCAGATATCCTTGCAGGCAAGGCTGAAGAGGATGTAAATCCAATTGAAACACTAAGGAAACATATGATGGAAGCCGTGGAGAGTGATATTTTGTCTGAGAAATGTAAATTGAAGTGGCAAAAACTTCTTAAAAGGATCTGGGCTCGCCTTGTTGGCCCTAACATCCTACTTACTCCAGAAATAAAAGGACAGGGTACTACCGACTCCTCTGTGTTCATCCGCGGCTCCTCTCATGTTTCTGAGAAATTAGGACTGGTGGATGCTTCTGACAATGAGAATGCAGCTGCTGAGACATCTTCAGAAGTAACTGAAGCACTGTATGATGAAGCAAAGAACCTTCAGAGTAGCGTTTTTTCTGGGTTTCAAAAGGCTGCACCTGGACCTTTATGTGACGAGCCTATGTGGGGTTTTGCATTTTTGGTTGAAGCTTACATTTCACCATTAGCTGCGCATTCTAATAATTCGAATACCACACACCAGTTGACGACAACTGTTAAAGATGAGTGTAGAGCAGCTGTGCTTCAAAAGCAACCACGGCTTGTGGAAGCTATGTACTTTTTTGAGTTGATTGCGCCAACTGAACAATTGTGTAATATGTATGCTGCGCTTGGACGAAGGCGGACCAAAGTTTTAAAGGAAGAAATGCAGGAAGGCTCCACATTGCGCACTGTACATGCCTATGTGCCAGAATCTGAAAGCTTTGGTTTTGCGGATGATCTTAGAAGATGGACTGCTGGAGCTGCAAATGCTCGTATTGTGCTCAGCCACTGGGAAGCACTTGTACCAAAAACGGATGAGGAGAGAGAAGAGTTTGGCGACAGTTCTAGTGTGCCTCCAAATACAGCTAGGAAACTGTTAAACGCTGTAAGAAAGCAGAAAGGTCTTTCTGTGGAGGAGAAAGTAGTGCAGCACGTGACAAAGCAAAGGACTTTGGCTCGTAAAGTGTAGGCAGGCAAGGTAGTATATTGGTAGTTGATATTGTTGATGAGTCAAATGTAGTGTAGAACATTTAGGGGACAGTGCTTTGCTCCTTTTGTGGAAGGTATCTGTAATGCTCTTGTTATGTATTATTCTGAACTCCAGTTCCTGCTATAGTTGGATGATGAAATGCAAATAGAGTATTAGCTATGATTGGACTTTGTGACTTGACATTCAATTTCCATGACAATTACATCATAAACTTGTAATTGCTCAGCTACGATACTTCCAAGGCATACGAATATCATGGCTTAATTTTTCCGAAGTAATCTCATTTGATTGCCTTCTTACAGCATTTGATTTTTCTTTTAGATTCTTGAGAAGGTTAAACAAGCATATGACTTCCCTACAAATCTATACAGGTGAGCTCGCATCCTTGTTCATCTTTCAGAGGCCTATGTCCAGCAAGCAAAATTGAACCAGTCATAAGTTGTTTTCTCATATTTATCCATGCTGTTTTCTTTTCCAAATTCCTGCATTTTCTACCAGCAAATATTTACATAAAGAAAAATAAATATATTGAAAAGGACTTGATATACCAATATATCTCACTTGTGAAATATGATGACAGACAGATCATCTAGTTGCAGCAGCCAAAACTGGAAAGATTGTCAATATTAAGAAGGGTTAATTCTGTGCTCCTTCTGTGAGTAATTCTATCTCTTTCTCTCTCTAGTTCAATTTTAAGTGAACCAATCTCATTTAAAACATATCTACACATATGCATCTGGTATTTATAATTAAGTTTTACATATCTGTAGGTCAAGTAAATTCTGATGAGAAGGTTAGACCGGCAGAAAATTCAAATGTGATAGTTTGCTAGAGGGGAACTATGTTTGGTTATAGCAAGTCATCCGTGTATTGTTATATAGTGCAATGGTTAGGTCCAATTAATAACATGTTTGAGCTTTTCTCAAGATTCCAGTGCATCATTGTAGTGTTCCGGGCGGAAGAAATCTTTAACAAGACCACTGGTCTGCTTCTCCGCCCATGACTTTACTTCACACCGGGGGTGTGGTGATAGTCGTTGCAGAAGTTGGAGTTATGGTGATGCGAGTGCCAAAGATTTGGTTTAAGGTGGTAGTGCCAAAAGTTGGGGTACTAGTAGTGCCAAAAGAGATTTGTTGATGGTTAAATTGTGGCAGCTTGGGGGTTATAGCAGTAGTAGTACATGGTTCTTTTTTGGATAGGTCCTTAAAAGAGAAGCTGTCAACGGTTGGTGCTGAAAGGAGAAGGTGCCAACAGTTGGCTTAATAGGATTGTAGAAATTAGCATAACCTCTTATTTGGAGAAGGATGTTTGGACCCAGGAGCATTTGAGATAGACTCGAATAGACCGTCTTATACGCTTTGGAGCGTAAAGAAGATGAAGCAGAATCAGTCTTGATAGACGATTTTTTTCTTAACTATAGCTCCAGGTTCCACAAACTTCTCTACTCCGGAAAACATCACACAAAAAGAGCAAAGAAGTGAAAGAACTGAAAGAAGACCACGTGAAGCAGAAAACAAGATGTTAAGAAGGGAGGTTGTGAACCCAGTCCAGGGAGTCAGGGAGAGCCAATGACGCAACACACTTGGGTGCAGTGTTCACTTCCCTACTTTGTCATCTATTTGAAGCCTCAAATCAATCTTTGCTGAACTATTAGCTTTCACTATGATACCTAATAGCACAAAGAAATATCATTTCCGCCACCAAGGCTTTCAGTGACGCATTCATCATAATTAAACAACAAACTGTGTGCACAGACGAGACGACATTTTTGGCACATGTAGTCCAAGGATAGTCAACTAAGCAAGAGATGTGCTACTTAAGAGAAACATTAGCTAGATCTCAGTTTGTTGGTTTGAACTTCAAATTTGAAACCTGATATGGTATCAAAGATAATATATATTAGAAAGTAGAAACAATTGCTATTGTGTGAGTTCTAAATTGAAAGCGATATATGAACTGGCTCTTATGACTTCTGCTTTCATTATGGCAAAGCCATCAGACCCTTTGTCATAACTGGAAGATGTGACAATCCCTGTAACCAACAAACTGGTGACTGTGCCAAGGCTGATATTGAATCTTCATATGCTTGTTCGTCAGCCATATATAATCCAGCACTCCACTGACTGCAAGCATAAAATTGTAAATAAGCAGCTGCATTAGCATCCTACATATATACAGCTTAGTTTTATCAGAGCCAATGATTTAGTATATATAAAAAAAGGACAGATGTTCTCTTTACAAGTTGTTTGGAAGAGCATGCTTGATAGTGCTGAAGTAAATTCTTTTCTCCTTTTACAACAGATGAAGTTACTGCTGGCATCATTTGAATAACCTGGCGCATACATAAATGTCGACCCAATTCAATTTTACAGCATTCCTATGTTCTCATTTACATTTTGTTTACGGTTTTCCAAGTTCTGACACATTAGTTGATGAATATGTAGACAATTTCATCCTAACAAGGAAGAAACTTAAATGGCACAGAATTGTTGAATCATGCTAGCTACAAGGAAACGAGAATGCACATTTGAAAAGCATTTAGAACCTGAACAGTAAATTGTGAAATTTAAGAAATTCCAATTTGATAACATTAACTGAATTGTAAAGATTGGATACAGGGCACAACCTCATAGTACACTGCAAAACTAGCTGCTACCATGGAGTTGGTGCAGCATCAAACACCAATCGGAACTCAAAGCTACCCAAAAGATCATACATCCTGCACATCAAGTTCCCCTTCATACACACTCATCAGATTAGGCACTTGGCTGAGATATCTGGTCACAAACCTCTCCAAGAATCGCTTCTCTGCCGGCAGCACTGCATAAGCCAGACTCATGTTTTCATCTACCAATCCTTTCTTCATCAAAACTTTGACAACTGAACACCTCGGGATGATCCTATTCTCCAAACTGAAACACAAAATGACAGGGAATGTGGGAATCATTGCTGCAGGCCATCCCATCTTATTCACCAGAAAATCCATCGTCTTCATAAGTTTCTTCTCAGACAAAATCATACACTGAGGGCTCTTCCTAAAAGCAGAGAGAACATCATCATCAGACCAACCCCAACATTTTTTGTAAATCTCTCGATTTCGATTCCATATGGCCCTATAGCTCTTCCCACACAACGCCCTCAATGCTACAACAAAAGTTGACTTCTTCAAATCAAATCCCATACCCCTAATCTCATCTATCACCTGAGCAACGTCCTCATGATTATGCATCAACACTTGAGTGTCATGAGCAACCAACAGAGACATGCATGCTCTGGGCATACCCAACCCTCTCAAAAGCTCAATGTTAGGCATCACATTCCTTGAATGATTCTCCAAGAACAACCAAGACCTGCGCTTCAAAACGGCCACAACATTCTCCTCCGAAATCAAACTCCTGAGCAAATTGTAAGACGGCACAATCTGATTCTCCAAGCTTCTTGACAGAAGTTGTGGATTAAAAGTCAACACTCTAGCAAGGTCCACCCTTGAGAGCCCAAGAGAGCTGAAAAATTCAATCTTGGGCGCAAGGGTCTTCTCAGGATCAGCAACAAGGACTCTTGGGTATGATTTAACCACCCTTAAGATCTGGGTTTCAGATAACCCATGGCTGCTCAGAAGAGCCAAAACAGAGTCTGCTTTTGGGGATTGCAGCTCCACCTTGGTGGCTGCCAGCTTTGCTTCTTCTGGGGACAACCCACATGATTTTATGAGGTAATTGACTGTGAAACTCGCTTTGTTTGAGCTTTCTGAGCTGATGGGTCTTCTGTGATTCTGAGGAGAGACATCGGAGGGTTTTAGAATTCCAAGACCCAAACTTTGGGTCCTGGAAGAAACCAATCTGCATAAAACAATTGGGTACCCTAATCTGAGAGCCACCGCCATTTGAGATGATCAAGCTTCAATCTTGACTGCTGATTCTAAAACCCTAGTGTCTCACCTTATCTGGGGTTTTAGTAAAGTTGCCACCTTTACAGTGTTTTTCGGTCCAATAAGAAAACTGCATTATCTTTTATGTCACGCGCAAGTTGTCACGCGCCACTGTGGTGCGAGGGCACCAACCTGGCAGTTGGGGCTGGGACCCGAGTCAGTAGATGGGGCCGGCGCGTGAGCCCAGTAGGGCGGGGACAGTGTTTCAATTTGTGACACTATTTTTACAGAGGGAGGGGTTACAATGATGATGAAGGTAAAAGAAAAACTGGAGTGCAAAAGGGACCATTTTGAATCCCTTTTTCTTTTTGCTTTTGGAAAAGCAGAACCCAACCCACTTCTTTAGATTCTTCCTCTTCTTCTTCTTCCTGTTGTTGTTTCTGGGCTGTCTTATACTTTCTTGTGTCTCCCTCCTACATAAATTTGGGAGCAACAAGAAACAGAGGAGGATCTCTTAGCATATTGTTGTGGTTGGACTTTCTGTTATGATCTGTAAGTGTGTGTAACTACACTTTTTGAAGCTGCATTTATATCTTTCTTTTTATTTTATTTTTTTGCATTTTCTTGTTTTGGGTACTCAGCTGGGTTTTTGTTCATGCATTGAATCCTGGAAGTCTTTGATTTAGGCTGTATTGGATGGACTTGCATGTGTTCTAGTTAATTTGGAGTTCTGGGTTGCCTTTATTTGCATTTGTGAGCTTCATATTGCATAGTGAGTAGCATAATAAACAATGTAGCTTTTTAGAATTTTTTGTGCTTTTGGATGAAGAACATGTTGTGTGTAGAAACTTATGATGGTTCAGTTTGTAAGTAGGAACAGATGACCGTTGTGGGTATTGAACTATTCCCTTGTCATCTCAGATACTAAGACTATCTGATCTAAAATGGATGATTGAAGTTCATTCTTTTTCACTTCCTGGCATTGAGTCTGGTAATAAGTGGGATGTCAAACATGTATGCATCTGCTGTTTTGTTCATTAAATGCTGTTGATGGTTCCTGTTAAGAAGATCTCTGATATTTGTTAATGTTGCTGAGTTCTAAGTTTGTTTTGGTTTCAACAGAGACTATAATCTGAAGCAATGACGAAGATAAGTCCTGAATTTGAAGACAATATCGCAACAGACGGAGTTCTTTCAGTTTCAGCTGATGTCAGCTTCATTTCTAATGGTTTCCCAAAGTACAAACTAGGACCTGATAATCAGATACTGGACGAGCCAAAGGGAGGTAGCGATGGTCCAACCTTAAAAGAGGTAGTTGAAGAAGAAACTACCCAACTGTCAGAGCAGCATAAACGTCTTTCAGTTCGTGACCTTGCCAGTAAATTTGATAAGAACTTGGCTGCGGCTGCTAAATTGTCTGAAGAGGTTTTCTACATTTTCATCAGTTTCATTTTAGATGTACTAAAGCTCATACAAATAGTAGAATGATGACAAGTTGCACTCCTCCATTTTGAATAATAAAAAACAGGCAAAAATTAGAGAAGTGGCTTCATTGGAGGGACATGTGCTTTTGAAGAAACTTAGAGATGCATTGGAATATTTGAGAGGGCTTTTAGCAGGAAGAAACAAGGAGGATGTGGAGGAAGCTATTTCTATGGTTAGTTTTCAATGAACTTTGATTTTAATTGCCTTAGTCATATTCACAGTCTGTCCCTAGATTGTGGGATATGTATGATTTCACCCCCTTTAACTATCAAAATGCTTTTACAATTAAAGGCTGTAGCCTTGTAACATATTCCCTTGTATATGTCATATTTCTTTAAAATTTAATATGAGCACAATATATTGGTGAGCATCTGGTGTTTGTAGATCTTTTCCTTGTTTCAATTCCATTGAGATCGATTATATTAGTTAGAATTGCGGTCCTCTCTTGAGTCAGAACACTTACAATCAACCTTTCAATTTTACATAGCCCAGAGCCTAGATCTTCGTTTGTGCTTTTCACTTCTGAGGTCCTTTTAACTTTTATCATTGTTATGTTTCAGAAGAAAAATGATTTCTTCATGGGTACCACCTTTGAGTGCAGCATTTTATTAGATTTATATGCTGTCTTTGGTTTGTTTCCTCATGTTCTGAAACTACGTAAAGTTTGTATGTGATGAACAAAGCTGCGATTTGTCGACTAAAATACACCTGATCTGGAACAGGGTATGTGCAAATTCTGTGTAGTTTCTAAAGTAATTCATTATTTGAATCTTAAAACATAAAGAGAGCCATATGGCAGCAATTAGGATTCAAAGTGCGATGAACAAGTGTATTCTTCAGCCTTATTGTTATTACTATAACGGAGTCCAGATTGAAGAACATGTATTACAGGGTCTTCTTAGGGCTTGTGAAAGTAATGTCGTGCAATCCCACAACAACAGAGGATCTAAATAATACAGCCATTTGCTGCATTCTTGGACTGAGGTGGTAATGTTCTTGTTGGTTCAAGACAAAGTTATAAGTTATAACCCAATTGCGTGATCAACAGCTATTCCTCTTGATTTTGACCCTCTCTCCCTGTCAAAGAAAATGCTAGGGAACAAAATGTAATTACGTGAAAGTTTACAAGCTAATCTGGGATTGAAATTTTACAGTATGAGTTATTGTAGACCAAATTGCTATGGTCAATAACAAAAATACCTTTCTATTCAACACCGAAAACCTTTTCTCTTTTGTCATGTTGTATTCCCACTCCATCACCTGCTTTCTTTAGTGACTATGCTACTTCTTTTCACTTTTTTACTGTATGTAGTGCGGAAAAGATTTTTGTTTTGTTCCTTTTTCTTACAAAGGCATTACTTGACCTATGAACGCATGATAATTCTATGTAGCAAATATAAAAATAAAAATAAAAATAAAAGCTGATTATGTAGACTGCTTATACTTTTGGTTTATTTCTCTTCATTATTGTGTTTCTTTTGTTGTGAATAGGAAGCTTAAATATATACCATCTGTCTTCTTTCATGCAGGTGGAAGCTTTGGCCGTTAAGTTGACTCAAAAGGAAGGAGAACTGATTCAGGACAAGTTTGAAGTGAAAAAGCTAGCCAGCTATCTCAAACAGGTCCTTTATGCCTTCTGAAATTCGCTTATGTAATAGAGATTACAAAGATCATAGTAACTGTTGCATCTTAAAATTCTACAATTAAGCATTCAGATATTAACTTGTTTCAATTGTGAAAACATGCATGCAACTGAATAACCAGCTTCAGTTACCTTCCTCTTTCAACTTCAATTTTCTCCCAGATGCACCTAATTTATACCAGCTCCCCCATTAGATTATATATTTCAAGCAAAGTTGAACTGTTTCTAATTTTGTTTCCATTTTCTATATAGACTTCTGAAGATGCAAAAAAACTGGTTAACCAAGAGAAATCTTTTGCCTGTGCTGAAATTGAAAGTGCAAGGGGAATAGTCAAAAGAATTGGAGAGGCTCTTGAAGAAAGAAACAGAACTACAGAAGATCCTAAAAGACAGGTTCATATGAATTACATAAATTCCTCTTTTCTCACCATGTTATATTTCTTTTGATAGTGAATGGAATCTGGAAATCACATAAGAGAAAGTAGTGATCAAAAGCTTTACCTTTAAATTCTACGTCAAAGGCACTGATGATTTCTTATTTTGTATTTGGAAATGCAGGATGTGGAGGAACTAGTTGAGGTGGTCCAGGAAGCTAGGAGAATTAAATTGATGCATCAGCCAAGCAAGGTGTTGTGCTTTTTTCTGAATGTCGAATTATTTCTTTTAATATCTGGTTTGTGCTTTTGTTTCTTGATGCTACTTGTTTGAATTGATACATGAAATTGTAAAGTATAATGAAAGCATTACATTTGGGTCTATGAAAGGAACATCATCTGTATGATAAACTGTTTAATAGTTAATAAAGCATATGCCTCGCTTACATATCCAAAAATTTCAGTTTACAAATTTTTTGTATTTTTTCGTATTGTAGCAGCTTTAGTAATGATACACCGTTAGAGCAAAACTTGAAGCATATGTGGCCTCTTTGTTTTTATGAAGAATGTATTTTCTTATCCCTTAATTTGTCATATATAGCTCGGATATCTGGAAGTGTATGTAGTTCTTGTTGTCCGAGATATTTTCTTCAGTTGTCATTTTAGTTGTAATACACTAATAATTCATTTTTTAATTGAGGAAGTATTCATCATTATATGTTGCAACTTTTCTATAACTTATAAACTAGAATGAGTTTGTGTTTCCCTTCAACATGGTAGACCTGCCTCTTTCTTATCATTGCAACTATATTGCAACACCTACTAATCAGTGATTTAACTCTGGGCATCTGGCTAGCATGTTTCATTCTATATTGATTCACATAATTATCTTGGTGCAATTAACTTTAGGTGATGGATATGGAACATGAGCTTCGTGCATTACGTACACAGATTCGAGAGAAATGCCTAGTTTCAGTGAAGCTTCAGAAAGAGGTTTGTATATTTAAGAGATTCTTATCTTCTTCAGATTTATACTCAGATATGTCTTTTTCTGGTTTGCATAACTTGTTTCTGTACTTCTATTTTCCTGATAAACCCCTAAGTAAATAACCATAAGTTTTAGCAAATAACAATGGCAAAACCAAATTGCTGTTGGAGTGTGCTGTAGAAATAGCAAGCTTCCGTCGGGAAATGCAGGCACATTATTTAAGAGACCTAAAGAACCTGTAGGAGTTGTATTGACAGTTGGATCTTTAATAGAATGAGAGGGGGTGGGGAAGAAAGATATCCAAAGTTCTCTATTATTATTAGTTATTTGATATCAATATCATTTTTGATATCTAAATAGACGTCCCTGCCATAACAAGTACTACAGTTCCTTATCTTCACCTGTCCCCCGAGTGTTCAAACCATTTCTAAATGTTCAATTTCTGTCTGCCAAATACTATCCAGGGGAGCCGTATAAAGTCAGTATTATGCATTCATTGACTCAGTTTTTGGTTGAGATTTCTGCACACTTCTCATTTATTTCCTGTAATTGTTTGTGATCATACCCTGATACAACAATACCTTTTATTTAGTCAATATTTCTATTGTTTATGCAACTTTTAGAAATCCAGAAGTTATGATTTTTCCCCCTAACCTTATTCCCTATTCTTCCCAGCTGGCAATGAGCAAGAGGGAAGCAGAAAACAAATCTCGTGGATATGCTATGGTTGGTTCTGAAACTCTGGGTTCATATCTTCAAATCCAAACTTGCTCAGAGAATGTTCCACAGCTTCCAAGCTGTTCAATCCAGTGGTTTCGTGTTTCACCAGACAGTAGCTGGAATGAAGCTATTTCAGGTATTCATACAACCAATGTATCAAATCTGAGTCCTGAGTCCTAGGTTATTATTCCGATACCCCAGTAGTCAACTAAAAATGCCAGACATGATGTTTCTAACTTTCTATCCCTGCATCTGCAGCATGTGAGGGTCAGATGGTTCTCCCTTGCTCATATGAAACTTTATTTCAACTGCTATATGACAACATCAGTAATTAAACTCCTAAAGTTTACAGTAGTTTACTTGCCTCTGTAGAGAATGATTACCTCCTTCCCTTGTGTTTTTCTGTTGTTGGTTCACATGTACAGGGTTTCATTCATATAATTATGAAAGTAATAATGATATTTTAATTTTGCTATAATTTTTTATATGCTGTCCAACTTATATGGCTCAATTTCTATCTTATCAGGTGCCAATAAATCAATTTATGCTCCAGAGCCTTTTGATGTTGGAAGAACCTTAGGTGCAGACATCATTTCCAATGGTCAGAAAAAGACTGTTACGACTGCTGGTCCAATTGATCCTGGTTGGTTTTTGCTATTTAATCTTAACTGTTATTAATGCGCACTTTACGTTTCTCGTTGTAATCCAAGTCGATCTCTTGACGTGCTCATCATTACATTTTATCCATAGTATTAGAGGATGAAATGAAAATCTAATTACTTTTAACAGCTGCAGGACTTCAAAGCCACATAGACACACTTTTGCGAAAATCTAACACAGAATTTCATGTAAGATCCTACTTCTTTCTTCTATTTCATTGTTAGCTATTCGGTGATCCCTATTCTGCTGGAATAAGTAGCTTTGTGCATACCCAAGTGAAGTGAAACAAAATCTTTTTAGTTCTATTGGTCACAGTGATGACTCCCAATGTCTTTTACAGTTTAATGCCCACAATATATGGGCTAGTGGTTTTATAAGGGTGGATCTGATTAGTATTCATTTTTAGTATCTAGTAAGAAATTGAGCTTGAATCTTCAAGGCAATAAGAAAGTGAAGTGCTAGATGTGTGTCAATGATTCAAGCCAATTTCCATCTGCTCCTAATTCAATCTGATTAGCATTTATCTTTGCTATCACATGCTTAAAGTTTTCATTCAAATCAAGCGAAAGGTATCATTTGGGTTGGAGAATCAACTGATAATGACTATTATGCAATGAGTTGTAATGGAAGAATACAAGTACTAGCTTTTGGTTTTACAGTCTAGGGTTGAGTCATTTCTACATTTCTCCTTATTTTCACCCACATGTGTGTAACCTGAAACTAAAAAGACACAGGGGTTATCTAAGCATGACACTTCTTTCAGTTCTCATGTAGCTTAATTTGTGATGATTTTTGTAGGTTGTCATTTCACAAATGAATGGGCGTGATCATCCATCACGTTCTGTTCACATATTTCATGTGGGAAAGATTAGGATGAAGCTGTGTAGAGGATGGATTACAAAGTCTAGAGAAATTTATTCCTCATCGATGCAGGTATGGGTCTTTCTATTATGATATAGGATAGATTACTTAAAAGTTAAAAACAACCCCCTCTTTTTTGTTCCCAATAAAAACTAGGACTCTTATAGATGACTGTGAAACATGATTTGCTTAATAATCATTGGAAACAATCCAAAACATGATGCGAAAATTACTCTTTCTTTGCATATTTAATCACTGTGGCATTAGTTTCACATTAGAAGGGAATGTTTACACTTGCTCTTCCCTATGTATAGCTATGTGGCGCTAGAGGTGATCTTGCTAATGTGGCCAAGGGAGTGTTTTGGCAACCAAGGAAGGGTCTTTCATTTGTATTAACTTTTGAAACAGAGCGAGATAGAAACGCAGCATTACTTCTTGCCAGGAAATATGCTCTTGATTGCAATGTGAGTTTTCCTGTCACTTGATATCAACATCCCGTGCCCTAGTTAAATTGAAGTTTGATGTTGAAAAATTCAAATGACAGGTTATGCTTGCTGGCCCAGATGATAGGGTATAAAGGAAAGCCGACGAAGTTGCAAATGTGTGTACAATCTGGTCTTATAGCTTGAGTATGTGTTTGAGTGTATGTGTGATTGCATGTGTGTGTTTGTTTGTCACGAATCATGATGAGAGCCAAGTGTATGATATAGTAACTGGGTGTCTCCTAATCTGGGTTGCATCATTTAGGCAGTGTTTTTGTTTGCCTAATTAGCATCTGAGTTGTAACAAGTTTCTTTCTCTATTCTTTTGTTTGTTGGTAAGAGGTTGTAACAAGTTTTCAGTTCATTATTAATTAGTTCTTTGTGGCTGATTTGCTTATACAACCTTACATTTCACTGAATGTGTTACTTGCACGCATACATGTTTCTTGGTACACATTCAACTGCAAATTTCTGTACTTCCTATTTTCTCACCCCCTCAAAATTTGATCCCGTCTCCATTGTATTAGTCAGACTAACTAACCAAGGGGTCATGCCTCGTGGGCAAAAAGAGCAAAAGACTTGTAACCGGAAAAGAGAAAATAAGAGAACACGATTCAGCTGCAATTTAGACTGAAGAATGAGTGGTTGGTTACCTCTACATAGCTATAAAAAAATATCAAAATTTAACTGAACAATGGGTGTTGATTACCTAAACTCCTAAACAACAAAGTGATCACAAGGGAGTCGTTGCTTAAGTAATGAGGGAAGAAGCATGTGTTTCTAGCTTTTAGTTACGAACTGTGTATTCTTTTTAAAAAGGGAGAGGAGCTAACAATGGCGAGGTAAGACCATTGCAAGTGACCTTGCTAATTGTTCTTGCTAGTTTGGCGTGCTCTCCGATGTAGGTTTGAACCCTAAAGTTATCAAACACTGTGTTGTAATACACAGTTTAAACATTTCATATGTGCCGATGAATTAAGTTCCGAGCCTAAAAGTTGCGACATCCTAACACGGTAAACAAAACAATACCCAGGTATACTATCCCAATATGTAGTTTCATGAGGAATGGAGGTAGTAAACTAAACCACACTCTCTTACATGTAATGTACGTTAAAATGTGACTCAAAGAACCATAAACTCCCAAAATAAACTTGGCTTGTAGAAACGAAAAGTTAATGGTCCATTTTATAAATTATATAAGTTGAGAGGCCATTTCGCAGTTTCCCAAAGTTGGAATGATTCACTAAACCCAGGCGTTGTCGCTCTAAGAACCAAATCACAAAGCCATTGTGTAATTCTCTCTTCCCTCCTCCGCCAGCGGCGAACCACCACCGCCCCACGCCACCTCCTCCTCTTCTCAGGTTGGTAGCTCCTCCTCTACTCTACTCTCTACTGGGATTGGCTGATTGTGTATATTAACATGTGTGTTGCATTTTGGTGATTGTTGTAAAGTCATGGTTGGTTGGCAAAGGAATTGTATTCAATCCCTAACTCGTCATTTTGGAAAAGCAACACTATTCGAGACCCAACAATCACTCTTGCGCCGCCCTTTTTGTCTCTACTCCCAACACTCGGTAACTCACTCTTGTTGTTTCTGTTGTTGTTTCAGCTCTCACTCTCCGGTTTACTTAGATTGTGTTGGGTTTTGTTGCCGCAGGGAATCTCTAGTTCAAGGAACTTACTTGAGGAATCCTCGTCTGATGTCCCATCTCCCAATACACAAACGCCACCGCCTCCATCTTTGAAACAAGTTCAATATGTCTTGAAGGGCGTTACTCAGGTACACTCAACTACTTCACCATTGTTTCACATTTTTTTTGGGTTTTGTTTACAGTGCGTCTAACTATATACCTCTGCTAAAGTTTGTTTCTTTTCGCAAAAGATTGGGGCTTCGAATGTCAAATAGGACTAGACTTGGCGTTTGTTTTTCCCACTTTTATCTTTCGCACATAGTTGTATTTCCTATGAGTCCATCATCCTTTTTGCACTCTAGACTGACTCTACCAACCAGCCCACCACATACGGGTCTCATTGAACCTTCTACGGTAGTGTATGGCCTCTCCATCAACATAAGAGAAGCTATCCTTTGCACCACTGATATTGGTCGCAGGACATTCTTCAGTTGGGACCAGAGGCAGGTTCATGTCCTATCCAATGTCCTTTCACTTTTAACGACTATATAGTTCCTTTGTCAATAAGCCGAGGACCGTTGTACCTAAGAGCTCAACGTGTTATTGCTTTAGTAATCATCATCGCATTTCAATGAAATTTGACACCAGAATACATGCCTAGCACCATATGGTGTTTGAATGAAAGTCATCTTCTTAAGGCTCGTCTATTCATGTTATTGGAGAGAGAAGAGAGAGAGGGCAGCATGTCCAAGCAATATTAGTAAGACTATCGTACTATAGTTGCTCATGGATGCCCCAAAATTCAACTTATTATTCCCCTCATCTCATTTTGAAGAGATTGTGTTCCCTCATAAAGAAATATGAAATGTTTTTGAACATCAATAAAACTACATGCCTTTAAAGATTAAAGTGTCTTGAGCACAGTTGGCTGATTCGGTTAATAGGAGAGGAAGATGTGAACCAACTACTTCCATATTATTCTGATGGCTATTATGTGAATGCGGGTGTAGTGTATATGCCTTTTGTAACAGTTATTTTTGTTATTTTGTGACTGCTAATTAATAGAATTGGCTGATTGTAGCTTAGGTATTTGATCGTCAAACATAAAAGATCTGTCATCGCCTAAATGGTTTCTCAATAACTTCTATGTATGATGGGGTTGTTCTCAACTTCCCTCCTTTTCTACTCAGGACCCTAACAAGATCGATCTGGTTGGCAAATTGGTTCGTGGTATGCGTGTTGAAGATGTGTTGTCACAATTGTCAGTGACAGACAAGCAAGCTGCAAAAACCATGTATCAGGTGAGTCAGCCGTTTTGCACCTTGTTTAGTTAAATGGCTTGCTAAGTGAAATAAATTCCTGATGTTCATTATTTGCTGCATAAAAGCATTTGCATTCAAGGCAAGAAGGCGTGAATGTAAATTGTTTTTACTTTTTGAAACTGTCATGTGCCGGGATTGCAATTTCCTGTGATCAGCTAATTTATCTCTTAAAGAACATTACTCGCCTCGATTACATCCTATGAATGATTCAGCATTTTGAACATTAAAATCAGTATGAGTACATGATTCAGAACTGTTTTGATTACTCTCAAATCTCAACTCTAACTATACTGATGAAAAATGGCTAAAGGCTTGTATGTGTGTGTTTCTCCATGGCAGATTTTCTTCTTTATATTTTACAACAGGACTTTATTCAATAAACTACTCTTTGCAGGCTATATTTTCAGCTCGAGCAGATGCAACATATAAACATGGGTTGGATCCAGATCGTCTACTTGTTGGTAAAGGATGCATACGGAGTGAAGTTTCATTTGACTTTTTTATATTTTGTTAGAAGTCCTGCCCTCCTTATTATGAAATTTCTCCTAATAAACAGCTGGGGCATCTATTGGAAAAGGATTTGTGGGATTCAGCAAGAAGAGACTGGCCTACCATGGTAAAGGCAATGGAATTAAAGTGAGACCAAAACACCAACTGACGGTGGTTCTAAGGGAGATTGCCCCTGAAGAGGAGGCGCAGATAGAAGGACAAAGAGCTGACAATTTTCTTTATCTCAGTAAGCGCCTCAGGCTCACTAAGGAGGAAAACCAGCATGTTCCTCCCCTGCTTCTACGGAAAATCAAAGACAAATACTGTAACGCTTTGCCAAGTGGTATGGCTTCATGAGCAAGATACTTCCTTCCTGTGCCCTAGCATTTTTAAAGAAAGTTTTGATATGCATTACAGAACTCCTCCTCAGTCCTTAGGATTCAATAAAATTGTCTTGTACAACTGCTAAGACCAAGCTTCTTTGTTGTTTCAGTTTGTTGAAGTGGCCGTTTTTGATTTTAGGTTTTTAACTGTATAATGTCATCAAGTTGTTTCACTTTCTTCATTGAGGGATGTTTTTGAGATCTTAATCAATTCGTCCTTGGCCATTCATTGAAGCCGGACATGGTTTTTGCTCATTTGACGACATATAGATTCCGGTAAAAGAATAGGCTCAGTAGTTTATATTTGTGCTCTTGTTGCCACAATTCTTAAAGTAGAGATTCAATATGGAAAATTAACTGTGTACCTCAAGTAACACAAACTTCCCTACATTTATAGCCGACGTTTATAGCCGACATTTATAGGGTCTCCATTCTTGTTTCGACAACACAAAACCTTGTCCAATTCATTCACAACTTCTCAAAAAAGAAATAAACACGTGTTAAGATAATGATTGGTGATGATGAGATAATTATCGGTGAATGATATGATGATGGTGATGTATGTAATTACTATGATATAACTTAAAGAGAATCACCATCCTTTGTTGCGAGTCTGGAAACGTATTCGATATGGAAGACAAGGAAACCCTAATTAAGCATGAAGAATAAGACCCTGCTGAACCTGAACCTGAGGATTACCGAGAAGAGTTCCAGTGCTGTGTTTGCCTGTCAGTACTTTGTCTTCAATTTCTGAAATCTTATCCACCTATACCTCTTTTGATTCATTGCTTCGGTGTTTAAATTACCATTCTTTGGAAATTGGAATCCTTCATTTTGTTGAATGGTAGCTTACTCTTGTTCTATGTTTACCTCAAGTTATGAGAAATTTCATTGACTTGATTATGTTTCAATCTTGGGCTTATTGTTGTCTTAAAGATTCAATCTTGCTCTATGGTGTTAAACATAATATGAACCAACTTTGTTTACTTTCTATTTTCTTGGGTAATCACATATCTGAAGACTAGTCATTTACTTTGCAGGGAACTTCTTTACAAGCCAGTTGTATTAGGTGAGGAATTACAAGATCAAGACACTATCACAGTTTATCGACTTGGCCATTAACTCTAATGAATGCTTAGTCATCCATGTTTAAGTCATCTCATGTTGTTTGCAGGATGTGGCCACATTTCGTGTTTCTGGTGCGTCTTCAATTGCATGAATGCTTGTCATGAATCCAATTGTCCGGTTTGTCGACACCCGTATAATCATTTCCCTAGTATCTGTAATTTGCTGCACTTCATACTCCAAAAGTTGTATCCGAAAGCTTATCATACAAGGGAAAAGCAAGTGGGAGGTGTGTTTCAAAACTTCCATTAATATGCTTTACTGGGTTTACCACTCTATTAATTCTGTCATGAAAGAGATGTGTATTTTGTATATGTGTAATATCATGTGTGTGTGTGTGTGTGTGTTGCGTTTATATGCGTTGAAACTATGAAAACATGTTGGTCTGCCGTCTGCATTACCTCTATGCCTTGGAGAGTATTTGATAATGCATGCTTTGCAAATTGGAAGGTGACATTTTTCTTAGGATATCAAACTTGTGCATGTCCGCTTCTCCAATAAAACAAACCCAACACCTGTAAATATGTAGGAATACAAGAATAGTAGCTGGTTAGAGGACCTACAGTTAATTTGGGACTAACATGAGTAAACGCACTAAAGGAAAAGGAAGTTCATTGTTTTTTTTACATTAGTCAACAGTACATCTCTTGATTTGACTACATATTGAGCGACCCCCATTCACTCTACCATAAAGTCGTGGATTGGCTTATCTTGTTTGCGAATTGTTGAAAAAGGATGTTAAAAATTTCTTCAGTTTCTGCACAGATGATCTGTGATTTCAGGAATAATACAGAAGTTGTATTTGCAACATCCTCCTTTGTAATTTTGATGTCCTCTTTAATGTGAGGATCCTCCTAAGTAGAATGTCTGGAGTTGTCGATATTTTATATTATTATAAAATATAAACTATTAATGACTTTAGGCTTTTCTTTTGTGATATTTTGGGGCGAGAGAGTGGGTTCTGAAGTGTTACTTTTACCTCACAATTTATTGTATCATTTGGTTCTGTCACTTTTAGGTCACTCTTATAAGCTGATGTTGTTTTTGTTGTTGTTTTTGTTGGTGGTCTTCATATATAAGTTTATTGTGGTTGTAAAAATTGCATACTCATGGCATATGACATAATGATGCCTTGTCAAAAAATTCACTTTATTATCTTCCTTGGCTGTTCCAGAAGAAGATAAGAAAGCTGGCTACTTTTCACCTCAAGTTCAAAATCCGCTAGCTGGACCAGATCCTACTGAGTCACACATTCCCGGAAATGTTGCACATTCTCCCCCTTGTCCAGAGTCAAAGAACTCTAAAGGTTGTTCTTCTGGGGTAGGAGAATCTCCTTCACTTGTAAATTCACCAGAAGTGTTAGACCATGAAGCTAATATTGCAAGCTTTCCAACTTCTTCAAAGATGTTAAACCAACTGAAAATGCAGCAGTCCAAGAGCATTGTTTGCATGGTAATGATCTTGAAAATGGAACTCACAGGGAGATTTCTGTTTCTGATCTACTCTGTGCTGCATGCAAGAATTTGCTCTTTCAACCTGTCGTTCTCAATTGTGGCCGTGGTAACCTATACATATAACTATTATGTTGATCTAAAAGTAGAGGTATATACCAATTTATGCTAATTTAAACTTTTCTTTTCCAGTATATTGTGAATCTTGTATAAGCATCCCAGAAGAAGGAATTTCTAGGTGTGTGCTTAGTTTTAGAGCATTTCTTGGAGGAGCAGTATCCTGAAGCTTATGCACAGAGACGAGCATCTTCACTAAAACAAGCTGACAGTCAGTGTGAGAATCTTAATAATTTTTTTGTGCTCTTATTTTTTTTTTTTTATATGAAGTTGAAATTTTTTATATTTTATTTTTTATACACAAAGTCGATATCATCATAATCTAGTCTTGATGGATCGGTAATTAAGATTGCTTTAGTGATTGTTTTTCTTCAAACCGGACTGGTTAGCTACGCATCTGTAAAATTTCTTTTCAGTTGTGAACAAGCTATAGCACCAAGATCTTTGAGATTCAGAATTTTGATGAGATTAACTTGATTTCACATCCGGTGAATGTTCGTCAACGTGCCAAACGATCATCATCAATACTTTCTGTTTCTACCTGTCCCGAGGTCAAGGAATGGGAGGTCGAATTCTTGGAACCGAGTCTTGCACCTGCACAAGTAGCGATGCGTCAGGAGTCGGGACTGGGGTGGCCCAGTCTTCGACTCTCCGATGCTTAAGTTAGCGCTTAGTTGCTACTTGCCGAGTACGGGAGTGTTTAGAAGGAGTTTTGTGGACTTACCTCTTGTGGGAGTTTGTGCCTGTTTTATAGGCCAATGTCAGGCGCTGCAGCCTCAGTCCTCGATGTGGGACTGTTTGTGGTCCTCTGCGGCACCTCCCCTTTAGGGGGTGTTTTGCCGCTGGAGAGCGGATCTGGAAGGTGGATTGATGCCGGACCTTCGCCCTCTGGGTACCCGTGAAGGGCTCGCCGGTGGTGTCTTGCCCGGAATGATCTCCGGCGACCGGGTAATGGTGCCACATTCTCGGCTTGGCCAAGTATTTTGGCTATGTACTAACAACTCCCCAAGTCCCCGGTCCGAGAGAACTCTTGGGTGGGGAGTTATCCTTTAGGTGCCGAGAATGTGTCTGTTAGTACATAGTCAAAATACTTGGCCAAGCCGAGAATGTGACACCATTACCCGGTCACCAGAGATCATTCCGGACAAGACAGCACCGACGAGCCCTTCACGGGTACCCAAAGGGCGAATGTCCGGCAGCAATCAACCTGCCAGATCCGCTCTCCAGCGGCAAAACACCCCCCAAAGGGAAGGTGCCGCAAAGGACCACAAACAGTCCCACATCGAGGACTGAGGCCGCAGCACCTGACATTGGCCTATAAAACAGGCACAAACTCCTACAAGAGGTAAGTCCACAAAACTCCTTCTAAACACTCTCGTACTCGGCAAGTAGCAACTAAGCGCTAACTTAAGCATCGGAGAGTCGAAGACTGGGCCACCCCAGTCCCGACTCCTGACGCATCGCTACTTGTGCAGGTGCAAGACTCGGTTCCAAGAATTCGACCTCCCATTCCTTGACCTCAGGACAGGTAGAAACAATTGGCGCTAGAAGGAGGGGCGAACCTCCGACCTTATGGAACTCGCATTTAGCTCAACCTTGTGGAACTCGCGTTTAGCTCGAAACAATGGACACCGCAGATGACCCCAATGACCCTGGCACTCAGATAGAGAAAGAACTTTTCCAATCTGGAGATGCATCCCTTCCCCAAACCAGCAATGCAACCTCCATTAACCATCCCAACCCCGCCACCGCCCTCGAAATTCTAAAGCGCGACTTCCATTCGTTTCGCGAGCAAGCAGCCAGAGAAAGGGCGGAGGCTGAAGCATACCGGGTACGCATTGCCGAGTTGGAGAAGGAACAATTCTTGCTCCGCGCCACGTTAGACAATCGTAACGTGTACAATGACAGCCTGGACCGCGCGGTACGGGTCGCCGGTACCCTAGATCCCGCAACTACATCTTTCCCTAACCAAGGCCCAAGCAGTTCCGTGATCCCGGGAGGCCCTAACCAAATCGTCAACTTCACCCATCCACTTACAAATCCATCTTTTCCACTACCAGCCCCTCAACCATCTACAATCCCCACCCTCTTGCTAAATCAACCGGACCCATCTGCTCCGCCTGTCCCCACTCCTACCCCTGCCAACGCCTCCGACCCACCTCTCGACATGCAAACCCGCCTACTGCTCCAGCTCAGCCAATCTGTCACTCAGTTGGCTTCGCGGATTAACGGGGTCCAGAGTCGCGGGAACCCGCGACCTTTATTCTCTGGCTATGGACATCACCCAAGTCCCTTCACACCACGGGTACAAGTGGAGAATCGCCCCCCCTGAGGCCAAGCCCTTCAAAGTGGACAAGTATAAGGGCACTGGGGACCCTCATCTCCATCTCGAGACATTTCTCTCGCTATGTAGCTCCACTCGCTACACAGACGCCATGGCCTGCCACGCCTTCCAAGAGACCCTCTCTGACGAAGCACTCAGCTGGTTCCTCAACCTACCACCCAACTCCATCGACAACTTTGACCAACTCTCGGAACGCTTCCTCAATCGTTTTATACTTCATGCCAGCATTTATCGCAGTGTGGACGCCCTGTTCCACATCAAGCAGAAGAACGGCGAAGGCCTCCACGAGTTACTGTCCAGGTGGCAATCCGCCACCACGCGATGCCACAACTTGGAGCCTCCGGTGGCGGAGCAAGCTTTCCGCCAAGCCCTGCTCCCTGGCAATTTCTTAATGGAGATCAACAGGAACCCTCCAGCTTCCTAAGATGCGTTGTTGGACCTGGCTGTCCGATGGGCACGCGCTGAATTTGCCACCTTTGGGCATTCTGCCCCAGCCACATTAGCACTCCCCGCTCCTCCCCCAAAGCAGCAGAAGTATGAGCAATTTGACAGAGGGCCAGATAAAAGTAAACAGCATGGCTCCTCCCGGGACCAGGGACGCGGTTCCGACCGTCATCACGGGGGACAGCGGAACCACGACCACCCTTACCGATTACAAGACCAGAGCCCTCCGCAACACCAGCGCCGTTCCTCCCCGCCACCTCCGCATCATAGCTGATACTTGTGTACTCTAGCCCAGTAGCGGCTCCCACAATATGTACACCTTGCCCACTAGCGGCCAAATCTAAATGAGATGATGAGCTGAGTCAGACTGGTTGCCTCCCCCAAAGCAGCAACCAGTCCGTACTCATACAATAAAGGCCAGGATGAGATGAGTCGGACTGGTTGCCGAGCGGGCTGGATTAATGAGGCAGCTCATCATCTCATTTAGATTTGGCCGCTAGTGGGCAAGGTGTACATATTGTGGTAGCCGCTACTGGGCTAGAGTACACAAGTATCGGCTATGATGCCGGGCTTAATACTGATTAACTAGGGTAGAGGTGGAGGTGGCGAGCGTTCCAGGGGTGGTGTAGCACGCGACCGTCACAGCCTCTAAGATAGAATGTGGCAGGTCCCGGAGCGTGAACTATCTCAAGTGGGCCTTCCCACTTTGCCTTGAGGCCGGTGGGTTGGGGGATGACCTCTTTCATGACCCAGTCGCCAACTCTCAGGGGTCGGGGTACGACTTTTTTGTTATAGTACTTGGCTATTTTTTGCTTATTGTTGATGGTCCTGCGGTGCGCCTTGTTCCGGCATTCTTCCAGGAGGTCCATATTAAGCCGTAACCCGAATGTATTTGTCTCGGGGTCATAGGCTGTGACACGTTCACTCGGGACCTCCATTTCCACTGGTATCACTGCTTCGGTGCCATAAGCCAAGAGGTATGGGGATTCCCCTGTGGCTGTTGTGGGGGATGTGCGAAGTGTCCAGAGGACGTCTGGGAGCTTGGCTGCCCACAACCCTTTGGCCTCTTCCAGGCGTTTCTTCAAGTTTTGTTTGATGAGTTTGTTTATGGCTTCCACTTGGCCATTGGTCTGGGGATGTGCTGGGGAGGCATAAAAGATCGCAGTTCCTAGGTCTGATAGGAATCCCCGGAATGTGTCATTGTCAAACTGGGTGCCGTTGTCTGTAATGATGGTCTGGGGCACCCCGAATCGACAGTACACGTTGCGCCATAAGAAGTTTATCACTTTTTCAGTGGTGATTGTGGCAAGGGGCTTTGCTTCTATCCATTTTGTGTTGTAATCTACAATGACAATGGCATACTTGAATTGTCCCGGGGCTGTGGGGAGTTGCCCGATGAAATCGAGTCCCCACTGGTTGAAAGGGACTGGTGAGATGATAACAGAGAGGGGCACTGGGGGATGATGTGCAAACTCTGCAAATTTATGGCATTGAAGGCATGCTTGGACAATTGCCTTGGCATCTTGCTCTAAGGTTGGCCAATAATACTCCGCGAGAAGCGCTTTGAACATGAGGTTCCGGGCCCCTGCATGGTTCCCACAAATGCCACTGTGAAGCGACTTTAGCACCTTGTGTCCTTTTGCCGTGGGGAGGCATCTCAGTAAGGGACATGACTAGCCTCGGCGATACAGTTTTTCACCCTTGAGCAAGTAAAGTGAGGCTTTGCGGCGTAGCCGCTGTGCTTCATTCTTGTCTCGGGGCAGGGTGCCCTCAAAATGGAAAGTGACAAATGGGTCCATCCATGAGGGTTGGTCAATGGGCTCGAGGGTAAAGATTTCTGAATAAGCCTTTGAGATGCTAGGCTTATCCAGCGTCTCGATGTGCACATCAGGTGGCGTGAACTCGGGGGGAGTTGTGGCGAGTCTCGCGAGAGCATCGGCCTTGGAGTTTTTCGCTTACGGGATTTAGGTGAGTGTGTATGAATTGAAGTGCTGCAAGAGGGCGCCTGCGAGACTTTTGTAGGATCCCAAGTTGTGCTGGTTGGTCTTGAAGTCCCCTGCCACCTGACTAACTACAAGCTGAGAATCACTGAAGATGTGGAGGTGTCGGGCGCCAAGTTCTCGACAGAGCTGAATGCTTGCTATGAGGACTTCGTATTCAGCTATGTTGTTGGAGGCTTTGAATTCAAACCGGAGAGCATACTCATACGAGTTGCCTTCTGGGTCTCTGATTATGATTCCTGCTCCGCTGAGTCTGTGGTTAGAGGATCCGTCAACATGGAGTTCCCAGATGGCGTCCCGGGTGGGGGCGTCTAGGTGTGGATCGTCATTGGCCAAGGGGATAAACTCAGCAATGAAATCTGCAGGTGCCTGCCCTTTGATAGCCACTCTTGGCTTGAAATACAAGTCAAATTCGCCCAGCTCAATTACCCATTTTACCATGCGGCCTGAGGTTTCAGGTTTCTGTAGTATTTGCCGTAAGGGGTGGTTGGTTAACACATGAATTGTGTGGGCTTGGAAATACTGCCGGAGTTTCATGGCGGCAATAATGAGGGCGAGAGCGAGTTTCTCTATGTCTGGATAACGAGTCTCGGGATCTGTAAATCCTCTGCCACAGTAGTAGACCGGGAGCTCGTTATCGTGCTCATGGCGTGTAAGGGCAGCACTGACGGCAGTGGCGGAAACAGCCAAATACAGGTAAAGCACCTCTCCCGGGACTGGCTTCAAGAGTAGAGGGACCTCGGCAAGGTAGGCTTTGATACTGTTGAAGGCGTCGTCGTGTTCCAGGCCCCATGTTATATCCTTTTTATGTTGTGCTTTGAGCAGTTGGAAGAAGGGATTGCACTTGTCAGTGAGGCGAGAGATGAAACGTGCCAGAGCTACCAAGCGTCTCGTGAGGCACTGGACCTCGTTTCGTGAGGTCGGGGCGGTCATGTTAAGTATGGCCTGTACTTTTTCTGGGTTGGCCTCAATGCCTCTTTCACTGACCATGAAGCCTAGGAACTTGCCGCCACCGACGGCTAGGATACACTTCTGTGGGTTGAGGCGCATCCCGTGTGCCAGGAACTTAGTGAATACTTTGCTAAGGTTGGCAATGTGGTTGCCTTCTGTTTTGCTCTTGACCAACATGTCGTCAACATATACTTCCATGACTTCTCCAATTTCATCTTCAAACATGGCGTTTACCAACCTTTGATAGGTTGCCCCTGCATTCTTGAGGCCGAAAGGCATGACCTCGTAACAATATAGTCTCTTGTCCGTGACAAAGGTTGTGAGTTTGATCCGCGGGGTGCATTTTGATCTGATTATAGCCCGAGTAAGCATCGAGGAAGCTGAGTGTCTTGTAGCCAGCTGTGGAATCAACCAATTGGACGATTCGTGGCAATGGAAAGTTGTCCATGGGGCATGCCTTGTTGAGGTTCGTGTAGTCCACACACATTCGCCACTTGCCGTTAGGCTTGGGGACCATGACGACATTGGAGACCCATGTGGGGTAAGAAACCTCACGTATGAACCTGATTTCTTTGAGTCGTTGGACCTCGGCTTGGATAACTCGATACTTGTCTGGGTGGAAAGCACAGCTTTTTTGTTTGACAGGGGGGTGGTCTGGAAGAATGTTGAGCTTGTGGGTGATGATGTCGGGGGAGATGCCTGGCATGTCGGCATAGGACCAAGCAAAGACTGACTGTTTTTCTTGGAGGAAGGTAATGAGCTGTTGGCAGAGTTCTGGGCTGAGGTTTGTGCCAATGCGAACTTTCCTTTCTGGGGTGGTAGGTGACAGGGATACCCATTCCGTGTCTTCCGCTGGATTAGGGCGTGGAGCCCTCTTTCCGCTCCCCTCAGGGTCGTCTCGCGGGTCATCAATGGGCTCTGAATGGCTAAGGGGCAACATCGCATAGGCGCCCCGCCCCTGCTGAATGGCATTAAGATGGCAATGCTCGATGGCTACCCGATCACCCTGAATTGTCAGAATGCCACCTGGGGTGGGTACCTTAATGAGTAGCATGTGGCCGGCGATAAAACACTGCAGCCCCCAAAGAATGTCCCGGCCTAAGATGAGGTTATAAGACGAGGGACAATCGACTATCAGGAAGCGAGCTGTTATGGAAGAGCGGCAAGGAGCGGTTCCCACTGACACGGTTAGGCGGTCTGAGCCTAATGGCTGCACTATCTCGCCAGAGAAGCTGACAAGGGGATCATGGTTGTTGTACAATTTGGCTCGGTCCCGTCGGAGCCCTCTGTAGCAGTCGGCAAACATGACACTGACGGTGGTCCCCGTGTCTACACACCTGCACGTTTATTATGAATGGTTCACTGTGGTGGCAGTTGATTGTATCCTCCCCTTTGCGAAATGTCACTTGATCCCACGCTAATAGGGTGATCATGACACCTCGCTGGATGTCAAAGACTTCCAAGGGGGTTGTGCATTGCCTTTTTGTAGAAGGCTGGCGAGGGGGGGCCGCGGGGCTCCGCCGTTCAGGGTTAGGATCTGGCCATGCACCTCGATGGCATTAGCTCCTGTTGCAGGAGTGCAATATTAGTGGAGTTGTCCATTCCGGACCAGATGTTCTATGGCATTGCGGAGGCCATGGCACTGCTCTGTTGTATGGCCATTATCGTCATGATAAGCACAGTATTTATTGTCTGTTGCCCGCCGGGGCTTTTTTGGATATTTGCTCTTAGGAGATGGAGGAATGAGGTCTTTGTGCTTGGCCCATATGTCCGCGTATGTGGTGGTTGGAGTAGTGTGGACCTCGTAACGAGGTGGCGGGGAGGAACGGCGCTGGTGTTGCGGAGGGCGTTCACACTGCGATAAATGTTGGCATGAAGTATAAAGCGATTAAGGAAGCATTCCGAGAGTTGGTCAAAGTTGTCGATGGAGTTGGGTGGTAGGTTGAGGAACCAGCTGAGTGCTTCGTCAGAGAGGGTCTCTTGGAAGGCGTGGCAGGCCATGGCGTCTATGTAGCGAGTGGAGCTACATAGCGAGAGAAATGTCTCGAGATGGAGATGAGGGTCCCCAGTGCCCTTATACTTGTCCACTTTGAAAGGCTTGGCCTCAGGGGGGGCGCTTCTCCACTTGTACCCGTGGTGTGAAGGGACTTGGGCGATGTCCATAGCCAGAGAATAAAGGTTGCGGGTTCCCGCGACTCTAGACCCCGTCAATCCGCAAAGCCAACTGAGTGACAAATTGGCTGAGCTGGAGCAGTAGGCGGGTTTGCATGTCGAGAGGTGGGTCGGAGGCGTTGGCAGGGGTAGGAGTGGGGACAGGCGGAGAAGATGGGTCCGGTTGATTTAGCAAGAGGGTGGGGATTGTAGATGGTTGAGGGGCTGGTAGTGGAAAAGATGGATTTGTAAGTGGATGGGTGAAGTGGACGATTTGGTTAGGGCCTCCCGGGATCACGGAACTGCTTGGGCCTTGGTTAGGGAAAGATGTAGTTGCGGGATCTAGGGTACCGGCGACCCGTGCCGCGCGGTCCAGGCTGTCATTGTACACGTTACGATTGTCTAACGTGTCGCGGAGCAAGAATTGTTCCTTCTCCAACTCGGCAATGCCTACCCGGTATGCTTCAGCCTCCGCCCTTTCTCTGGCTGTTTGCTCGCGAAACGAATGGAAGTCGCGCTTTAGAATTTCGAGGGCGGTGGCGGGGTCGGGATGGTTAATGGAGGTTGCATTGCTGGTTTGGGGAAGGGATGCATCTCCAGATTGGAAAAGTTGTTTCTCTATCTGAGTGCCAGGGTCATTGGGGTCATCTGCGGTGTCCATTGTTTCGAGCTAAACGCGAGTTCCACAAGGTTGAGCTAAATGCGAGTTCCACAAGGTCGGAGGTTCGCCCCTCCTTCTAGCGCCAATTGTTTCTACCTGTCCTAAGGTCAAGGAATGGGAGGTCGAATTCTTGGAACCGAGTCTTGCACCTGCACAAGTAGCGATGTGTCAGGAGTCGGGACTGGGGTGGCCCAGTCTTCGACTCTCCGATGCTTAAGTTAGCGCTTAGTTGCTACTTGCCGAGTACGAGAATGTTTAGAAGGAGTTTTGTGGACTTACCTCTTGTGGGAGTTTGTGCCTGTTTTATAGGTCAATGTCAGGCGCTGCGGCCTCAGTCCTCGATGTGGGACTGTTTGTGGTCCTTTGCGGCACCTCCCCTTTGGGGGGTGTTTTGCCGCTAGAGAGCGGATCTGGCATGTGGATTGCTGCCGGACCTTCGCCCTCTGGGTACCGGTGAAGGGCTCGCCGATGCTGTCTTGCCCGGAATGATCTCTGACGACCGGGTAATGGTGTCACATTCTCGGCTTGGCCAAGTATTTTGGCTATGTACTAACATTTTCTGATGAGTACTTACCCTGCATGTATGGTGGCGGGCCGAAAGTTCACTTTGGAATTGGTTGTGACTACTGCGGGGTAATGTCTTTTTCTACCTCCTGCCAACTTTTCATTTCTGAATCTAAGAACCTAGGGACCTGGCTTATTGGGCGCCTTTCTAGTAATACACCTAACTTAAGATCACACCACTTGCTAGTGGCAACACTGAAGGGTTTTTTTCCTAGTAGGTAGCCAACAGCATAGGACAGAGGAACTGCATCTTGCCTGAGGATTAGTCATGTGTTTTATTTTTTCATGTTGCTCATTGTTTACAGCCAATCTAGGCGATTCCCAAAGAAATTTTTTTTTTTTTCAATGATAATTTGTGTTTGATGTGACTATATATGATATATTTTGTGGAAAGATGATTTATGACTTTACTGTTAGAAGAGTTCACTAGTATTCCCGCACATGGTTTTGTAATTGAGGTCGTTACATTATATGGATACAGTAGAGATACTAACCATAATAGTAGTAGTAGTAAGATGTATCTCAACTCTATTCTCTTCTTTGCAGATGTCTCTGATTATTGGTAAGAGGTACAGATGTAAAGACTGTGTGGAGAGGATGGGTTTTGACCTATGTGGAGTATGCTACAAGGCCCTATTGTGGTTAAGGCCCTAAGATCTTTACTCAGACTTTACGATATAACCAAGGATAAAACAAATGAGCACAGAAACAAAACACAGCGGAATTATAGTGGTTCAGCTATAATAAGCCTATGTCCACTTTGTGATCTCTCTTGAGAGAATCACTAGCACTATGGAGAATAACAACTTGATTAAAAGTAATGACAACACCCTTAGATTAATTGAGTCGAGTCTGTTTAATGGTACAGTTCATTTCAATTAATTCCCAGATTTTACCATTAGTCTTAGTGACTCTCATATCCTAAAAGCTTTAACCTTAAATGTTAAAACTTCAGGTACAACAGTGCTAGTGAAATCCCTATACTTATTGAATTCTTAAGTTTTGAATTATCCTGGAGCTTTAAAAATTAATTCTTACTGTGTCATCATTAAACTGTTGATTACAGTCTAAATCAGAAAACTATGTTGTGCATTGGATGGGTGATTCTCACTAGTGAGAGACCATTCGGAAGGAAGATGGACATCTGACCATCTGATTGTGTGTGGCACACTAATATTGACGTTTTCTTGACTGCTTTGAATTAAGAGAGTATGGTTTTTGAGACTTTTACTAATAGCTTAGAAATTCATATTTGTGCCAGTGACTTTATAATGGATTCTATATATTAAGGCTAAAGGTTGGGTTCCTTCAAGAACATGATAACCTGAAGTTTTAACATTTAAAGTTAAAGCTTTTAGGATATGAGGGTCACTAAGGCTAATGGTAAAATCTGAGAAACAATTGAAATGAACTAGATCATTAAAGAGACTCGACTCAATTAATCCAAGGGTGTTGTCATTAAAATCAATAAACTTTGCATCTCTTAAACATAAGAGAATTGAGGCGTTAAGACCTTTTCTAGTTAAAAGTTTGACACCAATTTGGACTAATCCAATATGGAGAAAATTATGACCATCTTTTCTATGTTTCTTAATTGACTCAGGACTAAAAAGTTGGCAAGTTTCATGTTGTTTACTAAAGGCATAAACTTGTTCTACGGATTTAATATGGTGTTCACTTTTAAATGAAGACTTCATTTTTTCTTATAAATTTCATGACTAGGAACTCTGGGAATATTCCAGTCATTCATGTCTATGTCTATGTTATCGTTTGACTGAAATTTTATTTGTTCTTCGTTGACTATATCAGGGATTCTATTGAGAGAGGATCTAGACGAACTAGAAGTAACTGAGTTAGATCTAAATATTCGACTCATTTTGGGAAGAGAAGAGAAAAATGGACCGAAACTAAAAAGATAGAAGATCTTAAGATTCTTGGCTTAAGATCCTAAAGATTATTACTCACTCTACGCCACTCATGCCGTATCCGCTCATGCCTCACCTGAGACTTAGTGTTTGGACCTGGACTTCTTGTTTGGTTGGAGAGAATAACAGGCTTAAAAGGAGATAAGAAAACACTTCGCAAGATAAGTAAAGAAAATAAATCAACTCAAGATCCACTCCAATGAGGTAATCCGCCACCTGGGGATTGAGAAGTTTAATATATGAAAGAATAAGGATAAACTCCAAAGCCACTCCTAGGCGGTAGTCCGCCACCTGGGGTTGGAGGTTTTGAATGATTAACTATATCAGGCCGTTTGGCTCTGATACCATAACACGGAAGCATAATTCATAAGGTTTATTGAATTTTAATAAAGAGTTTACAAACATAAATAACATATATATATATATATGTTATTTCCAAAGCGGACGTCCACACTCGGCTTAAAGTGCGGACATCTCTTCGTTCGCCTCCGTCCAGCGCCGACGACGGCGCGCCTCCACCCCAGCGGACTCCAGCAGCGTCCCCGACCACTTTCCCTCCCCGCCGAATCCGCCGAATTCCAGTTTTCCGACGAGATCGACTTTATTTGAAGTTTTTGGTGATCTCGCCGGAAAACTTGAAAAGAACAGACTCGCCAAGGAGAGAAGGTGGTCGGGGACGCTGCTGGAGTCCGCTGGGGTAGAGGCGCGCCGTCGTCGGCACCGAACAGAAGAGAACGGAGGGACATCCACACTCAGCTTAAAGAGTAAGACACCGTTATGAAATTAAAGTGTGGTGCTCCTCATTTCGCTCACTTTTATGTCATATTTTCACATCTTCACAGTTCAGTGTCTAGAACATAATGTGTAGATCATTCCTACAAAGTTTCATCCAATTTGGAAATCATTTAAACTTCTGTAATTGTGATTTACACAAACGGTTCCATTTGGACAGATTTTATTCAATTGATTCATTTAATCTAATTGGGTACCCAAATGATTTCCTAATTAGATGAAAAACCCAGAATTTACTTTACTATTTTCATGGTCTTTTTTTTTTTCTTCAACAAATTAACATGGCTCAGTAATATGAACATAAAAGGTATAATGCTCGCTATGGTACTTGAATTTTCATAACTATAGGGGTCTAATGGATAGTTGGATACACATGCTAGATGAAACCTGTAATAATCATTTCAAACAGAATAACTTTATAATAGTTGTATGCATGTCATGCATTAACACATTATAAAATTTTCTTTACTTGTAGAAACGAGTGATTGCAGTGTTTAAAATACTAAAAGAAAAAAGAAAAAACATGGAACCAACTGGAATAACATTGACTAGTGGCATATCACAAGAAGTCGTATTTTCAGACAACTGCAAATACAAGAACATATATGCACTACTGTTCTTCACATGCTTAACTTCAAGTTTCATGAGGGATATATATCCAAAAACATAAACATGGATATCATTGATGGCCCTACCTAATAGATCTGCTAAATCATTAGTCCAAACTATGTTCCAATCTACCCATAAAATTCATAAATTTTCTATGTATATTATGCTTGAATCCAAAATTTCCCTATCAAATGTATTTATTGTCACATTTCGTTTTTTTCTTTTTTTTTGAAATGTATTGTCACATTTCATGATGCTGCTGAATATGATAACAATGATATGGATGGGAAACAATATTTAAAAAGCAATAAGTTATCAAGCTAAATTTAATATGTTAGTACAAGTTTTCCTTCACAAAAAAGAAAAATTGAATTTGCTATTGTACATAGATTAAAATTGACACTGCTTTACAAGTTTTATATTTTTATGAGGAATTAATAAATAATTGAATAGGATGTTCGTAAGGGTAAGAGGGATTACAAGCTGATTGTGTCGGCTAATCTATAGAATTAGATGTTTAATTATTTGAAGGATATATGAGAATAGTATAGTGTGAAGGGTGTTTCCATGAAGCAAACACCTAGTCAAAGGGGAGCATATAAACACATACCATGTGATTTGCCACCTCTATGATTCTATTATATGTACATATATAGTTGATTAATAATGCAATTTACTCCGAGAGAAGCTAGATGTAGTTGGTCTTGTGCAATTTAGTCTGAATACTGATTAAGTGGGTGTGCTACTAACATGGACAAAGCTAGGAATAGATGCATATACAGAATTACTGAATTAGTATGGAACTTCTTCATCAAAATTAAACTTGATAATTAAACTAGATGGCAAAGAGAATTGAAGAAACCATGGGGTGCCATGACACCATCTGGTCTTGTCGTAGCTTGTTGTTACTAACTCTCTAACGTAACCAAGATGGCTTGCTATCTCATTCTAATTAAAAAAAAAAAACAAATTGGTTGCGATGACTAAGTTAGTTTTGATAGACATAATCTATCGAGTACCATTCATGGTCTATTTATTTAGCAACATAACTGTTGTAGATTCATCACTTCCCAGCGCATGCACTTGTTCTTATTGAGTTGTATGCAAATAAATATGGGAGCTGAATTTACAAATAATTGTTTCGATAATCTAAGATTTACATTTGACCTTCTTATTCATCAAGCTGCACAGAAAATAACTAGAGTTGGTATTTTTTATTACAATAAAGTTCGATAACATGCACGTACGATTTAGTGTGACAAATTATTTTGAAATAAATTAGGAAAGAATGTCTTTTGTCTTCTGGGTTCATGTGTGGTAGTGTTGATGAGCGAGAATACAAGAATCAGTTAAAAAAAATTAGGTTAAATTTTTTAAATATTTTTCAATTTTTGAAAAGGGATTGAAGTAAGCTTCAAAGTTTGAACATGTGCACTCAATCACAAGGAACAAGTGACCCAACCACTAATCCAAGGACATATCTCTGCTTGTTTCTTTACACACATTATTCTTATGATGAATCCCTTTGTTATTATAATAAACCTAAATTGCAGCACTTATATCCATATAGTTTGATGCATTGTATTGTTTTTTCCTGAGAAAAGATGCATCATATTCATTTCTAAATAGGCATATGATATTAATATACAATTCGTATGATATACTTTTTGTAAATTAAAATTAAAGCTCGATACCTACTACTAAAATCTTATCAATTCCTTAAGACCTCTTTGACCCGAAGAATGAAGTTACGATTTTCTATGACATCGAAATTAAGAAGAATTTTTTCATTTTATTTTAACTTACCTAGGGTATTACTTGTTCTAGAATAATTTCATGATCAATTATTCAGAAACAAATTACAATGCATCAAAAATATATAAGCGAATAAATCTTAAGCCAGAAATTAAATTATACAAAAGAAAATTGGGGCATATTTATTCAAAAAAAAAAAAAAAAAAAATCAAAGAACGTGTTATAATTCCTTTGTTCGCTAGAAGTGACTATAATCAAGTTTGGTGCAGTGGTTGGCTGCCGTGCCTCTAAGTGGTGAAGTCACTTAGCTTGGTGTTAAGTCTGACGAAGTTGCCCTCAGACTTAACACCAATATTAGCATTTAACAGAGGTCTTCACAGCCAGGTATGAAGTTGTTAGGGGTCATATGTATAGAAAACTAGATAAGACAAACTCCAATTATTACACTAGCATAGAAAACTACATAGAAACACCTGGCAAATGGGCGGTTAGCAGGCGGGCTTTAGCGGGTTTTACGGGCTCAACCCGTTATCGCGGGTTACCCATTGGAACCCGCTAAAGAGCTTTCTCCTCTCTTTTTTTTCTTTATTTTATTCATCGCCATCGATATGAGCCGCTGTGCTGCTCCACCTCTTATCTCTGCCCCCTCAAGCCTTCCTAGGTCTCGGGTTGCCCCTCCAAGCTATTCAGATTCAACATTCAGAAATAGCACTGCCTCAAGTTCGTCGTCGCTGCGGAGCTCTCCAAGCCTTTTTCCTCCCTCAGCTTCGGCTTGGACTCTCAAGTTAGTCTTTACTTAATCATCTATTAGAATATGTAAATCCAAACCAAGTCATTACAATTCCATTAAACATTGACACAGTTTGACGGTCTATGACAGTTGACTCGATTGTTGTTAATTGCAACTTGACAAGTTTTGTTTGTTAATTGCAACTTGAACAAACAAAACTTGTCAAGTTGCAATTAAGAACAATCGCATAGGCAACATTCCAACACAATCACACCAAATACATATCAAACTAGAATCAAAGCTATAAAGAAAAGTTTGTTTTACCTACCTCAAATCATAGAAACCAGCAGCCAACATCTCCAGTAGCAAACTCCAATCACGCAAGCACTCAAATCAAACGACAACAATCCAAATTCAGACGCAAATACCCAGCTTGTACCATAGCAATCCAGGTCCCCTAATTGAATTTCACAATGCAAATCATACTCCAATTTAATGGAAAACAGCTCAAACATGAAAACTAGTTTGAAAAGAGGAGATCGAACTTACAACAGCAAGCAGAGGGATAGATTCATCTTCTTTAACAGTAGAATTCATGGGAAAATCTCTCCTCTTTTTCTTGTAAGCTAGTGAATGGGTTGTCGTTACTTTAGAGAAAAAAGAAGAATGATCGAATTGGAAAAGAGCTGAAGGGTCTAGAGAAAAGGAGAGAGAGCACGTGTACGGCTGGGAGAGGGAAACATAGCAGATAAATTTGATGGGTGGAGGGGGATTGACCAACGTGTCCCATAATTTTGGTGTGACCAGATGCTTCTAGTACTGAGCTAGGTATTTAACGGATCCGGATTCTCTGCTTGGATTTAAGTTGTTTGGATTTGTTTGGATGTCTTATAACCATTAGATGCAGTAAGAATGACATAAGGATGACATGGTGGTTCCAGATTGTACTCAATCCAATGGTTATAAGTCATCCAAGCAAAACCAAGAAACATAAATCCAAGTAGAGAAGCCAAATTCGGTATTTAACACCTACTCTTAATAATAACTAACAACCCAACCCAATTCTACATATAGTATAACCCAACGCATGAAACACATTACATGTAACGTAAATAATTCCAAAGTAAAATTTAATTTAATACTAGGTCATTACATATTCATGTCGAACAAAGATCAAATGGAATCGGGATGGGTCTTGTCTTTTTCAAAGTTGATCCCAACCAAGTCCCATCCCGGACGGGATCGGGACAGGATGGGTCAAATCTCGCCATCACGTCCTAATGCTAAATCTGAATAGAAAAAAAATATTTGATGACCTTTGATATTTGAATGTTAACTATGATTCTGAAACTAAAAAAGACAAAGTTTAAAACTTGGCATAGTAGTACAATTTCCTCTTTTACTTATTAAGTGTCAAAATAGTTGGCTAACATATAATCTGAGGACAGTGATTACATCCATAATCCATTGACTGCGGCTATTGAGACCTCTAAATTTGCTCAGTATACCTCTCATTCTCTCTACACCTCTATTTTACTTTTAAATACAAACATTTGCTCATTAGATTTCCTTTCAAATTCCTAAAATAGCCTTGTTTATGCAATTCACATATATATTAATATATTACTCATTACACCTCTTATTCACTCATTATACCTCTAATTCTTTTTTTTTCTTTTTGCATGCGAACATCCATTCCCGACTTCCATTCTTTAATTTTTTTTCTTTTTTTTTTAACACAAACCTCCATTCCCGACCTTGATTTCTTGATTTTCTTTATTTTTTTTATTTTGCATAAAATGTCACTAGACATTCATTTTTGATCAAATTGTAAGAAATAATTTTCAATGACATCAATTTTCGAGAAAAATTAATTCGAATCATGAAGAATACTATTCTCTTAAAAATTTAAAAAAAAATAAGGATTGTGCCTCAAATTTTATTTATCGATTATCAAAAGAATGTTCTTACATGAACTATTCTATATTTTTGTTACTTTTATATTTCTATTTTACATATACTATTTTCTTTTGTAAGTTTATATTTTTTGTTTTTATACCTCATGATGATAAATTATTTTAATAATTGATAGATCATAACTTTTGTAAAAATATTTTTTCACTTTGTATATGCATGTGACATGTATGATAATATAAATATGTAAATGCTTTAATAAGTATGTGGTAAAACTAGAAAATAAAAATCAATAAGGAAAGTAATTAAATACAATCCATTATTATTGAATTAGAAAGTTTAGAGAGAATATATTTTTTTTGTTTAATTAGTGTCCTTAATAGTTATTATGCAAGAGGATAAATATGTCATTTAATAATTCATAATAGAATGAGGTCAAGTGAGCAAATTTGGATGTCTCAATAGCCGCACTCTAATCATTACTTCTTGCAGTACGTACATTCACTTAAGTTTAATTACATTCACGTGTATTATTATTCACATATATTATTAGAGAGGTATTCTTCAAGATCAATCATATATGTTTGTCTTTTGTAAATTGATATAGTGGTTTCATATATAGATAATTTAAAGAGTGGTATGTAGTTGGATAAAACATAAAGTTTTCTTTATGTACTAATCGTTGGGGAACAATCATATTTATGATCTATATATAATATAAATCTCAATAAAGAATATAAAAAACATAACAATATTGGAAGTAGTGAATCAATCCTAATATATGAGTGATAGTGTATGAATCCTATAAAAGTAGTAAAGGAAAAGGAATAACTGACTTGATTTTCTGATTGAGGCATGCATATTAATGCACTTGACTAAAGACAAATTTCGCCCATACTCTTGTGCTTGTATTTCGATGGGCGTCTGCCTTGTAGAATACAACAATCGATGATCCAAAATTAAAGCACCGTAATTTTGGATTCTAACGAACCATATATTGTATTTTGTACTCTCTTTACACGAACAAGACTTGTAGAAGAATTGAGGAATCTTGATCTTATATTTGAGAAGATATGAGTATGAGTTTATATAAAACCTCAAGTGAACCAACATGTCTCTTCACTTATCTCCTTGAAGATACACACTTATTCCTATTGACATCTATTGGAAAAGACACACTTTTTCACCTCTCATAAGGAAATGTTATGAATAATTATATTTTCATTCATATTAAATATTATAACATAATTTCCAACACTAATAAATAACAGAACTTGCTCGTTTTCTTACTTATCTAGTTTCTTAGTTCACAGATAAGTACATAAGTCTTTTAATCCTATCTATGAGTTTTAATCAAATAAGCTTGGATCAAATTAAACTATTATTTAATCTAATTAGATTTACAATTGAACAGAGCAATTTCAAATGCTCCCCCTAGATCATTTAAACAATATGACTAATTTATACACGGGACGGGACTTATGAGCCTTAAACTTTCTGTCACACGGCCCGTCCCCTTGTTTCTCTAACGGGACAAGACGGGCCTAGTGTTTTTAGATTTAGATCTTGTCACATCCCATCAAATTTCGGGTTAGGATCGGGATGAGATCGGGATTTCGTTTTTTTATGTCCAGCCCTAAAAACCAGGACTTAATAGACTTCAAATAAAACACAACCCTTCAATACCACTGAATGTCATCTTCAACTTTCTCAAAAAAAAAAAAGAAAAAAAAAGAAGCACACCATCTTTAGCATCCTTTTGTTTGCATATCCTACTGTTATCTCCACCACTGCTCCAAACTCAATGTAGATGGAAATTCAGATTTTCCATCATTTTTATTTTTCTACTTTGTAGTTTAATTTTGAGCATGGGCTAAAATTTCGACGAGAGCAAATAGCTGCAGCTAACACTAGAAACAGGAACATTTTCTCCATCTTCCCCTAAATTGTCACACTCCGACTCTTAAATTTTACCTTATTTACTAGCATGGTGTTAATAAGAATTTTACCGTTTTCGTCATTGAGTTTATAGTTCTAAGGTCCCTAGAGGTGTGTTGAGGGACGAATATTTCGAAAGAATTATTCGAAAGAAGAAATTGTGACGACGGTAAAAATGGTAAATTTTAGCTAGTAAAAGGTAATTTTTACTGAGGTATTATTTTGGGGTGTTAATTAGTTGTGTTGGGTTTGATTTTTGGAGTGGGTTTTAAGTAGTGGACCGGTTGGGCAAAAGGCCCAAGTCTTTTTTCTCTTTCTCCTCTCCCGATCCCGCACCCCAACCTCTCCCTGCTGAAAATTTTCCGACCGCCGCGCCGGTCCAGTTCGAACCACCGTCCTCTCTTCTTCCTTCCTGCATAGGTGACCAAGCCCCTAGCGCCGCTGAGAAGCCATAGCCAAGCCTGAAAGCCCCGACTGCCGGAAGTGTTTTCTCGCCGGAACGTCCTCCTCCGGCCGCTATAGCTAGTGATCCTTGGCTCAAAAGGAAGCCCTCCTCCCGTGCCCCAATCCCTCCAAAGGATTCACTCCCTCTTGAGCTAGGTAAGGAGAAATCGGTAAAGGAAATTCTAAGGCTTTTATTGTTGTTTTCGTTCGATTGACATGGTTAGGCTTAGAATTGGAGTTTGTGCTAGTTAGGAATGTTGTAGAGGAGGTTGAGAGGAAGGTGCTGCCAAATTTTGGTGAGCATTGGAGGTCGCCGGAGTTGGCCGCTGCCGGCGCCGCCCCTGAAAAAATGTTTTTAGTAGGAATTTTTCTGAGGAGTTTAATGGAATGAGTTTTAGAATTTTTGAAGGAGTTTTGGATAGGTTTGGAAATTGTTAAAGTTTGGTATTTTTGGCGGATTAATAAGTTAAAAATCCGGCCATTGGATTATTTATGGTTAGGAAGGTGGAAGGTGCTTTTGAGGATGTCGGAAAAATTGTGGAGCTTTATGGTTGGCAGTGAAGTTAAGATTTAGGGCGATAGACATGGTTGAGCACGAGAAGCTCATATTTAATTATGCCTATTTTCTTTAAGCGTCGGTGTTTTATTTAAGGATTTATTTATGTTTTGGAACAGGACGTGAGGAAGCCCGAGCGGAAGAAACATCCGACCGACATCAAGCTTAGGCCTAATTTGTGAGTGGACCTTTGTTTTAAATAATGTGCTTGAAATGTTTTATTGTTGAATAATTTCTTTTGTTGGAATTTAACCGGAAATTGAGAATTTCGGTGTTTAAACTCATTTATTGACGTTTATGAGAATAGTATGTATATAAGTAAACGTTAGCTAGTTATACGTGATTTCCCCCCATAATGAGGTAAAATGTTATTATGGGGTGACGTGAGCGTTAGACGTCAGCGTCGTAGCCTTGTACGACTTTCTATTTTTCGTATTCATTTATAGAATTCGTACAAGGAGTCAGCACGTATATATATATATATCCACTCGTGCGTTTCCCCCATAATGAGGAAAAATGTCATTATGGGGTGACGTGAGCGTTAGACGCGAGCGTAATAGCCTTGTATGAATTTCTATTTTCCTTATATCTCTTCAAAGAAATCATACAAGGAGTATGACGAGTGTATATACATACTGATATATTTATAATTCTAGCCTGAGATGTCATTTTCTGAAGTTTAGGAGTCTAGCGAGGCTAGACACCAGTCAAGAATTTTTTAGTTAAGTTTCTAAGCTGTCGCTTACATAGCGCTTTCCTTTAAAGTTTTCTTGGGGAAATATTATTGTTTGTCGAAATTACTTTTGTCCACTCAATCTGACGTAATTAAATATTTTTCCCCTGGGTCTTTCCTTCGTTTTTAAATGTCCAGTCTGCAGAGTTCGGGTGGGGTCTAGAAGAAGGAGACGAGGCATAGTCACACATCTTTCCGCTACTGTTCGCCAGTAGGTTATCTGTTTAACCCACTATGATTTTTATCAGCTTCCGTTGTCTTTCTTGTAGTAGCTCTGAATACTTTCGGAAAAATAATTGTGTATTATTTTATTTGGTTATTTGGATTGAGTTGAAGATTGATATTTTGGTTAAGAGGGTGTTCTATATTTTTCCGGGTTTGGGTTGTCCATTTTCAAAGGAGGTTTGCTGAGTTCTTCGGTAAATTTTCCTTGGAGGTGGTCCCCGCAGGACTTATCTCGGATTTCAGGGTGAAATTCGGGGTGGGGCTTGACATAAATACTTGAAGAGAAATATGAAAAACGTCAAAAGAAAAGTAATTACCTATGCGTGTTCCAACTAACAACAATGGAGTGTCAGAGTGCCAGTGACGAAGATTTTTTTTTTTTTTTAAATTATTAATAACTCACACACTATACATATGTCTAATGAGGTTTGAACCCATGACCTCAAATTTGTTAATTAAACACCTTAACCAACCAAGTCACGGCTGAAGATGATTAGTGAGTTCACGTACATCATTAGTCCATTCACAATTGTAAATGAAGTCTGAAGTGATTGGAACTCCACCAAGTCCTCTATGGTTGCTAACAACTACATTCCTCTATGTTAGAAAGTAATGCACATTGATAAACTGTAATCTAGAAAAATCTAGATTAACAAGAGAAAACTAGAAAAATTAAGAGAAGTGTCCAACTGCTAGCTAGAAAAGTCTAGAACAATTTAGTGTAATCTAGCTTGGTCTAAAGTAGTCCATAAGGTCGGTGGACTAAGGTTAAGTGAGTATGTCGGTGGCTAGACAAGATCGGTTAATAAAGGCCTATAAATATGTATGCATATAATGTAATTGTACTCGATTCATGAGTGAATGAATAGAAGCAAGTCATTCAAAATAGTCCTCCTTTGTCTTCACATTCTCCTCTTAATCTCCAAAACATCATTGTTCTAATAACAAACCTTCTCCCAACTTCTAGCTCCTACATACCAAAGTCCTTAACACATTGTCCTAGCCCACTAAACACTAAAAACTTCCGCATAAACCACAAACTCTAAAAGTGGTATCAAACCAACAACAATTTCTAACAGTGGTATGAGAGCCTCATTCGATCAAAACATTGGGGCGTCTATCAGAGCTTGCTTCGATCAAAATTATGGGGCATTGAAATTTGTCCACTATGTCTACCTTTATCTCCAACCAAACATCAATCCCTCTTCCCATCTTCAAGGGAGAAAACTATGATTTTTGGAGTATAAAATTGATAACTTTCTTCATGTCTCAAGATTTATGGGACATAGTAGACAAAGGGTTCTCGACTTCAGAAAATCCAACAGTGGAGCAACTACGACCAAAAAAAGAGAAACAAAGAGATGTTACGGCACTGTTCGCCATCCAACAAGCGATGGACAACACAAATTTTTCAAGAATCATGGGAGCTACTACATCAAAGGAAGCTTGGGATCTACTAAAGGAGGAGTTTCAAGGAACAGCAAAGGTACGTTCCGTAAAACTACAAACTATGAGTAGAGATTTAGAAAACATAAAAATGAAAGAATCTGAGATCGTAAAAGATTACTATTCTCGACTTTAAGGAAATAGTAAATCAATTAAGAGCTTATGATGAAAATATTAGTGAGACTAGAGTATTAGAAAAGATACTCATTAGCCTCATTGAAAAATATGATCTAATAGTTACTGTCATCGAAAATTCCACAAACATAACAAGTCTTTCGGTGACAGAATTAATAGGCTCACTAGAAGATTTTGAAAAAAGATTAAGTGACCGGAATGAAAGTCCTATAGAGAAAGCATTCCGAAATCAATATACGATCTCAAAAATACGAAAATGAAAGAAAGTTTGATGAATCTTCTAGAGGAGGAGAAAAGCTCAAAAATTGAGAAAATGAAAAAGATTTCAAGGATAAAAGAAAATATCCTCCACGTGGGTTTTGTAAAAAGAATAATCATAAAGAAAAAGATTTTAGGTTTAAAGAAAAACCAAAATGCAAAAATTGTAAAAAGTTCGGTCATAAAAAAGAAGATAGCTACTTCAAAAAAAGCCACCGGGCAAATTTTTCAAGAGAAAAATGAGTAAGAAGATCATCTCTTCTATACTCGTCACTCGACGAGTGAAGAAAAGAAAAATAGAAGGTGGTACGTCGACAGCGGCTGCAACAACCACATGTCAAGAGACATGAATATCTTCTCCAAGCTGAAAACTACAAAAAAGTCTCAAGTAAAACTGGAAAATGGAGATATCGTCAAGACAAAAGAAAAATGTATGATATCTATCCCTACTAAAAAAGGAAATAAATATATTAATGAAGTTCTATTAGTTCCTAGCTTGGAGCATAATCTGCTAAGCATCGGACAAATGATGGAGAATAGATATGCTATATTATTTTAAAGAGACTTCTGCAATATATATGATAAGAAAAAAAGACTAATATTCAAAATAAAAAATAGACGCTTTCCACTTTAATGGCAAAATATGGCCATGAGAGCAGAGGTCAAGAAGAAAAATATTGTCCGAATAAGAAAGCAGCCGAAGACCACACGAAGACGACTAAATGAAGAAGTAAACTCAAAATCAAAAATTTGCAAAGATGCAATGAAGTAGAAAGTCAGAGAAAGACTACATAAGAATGATGCCGACCAAAAGCTAATGAAGACAAATACAAGAGCGAGACTATCGCCAAGACACTTTCAAAACCAAGATGCCGACTACTACGAGATTGCTCAGAGCATCATCAATGTGCATTAAGGAGGAGTGTTAGAAAGCAATGCACATTGATAAACCATAATCTAGAAAAATCTAGATTAGCAAGAAAAAACTAGAAAAATTAAGAAAAGTGTCTAGCTGCTAGCTAGAAAAGTCTAGAACAATTAAGTATAATCAAGCTTGGTCTAGAGTAGTGCATAAGGTAGGTGGACTAAGGTTAAGTGAGTATATTAGTGGCTAGTCAAGGTCGGTTAACGAATGCCTATAAATATGTATGCATGTAATGTAATTGTACTCAACTCATGGGTGAGCCGTGGCTTGGTTGGTTAAGGTGTTTAACTGACAACTTTGAGGTCATGGGTTCAAACCTTATTGACATATATAAGGTGTTTGAGTTATTAATAAAAAAATTTTAAAAAAAAGAGTCATGGGTGATTAATGGAGCAAGCCATTGAAGTTAAGTAAGCCCTCCTCTTATAAACATCTCCTAACTTAACCTCCTAACTCACTTGTCCTAGTTATCATATACCTCCCAAGTCTAGCTCCTAACCAACTTGTCCTAAATACATTGTCCAAGTCCATCACACATTAAACACTTCCGCACATTAAACTCTGATTGTGGTAACCACAAATTTTAATTAAAGTGGTATAAACCCACAACAATTTCTAACAGTGGTATCATAGCCACTTCTAAAAACTAACAGTGGTATCAGAGCTACTTCTAAAACCTAACCATTCCATAGCGTAGAAAATAGAAAATAACATCTTTTTCCTATTGTAGTTTTCTCTTTGCATTATATAGGTACTTTAGATTTTCTTAGGCATATACATGAACACCTGAACATAAATAATAGTTTGCTACTGAGTAGATAGATAGATTGCACACAACACAACTTACACACAAAAGTAACCAACAGAGAACCCACATTGGAGGACAAACTCAACAAACATTGCAAACATGAACCATTGAAAGTTTGAATAGAAACTCATAACATTATCAATTCCAATAGAATGAAAATGAAACCTACAACATCAGATGGATCAAATTTCACACAAGTCGATAGCCAGGCCATTTTGTTAAAAAGTACAACAACAGAGTTCCAAAGCGTACAATTTTAAGAGATTGAACAATTTACACTACATAAACACCTCTACCAAACTCATTCTCACACAAACTTATGAATTCATTGCAAAAGAACATATAAAGAACTTAATCAAATGAACATGAACAGAACTCGAAATTCACTTGCATCGTTGTTGCTGATAAGATAATGGCACCTTGGCCATTCACAATTTGGATTTGAGAAGAACAATTATTGATTTTGTTTGCAAATCCTCTAGAACAATTTTTTATTTTGTTTGCAAATCCTCTGCTGTTGATCAGCCAAGGCCTAAAAGAATTATGTACTGCATTAGCTCAAATTCAATTACAACAGTTTCCAGTAACAAGACAAAGTAACCAACAGAGAAACCACATTACAAGACAAACTAAACTAACATTGCAAACATGAAACATTGAAAAATTTGATAGAAACTCCCAACATTATCAACTCCAATATAATGAAAATGAAAGCTAACATTACAAAATCGAAAGGAGAAAGCTGAAATGGGTCTCATAAAACACCTAAAAACCTACACCAAAACTTTCTTCATGTCTCAAGATTTATGGGACATAGTAGATAAAGGGTTCTCAACTCCGGAAAATCTGTCGGTTGAGTAATTAAGACAAGAGAATAAAGAAAGACACAGAGATGCGACAACATTTTACGCCATCCAATTAGTGGTGGATGACACGAACTTTTCAAGAATCATGGGAGATACAACATCAAAGGAAGCTTAGGATCTACTAAATGAGGAGTTTGAAGGAACAACAAAGGTACGCTCCGTCAAACTACAAACTATGAGGAGAGATTTAGAAAATATAAAAATGAAAGATTCAAAGATCATAAAAGATTACTATTCCCAACTAAAGGAAATAGTAAATCAATTAAGAGCCTATGATGAAAATATTAGTGAGACTAGTAATAGAAAAAATACTCATTAGCCTCACTGAAAAATATGATCCGATAGTAACTGCCATCGAAAACTCAAAAGACATAACAAGTCTTTTGGTGACAAAATTAATAGGCTCACTTGAAGCTTTTAAAAAAAGAGTAAGCAGTCGGAATGAAAGTCCTATAGAAAAAGCATTTTGTTCTAAAGTCAATGTTCGATCTCAGAAAAATGAAAAAGAAAGAAAATTTGAAGAATTTTTTTAGGGAGGAGATAAACCCAAATATTGGGCAAATAAAAAAGATTTCAAGGAGAAAAGAAATTATCCTCCATGTAGAATTTGTAAAAAGAAAACCAAAATGCTGAAACTGCAACAAGTTCAGTGATAAAGAAGAAAATTGTTTCTTCAAGAAAAGCCACCGAGCAAATTTTTCAAGAGAAAATGAGTACGAATATCACCTCTTCTATACTCGTCACTCGACGAATGAAGAGAAAAACAAAAAGTGGTATGTCAATAGCGGCTGCAACAACCACATGTAAGGAGATACGAACATTTTCTCCAAGTTGAAGACTACAAAAAAGTCCCGAGTGACACTAGGAAATGGAGATACCATGAAGAGAAAAGGAAAAGATACGATCTCTATCCAAACTAAAAAAGGAACTAAATATATAAATGATGTTCTATTAGTTCCAAGCTTGGAGCATAATCTACTAAGTGTCGGACAAATGATGGAGAATGGATATGCTATATTATTTGAAGGAGACTTCTGTAAAATATTTGACAAGAAAAGAAGACTAGTATTCAAAATAAGAATGAAAAATAAAAGTTTTCCACTTCAATGGCAAGATATGGCCATGAAAGCTGAAGTCAAAATGAAAAATATTATCCGAGAAAAAAAGCAGCCGAAGACCCCACGAAGCCGACCAAATGAAGAAGTAAAGTCAAAATCAAATATTTGCAAAGATGCAATGAAGAAGAAAGGCAACAGAAGAATGATGCCGACCGAAAGCTAATGAAGCCAAATACAAGAGCGAGACCATCGCTAAGACACTTTCAAAACCAAGACGCCGACTACTACGAGATTGCTCGAAGCATCATCAATGCACATTAAGGAGGAGTGTTAGAAAGTAATGCACATTGATAAACCATAATCTAGAAAAATCTAGATTAACAAGAGAAAACTAGATAAATTAAGAGAAGTGTCCAGCTGCTAGCTAGAAAAGTCTAGAACAATTAAGTGTAATCTAGCTTAGTTTAAAGTAGTCCATAAGGTCGGTGAACTAAGGTTAAGTGAGTATGTCGGTGGCTAGTCAAGGTCGGTTAACAAAGGCCGATAAATATGTATACATGTAATGTAATTGTACTTAATTCATGAGTGAATAAATAGAAGCAAGCCATTCAAAGTAGTCCTCCTCTGTCTTCACATTCTCCTCTTAATCTCCTAAACATCTTTGTTCTAATAAAAAACCTTCTCCCAACTTCTAGCTCCTACATACCAAAGTCCTAAACACATTGCTATCCCACTACACACTAAAAGCTTCCGCATAAACCACAAACTCTAAAAGTGGTATCAAACCAACAACAATTTCTAACAAAGAACACAATATCCTTACGAGTCTCGGAAAGCATGCAGGACCCATGAAACCTAATTCAAACGGGAAGGTCTTAAACTCTAGCATTCTATAAGTACTAGGTGTTATGAGTGCAATTACAAAGATTTATTCGAGCCAACACACAGGCCCGGACCTGAGTGTAGTTTGAAGATCCCATCGACTCAGGGCCTCAAAGTCTAAGGGCCTAGATTTTATTTGCATAGCTTTTTATTGGGTGTAATTGTCCATGACACATTAATTAAGGTTTCTTAATTGGGAAACTAAAGGTGATTAAAGACAACTAAGAACAAGCTAGTACTCATTATACTTTTAAAAAAAATGTACTCATTGTACTTGGGCCCTCATTATACTCACTGAAAAAGAAAAAGAAAAACAATGATATTTAATATAGAATTGACATAATTATATACACATAATATAATAAAACTATGAATTAATACTTGAAAATTGTACAATAGAAAGACTAAATAACCGAAAAAAGAAGAGTCATATGTAAGATATTTAATATAAGGGTATATAGCTTAAATAAATTTGGATATTAAATGTTGTTCGTTGTTAGATTTTGAGTTTATAGCTTTACTCCATAGAAAATTTTATTCATAACTTTGAAGAGCCCAACTTTGAGAATTCGACTCAGATTTGAAAATCTCAGGTCCGAGTCTGCCAACACATATCACAAATACACCAAAACCCTAGAAGATCACCATATAGAATTTGGTTTGTGAGGAAAAGAGGTTTCAGTTTGTGTTGAGAATGAGGGAATTGAGAACTTAAACAATTTTTCGGGGAGAGAGAAAGTCTATCAAGTGTCCAAAAAACGTCAAACGTTGTGTAAAAAAAAAAATTTACCTCAATTGAAGAGACGACATAAGAGTATCATCTTAAAACAAACAATCTTATTACTCATTTTGGCTTGTTTTTAAGATGACAGATGCTTGTCGTATAATTAACACAATAAGTTTAACTGACTACACGTTGCAATATTCAGACAACAGATATTTAAATGTCTGTCGTAAAAATTCATTAGATGACAGTAAAAACAACTTATGTCGTCTGATCCTTGTCGTCTGATTTCAAAATTGGCGTAGTGATATATACGCTCATACCCCAAGCTTGCACATGAAGATTCAATATCACTGCTCCAAGCTGTGGAAGTTGACAGGATTAGCGCACTACCGGATGAGATTCTCTGTCATATACTCTCTTTTCTTATCCCGTTATGTTCTGTTCGGACCACCGTTTTGTCTAGGAGATGGAACAAGTTATGGACTCGTTGTATTACCAACCTTTGATTTCGACATAAAAGATTTCAGTTCATCATGTGAGAGTAACTATCATATTTTCGTCAGGTTCGTTGATCAGGTGTTGGCCTTACGCGACTCTTCATTAGACATCACAAGATTTCGAGTTGCCTGGGAGGATTGTGAAGATTTCTCTATTATTGATCGATGGATACAGGTCGCCGTCAACGTTTATGTTGTTGAGCTTGATGTTTCTAGCTATGTGTATACTTTCGAATTGCCTCCATGTGTTTATACCTGCAAATCACTGGTGTCTTTGAAGGTGAAGTCAGATTATCTTACATATTATTCTCTTCCTAAGACAGGTTGTTGTTTCCCAAATCTCAAGTTCCTTCATTATATTTCTGGTTATGATTCTGACCGTGCCTCCAGGGAAAATCTTTTCCGCAGCTGCCCTGTACTCGAAGAGTTGACTATAGAAGCACATCATAAGAAACGTGATTCGACATCTCTGCACCTGAATTGAGGACACTAACCACAATCATGAAGAAGATGAATAAAAGAGAACATTATGAAGAAGATGAATTTGATGAAGATTATGAAGAATATTATAGGATAGAACCCTGCAATTTCTTTATCGATGCCCCGAAACTTGAAAATCTTTGTGTTAAGGGAGAGGTTATGTCGAAGTATAATTGGAAGAACACAAGCTCTTTGGTTCAAGCCAGAGTTCAACTCCAAGTGTTCAATGAAGCTTCCGCTGACCTTGTTGCTGAGTTATTCGACAGAATTTCTAGCGTCAGATATATGACCATTTCTGCTCCTGATTTTGAACCTGAACCTTGTTTGCCCCAAGCTTTTAGTAAATTGATCAAGCTAGAGCTGGTTTTTTATGAACGGCCTTGCTGGAAATGACTAGATGAGGTGCTTAACATATCGCCTAATCTAGAATCTCTTGTCTTAGACTTGGCAGAGATAGGAGGAGATTCCTTCCAACCACCAGAGTTTGTGCCTACTTACAGGAAATGGGAGGTGTTTAACACATCGCCTAGTCTAGAATCTGTTGTCATAGACTTTGCAAAGATAGGACATTCTTTCCAACCACCGGAGTTTGTGCCTACTTGTTTGTCTTCACAACTCAAGACTATCTTCATAAAGGGATTCAAAGGAACACCGAATGAGATTGACATGGCAAAGTATTTGTTAAGCTATGGTGAAGTTCTACATAAGGTGATTATTTCTTCTCCAAGTTGTTTCTGTATTGGTGATGCAGAGGAGAAGATTTTATCCTTTGAAAAGGGTTCAAAGACATGTCAAGTTGAATTTATGGAAGAAGTGGATTCTGAGTTATCTTCTGAAAAGGGTTCAAGTTGATTTTATGTTAGATGCGGATTCTATCGAAGATTCTGATTCTGATTTTATTTTATACCCTTCATCATACTTGTAACCAAAAAAAAAACCCCCTTCATCATACTATTTTTCTTCTTCTTTGTAGTACGTCTTTATTATTTCTTGTAAGTTATTATAGGATTGAAAACTGCAAATTTTTTTTTATACAATATTATGTTTCTTTTTATACAAGTTATTCTGTTCTTTTTATAAAAGTTATTCAGTACACCGATATTATTTGGTCTCATGAACTATAAGTCTGTATAGAGAAGACAAGAAGCTTTTATAATGCACTGTCATCTTGATTCAAAATGTCTCAAAGTGCCAATGAACCTACATCTTGAAAAGAAGCACAACAGCCAAGACCAGAATGAACCTATATCTTCGAGCAGGCAGTAGGTCATACTTATATACAAAAACAGAATCACTCTCCTCAACCTATCAATGTGAATGAAAGAAAAATCGAGATGATCACCTCACTAAACACTTGTGGTTACTTAGCTAACTAACCTGACTAATTCCATATCCCATGAAAGCATAAGAACCAAAATTATTAGGGCCACCAACGTAATTGAGTTTGCATGTGTGGTCAAGCTACCTGCATATCAGAAAAGAAAAAAGAAAAAAAGGCAGAAAAATTGGATTCAGCATTAGACTGTCAATATGAATAACTGAAACAGATACTTCAATCCCATTAATATAGCTATTGGGACTAGCATGCAACCAGACTTTTTTTAGATGAGAGAGAGATCCACCAAGGCAAAAATACTATATATGCACGAAAGTTATGAGTAGAACCAGCTCCTAGAAGTGGTTATTTGTACTGCTTTCAATAAGTTTCCATCTTAAATACTCCATGATAGGTAAAAAAACAGAACCTAGCTCATACAATTCAATTAGAAACAGAAGTGCCAAACGTTTTCCCCCTTACACTTGACAGTACAGATAGTTTCTTTTCTTAAAGACAATTCTTACCGCTGTCAGCCAATGCAGGAGTTGGAGGACTAGTAGATTTATTTGACACCGAAATCCCAAGGTTTGCACAATCAACTCCAATTGAACCTTAAATATAAAGAGTGAAACAGTCAGATATTATCTTCTCATCTGCATTTCTGCATACTCATTCATCATCATTACCAGCATTTAAAAACTTTATGAGTTTATGTGCTCTTACATTCTTTAAGGCAAGGGAGGGTAGTCATATTGAGCAGATTATAATAACCTTCTCCACATTCACAATTGTATGACAATTTTGATGTCTTGTTGCAAGTTCCACCTCCACAATCCATCCAATAGCAAGCTATACAACCAATAATATATAATAAATAAGTTTATCTAGGAAAAGGAGAAAAACACTCTTGAGTATAAGAGTCAATACGATCAAAGATTGATGTGTTGGCCTTCTTCGATTTATCTGGAATTGGGGCTGGTGCTTTTTCACAGGAATAATCCAGGTTACCTATAAAAATCCACTACAATATATCAGCAACCTCAAAATCATGATATTGGTTGGAAATTGGTCATGTAACATAATCAAAATGTTTGACTTGTGGGTAGAATATCAAAGTTAAAGGAAAATTATAGTCCAGATCTTTTGACTTGTCGGTAAAGATATCAAAATCAAAGCTTTGCATTTAGAAGTGTATGCACATCTTACAAAGTAACATAAGATGACCGTGTGACTAACATGCAGTCATGCACAACCAAGTAAATCAAATTGGCATTTTTTTTTATGAACAAATAGAGATTCGTCATCGTTAGATACATACTTCAATTTTGCACAAAATGTAAGTTTTATTTTTCAATACACACACAAAATGTAATTGTTCTGCTGTTTGCATTTCCCTCCTCGTTACATACTCTGTCTTTATTGCAGAGAACAAAAGGCTATCCATATACCAACACCAAAACTTCCTTACCCCCTAAAACCAGTTACCAATGACCAAAGAGTACTGACGTCAAGCAAATGTACTAAACTAACAAACCAACACTAAAAGGTATCAAGATTTTTGTTGCATCTGCTAGAGCTTTGTAGAATAATAACAACAAACACTCCCAGAAAAAGAAATAGTTAGGAAGACACGCTCCACTGATGTTACTAGATATAATAGTCCATTATCTACTTGTTTCTGAATTACGGAAAGAGAAAGAAATAGAAGCCTTACAGTTGGGAATCACACAAGGTAGAAACTTGAAGTGATCAGTACTGTTCTCAGTAGTCTGCTTCCACCCAGAATCACATTGACATTCGAAAAAGAAGGTGCTACTGCTTGAAGGCTTGCAAGTCCCTTTACCACATTCTATGTCTTTGCAGACATCATCTGTGATCAGAAAAACCCACCATTCCAATTGATCAAAGCGTCAGATAGAAAACAGAAAATCATAGAAAGCTCAATAATTTGAAAGCAGAAAAGAAAGAATGAGAAGGAAACAAACCCATGATTGGAGAGAAAACAGGAGCCAAGATGTCGTCTAATGACTCGGCAGAGACAGATTCAAGAGGAAGAAACATGGCAAGTAAAACGCAGATAAAGGGGAAAGCCATATTCTTCAAGTCTCAAACTTTGCTGTACTAACAAGACCAGGTAGAACAGAAGCTGTAGCTGGAAATGAGTGAGAGATAGACAAGGGAATAGAAGGGAGATGAGGTATGCTTGTGATTTAATATTTGACCTGTGGATGAGATTTGAACTTTTTCAAGGGGAATGCTACGAAGAACTAGCTTTAAGATTTGCTATATTCGTGGCTGAGCTGCAAAGGTTTACATGAGCAAGGGTGGGTAGTTGGAGGTTGGGGTTTTGACGTATGAAACTCTTGAGGCTTGGATCTTCCTTCCTCTATACCATGTATAATAATTATACCACGTACAATTGTACGTGTTATACGTTTGTTACAAACGGTTTGTACATGGTCTTTTGGATAATGAAGAACAAAGGAAGCAATTCAAAGACCAATTTGGTCGAAGCATATGTAAAACGTATAAACGTATGACATACACACAGATCTAATTACTTGAATATAATACAAAATTTGGTTTCCTTTAAATTTAAAACATGTAAGTACGTGTCTGATTGAAGAGCTTTTTTCCGTAAAATCGTAACTGTTGAAACTATAAAATGCTCGTTCTACTAATTTTTGTGGTAGCTCAACTTGATCGATAAAGAATAGTATGCCAACCTAGAATCAAAGTGATTAAGGAAACAGTTGGAAATTAAACATTAAAATTTTCTTGTTTGCCAATAAATCTACTTCACTTCTTTTTCCTCAAACCTAGCTCCTTGCTCGGATGCAAATTTGTCGACCACCCTTATTTGCCCATTTTAATCGACCCAATCTCATGTCATGTGTCCTTTTTCATAACCATGTATAACCATAGTTAGCAATATAAAATTATAATAAGTGAATTTTGTTTTCTTTTAATTGTAACTTTAAGTCTTTTTAAATCAGCCTTTATTATCTCTTTTAAGTTAATTTCAAGGGTTACTGGCTCGAAACCCGAATTTTAAGAATTTTATTCCCATTAACAAAATCAGATTTTAAAATTTTAAAAAGTCAACTTGACCAGACTCCGTCAATACAGGGTTTGTCGTGGGTCTATTGGGGGCAGTAGGGGGTGTGTCGTGAGGTCTATTGGGAGCAGTAGGGATTTGTTGCGGGGTCTATTAGGGGTCGTAGGTGTTCTGGCGGAGGGTTTATTGAGGGCGGTATGGGGTCTATCGGGGATAGTAAAAGGTCTATTGGGGGCAAGAGGAGATATGTCGTAGGGTTTATTGGGGACAGTAGGGTGTCTATTGAAAGTAATAGAGGGTATGTCGTGGGGTCTATTGGGGGTAATATGAGGTTTGTCGAGAGTCTATTGCCCCCAATACACCTTATATTCCTCACAATAGATCCCGAATAAACTTTTATTATCTTCTAATAGACCATTTATTGTGCTCAATAGATCACATCCCAACATGAAAATCCCTTTGGTATGGAAACGTAAGCAATTGCAAAGAGTAGAAATCGTCTTGTTATGTGAACTCTAAGGCTACCAACGAGGGGTTGCAAGTAGATCATCTCCTTGAAACAATATCATTACCAATGGAAGTACCTAGAGAAACAATCAGCACGAGGTAACATAAATAAGTGTCTAGAGGCAATCAAAATAGCTAATGATCAAAGCGGAAGGCAGAGTAGACTGAGGCTGGAAGCTGGGAGGACTAGCACATTACATCATGAACATTATGTCCTGGAAAAGCTAATGAGTCGGTCATAATATGCTCTTCTCTCCAGACATGCTTAAAGAAAACATAGTCGAAGTTCCTGTAGAGATGATGTTTAAAGAAAAACCTTTGGTTGTCATTTGTATTCTTCTGGAAAGAAAAACCTTGTAAAACTTGGAGAAAAGACCCGCACTCACCATGAAAGCATCAGATTCGGTAAGTATTATAACAAAACATATGCGTATTTGCATTAACCAGACCACATATTAACCAAATTCGACATATCTTCCAATCCAAGTCTGCACCTACCAGACATTCAAAAATCAAGAGTTACGAGAGAGAAGGGAAGCAGGGAACCCACAAAGAGGAAAGAGATAAGAGTGTCATCCAAAACATCAAATTCCTTGGGTTCCATATCAAAACGTAATTTCTTTATTTTCCAGCAACACATCATTTGTACTCCCTCCTTGACTCATGCCATCGAGCTCTGTAGATTTTGTAAATAGTCTAAATCATGTGTTGTGACTGGTGTGGTGTACATGGAATTGCCATTTTTTTGCAACATGAGCTAGTCACCAGAAGAGATCGTTTCACTTTTTACCCGATTTAAGTTGTCGAAGACACTGCTGAATTTCATGGATGGATACAGTTATAGGCTTCATAGCCCTGCCTTGTTAGGGTGATAGATTTTATAGAGTATCTGTAATTTCTGGGTCGCTTTCCAAATCGATGCCCTGCCACCAGGTTCTAACTGTGCCTTTACCAACAGAAGAGAGCCACACTCTCATGGGAGAGAATGGACCACACACTCTTTCCGTTGGGCTACCTGACAATGTGTGCAGGCGCGTGGCATGCAGGTGTCGATGAAGGGCGGGTGAGGCTTATCTTTATAGGGAAGAATAGGTAATTAGAAAATACGAAAAGAAATTGTACTTTCCACGTGGCCACTGAGAAGGGAATCCAATGACTTGTGCCTCTCACCTCTGTAGTTTCTTCTCTTCATGACTTCAACTCATATCGCGATATAATGGTAGAGACCTCGTTATTGTTTATTTCATTTTGGACGGAATGAAATATTTTTTCCCCCCTTTTGTAACGAATTTAAATGTGATGAAATGCATAAAATTATGAAGAAAATTAGTTTGATGTTTTGAAGAACAAAAAACAGACAAATCGCTCATACCGCATTGTCTGTACGTTGCCTTAATTTTTTTTTAATTGACTTAATATAATAACTGACAACTTACTACTTTAGTGACGAAAGTAGTTCAAATATGAGGAAATCACTTTATCATCATGAGTTGTTTATTGACAAAATACAAAATGTATTATGTAAACCATTTTCCCTTCATCCTAATTCTAAGTAACCGATATGATTCATATTATTATGGTTGACATCGAGTCTATCCCTAACTGTTATTGTAAACCATAATTAACTAGCTAAACGGTAATATGAAATTATATTCAATATATTATATTTTTCTATTAGGTAAACAACTCAGACGATACAACTAGTTTTTTAGTAAGTCGAACTCACAACCTTTCATTTATAAATTAGAGGCTATGCCACTGGACCAAATAATATTATGTACTTCTTTTTTCTTTCAAAAGTACAATATAATTGCTTTGGTAATGATTTGAACTACTACTGCTCTTTTCTTCTGAAATTGTCAAATGTTGTGTTGGTGTCCATTGTCCAAGCCGTAACAAACTAGCGACATCTAAAGAAATCACTTCTTACCTGTCACAAGTCAATAACTCAAACCTACGTGTTGTTACAAACCACTTCTTCAACTTTTGCAAACCAAACTTTCCCTCTACCTTAAAATACAAAATACAAAATAGGAAGGTGGACAACAAATTTATCCAAAATTCATGATCCCCTACAGGAAAAAGTTGTGTAAGATAAGAAGAAGAAAAGGAGAGAAATTGAAAAGAGTTATATAGAGATGTGGGTCTGAAATTGGTGTCCAACCCTACACAAGCCCCCGTCTTTTCTTTCTTCTACAAACCGAGAGAGAGAGAGAGAGAGAGCAGAGAGGCTTGTTGTCCAAAGTTACACACACCTCCACTCACACCCACCCTTTTCTTTCTTCTCCCAAATTTTTCCAATCCTCCTCTCTGGACTACTCGATGAGACCCAGCAGCAGAGGAGCTCAACTCTAAGAAGAAAGAAGAAAATGGGCAAGTACATGAGGAAGTCCAAGCCCGCCGGTAACGTGGCAGTCATGGAAGTCTCCCAGGCCGCCTCTCTCGGGGTTCGCACCCGCGCTAAAACCCTAGCTCTCCAGCGCAGCTCCTCCTCCTATCTCCAGCTCCGCAGCCGCCGCCTCGAGAAGCCTCCTATTCTCGTCCCCAAGAGACACCACAACAAGCACCACCACACTCCCAAGCAGCAGCCCTCCGCCGCCGAGCCTTCCCCGACGAAACCCGAAGACGGCGGCGAGGAATTGTCGCCGCCGAAGGAGGAGGAGCCGAAGAAGAATAGTGAGCTCATTGACGGCGGCGAAGACGGTGGTGCTGAAGAAGCTTCGTTCGGAGAGAATGTGCTCGAGTTTGAAGGTAGAGAGAGGTGGGTGTTCTCTCTGGGAATTTTTTTCCTGTTGATTTTTCTCTGTCTATTAAAATTTGGGGAAAAAATTGGGGATTTGGGGTTTTCAGAGTTGTGGCCAAGTTGAATTTTTTTTTTTTTGGTTGAATTCAAGTGTTGGGTGGTGTTTTGGTTTTGACCCTTTTGCTTCAATTTAGGGTTTTGCTTCAATCTCTTTTCAATTGGTGAGAAATTGAAGGTAATGGAGGAGTTCAAGATTTGGTTTTTATGGATTTTCAAGTTTTTGAGTCGAAATTTTACTGCATTGAAGACTAATTGCGAGTTTTTCAGCAAAAAGCTAATAGAAAGATGTAAATTGAAAAAAATGAAAACTTGAGGTTGCTTTTGCATTACTTTCATGTTTGATCGTGGATTTTCTTTTGATAAAAGCTGTTTTTGTTTGTATGATAAAGCATTCTTTCTTTTTTTTGCGCTTCTTTAGAGATTTGGGATTTCCTTCTTTTTCTTTTTGGGTTTTCTTGCATGTACTGTTTGGTAGCACTGGAATTGCAAAAAGATGAGAAGAAATGTATAAGTAACATAGCTTGATCGAACTACTTGTCTAGCTCTTTGTTTTTGTTGAGGAAATCAAATTAAATCCTAAATCTATTGATCTAAAGTTAGAGCTTTTGCTTCTCAAACTTCATTAGCTTATGCAGTGCTCTGCTAACGTTTTTAATAATCCTGTTATCTGCTGTAATTTCTAGTTGTTAGATATCTACGGCCCAATACATTTGAGATCATTTAACTCAACTTGGAACATAGGACGTAATCTCTTCAAGTCCTCAATTGACATAGGCTCAATATATCACAAATCTATGTACAGAAATTTGCATCTTTGCAAGTATCTGTTTGCTGGTTTTGATGCATTGAACAGGTAATGGTTGAAAACGGTTTAGTATCTGTTTGATACTGTGAAACAGAGAAAAGATACAGGTTATGAGACGATTGATTTATTGGTGAGTGAAGCAAAACAAGGTTGGGAAAAGGGGGACCCAAGTTAAAGACCTTCATTAAAAAATATGGGATAGAAGTTGTCAAGTGAAAATTTTCTCCATCGTAATATCAGGAATGCTTTTTAGGTATAACAGCCTATGGTTGGTCAAGGCCTGTTTACATAACCATAATGTCAGATATCCTGCATGTTTGAGTCACACATTGAATAACAAGGATAATATTAGATGTTGTCTGTCATTTTGTTAGTGATGTTATTGCATTAAGCTTACCTATATTTGACTACCGTTTGAGCTGCAGAACCTGTATGCTTCTTTAATGAATTTCTGTATCATTTCGCATTAGCTTGGCTTGCTTGGTTTTGATATCTAATGGGAGTGACTTTTTTTGACAGAACCACTAGGGAATCCACGCCTTGCAGCTTGATAAGGGATCCAGACACCATCAGAACCCCTGGTTCTACAACAAGGCCTACTAATTCAGCTGATACTAACCGGAGAATACAGAACTCATCACAGAGACACATACCAACAGCACATGACATGGATGAGTTCTTTGCTGGTGCTGAAGAAGAGCAGCAGAAGCAATTCATTGACAAGTTACTATTACTCTTTAACTACTTTAACTGCTTCAAGTTTGGAAGTAACAATTTGGATTTCATTCCATATAATCCAAAAACATGCTCGGTCTTATTCTTTCACCATTCAGTCTAATATTACCATTGTGGGTTTATCTGCAGATACAACTTTGACCCTGTGAATGATAAGCCGCTACCAGGACGTTACGAATGGGAGAAATTGGATCCTTAGAAGAAATACTAGCTCTCTGTCAGGGGCTTCCTTTCCTGCTCATTCTGGGTTGATCTTGTGCTTAGGATATCTAAGCTAGCAGGTTTTAGTTTTAGTAGTTGTGGTGATGGTGCTATTTCTATTTTCCATCGCCCTTCTTTTACTTGTAAAGAAGTAGGACTGGGTAAGATGTGTAGACTAATGGTCTGTAACATAACATATGTTATGAGTACACAACAAATACAAATCAAAGTCCTTTGTCTAACAGATCATGTGAGAGAGGAGGAAGGGAGTTAAAGAGGGTTGGGGATGTAGTAGGGTTTAGGGCTTAGGGTTAGGTTCAGTTGATTAGGTGGTCGGTCTATGTGGTACAGAAAATTACTTAGATTGATCCTCGTTTTCTCTTGCACTGTAATTTCTTCTTCCCTTCTTTGTCTATACTTGTACTGATGCAACTTTAACTCTTGGAATAAATATGACCCTTTTCCCCTCATTTCAGGTTGTAATATTTTCGATATGATCATATTTATATCGCTTTTCTTGAGCAACATTATTAAGTACCAACTTCTGTTTTCTTATAAGTCCCTGGTGATTCGTTTGGTGGTTTTGACGGTAGTGGTAGGGTACTTTACTAGCTTTGATGCTTTATGGTGGTAAGAATCTTTTCTATTCCATTGCACTTAAAAATTTAACTTGTTTGCCAACCAGAAACGTGGAACATTAAATTGAGAGAGCAATGAGGTTACTAACCTGTAAGTTGTAACCTCCAACTCCGACTTCCTAAATTCTAGTGTGGACATACGAGTCATGGAGAGAGTGATAGATTGTGACAGTGAGGAAGTGAATTGCAACCATTTGTTTGCTTGAAACCGAGTTTCATTGCTTTATTCACTTTCTTTAACGATGTTCAAGGGAGATCATTCCTTTGCTGGATGCAGAAATGTATGCGATAAGATGATAGTGTAAAACATCCTTTAGCTTATGTTCCGAGGTTTTATGTCTCGCTTTTGGCGTTTTAGGAAAAACAAATCTAGCAGGCTGCTAAAACTAGGCATCAGAACCTCAAGTCTGTAATGCAGAGCCACAGATTATCCGCAATGAGGCTGCACGAAACATCTCTTGATGATCGCACAGTTTACACTAATATCATTTAGATTCAACCCCACAATGTATTTAATTTGATCAAACCTCAGTTTCTTGTTTAGTCAAGGTCTTGGGATTATTTCAATTCTGGTTCATTTCTCTTTCTGCTGGTAATACATTTCAGTCCTGAATTCTAGACACAAATTTCAGACAAAAATTCCCAATCTTTGCAGCATAAACAGTAGAATGAAGAAAGAAAAAGGCACCAGCTTTGATACTGAACATTGCATTCTGATACTTTTTTCTTCATGATGATGATTTTCATAAAGTTGGAGATTGCATCAGAAAAGTAGGAGTTAGATATTCGTAGGTTCTCGATAGCAATGGAATAAGTGCTATGTGTTGCCTCATTTAGAAAGCATGGTGAACTGTTAATATCAGGCACTTGAAATCACAAGGGAGCAGTGATAGGAAAAATGATGTTGGTTGTTACAGTGGAAGTTGGTACTGCTTAAATGGTATTGGATGAAACCGAGGAATCTTCAATTTCCAATGAAGCTTTTTCTGGTTTTCATTGAGTGAGTAAGGACTAGCGTCCCTATTGTTGTTGTTATGTATTCAAGTGTGCATTCATTGCTTTGCTTATCAATGGAAGACCAAACAAGGAAGCTGTCTCCCACATGTTCATTTGTACATTATGTAATATGAATGAATACCCAAAAAAAAAAAAAAAAAAAAAAAAAACACCAAAATGATGTTTCAAAGAATCTGATGGTTGAATTATACATAACCCTTCTATACAATTACCAAAATGATGTTTCAAAGAATCTTATGGTTTCAAAGAAAAATTGGATTCCAACGTATACCGACTTTTATTTTCTTATGTCTTTAGGTCATGAGATAATTCGAACCATTACATTGTAAAATGTTCACGGCCTAAAGCTAAAGTATTATCCTACACAAATATAAATTTGAAACCTTGAAAGATAGCTTCATTCACCAATGCACTCAATTGTGGTATTCCGAAAGCTTACATTCTTTTTAAAGTCGGCGGATACAAATTTGTCAACCACCTTTATTTGCCCATCAAAGTGCCCACCCTCTTAACCATAAAACAACTACCTTAGAAATCCTAATAATAAAGAAAGAAAAAAGAAAAACTAGAAACCGACCAAAAGAAAATGCCCCATCAATTTTGAATCATAATTTCCTTCACCAATCTGTGGCGGTGGAGGTTGGTGTGGATGATGAACATGAAGGGAATTGAAGACGAGCACATGAGACAGGCTGACCGTTTGGTAGGGTACCATTACATGTTAACATGTAACAAGCATGCTTCTGGAGGAGGCAATACCTCTGCTTATTACCAGGGATGAGTCACTGTCTGCACATTTCTGCATACCCAACTGTTTAACGGTAAACTGTGAACTGTAAACTGTATTCCTCCTCAGGGTTCTCACAGAGTCACAGTTGCAGAGAGGTTCATCAATGCTCAAGGTAGCCTTCGCATTTTACAAGTAGAAGTATCAAGTACTCCCCATTGGTTAGCCTCTGCATTGATCAATGATTATGACAACCATAGGATGCTCTTCAAAAATATTAAAACCTTGGTCCCATTAGGCCCTGGATATCATGACCAGGCTACTATTGTGTTTGAGATTATTATTGCCTTATACCCTTGCTAGTCAAAGAGAAATTTTATGGTTTCAAGTTCGAGACTGTAAGTGGTTGTTAAGAAATCTGCAGATTTGCTGAAGAATTACTCTATCTGCTAGTATATGGTGTTACGATCCCACCAAAATGCAATTTTTCCTTTACTTCTATAATGAAGTTGAGACTTTGTAGACAGTGAGATGCAATGTGAAAACTTCGGATGTAACGAGTTCTTCAAATTCCAACATAAGATATAGTGTATATCGGGTGTGATATCCACAGAAATGCTTCTGAAGTAAATTGGTTAGAAGTTAGAACGACACCAAAAGTTGAAGAAATGAAATTTTCTTGCTTTTCCTTCTGTTTTCAAGTCTACTACATACAAAACCTCGTTTATCTCGAAGATTTCCAACTTTATTTGCGTTTACATCTTGACGAATTTGTAGTGTGGATACATATCACTGTCAGTGCTCCTTGCAGGAATAGAAAGAAGTGTGACAAAAGTGGGGATCATGCTTTGCATTGCTTACAGAACATGCATTGTTCAGGGTTGATTTCAAAAGCCTAAAGTCTAAACTAAGGAGAAGCAGCCTGGAATGGATCCACCGCCGACCCCATCTTCCCTGCTCAGTTGTGCATGTACTTTCTGGTGATGGGTTTCCTTTACCCCGGCCTTTATAACTAGCCATAAGCTCTGGATGACTCCTCTGTACGTGAAGAGTCGTGCTTCTTCTTTTCCTTTCTTCTTCCGTTAATTTGAACATGACACTTTTTCACTCAAAAACAAAGATTATGACACTTTCCTAAAAACTGCACAACAGGCAACAGCACAACAGTGTAAGAAAATCAGCTTTCGATGATCTGTTCACCAGACACATTCTACAATTCAGCAAACCAGGCTTTAGCACTTCTGATGAGGGTGATCACCAACAGGGTAACCCCTCACAACTGCGTTACCCCACCAATTCCTGCAGCAGATCCACTCCAAAAATCGCAAGCTCCATCACAGTTGATCTAAACTTATCCAAGGGAAGTAATAGATCAACCTGATGGAATGGCAACACCAGAAGAACAGAATTGTATGTCTTCATAAAGAGTCTCCCTTTTACGTTTACTAACCAAAACAATAACTTGGAGGAGGGGATTTTAAACTTTGAAGACCGACTGTGGAGCTATATGCTCTCGACCCCTTGTAGGCTTAAAAGAGTACCCCCACATCAAGCTAGAGTTCACATTCTTGATTTCCCTTTAACCCAAAGCACAAAGAGAAAGGTACATAGGCAAACCGTGCACTAGTTTAGTTTTACTGTTATTTGTGCCAATTGATTGAAACATGATGGACTAGGGAAAGTAATAACTGCAAACAAGGAGATGATACGAGCAAAGAATTCCAGTAAAAGGAGAATCCAAATGCAAGAAAACAAAGAGACGCAACAAATCAAGTCTTGGATTGCAATCCTAATCAGACAGTAAATATGTGAGTCATCACAAGAGCATTTGTCTAGTAATTTCAATTAACTCCACAATACCATATTCTAGATGACTCTAGAGTCTTAAGATGACTTGGTGTAAAGGCGGATGCCAAAAGCCAACCCCAATATGGCAATGGGAACAAGGAACTGGAGAAGTTTGATGATGAACTCTGAAGTCTTGTCTTGATTGTAATGAGGCTGTTTGGGAGGAGTGTATGCAGTCTTCTTGGGGATGGTAGAGACATCGATCTCTCCCACATAGAAGTCCTTCAACATGTCTCTGGCATTATCACTGTGACCCACGTCTTCAAAATCATCAGTTGCATCCTTCCCTGAATATGCACATAAAAACATGAATTAGCACTTGTATCTAAAGATGAGCATATGGACTAGAAACAATATGTACACATAAAATGCATGCATAATGTTTTAGGGTGAGAGTAGGGAATGAGCACACACACTCAGCAGTGGTTCCACCAACACATATGCATGCCCCCTCGCACACCATTTTCATTTGGAAAAAACAGACATCAGATTATCGCAGACTGTTGATCGTGTTACTAGAATGGTGAAGTCAATGGGATCGACAAAACTAAGGGATTGTCCCACTTCTTTTAAGACTGAGATGCAAAGAGAGTTGAATTCATCAAAGCCATTCACATTTGATTTATAATTGGAAATATGGTTCCTCATCTAAAGTTCTTACAAAACAATTTAATCCATTAAGGTCACACTCTTTTTGCTTGAAACGGTCCCAAAATAAAAGCATGATAATAATATTCTCCTCCAAGTGACACTATAATATCAATAATGTAATTCAACAAGATACTCAAATATTATATGGAATTGTCACAACTTGCTAATTTATGATAAGAATCAAAATTTCATTCTCAAAGATATCTCAGTCAACTACATACCTGTTGCTGACAACAAAACATCATCACCACCAGGATGGTCCTCCAAGAACTTGGTCACATCATAAACCTGATTCAAGAAACAATTTGGCAATAAGAACATGATATAATTGGCAGACAAAAGGTAACAGATCAGCTTTTGATGATAGCAATACCTAATATAGGTTAGTCTTTAGTGATGTTGTTTTGATACTTCAAGTAAATATTCTATTTCATGGAGACATACTTTTTAGCAGTTAAGCATACGATACAAATAAAGTAGTTTACAGATAAAGGCAACAAGTGTAGTACTGTTTTGTAGTTAGTCTAATGAATCCCAAATTAATCATAACATCATGACACAAAGCAAAACTCCCAACAAATACAAAGCGTGACAAGAAATGAAAAGACCGTCTAGATCTATACTGAGTGATCATCTTCACTGCTACTAGAACAGCTAAATGCAAAGTGATATGATACAGGGACTGTAGATTAACCTTGTAGAAAAATAATCAAAAGAAGCTAACGAGCATTACTTCTGGATATTTTAAAAGCTTTTAAAATATAGAAACAAATTTTTGGCTAAGATATTTAAACACCACGTATATGGATTCCACCTTATATACAGGGAGAGAGACAAACAAGAACTATTGACTGTTGTCTTGACTATTTTAAAGTCCAACACCCTATGACCATGTTCACAAACCATAGAAGGATGGCAATGACTTCTTGAATATTACCATTTTATGCAGAAGAACAGACATGAAAAATTTCAGTAATTTTTATCAGAAGAGCTCTTCTGATAAAAATCGGTTGATAAGATGATGTGACTATTATGATCAAACTCATCAAAGAGCTCTTCAGATTGATTCTGATACTGAGTCAAACTATTACGGAATCTTATTACCAAACCCAACCAGATGTTCTGAAAGGTAATGGACCTAACTCTCATCTGATTTGATTCTCTACGATGAAATTCAACAAAATAAGATGATCTGAAATATTATCATCTTAGTAATCTTTCTACTGAGTCAAAGGACAGAGTAAACAAATACACTTGCAAAGTTCAGGAGAGGGATGAGATACCTCTAGCCAAATCACAAAGCTTAAGAAGACGGAATAAAATTGACAACTTAGCTAAAGCGACAGTACAGGCATTCAGAGTGCTATAAGAAAATATCTAAGATCCAAGGAGAACATATATTCTTATGAACCAATGCTAAAGGGTTTGACTGGAACTGACCATTTTAGAGATCAAGGTATAAACATCATATCAATCGTGTCAGTTACTCTTCTCAGAATGAAGCTACTGACAACACGAACACTAATCTGAGCTATCTACTTCAACATGTTAAATATATCAAAAAAGCTAAAGGTTGAGCTATCAAATTACCACAAATTCCAGGTGGGCTTATGCCTATGAACATTAACATGCACCACAACAAAATCTCCAAGAACAAAAAGCAAAACAAAACAAGATCCATAAAGTCTCAGTTGTCAAACTTGATCATATGTATGATTAAACCAACATCCAAAGTCTTCAAATTTCCCTACCTTGATTCAGATTTAGTTTCATGATCGAAGAATAAGATAAAGGAGAGAGCTTTAAGTTGAAAAATGGAAAAAGTGAGAACCTTGCCATTGATGATTAGCCAGCAGTCCTTTGGGGTGTTGTGGTCAGAGACCTGAGCCAAAGTGAAGACCTTTTCATCGCCACCCATTTTGCTTCTTCTTGAAATCTCCGATGCAACCTGGGTGGAAACGTTGGATGCTCCAAAACCAATGTAGATGGATCGGTTAATAATAAGGTTGGAGGGTTGGTGCTACCAGAGAGAGAGAGAGAGAGAGAGAGAGAGAGAGAGAAGGGGTGTTTTGGTTTTGGGAATTGGTTTGGGTAGGTAGACGGACTTGGTTGTGCACTTGTGCCCTTGGTGGGTAGGCTACATTCAAGACTGAGAGCATGGGTTGGTGGTGAGCTACGTGATTTGGTGCAAAAGTTTGGTCGTTTTTTGTTTTATTTTCTTTCTTCTATTCTTATTATTTACTTTCATCGTTTTCACATCAAACCGAGCATGTAATAAATAAGAAAATGTTTAGAATATTCACTTGTGTATGTCTTGGTTTCATGGCACTCAGATCCTCAGCTCATATTTTCCTGCTTGAAGGCAAAGAAGTAGTGCATGCACATGAACTTACCGAGCATTAGCGCCTGGTTGGAGGCTTCATCCGCCACTTTCTTATTGAAATTCCTAACCTTGGCGGTAGCTGTCTGCCACCGGTTCACGAAGACTTTCAGTCCTTCCCCTGACTCCTGCCTAACCTTGAACAACTGAGCGGTATTTTGCCCGTCCGTTCTCAAAATGAAACAATGCACCAATCGGTCGGCTACCTGCTGGAAGCATTCCACTAAGTTGGCCGGGAGCTCATAAAACCAACTGAGAGCCTCATCGGTCAGCGCTTCTTGGAACAGGTTGCAGCACATTGCATTTGTGTAGCCCTTTGCATTGGTCTGCGACTTGAAGCTATCCAAGAACAGGTAAGGGCAGTATTCCCTGCTGTAACTGAGTTTCAATGGCTTTGTCGTGCCCGGGCGCACCGCTGTCGCCACCTGCCTTGTGAAGGGTCCCTCCCTTTCCTCAAACCCGGTGCCCGACGGGTTATGCACCACCTTTCTTTCCGAATCTTCTACTCTCGTGGTCAGCCATCTCACATTCTCGCTTATCGCCCTTAGTAAGCTCTCGACCATGTCGTTCCCGGCCGGTTTGGGGAGGGGCGGTGGTCCCTCGCCTTGCATGTCATCTAGGAACAGGTTGACACCCAGGTGCACTGTGGGCCTTGATGGCTTGGCTCCCAACGGTGGGTGATAGTGAGCTGTTGGGTCCTGATATTGTTCAAGAGACGACTGAGAATGTCTCTATTATCTAAGATAGGATCCAAACGGCGCAAAATAGGCAAAAGAGCTATGCCGACTTGAAGAGGAGGCAAGTGGAGTTTGATGTTGAGGATCATGTGTTCTTGAAGGTCTCACATACAAAAGGGGTAGTGAGATTTGACAAGAAGGGGAAGTTGGCTTCAAGGTATGTTGGGCCCTTTGAGATTTTGGAGAAGGTAGGAGATTTCACTTATCGGCTTGCCTTACCTCCTATCATGTCCGGGGTACACAATGTGTTCATGTGTCCTTGTTGAGGAAGTATATTTCGGATGAGTAACATGTGTTTGACTATGGTACTATCAAGGTGAATGCGGATTCAACTTTTGTTGTTAAACCGGTTCGAATCTTGGATAGGTTAACCAAGAGGCTTCGAATGAAGGAAGCCGATTTGGGTTAAGGTGTGTTTGAGTCACCATGTTGAGGGTGATGCATCATGGGAGTTAGAGTCGGTTATAAAGGCTAAGTACCTCAAGTTGTTTTTGGGTTAGTGTACTTGAATTTTGGGTTAGAGTCGGTTATAAAGGCTAAGTACCCCAAGGGGGGTAGATTGTAATACCCTAGATTTTTATATCAATTTCCTTATATTATTTCCTAAATTAATGAAGTATTATTTTATGGAAATTCTTATTCGTTGGTGCGAAGTTGAAGTTTCGGGAGTCAATTTTATTAAGGTGTTTTGACTTTTAAGAGACCAAAAGTTGACTTTCTTCTCCGTAAGTTATTTTCAAAAACTTCCTTCATGAAAGTTGTAGAGTTTGGCAATACGAGTTCGTAGATACGCGGCACGCGTAAAACAGATGTCGTAAGAAAAAAGTTATGGTCAAAGGAAGTTAGTTTCCGATTTTGGAAGGTGTATAAATAGAAAGTGGTGGGTTTTATTTTTGGAAACCCTAAAATCAGTCTCTCTCCTCTCTCCCGACCCTCCTCCCGCACTCTCTCTTCTCCGGCTCGGTTCTCCTCCATTCGGCCACCAAAGTGGACGCTGCCAGTCCCGTTGGGTTTGCCCGGACGCCCTCTCCACGCCTGGGGCAGTGTCGCTCGCCGTCTCACCGCCTAGAAGCTGCCACGGAGCGGCGGAGCAGCTCCTGTCTCGCCGGAAAACCGGCGATTTTGGCGGCGACAAAGGGCTAACTTAGGTGAGTCTGGTTCCTCTCCTCCTTCTGGTAGTGGCTAGGCATAGATTGAAACAAGTTTTTGAGGTTTTGAGCCCGGATTTGTAGGTCTGAAGTTTGATGTCGGGTTGGTGTTTCGTGGCGTTTTCCGGCTGTTTCTGGCTGAACTGGTTGAAACCTCAGGTATTAAAGTTGTTCACCTTGCTTCAAGCTTCAACTCTGCTGTTATGAGTTTTCTCAAATTCGGAAGTTGGTGGTGGCGCGTGGGGCTCACTCGCCGTCGCCTGTGGTGGAGCGTGGCAGCACGTCCGGCAGTGTTCCTAGCTTTATTTTTCTATGGTTAGCTAGCTCTTGTTGTTGTGAGCTTGTTGAGAGGTGAAAATGCTAGGTTTTGAGCAAGGATTGCATGTTAGGACCTTAAATTTAATATTAGGCTTGATTGAGGTTTGAGTTTAGGTTTGGAGGATTAGATGCAGCTTTTTTGTGTCGTTGAGTTTGACAACTTTGGAAAGTTGTCCTCCCTTGAGCTAAGGGTTAGTTTAAGAGTGTTGTGATATCCTATAATACGTTGGTTACTAAGGTTATTAATTGTGTGATTTTAGGTGATTTGTGAAGTTGTGATTTGGCTTGCTCTTGTTGTTTTGTGGAAATCGCAGCGGGATTATTCAGGTGAGTAAATCTCACCATGGTTCACTTTTGGACCAAATTTTATTATGGTCATTTGATGTTGATGTTGGATTTAATAATATGCTATTTATTGTTTTAAAATATATGAGCTTGATCGCCAACGGCTCATAGGTAAGATAAAACAAGTTTTCCTTATATGTTTATTTTTGAGGTTCTTGTGATCATAATTTTATTGATTATTGATAAGTTATTCTTGTAGAATATCTATATTGTTCATATAAATATATCTTTGTGAAGGATATAATTTTATGATGTGATCATGTGTTGTTGATGATGATGTGATTATATAGTGAATTGTTGTTTAAATAGTCAAACCGAGTTCCAAGCTTTTAATTGGGTGATTGGTTACGGTTATGATGCTATTATTATTTTGTGATTTTTATTTGACAATCAAAATGGGTTCCAAGCGTTTGGCCGGGTGATTGGTTACGGTTAGGAATAGAGCTCTAGTTCGTCTATCGGTGTAGGTCATGGGAGATACCTTATGGTAGGTATCTGGGACCCATGGATAGATAAATTGTTGTTGTAGGTCATGAGAGGTATTTATTAATATCTGGGACTCATGGGTACATGTTTAATTGTAAAAGTGTTGGATATGTGATTTAATGGTTGTTGTTATATTTGTTTCATGTGTTTTATTGGTTGTTGAAATTGTTGAGTTAATTTGGGAATTACTCATACGGGCTTTTTAGCTTACCGGGTTTGTTGTTTACAACCCGGTGCACCAATTCATGGTGTAGAGGTTAGACCTGCAGGTGATGATCAGCAGGGTTGAAGTCTTCAGTGAGTACGGTAAGGTTATGCTGGTCTGCTTCCCAAAGGATTTTGTCCCTTTTGACCTGTTCAGCAAGGCCGTCGACCTTACCAGCAAGGTCGGTGAGGCTTTGTTGAGTGGCAGAGCTTTGAGTTGTCAAACTCTGGATCTGCCCCGTGAGTTGTGCGAACATCTGGAAGACTTGCTCCATAGACGGAGCAGAGTCTGTATCTTGGGTCAGCTGAGAGCCTACCATGGCTGTCTCGCTGTAATTTGGGTTACCAAACTGAGCAAGGACATGTTCTTGAGTGAGGGATCGGCAAGCCGCGCTATTATGGGGCTTGTACCGTAGCGATATGTGCTTGAGACAAGAAAGCTGGGGCTTTCGGTACGGTGCTTCCTCCGGTTTCCCTATGATGTATCTGCTTGTACTCCATGTCCCACTGGGCGTGCCAATGTTTTGGCCACGATCCTCAGCGCGCGGAGCAGAGGTTTCTAGCGAACAAAGAGAAAGGGGGAGTTGCGGGCGTGCCACCTCGCGGACGAGGAAAATGTTGCAGGTGTGCGAGATCTTGACTTCTGATCAGGCGACGGGGGTTTCAGGTGCCACCTCAGACGAGGATTTACGAGCACAAGCGATCGATACTCACGGCGGCGCGAGCAGAGCAACTATAGGGAGTTCAGAGAGAAGCCGGGGTGTAGAGTCCGGAGGGCTCTGAAGAAAGAACCTAGGTGACGGCGCTTAGGGTTAGGGTTTCGAGGAGCTCGAAGGGTAACTGGTTTCAGTTTGTATTTGTGTTTTTGTGTATTGTTTTTGAGAGAGCGACTGTTAGGGTTCGAGTCCCTTTATATAGTAGTTCGACTTGTGGCAGAAGAAAAGTGATTAGAATCCAAGTCGGACTCTGAAACCCTAATTGACAAGGACACGGTTTACTCCATGCAGACCAACCAATTTGTGACACCTGCCCAGTTCGCACACTTCATTTCGCATAGGGCATTGCTTCCGTGCTGCCAACTGTAGACTCCTATGCGAACTGGATTCAGGAATATCCTCATCCCGCGAGTTGTCACATGATGTTATCTCGCGGACTCCTGAAGCTCGCTTCCATTTCGCGGGCTATTGCAGCTCGCGAGCCTTAAAAGGGTTTTTTATAATAAATGGGCCACAGGAATTGGCCCGAAGCATATTAAAGACTTGTAAAAGTCTTCAACGATTATTGTAGGGCGCGCGGACTCCGCCTGTTTGCTTCCTCGCGAAGTCTTCTACGCGAGCCAGTTCGCCAGCTCGCCTCGCCTCGCCTACGCGGAGAGTCAATCTCACCTACACGAAGTACACGATCCTCGCCTGCGCGGACTGGCAAATAGTAATTCCGCGCGCGAGCTAAGTGTTCCACGCGAACTGCGTAGTCCGCCTATGTCCATTCCGCGAGCGAGCTAAGTGAAGTCCAGTTCGCATGCAGTTCGTTCCGTGCGAAGTCTAACTTGGCTCGCGTGGTCTCACTGGCGAGCTATCACTTGTAAACTTAGAGAAACTCCATCTCGCCGGTATAACATGGTCCAAGAAATAATTAATATTCACATAGACATTTACTATCCAGTAAAATATTAATTTAGGCGTAAACAACTGGGGTTGAAGATTATGTCATCATTCGGGATAGTCAAAGCATATTAAATAGGGTAGTCAAGTTACCTTTAATGTTGGTGCTTGGACTTTCCTTTATAGTCTTTAGTTGACTCGCTTAGGGTCTCCTAAATGATATGGGACAAGGTGGTTTCCCATATTAGCTTTTATTAATGAGACTCGTTACGTTGTTGTGGTTGTTGCTTGGCCCAACCTCTTATGGGCCATGGGCGGACACTCGGCTTCCAGGTGGGCGACCTGCCTCGGGTCTTGATCCTGCACAAGTCAGTCTTTGGGTCCGGTAGCGGTGATATTGCTACCACCAACAGGTGCATATTGCTAATGTCTAAGGTCTTATTATGCATGCATGTTAGAAGCTTCAGATTTTGCCTTATCCACCTGCTATATTTGCACCACCATACTTCAGCTTGCCGAAATGACTCTCACAATTGATGTTCAGCTTTGCCTCATTTATTTGCTTATTATATTTATCGTATCTATCTTGAGCAAATCATTCTGCCTTGGGCTTGCTAGTTTGGTTGGTAATTTAGTAGTATGCTCACCATGTACATCTTTCTTGCTACTCATGCCAACCTCCAAATCTTCACCCATTGCAATGTTGTCTGAAAATAAAAAATACAGCCTACTCACCATCAAAATAAAACACCAATACACATGTGCAAGTAAATGGGAATATTATCACACATGTTTAAATAATTGAGAATACCATGTTCTTCCTTTTGTTGTTGGCGCTCTCTTGTTGCATCAAATTCCCCATAACCGGAAATGAATCAAAATGACGATTCAAGTTGAATATTCAAAACGACGAATCAAAACGAAAAACATCGATCATACCCAAAATTCCCAAAATCCCCCTAAACTCAACATTTGGGTCGTAAAGCTCTCACATTTATGCACCCATATATGTTTCCTTTGTGCCCAGGTATTCGTTTTCTCTGATTCTGTTATTGAGTTCTTGGTTTTAGTTTTGGTTTGAAGGAGGAGGAGGATGTGTTGGATCTGCAACATTTGAGGCCTTGAGGGTTTAGAGAGGGAGATAGGAGAGAGGAGAGAGCAAAAAACAGAAACGAGAGAGGAAGGAGGTCCGATTTTGAGTTGGGAAAGAGGAGAGCTTATGGTATAGATCGATGAGAGACGGAGACTGAGAGGAAGAGGGAAGAGAGCCTCTCTTTTTTTCTTTGTTCGATGTGAGAGATTTATGAGACGAGAAACTGGGACGAGAGAACATATTGAGATGAAAATATCTGAAATCCAAAATAAATGACATCTTAGCCGTTGGTTGATCTTGGACGGTTAAGATTGGCTTATGAGAAGATATGAGTAGGAAAATATGAGCTGGGGATCCCAGTTCAGTTTTATGCTAGTCAAAGAATGAATCTTTATTCCATGTAGAGATAGGATTACCATGTTAGTATAGGATTATGTTTCCTTGTACAACACCTAGAAGGTGTTATGTAATTCTCTAAAAAAGACTTCTATCAATGAATATGATGATGATTTTTTTTGCTATCTTTAATTGTCTCTACAGTTTACTCTATAACATGTCATCAGCAGCTCTTGAGCTGATAACCCAATGACCTCAAATTAAACCCTAAACCCTTTTTTTTTTCTTCTCGAAATGCCTCCAGCCCCCTCAACCCCACCATCACCATCCGGTTACCGCTTCCCAACTGCCTTCCCCGGCCACCTCCGGCCTCCATTTTCGGACCGCCTCCGATCACATCTTTTTACCGCTTTTTTCGCTTTTTCAATCATTCAAATTTTCAAGATTTGAAAGGTACGTTCAAAGGTAAAACAAATTTCAAAGTTCTTTACTTTTGAATAACTGGGAGGGGATAAAGTCCTTTCTCCCTCCTTCTACGTCATTCCCCTGTTTGGTTTTGTGAATTTGCAGGAAATCCCGGAACTAAAAGCGTTCAAGGGTCTGGGTTGTATTGTATCAACCTCAGCACTATTTTGGGATTGTGTAGTATCAATCCAAGGACAAACTCATACAAGATTGTGTAGTATCAATCCTAAAGTATCGTTTTTGTGACTTTTATCAAGTTTCATAACAGCTTCGTTTTTTGTATACAAGAGCATTAATGTAACATTCTCAACATTTGCGTTTTGACGTACTCGATACCCAAGACAAATCATTGTTGGGTATCTATGGAACCTTTCATTGAAAGGGATTATACCACATATTTTGACATCAAGGCTAACAAGCTTAGATGCCGAGATTTAACGTCTCTCGCACTTAAGTCTTTGACGTGACACATCGACAAAAGCCTTCAATGACAATATATGCAAAAAGTAATGACCGCAGAGTATTATGAAATGCACTTATGGAGCGTTTCTTGAAACGCCTATCTAACTCAACTTGTTGAGTTACTAGTCATGTGGATTTGACTACATATCGTTGATGATATTTTATGGCATCGTGATTCATAATCTTTGGCGGATTTGATCATCATCAACTCCTCTAGGCCCTCTAAGTTGGTTTATGTTCATGTCAGGGAGATTACTAACTAGTCGTGGAGTTTACTCTCTTGGAATTATGAACAAGGTTTGATTTTGATCATACTAATTGTATAATCTGGGTAAATGTACACATTGTATAATCTCTATTAGCATATAGATTTGATTTCAAATTCAGTCTAATTTTCTACTTTTATCTTGAATTCAAGATAATCCAGGTGTGGGTGTTACAACTTGTTGGACCAACAAATATTCTAATGGGTTAATAGGCATCGCATTTCTTATATAGTTGTGAATAAGATAATAAGCAAGAATGAACGCATTGTATTTTTATTAGATAAAAAGCAGGAGCCCGAATGGTAGGCCAACGTAGTTTAAATAGGCTAATTCACGTCTTAATAATGTTTCTAGCAACAAAATGTTTGATGTTAAAAAAAAAAATTGAGCAATAGTTGTCGACGTGTATGTGTCATTATCTCTAACATCTATATGAAGCAAGAAACTAATTGTCATTATCTAGAAGGTACCTAAAATAGATTGTCTTTAAATTTTCCAAACTAACAACCTTTAAAAAAACTAACAACTTATTAGATTATGAAAAAGAAAACTTATAGTATTTCAAAAAAACTATTACCATGCATGTGGAACTTCTAATCTTGTAAAATTTTAAACTTTTACCAAGCGTGATATTAGTTTAGGGAGAATGTTATCAGTAGTGGCTAAGAAATAATATATAAGATATCAGTAGGTGCTAGAGAATACTATGCAATATCCAAACGATATTATAAAATGATATATAAGATATCAGTAGGTGCTAAATTAGTCTAGGGAATGATATATAAGATCATCTCTAGTTAAAAGATTGCAATCACAATATCAAGAAACTGCAGTGAACGATTGAACAAGATCTTTCTTTAAGGTTGCTAGAGTCCACAACTATAGGACCTTCAAGTATCAGATTTTTGCCTGTCAAGTTATGAGCTTGAATTACATTTGGCTTCACGTACTCAAAAACAGTAGTGAATTAGTTGTCTAGGGAATACCTCATTAATACTCAACAAGACATGAGGTAAGGAAACCACAAAAGCCATGCAATCCCAAAAGAGGAAGATAAAACAAGAGAAAATAAGACTTCAAATAAAAAATAGAAAGGTTCAATTGAAGAGAGCACAAGGACATTACCAACAGAGAAATGAATATCCTCCCAACTGTATATGAGACATTTTTTTATTTGAACTTAATATGATGCTTCAATGGAAGATGACATTTATACAAACAATGGTGCCACACTTTAAAAACTAGTATCACTTTCAAATGCAAATCAATTGATGAATGTGGACATTAGATATCAAAATTCAAATTCAAGAACTTGTTCTTAAATTTAATAAAGCTTACAAATATATAGCAGAGATTATAAGCTGTAATATTTGTAGGAATTTAGCTGCAGCATAAGTAACTCAATTCATCCACGCAAGAGTTGTCCCGTAAGCATCATGTACGATATGCAACACTATATGACTACGCACTAAGATTTCCAGATGATTAACTATTTCTGCACCCTTCACTATCTAAGCTAAACCTTAAAGGGAAATAATTTTCTTAAAACAAACAAGTAGCAATTTTCATTAGATATTAGCAAAACTTGCTAGACAGAAGAAACAAATTTTGGATTTAAATTGGTTCTCTAAGAAGACATATGCATATACACTCATAGCTCATATACAGTCTATACTTGAAGGTGAAACTATATATTCCCACTCCCACGTTAAACAACCTACTCCAACTTGTTATAATCAACTCAGATGAATCTAAAATATCTCCAATTCTGATATTATGAAACCCTTACCCCTTCCCCAAATGAAAAAGACAAATAATTATCAAAACTTGTAGGAATTTAATAGAAAAACTGGAAAAAAAAAAACAAAACAAAAAACGCAATTTAGTACCAACATCATTGAAACTATCAATCTATTGCCTTTTTTTTTTCAAGTACTATATCAATGATCACATATGCCCAATACATAAGACAATGCAACAAAAATCTATCCATACATATAACACAGTGAAACAAACAAAACGAGAAAGAGAGAATACCCATTCTCAACATATTAAGCTTTCGTATGTAATTTCCAGATAAAAAAAAAAACACAGCATATAACAAAGAATTAAATAAAAAAAACTCATCATTCATCACCTACCAAAAGCTTCTTATCTCTCTCAAACGAGAGAACAATCCAAACAAACTACCCATATAACAAAACCAAGATGTACTCAATAAAAATACACGCATTCCAATTATATAGAAATAAAAATATACTGAGAGGGATTGACATGAATATACCATCATATGTATTAAATTGTTTGAGAGAGGAAAACAAGTCGTATATAGTTCATATATACTTGACAGCGGCTATATGAGGATATGATAACAAGAATTTTAGATCAAGAGTGTTTTAGTTCTTCGTGACCCTGTCTTGGAAGTGGTTCAGATCTTCTGGACTGAGTCATAAAAGAAAATCACATTTGATACAGACTTCTAATAGATACATGGATAAAACTGAGAAATAAAAATTTGACCAAGGACAATTTCGTCAAAACACGTCGCATTCAATGCAGGAATTTGAGAATTCCTGGGGTGGGGGGAGGGAAGCAGTTTCTGCCCAGATTTCCCATCACTTAGGAACCACTTTTCATTATTTTTTTTTTTCTTTTGGCTTCCAAACACAAGAAATGATTGGTTTTTCATTTCTCACTGTCTTGGTTCCATGAACCAAACATTGCCTTAAAGTGAAAAATTATGCGCCACGGAAGAACGACTTGCGCCATCTTCCTAAACTTATAGCTTCATCATCCATCTTTATGAAGGTTTCTTAGAAAATTCATGAATTGTTTGATTGTGATGAATGTTAGTGTTTTTTTTTTTTTTTCTCAAAACAATAACCAAGTTCTATTGAAATAAAATCAAAGTTTGACTAGACAAATTAATTGACAACACAAGATAGACAATGTACAATCAATCAAAACTTCCATTAGTTTGACACTTGTAGATGATATATTGACAATAAAGACATTTTTGGAGTAAAACTCGGTTGTAAGATTTCTCACTCCATAGTTTGTCATGAAAATCACAATCTAACTTCGGTATATAACAATCAAAAAAATTGTTTTATTAAGTCTTATAGAAGTATACGACGCTGTAGAGAAGAAAGTTGAATGCAATAAGATTTGCATCTTGGATGCTATAATGAAATAGAATTTCACATGTTTGATATTAGACATAACTGAAGAGTTGAGAATACAGATTCAGAAGAAAAAAGAGAATGAGAAGGCAGAGAAGAAGGAGGCATATATAGCTTTGGAGGCACAGATGAGTGTGGTGGATGCAGATGAGAGGGTAAAGATGAAAATTAAGGAGGCCGAGGAGAAGGCAAGGACAAAGATTTTGGAGGAAAAACATAGGGCGGAGAAAAAGGTGATGGAGACAAAAAAAAGATTGCGAATGCTGAAAAGAGGGTTGCAAACCTTGAGTCGAGACTCTTCTTCATTCAATTCGGTATATGTTTCGAACATTAATTGTAATTGTAGCATTTTTCAAATATACGATGGCCATAAACTATCTTAAACAATTTTCACTTGGTCTGATGTCTATGTTTATTTTAACCAACTGCACTTCCAGTTAAGACTCGTACTAATAATTGAAAATTTTGGTTTCAACCCAAGATATGTTCTCAACAAAAGCTGCTACTTTTCCATATTATATCTGTTGAACTAGTGAAACAATTATTTCTACTAACCTTATCATTTTTTGTCACTGTCAAAGATTGTTTACATGAGCATCAGAATGATTGAAGTATACTCATTTTAAATACCTGAGATCCAAAGTGTTTTTCACAAGGTCCCTTGAAGTGATTAGCACGGGTGGTTGCTGAATAGTCGTATCAAGTTAATCTAATACATCACCATTGTCATTACATAAAACTAAAAGATGTTCAACTGGTCTGCTTTTTTGTCCGCTTTCGCTGCTCCAAATCAGTCTGAGCAAAAAATACGAAATTAAAACACAAGTCAAAAGATACAAAATTAATACAATGACCTAAGTAATAAAGAATTTACATATATAAGTTAAACTACTAACACAGTGAATGACAGAATAAGCTAGATAAGAAGAGAGCATAATAACATAAACAATACTCTAAAGTAGGATACAAAATGAGAATAACACAAAGAATTTAGATGTAATTGGATATGTGCCTCAATCATAAACAATAGCCTTCATACTACAGTTACTCAATAGCAAACAACACACACAGAACTAAGGTTGGTTTATTTAAAACTCTTATGGATCAAACGATACACACTCGGAGTATCAATTTGTTCAATGATTTTTACACAATCAAGTTTTTAAACAGAGAGATGGTGCAAAATAAACTAAGATAATTGCAGATAACTATTGTCCTGGTCCTCGTGGTCTCGTTTGGTTAACTTCATGAGTTAATTACAAAAGGGAAATTCTAGAGTACCCACTTGTTTTTTATACTGTGATTTTTTTTTAAAATATTTTTTTTACAATCATAAAGACATTTGGTTGAGAATTTTGTAATAAATGCCAATATCTTGTAATTACGAGGTCTGGACAATTTTATGCAAAATTGAAAATAGTTGAATGACTTGAATCAACTATAAATAGTTGGAAAAAGATACGGGCATACTTGAAAATAGTTGAATCAACCATAAACCCCCCCCCAACTTGCAAATGTATCAATTCACCTCCTTAATTTGTTAAAAACTACCTATTTGTACTATCTTCGTCAAATCAGACGGTGTATATCAAATTAGCAGTCATGTACCATGCACCTGAGAGATATTTCATTTTTTGTTCTTTAAAATGAAAAAATAGTGAAATAAAATCTTGAAAAAGGAGGAGTGAGAGGGTTGATATTAGAGACCCATCACTGAATGATTCGTAGTCTTCACAGTTGAGCAGAAAAAACCCTAAAGCTATTTTAAGAAGAAAAATCACTTATTTGTTGGAGAATGAGGACTTTGATCTTCTGGTTTTGTCTTTAGGCAAAATAAAAGAAGACGATGATTGCGAAAAAGAAAGAAATCAAAAGAAATATAGAAGTAAAAAACAGAGAGGAAAATATTTTCAACAAAGAAAATATATTTTATTTATGATTACATAAATATTCAGACGTACCTTAGTCCGTAAAATCCTAAAAACATGTCAAGGCCTTGCCGAGCCCAACCCGAGCCCATCAGAATTAGGTAGAGTTGGGCCAGCCCTGCCCATTGATGAACCCTAACAACAATAAATTTTTCCTTCTTGTTTTGGTCTTGGATCCTAGATATATAAGTTGACGTACATTGAAAGAATGTGTGTGACACATCTAAATTTGTACTAGTGAGGAGATTAAGAAGAAATCTAATGAAGTGAAGCAACTTGAACTATGCGACTTGAACAAGTGGACAAAATGAAAGCACCAAGTGACACAACAACTAGTACGACTATTAGCAAAGAAAGGGCACGAAGTGAGAAATGAATGCAAGATTGGGATACGCAGTGTTTCTGCTAGATCCCGTAGACCTTGAAGAAACTTGTTATGGATCTGTCTTCTAGATATGACCCTTCTTGCCTGCAAAAGGATACCGACCGGGACTTTCCGGTCTTTATCTCTCCGATGATAAAGTTAGTTTGTCGGTAGGGGAGTATTTAAATGTAAGGAGATGTTTTCTTACCCTTTTGGTTGACTTCACCATTATATTTATAGCCCCAGGTCGTCTTGCACTTCAAACATTCTTCGATGTGGGACAAGTATGACTCCCGTGGAGTCGTCCTCCCTCCCGGGCGGGACCGTTACAATTGTTTCTGCTTCGTAGCATCACGGGCCGGGGGAGGTATTTGTCGACTACCGACTACAAGTCCCCCCAAGTTCCCGTTCAAGACACGTCTTGAGTGGGGACTTGAAGAAATGGTCCGTGATGCCGAATTGTTAACGGGTACCCGATCATAGTCCCCCCAAGTTCGTACTCAGGACATGTTTGAACGGGTTGCCGTTGGGATGGAAGTTAGCGAACCATTCCACGTTAGTTGTTGCTCGAGCGCAGGGTATGATCCCCGTGTGGGTTATCAGGCCACTATTCTCCGTGTGAAGGGAATGATACAGGCATGCCCAACTCCCGTGTTTCCAGAGCCGTACAAGGGGCTTACAGCTCTCAAGGCTTGGTTGTTTCAACCTTGCATTCTGCTGAAATGTTGCTAGGGCGGTAGGTATGACGTAGTTCGTACGCATGAAAGTGGTGCGCGCGGGGCGACCACAGCTCGCGTGTCAGTTATGTACGCGGCGCGAACTTTTCAGTCCGCGTGAAAGTGTTGCCTACGGAGTGAACGCAGCTCGCGTGTAAGTTAGGTACGCGGAGCGAACTCTTCACCTCGCCCGGTTCGTGTTCGCCCGGAGGAATATTCGAGACGTGCGTTGTGTTTTGGATGCGACGGCATTCCTGGTGGCTTGATTGATGGGTCTGCGTAATCCCCGGGAGCTCGGTGACCATTGGCGAGTGCTACCGGGTAGTGTTGTTGTGCATTAATGGTATGTCCGCCAGGTGGCGCTGTGGGGGGGTGAAGGGATGTGCATTTAATGCGAGGCGTGTCACGCCTGTCGTGTTCGAGAAGCTACTCGGTAGTGGGGCACGTGTCTGGATCCTACGGTGGGCGCGACTGGTCGGATTGCCTCGATGGGAGGGGGAAAAACGAGGCGTCCCTTCCCCCGCTTTATACATAAGGAAACGCTGCCTTATCTCCATTCCCGTCTTGCCGTTGAAGCGTGGAGGAAAAAAGGGAATTCGTACGCCTGGGGGAGTGCTGCTGCTCTGCTACAGTCGATCTTTCGATTGCGAGGTGCTATCCATTTGTTGCTCTTGTGTGTCGCCGGCCTTCGCTATCTGGTTAGTTTCCCTTCTCTAGCGTGTAGTTGTGTGGCTGTGAGTATCTAGTAGGGTGTGGATTGGTAGATGTTTCTGGGTTTCTAGGTGTCGTCGGGTGGCTGAAATGGGTGGTGTCAAAACCTCCCGGCGGCGGTACGCGGTGTAGGTATCTAATAGCCCATAGGGTTTTTTTATAAGGTTAAAATGGAGTCAAGGGCTTCTGATGCGAGCGTTTCTGATTCATTTCGGCTGGCCCCTGCGGATGAGGACGAGAGGATGGAGGGGTATCTGCGCCGGAAAACTAATAGGGATGCCGAGCGGGCGAAATCATATTCTGGAGTCTCCAGCTCGAGCACCGAGTACCCGATGATGGAAGCGATCCCGATCCATAGCGTCCTTCACCGTTTGGAGGACGGGAGGGTGTGCGATGAGCCCATATGCAGTTTCACGCCCGAGGAGATCGAACAGTTGAGGGAGGAGTGGAACATTCCTCCCGAGATCCCTATGCGTGGCTTGTACCCGGGAGAGCTTGCGTGCGCACCGAGAGACAAGTATGTAGCGGTGCATGACAACATGTTCAGGAATGGGTTCTCCGTACCGCTACCCCAATGTGTGCAGTACGTACTGAGTATGCTGCAGCTCACTCCCGGCCAGGTCCCGCCGAACCAGTGACGTCAATTGCTGGGACTAGGTTGTCTGTATTTCCTTTCGAACTTGGGCTGGCCGACAATCAATGAATTTCGCGCGCTCTACAGGCTGTCATACTCGAAGAAGGTGGGAAGCTCCGGGTGTGTAGGCTTTACCGCGCGGGACTATGAGTCAGTGATCACCGATCTCCCTTCTTCGATAAACAAGGAGTGGAGGGCGAAGGTAGTCCTGGTGGGGGGGCCTGGCAAAGAAAGACGAGGCGGCACACGGTTCCCAACTACTTTCGGGCTATTGGGGATCAGAGCTACTCGTTGACAACGATCGAGCGGGAGCGGATTGCCCGTATATTCGCTGCGTGGCCCCACGATGAGGATCGTAGCTCGTATCACTTGACGCGGTGGGCCGTTCTCGCATACTGTGAGATGGGTAGAGTGCCCGGTGGGTTCATCTTGATTTCAGCTTTATATCTGAAGTCTTTAGTATGCCTAGTTTAATTAATGTCGTCCTTTGGTGTGCAGGAAAGATCCCTAGGCGTGTTCCGCGCCCGAATCATCCTCTTGACATGGAGAAGGATCAAGCCCTCTTGAAGAGGCTCCTGACCAAAGGGGATCTGGCGTCGCGCACTGAGGTGGACGTGGACACGCATACTGTACGGGTTTTGAATAAACAGAAGGTGCTGGATGTTCCCGAAGAAGTATACGGGTCAACGGAGACTCCGCCGGTACCTCTTTCCGCAGGCTCGCGGATCACTTTGGGTGAAAAGAAAAGGCGCCATCATCACTCGAGGAGAACTCAAGGTGTCGAGGAGCCCCTGGTGACAGACACCGGCAAGGTCGTGTCCGGGAGTCACGTACCAAAGCCGAAGAAGCATAAGGCGGCTCCCGGGGCATCTACGTCGACTCCCACGCTGTCCATACTTGCCTCTGCGGTTCCGAAGATTTCGAAAACTCCGATCAGGCAGGTTCTTGATGAGTATGGTTATGCGGACGAGAAGTTCGTCCGGGCAATGGTTGGTGACCTGAAGGGGATTGATCTGGACCGGGTGAGATTCAAGGAGAGTTCTCCCTCCGAGTCCCGAAGGATAGCACGGGAGCACCTGATGAAGGTAAGCGTATGGGACGCTTGTGTTTTGTTGTGAATTGTGTTTGGGGACTGGTATTTGTAGGCTCATTTTTGCCTGTACTTGTAGGCTTTGTTCGCGGTGTACTCCATTGACGGCAGCGAGGACACTGCTGTACTGAAAGAGCAGGTGGCTAAGCTCAGTGGACACGTAAGCTACCTTCAGACTGAGAAGGGGTCTCTCGAAAGGGAGAAACAAGTTTTGGTCGAGAAGCTGGCCATGACTCAACAGCATGTCCGGGAGGTGGAAAGTAAAGCGGATCGGGTCCCGGAGCTCGAAGCTGAACTGCAGTCCTTGAGGGTGGAGGTGGAAAAATATCGCCCGCTGGAGGATAGGCTTCGTGAGAAAGAAGCCGAGATAGCGGAGTGGGATAGCTTGGTTCCCGCGCGCTATGAGCAAGTTGTTGCAGCGTTCAAGGAGTCGCAGGAGTTCAAAGGTCTGCTCCAGTCTGCTCGGGATGAGGCTTTCACGGAGAAGTTCACGGAGTGGAGTGTGTACGGGTACCTCGACAAACCCCGGATGCTCGCGGATCTACTTGCTGCGTAGGAGAAGGGCGAAGCACAGGGCTCCCAGGCTATCCACCCGGAGGGTCCTGTCGAGGCCGATCCTGAATGTGCTGGGGCCGAGGTGCATGTGTCCGAGAGTGAGGGCGAAGAAGATACACCCGACTCGGTCGAGAATGACATGGTATAGGGTGTTGAGCTGAGCGCAACTGGACTAATTTTTTGATTTTGCTTTGGAATGGCTTTGTGCCAGCCCGGGGTCCGGTTGGTATACTTGTGATGTGTTTCAAGTGTCCATGTTGAATTCTCATTGTTATGCCTTTGAATTGTGTTTTGCCCTTTGGAATCCGGTGTACCACACCCACAGTGTAGTCGGTAGTCGACAAATACCTCCGCCGGCCCGTAATGCTACGAAGCAGAAACAATTGTAAAGGTCTCGCCCGGGAGGGAGGACGACTCCACGGGAGTCATATTGTCCCACATCGAAGAATGTTTGAAGTGCAAAACGACCCGGGGCTATAAATATAATGGTGAAGTCAACCAAAAGGGTAAGAAAACATCTCTTTACATTTAAATACTCCCCTACCGATAAACTAACTTTATCATCGGAGAGATAAAGACCGGAAAGTCCCGGTCGGTATCCTTTTGCAGGCAAGAGGGGTCATATCTAGAAGACAGATCCAGAACGAGTTTCTTCAAGGTCTACGGGATCTAGCAGAAACAATTGGCGCCGTCTGTGGGAAATCTTTACGAAAAGCCAGTGTCATGATGACCGAGACAAATGAAGCAGAAGTCGGGAGCAGGATAACGACAGGAGACCACAGTGGCCTCAGTAGAGATGGGACACCAGGAAGCAATACTAGGACGGGAGGAACGGATGAGAGACTGGAGCGCGCACTGGCGACAAACGATCCGCAAAGGACCCCGGACGGGGTGATGCGCGATCTCACGCAGGAAGAAATGGAGGACATGGTAGGGAGGTTAAGAGCGGACGTGGCACGTATGGAAAGAGAGAGAGCGCGGGACCGCTTAGAAGCAACTGCTCGGGAGAAAAAGTTAGAGAGAGATAACGCGACGATAATAGGCGCGTTATCAAAAAGACTGAAGAGAGACCAGGCAATCGAGCGGGCTGCCGCCGTATCCCGCGAGGCGCAAGGCGAAGGGGGAGGTTCACCGATGACGCCGCCGATGATCGCCCGCAGGACGGTAGTTGTCAGGGCAAACCTGTTCGCAGAAGTTATGGAGAGAGAGGGCCCACCACCGCCCCCAACGCCTATCGAGGATGGAAGATTGGAAACGACAGGCATAGAGGCGGCCTTAATGGCCATGCGGGACAGTGTGGTGAACCTGACCACGAGGGTAGACGAGGCGGAGAGACGAGCGGCCCACAACCCGCCCGGTGTGGGATTCGAAGAAAGAAGGGGACCGTTCACGGGGACCATTACACAACAATTCCTGTAGCCAGGGTCCGCGTGAACGGTCCCCTTCTTTCTTCGAATCCTACACCGGGCGGGTTGTGGGCCGCCCGTCTCTCCGCCTCGTCTACCCTCGTGGTCAGGTTCACCACACTGTCCCGCATGGCCATTAGGGCCGCCTCTATGCCTGTCGTTTCCAATCTTCCATCCTCGATAGGCGTTGGGGGCGGTGGTGGTCCCTCTCTCTCCATAACTTCTGGGAACAGGTTTGCCCTGACAACGACCGTCCTGCGGGCGATCATCGGCGGCGTCATCGGTGAACCTCCCCCTTCGCCTTGCGCCTCGCGGGATACGGCGGCAGCCCGCTCGTCTCTCTCCAGTCTTTTTGATAACGCGCCCATTATCGTCACGTTATCTCTCTCTAGCTTTTTCTCCCGAGCGGTTGCTTCTAAGCGGTCCCGCGCTCTCTCTCTCTTTCCATACGTGCCACGTCCGCTCTTAACCTCCCTACCATGTCCTCCATTTCTTCCTGCGTGAGATCACGCATCACCCCGTCCGGGGTCCTTTGCGGATCGTTTGTCGCCAGTGCGCGCTCCAGTCTCTCATCCGTTCCTCCCGTCCTAGTATTGCTTCCTGGTGTCCCATCTCTATTGAGGCCACTGTGGTCTCCTGTCGTTATCCTGCTCCCGACTTCTGCTTCATTTGTCTCGGTCAACATGACACTGGCTTTTCGTAAAGATTTCCCACAGACGGCGCCAATTATTTCTGCTAGATCCCGTAGACCTTGAAGAAACTCGTTCTGGATCTGTCTTCTAGATATGACCCTTCTTGCCTGCAAAAGGATACCGACCGGGACTTTCCGGTCTTTATCTCTCCGATGATAAAGTTAGTTTATCGGTAGGGGAGTATTTAAATGTAAGGAGATGTTTTCTTACCCTTTTGGTTGACTTCACCATTATATTTATAGCCCCGAGTCGTCTTGCACTTCAAACATTCTTCGATGGTCGTCCTCCCTCCCGGGTGGGACCGTTACAATTGTTTCTGTTTCGTAGCATCACGGGCCGGGGGAGGTATTTGTCGACTACCGACTACACACAGCTTGAACAAAACTAGAAAGTTGTGGGACATTAGGTTGATTTGCTTGACCCCATAGAAAGACCTTCAAAAAAACCTAGTGAAGATGAGTGATTGATTTTAGATTGGTGAAATGTGAGCGGATATAAATTTCCGAACTTACAATCACTTATAAGAGATGTATATCAACTATAAAAGTGTCTACCGTTGCGAGTGAGTCAAGTTTCAACATTATGAAAATGGTGATAGGCTCATACATATTTTAAACTGTCAAAAATAGTCAAAAAGCTTATGTGTCTACAAAATTTACTGTAATCAAATTCTATTATGAACTTGTCGTACGTTTCAAAAGTAGGGAAAATAGAAGCATATGAATTTTTGAAGTTGGTATGTGTCTCACACTTTCATTTTTTATGATTGTGATCCTTTACATTTTAAATTTGATCTCTTTTTTTGAAAAGATATAAATTTGTTATTTCCTAGTGCATAACATGCAAAAGCGGTGCTTGGCAAGGTTGCAAGTGTTAGCAAAAATAATGCTGCTAGCGCATCTATAGTTGCACCAAGTGTGAAAACTTTTTGGTTTTTATTTTAGCCATACAACCAAAAAGAAAAGGCAGAAAAGGTTAACAGTAAAAAAAGAGTGATGTTATTAACACACCATTTTTGCTATTAACACACATCATCTATTGTCATATCCACACATTTCAATTTTATTTACAAGTTTGTCACTTGAATTTGATTCGTGATTGGCTCTTATCATAGATGAGGTGTGTTAATAGCAAAAAAATGTGTATTAATAGCACAATCCTAAAAAAATAAGGAGAATCAGGTCCTTTTTCTGGTAGATTTGGTGGTTTAAGAGATTGGATCAATAGGAATGGATTGGTTGATATGAGATTTACTGGCTCCTGCTTCACCTGGAGTAATAATAGAGTGAAGGAAAGACTGGATTGGGGTTTTTGCTCTATTTCTTGGCGTGAGATTTTTGCAGATCCTTTCATTCATCATTTGCCTAAAACCAGATCTGATCACTGTCCCATTCTTATGCAGCTTTTTTCAAACAATTATATTGACATTCTGCTGTTCCCTTCAGATTTCAGGCTATGTGGCTCTCTCATGCTAATTATGATGATTTTATTGATTCAACTTGGAGCTCTCTGAATGGTAATTTTAATGAAAAAAATTGGGAGTATGGCTTCTGCTCTTTCTAAATGGAACAAGGACACTTTTGGTCACTTGTTTCACAAAAGGAGAAGGCTTTTGGCTAGAATTGGTGGTATTCAAAAAGCAAGAGATAGGTCTAATAACATTTTCTTAGTCAATCTTGAAGCTCATTTGATTCATGAATATGAAGTTCTGAAGGATCAAGAAAATATGTTCAGAAGTCTAGAGATAACTGGATTCAAAGTGGAGACAGAAACACCAAGTTCTTCCACTCAACAACCCTTGTTAGACGAAGAAGAAATAAAATTGAAGGCTTATTTGATTATGTTGGAAATTGGTGCACTAATTCTGATTCTATGAAAAAGATTGTTGCTGATTTTTTCACCAATCTCTTTTCTTAACCTGAGATGGAAGACTTGAGAATCACCATTCCTTGGTTATTCCCTGACATTGATCAATCTATGTGGAATGATGTGTCTAGGCCAGTCACTTTGATGGAGGTTAAGGATTCTCTCTTTGGTATTGGTAAGCTTAAAGCTCCTGGTTTTGATGGTTTCCCTGCTATATTTTTTCAACATCATTGGATTATGTACTCTTCTGAGATCTTCAATGTTGTTAATAATGCTTTTACCTCTTTATCTATTCCTGCTGGCCTAAATCACACTATCATTGCTCTTATTCCGAAGATTGATGACCCTCAGCATATGATTAATTTTAGACCTATCAGTCTGTGCACTACTATTAGTCTGTGCACTACAAAGTGATTTCTAAGATCATTATGGCCAGGATTAGACCTCTCATGCAGCAGTTTATTAGTCCCAATCAGGTAAGTTATGTCCCTGGAAGAAATATTTCTGATAATGTGATGATTGCTCAAGAGATGCTCTTCAAATTCAAAAAATCGAGTGGTAAGGTGGGTTTTTTTGCTTGGAAAGTTGATCTATCTAAGGCCTATGATAGACTAAGCTGGAGTTTTATTGAGATGATGTTATATGAAGCTCACTTTCCTTGTGACTTATCTAAGCTGATCATGCAATGTATCACTTCCACTAGCTTTCAGATTAGTGTCAATGGTGAGTTAACCAATTCTTTTCAGGCTTGTAGATGCATCAGACAAGGTGATCCCGTTTCACCTTACATTTTTGTGCTTTGTATGGAGAAATTATCTCATCTTATTCAATCTACTGTGGATTACAAGTACTGGAGACCTCCTAAAGCTTCTATTTCTGGACCTAGAATTTCTCATTTATTTTTTGCTGATGATCTGATGTTGTTTGCTAAAGCTACTCCTTATCAAACTTCAATTCTTAAACAATGTCTTGATAATTTTTGTGCTTTATCTGGACAAGCTGTCAGTTATGAGAAGTCTTCAATCTATTGTTGTCACGTCCCGACTCTTAAATTTTTACCTTATTTACTAGCATGGTGTTAATAAGAGTTTTACCGTCTTCGTCAATGAGTTTATAATTTAATTGGTCCCTACAGGGGTTTTTGGGGACAACTATTACGGTGGAATTATTCGTAGGAGAAAAATACGACGACGGTAAAAATGGTAAATTTTAGCTAGTAAAGGTAATTTTTATTGGGGTATTATTTTGGGGTGTTAAATTTTGGAGTTGGGTTTATTAGTATTGGACCGGTTTGGGGAGGCCCAAACCATTTCTCTCCTCTCTTTCTTCTCTCTCTTCCTCCCGCTCTCGCTCCCGAGTTCCCTCTCCCTGCAGGATTTTCTTCTCGGCCGTCCGCCGCCGTCCGGCCACCGTTCGCCTCCGCACTGGTACTATACGGTTGGCCTCCGACCCAGCTTCCATCCTAGACCGATGAGAGGCTCCCTAGCGCTGCCGTGAGAAAGATATCGGGCCCGAAAGGTCCGACTCTCCAAAGCTTCCCGTCGTCGGAACTTCCTCCTCCGGCCTCCATAGCCGGAGCTGCTAGACTCAAAAGGAAGCCCTCCTCTCGTGCGTTCATCCCTCCAAAGGATTCGCTCCCCTTGAGCTAGGTAAGGAGAAATCGGTGATTGAAATTCTAGGGCTTATTAGATGTTTTCGTTCGATTGGCATAGTTAGGCTTGGAATTGGTGTTTGTGCTAGTTAGGAAAGTTGTGGAGGAGATTGAGAGGAAGATGTTGTCAAAATTTGGTAGACATTGGAGGTCGCCGGAGCCGGCCGCCGGCGGCGCCGCCACTGTTAGGAGAATTTTTATGGTTTTAGATGTGGAATATTAAGGGGAGGTTAATGATATGAATTTTGGAATTTTTGGAGAAGTTTTGGATAGGTTTGGAAATTGTTAAAGTTTGGTACTTTTGGCAATTAATTAGGATAGAATCTGGCCGTTGGTTTTTCCTTATTATTGTTTCGGAATGTTGAAATAAATGAAAGAAGGCTGTGGTTGGAGTTTGGCGTGAATTCGATAAGCTTAACCCTATAAAGAGTAGTGGGTTAGGCGGAAGAGTTTTGGGTTATATATTTAAGTATTATTTATTCTGAAATTGGAGTTTGGTCCTAAGCATGGTTTTTGTGCCAGGATTTGAGGAGACCTCACTTGAGTGGCGAATTGGATTTCGTCGGGCTTGTGCCTAAAGTTGTGAGTAGACCTTTGTTTTAAATATTATGCCAGTAAAAAGATTTATTGATGAATATTTTCTTTTGTTGGAGAATAGCCGAAATTGAGAATTTCGGTGATTATATATTTATATATGGATGTTTATGAGGATAGTATGTATATAAATAAATGCTAGCTAGCTATACGTGCTTTTCCGCTATAATGAGGTAAAATACCATTATGGTGTGACGTGAGCGTTAGACGCAATCGTAGTAGCCCTATATGAATATAATAATGATTCATATAGGGAGTATGCACGTATATAAATACACCAATCTTTTCCCCATAATGAGGTAAAATTCCATTATGGCGTGACGTGAGAGTTAGACGCAAGCGTAGTAGCCTTGTATGAATTTCTATTTTCTTATATTTCTTCATAAGAAATCATACAAGGAGTATGACGAGTGTAAATACATATATATATATATATATATATATATATATATATATATTCTAGCCAGAGAAGCTGTATTTTATTAAGTTTTGGAAACTAGCCGGAGCTAGTCATATACTTGCCAGTTTTTGAGCTGTCGCATGTAGCATAATTTCTATGGAAATTAAATTGGGAAAACATAAATATTTTCATTGAATTCATTTTTTGTCCACTCACTCTAACGTTTTCAAATGTTTTCACCTGGGTCATTCGTTTTAAAAATGTCCAGTGTGCAGGTTAGCATAGTTGAGGTCGGGCGTACATGGAGACGAGGCATAGTCAATATTATAGCTTCCGCTCATTTTTATATTTCTAGTTCCTTTCTTTTCAATTAGAGTTGCTCTGAGCTATGATTGTTGGTTAAATTGGGAGATATTGTGTTTTTGGGGAGCACGAATGCTCCAGGTGTTTAAGGTTGGATTTGAAATTTTAGAAGTGTTTACAAGTGTTTTTAGGAAAGGTTGTCCATTTTCAAGGGAGATTATGCCGAATTTTCGGTAAATTTTTCCTTGGAGGTGGGTCCTGACAATTGCTCCCCTAATACTTGTAAGAGTGTGGCTGCTGCTGTTAGTAATATTTGTGGCTCTCCTCTCACAAATGATCTTGGTAAATATCTTGGCATGCCTCTCATCCTCACTAGGGTTAATAAGCATACTTATGATGGAATTTTTGATAAAGTTCAAAGCAGGCTTTCTAGTTGGAAAAGTAAGATTCTCAGCATGGCAGGTAGACTTACTCTTGTTCAATATGTTACTTCTGCTATTCCCAATTATGCTATGCAAACAGCTAAATTCCCTGTCAGTTTATGTGAAAAGCTTGATAAGTTGAATAGAAATTTTATTTGGGGTGATTCTGATAGCAAAAAGAAAGTGCATCTTGTGAATTGGGACACTGTTTGCCAACCTAAGCAGCTTGGTGGCTTAGGAATCAAAAAAACTGAAGACATGAACCAGGCCATCCTTGCAAAAATTAGCTGGAGGATGTTTCAAAAAGACAAGGGACTCTGGGCTTCTATGTTTTCTGAGAAACTCTGGGCTTCTATGTTTTCTGAGAAATATTTGAAACACTGTAGCCTGTTTGATGAAAACTATGAAGTCTCCTCTGATTGCTCTAGTACTTGGAGAGGGATCATTCATGGTGTTAAGTTGATAAAGTCAAATTTAAAATGGTGTTTGGGTGATGGTAAATCCATTAAGTTCTGGTATAATAATTGGCTCCCTCCTAGTTCTCTAATTAATTTGGCTTTACCTTGTGTTATCATTAATCATGATGCTTCTGTGTATGATTTTTGGAGTGATGAGGGTTGAAATGTTCATAAATTGTTGTATGTGGTATCTTCTGAGACTGTCAACAGGATTGTTAATGTGCCTATTGATTTTGGTGTTAGTGGTCATGATTCTTTAATTTGGGGGCTTACTGCTAATGACATGTTTTCAGTGAAATCTGCCTATAACTCTCTTTTTGATCTTTCTACTTCTCAAAATCCTCAGTGGAAACTCATCTGGAAACTTGAGATCCCACCCAAGCTGAAAACCTTCCTATGGACTGTTCTTCATAAAAAGCTTCTTACTAATGTGCAGTGAGTTACAAGAGGTTTCACAATGAATACTGTTTGTCCTGTCTGCAATTCTATAGATGAATCTTTATTGCATCTTTTCCGAGATTGCCCCAGATCTACTCATATTTGGAATGCTTTTGACAAACCTAGTACTATTTCTAATTCCTTCTCTCTTGATCGGAATGGATGGATTCAAGCTCAACTTCATTGTCATTCAATCATCAGCAATAATATTAAGTAGTGCAATTTATTTGTTTTCATCTACTGGTATTTATGGAAATGGAGAAATAAGCTTGTTTTTTATCCTACTTTCACTATGCCTCTATGCCCTGAGAAGATAATTTGGGAGTCTGCTTTGGAATGAAAAAATGCTCATTTGAGATCTAGTACTTTTGTGAATTTCAGTTACACAATGTTATCCTAGACTATGCCTCCTCAGAGTTATTACAAATTGAATATTGATGGTACTAGAGCTTCTAGTTCTGGTATGATTGGAGCTGGTGATGTTATTAGAAACTATTTTGGTGCTTTGGATTACTGGCTTTCAAATTAATCTTAGGGTTTGTGTCATTCTTGATGCTGAGGCATGGGGCCTATTTCATGGCTTAAAGTTGGCTTCTAATCTGCACATTTCAAAGCTTGAGAGTGAATCTGACTCTGCTATCCTTGTGCATCTTATGAAAAGTACCAATCTCTCTCCATCCCCTGGGATATCTTCTCAATGGTTGCAAAAGCATGATGTCCCAAATGGATGATGTGAAGCTCTCTCATGTGTTCAGAGAGTCCAACATGACAGCTGATACCCTAGCAAAGTGCAACATCTCTAATGATCTTGGTCTCATTCTCTTTGAAGAACCTCCAGCTCATATCATTCAAGTTTTTCTTGATGATTTAGCTGCTGCTGTTATTAGAGTTAAAAGATCATGTTCTTGTTTTAGTCTGTAATCTTTTTCTTTCTCTTTTTTGGATATTTTAGGCCCCGTTTGTGACCCAAAAAAAAAGGAGAATCAAAATCCTTTGGTAAGGTATAAACATCTTTGATTCATTTGAAAATGTTGTTCTACCTCAACGTTGATACATGTTTGAGTAAACTTACTAATTTTGTGTTGTGGTGCTTTTGAAATTTGTTTCACCAATATCAACCTTAATCCGTGATAGTTCTCTCTTTCTCAAAAATCGAAGATAAAAATGTAATTAATTTAAATTTTAATTTCTGACTTGTTGGGGAAGAATACTGATGTGGAGAAAACTATTTTAGTATTTAAAAGAAATTCGGGGCGAAAATAAAAAGAAGAGAAAGAAAAGCCACTACTACTACTCTCTCTCCCTTTCCGTCTCCTCTATTATTCTACTCTCTCTGCTTCTTAGGGTTTCGAATCTCCCCAAATCGATTCAACCCGGATTCGAATCGGTTCTTCTCAGTCCAGCAATGGCGACCTTAGTGAGCTCGGCGGGTGGTCTACTCGCCATGCTTAACGAGTCCCGTCCCGAGCTCAAGCTCTACGCTTTGTCCAACCTCAACAAATTGGTCGATGGGTTTTGGCCCGAGATCTCCACCAGCGTTCCCATCATGTACTCTCTCTTTCTCTTTATCCTTGCTTCGTTTTCTCTTCTTTTGTTCAATTTAGGGTTTTTTTTTTGTTCTTTATCTGTTTGATATGAACTTTGGGAATCACACTCTGTGGAAGTTTTGAACTTTGCTACTGGAATTGCTCAGGATAGGTTTCTTCGTATAATTTTGTGGATTTTTTTGTTTGTCTTTTGGAGTATTGAGTAATTGAAGATATTTACTATTGGGAATTCTGTGCTTTATATAATCCTCTTTTTGTTAGTAATTTTAGGCGGATTTCTATGTATGTAGTTCGGATATAATCTTGAGAATAAGAATGCAGATGGGGTTTATGCTATGGTACAATTCCGAATTCATTGACTGTATAAGTAGTTAAGAAAAGGAGAATACTTGGGGATGTTTTCCGGGCTATGCTTTCTCCAAGCTTTACATGATAGCTTCTTTAGCTCTAGAACTTCTTTGATCTTTTCTCAAAGCTAAAACTATGAGAATGCATCTTGAACTACAAATAGTTCAATTATAAGGAGAGGAACTATCAGATATGGTGATAACTAGAACTGAAGCCATATCTGGCCAGGATGTAAGATACCTTTTGAGTTGTTAAAGAGATTGGTTTGTGTTTAAACTGTTGCAAGAGTATTTGATGCCATATAATAAGTACAGATTAGTTCAGAATCTAAGAGCTGACTGCATCTGTATAGGTCTGAAAAGTGCATCTCTATTGACTCAAACATGACATCTACTGTCCAATCTCTCTTCTTCTCCTGTAATGTTGATATGCATTTAACAGATGGGCTGGCAATTTTCTTTTTGTTACTACAAGTTTGTCTGCTAGTGTGCCTCTATAACCTATAAGCTATCTTATCCTTCAAAATATGGGATCTTGAATATTTTCAGTTATGCTCCCTCAAATGCTTATAAGTTATATCATGTTATTTTTCAGAGAAAGTTTGTATGAAGATGAAGAGTTTGGTCAGCATCAAAGACAACTGGCTGCATTGCTTGTTTCCAAGGTAAAAACTTACTCTGTTGTCTGTCTAACCTAATTTTGGTGGCAGATAAATAAGGTCAGGAGAACTCTTGACACCACTGAACCCTGTTGGCTGAATAGCTTTAAGTTTGAATTCCTTGCCTTGTTTTAGTTCTACAGATTGTAAAACCTGAACTAGTAACACAACATAAAAAATGTCAGACTTAAAAGTCTCTGACATCACTAGTGGGTGGTAGATTTCCTACTTTCTTCTTGACTATGCAGGTTTCACTACTACAATTTTTTTTATTCACAAGGCTTGTGTTTTGCCCATCAGGTTTTCTACTATTTGGGTGAACTTAATGACTCACTGTCCTATGCCCTTGGAGCTGGTTCGTTATTCAATGTGTCAGAGGATTCTTATTACATTCATACTCTTCTTGGTAAGGACACATGTTATTTTTACACTAATACAAAAGACAGTGTATGATCACCCTTAGGTATTAGCTGTGTCTTAGAAATTTGGTTTTTGCCATTACTAATCTACAACATCATTTCTGGTATAATACTATGGAGGTTGAAAGAGTATGTATGTGACATGTTTTGTTGTTTGCTCCTCTCCTCAGCTAAAGCTATTGATGAGTATGCCAGTCTTAAGTCTAAGGCAGCAGAATCAAATGCTGAAGCAGCAAATGTGGATCCTAGGTTGGAGGCTATCGTGGAGAGAATGCTGAATAAGTAAGCCTAAATGCTTTTAAATGTAAAATTTGTTCTTTTAGCTTTCTGACCATTTTTTCTTGTCAGGTGTATCCTTGATGGGAAATACCAACAAGCTATGGGGATTGCAATTGAATGTCGAAGACTGGATAAACTTGAGGAAGCAATCATAAAGAGTGATAATGTTCAAGGAACCCTGTCATATTGCATCAATGTCTCTCACTCATATATTAATCTTAGAGAATATAGGCGTGAGGTAAGACTTTGCTCAATCTCATGATATGATGGCATGTATGATTTTGATACTTGGGACTTGGTATCTCTTTCTTCAATCATTTTGTTGCTTGAATGTATATAAATATACATCAATATATATATATATATATATATATAATAGCAATTAATACAGGTACTCCTTAAATGCTGATATGTTTTTTTTTTCTTATTTAGATTTAGATTTTATTTTCCTTTTGGTTCATGCTATAGAACAGTGAGGTATAGGCAGCTTGAATCATGCTGTTACAGTTTCATGTTGTAGTTTTAAGTACCTCTTACACAGTAATTTTCATGTTTGAGAGAATTGTAACCCTTCATGTTACACACACACACACACACACACACACACACACACACACACACACACACACACATACATATACACAGGCCTGTTCTGGTGTGGACGTTCGCACTCGGCTTAAAGTGCGGACGTCCCTCCGTTGGCCAACGACGGCGCACCTCCACCCCAGCGGATTCCAGCAGTGTCCCCGACCACTTTCCCTCCCCGGCGAGTCCGCCGAATTCCAGTTTTCCGGCGAGATCACCCAAAACTTCAAACAAGATCGATCTCGCCGGAAAACTGGAATTCGGCGGACTCACCGGGGAGGAAAAGTGGTCGGGGACACTGCTGGAATCCGCTGGGGTGGAGGTGCGCCGTCATTGGCGCCGTCCGGTGGCGAACGGAGGGACGTCCGCACTTTAAGCCGAGTCCGCTTTGGAACGTTTCTGTACATATACATATATTATATATATATATTAAAATAAGAGTTAGATTGTTGCTGTGTTTTGATATGTCTTATGGGTTCCAGTGTAGTTCAGTTTTTGAAAGAAAAGGTTTGTTGCAAACAATACTGGCATGTTGAACGCGTGCTTTGCTATAATTTTGGCTATTCTCGGCTGAAGTACTATTGTTATGATTACTAAATATTCTGGAGTACTTTGGTTGTGCCTGATCAGTTCTGATCTCTCCGTAATAGTTTTATTAAACAAAATTGACCGAGGTGTTCTGTTTTACGGGTACAAATACTTGCTGGATTAAAGATGTTATCTCTCTTCTGATTTCTTGCTCTAATATGGTTGTTTGATGTTAATGTGAAAAGGTGATGTTATTAATTTGGAACGAAAACTTTCAGACGTTGTTGTTTGAAAGTACTGTGTGTTGTTCTTGTTACTGCCCTTTTATCATCCTTGCAAGGTTTTTCTTTCTATACATGGATGCTGCTATTGTCATTGATTGAGCTAGTCATGCTCTGTGAAAATATTTTTATCAAGGAGAGTGACATACACCTTCTTTGGTCTTTGTACAGGTGCTTCGTCTTCTTGTCAGAGTGTATCAAAATCTGCCTTCTCCAGATTACTTGAGCATTTGTCAGTGTCTCATGTTCTTGGGTGAACCAGAAGGTGTTGCAACCATATTGGAAAAGCTCCTGCGCTCTGATAACAAGGAAGATGCACTATTGGCGTTTCAAATAGCCTTTGACCTTGTTGAGAATGAGCACCAAGCTTTTCTCTTAAATGTAAGAAATCGCCTTTCAGCTCCTAAGACTCAAACTTCAGAGCCAGTGCAACCAGAATCCACTGAAGCTGCACAAAATGAAGGTTCTGCTCCAGGGGATGTTCAAATGACAGATGGAAGTTCTAGTACCAGTGTGACTGTGCCTGAAGATCCAACTGAAGTGATGTATTCTGAGCAACTGACAAAAATCAAAGGAATTTTATCTGGAGAGACGTCGATAAAGTTGACTTTACAGTTTCTGTACAGCCATAACAAGTGAGTCTGCTCTATACTCCCACTTATCTCTCTTTTCTTTCCTTATGAAATTGAGTGATTGAGAGGTGCTTAGACTGTTTTGTGTGAAATGTTTATAGGTCCGATCTGCTCATTCTGAAGACAATAAAGCAGTCTGTTGAGATGAGAAATAGTGTATGCCATAGTGCGACGATTTATGCTAATGCAATTATGCATGCTGGAACAACTGTGGATACATTTCTGAGGGAAAATCTGGTGAGAACCGGATATCTTAAATTTCCCTTTACCACCCTTTTCAATGGAACACTTTTGGTGACAACTTTGTCTCTACAAATCCCCAGGACTGGTTAAGCAGGGCCACTAATTGGGCAAAATTCAGCGCAACAGCTGGGCTAGGTGTTATTCACAGAGGCCACTTGCAGCAAGGAAGATCTCTGATGGCACCTTACTTGCCTCAGGGAGGGGCTGGTGGTGGTGGAAGTCCATACTCAGAAGGTGGTGCTCTGTATGCTCTGGGACTTATTCATGCCAACCATGGCGAGGGCATCAAACAGTTCCTTCGTGATAGCCTACGCAGTACTAATGTGGAGGTGTGCATTATAGAAATTGTTGATCACATCCATGTGCATAATTTTAATACCAAAACTTTCTAATGAGTTCCTTTAACGCAGGTTATTCAACATGGGGCGTGCTTGGGTCTTGGTTTGTCAGCTTTAGGAACTGCTGATGAAGAGATTTATGATGACATTAAAAGTGTGCTCTATACTGACAGTGCCGTTGCTGGTGAAGCAGCTGGTATTAGTATGGGTTTACTTATGGTTGGAACTGCAAGTGAGAAGGCTAATGAGATGCTTACTTATGCACATGAGACATCACACGAAAAGATCATCAGGTATAGACAATCATGTATTCACTTGGAGTCTTAATAAGTATGTTAGAGGAAAGCTGTCTCTAGTAATAACACTATAATGCTTTTCTAATTGTGGATCATATGTTTACAGAGGGTTGGCATTAGGGATTGCCCTGACGGTATATGGAAGAGAAGAGGAAGCAGACACACTCATTGAACAGATGACAAGAGATCAAGACCCCATACTGCGTTATGGTGGTATGTATGCATTAGCATTGGCCTATAGCGGGACAGCAAACAACAAAGCTATTCGCCAGCTGCTGCATTTTGCTGTGTCAGATGTGAGTGATGATGTTAGAAGAACTGCTGTTCTAGCCCTTGGTTTTGTCTTGTACTCTGAGCCAGAGCAGGTCAGTATTTGCCAAAGAAATTACGTATTACTTGTCACCTTTTTATTTCTTATTTTTCTATAAGTTGGTCTTTTATATCTTAAATTGCATTGGTAAACTGCAGACGCCTCGTATTGTCTCCCTGCTATCTGAGTCCTACAACCCACATGTTCGATATGGTGCTGCTCTTGCAGTAGGAATTTCTTGTGCTGGTACTGGCTTGAGCGAGGCCATATCTTTGTTAGAGCCTCTGACTTCAGATGTTGTTGATTTTGTGCGCCAAGGTGCCCTCATTGCAATGGCTATGGTCATGGTCCAGATTAGTGAAGCTAGTGATTCTCGTGTTGGAGCTTTTAGGTACTGTGTATATTGGATTTTGCAACGTTTACAATTTGTCTCTCTCTATGTGTGTGTGTGGTTTGTTTTTATGTATGCATCTATCTATAGTTCTTTTAACTAATGTTTTCTACACATATGTATAGATATATTATTGGTGATGCCAACTCATACTTCTCTTCATCATTTTTTTTGTATAGGCGGCAATTGGAGAAAATCATTCTTGATAAGCATGAGGATACCATGAGCAAAATGGGAGCAATCTTGGCCTCTGGAATTCTTGATGCTGGTGGAAGGAATGTGACAATTAGACTTCTTTCCAAAACAAAACATGACAAGGTCACTGCAGTGGTTGGCCTTGCTGTTTTCAGTCAGTTTTGGTACTGGTATCCCCTCATATATTTCTTGAGCTTGGCATTCTCACCAACAGCTTTCATAGGACTGAACTATGACCTTAAAGTTCCGAAGTTTCAGTTCATGTCATTTGCAAAACCTTCTCTGTTTGAATATCCTAAACCGACAACTGTGGCAACCACTACATCAGCTGTGAAACTCCCCACTGCTGTTCTGTCAACATCAGCAAAGGCCACTAAAGCTAGGGCCAAGAAAGAAGCTGCAGATCAGAAGGCAAATCCTGAGAGGACAAATCCTGGGGCAGAGAGTTCTTCCGGAAAAGGAAAATCATCTAGTGAGAAAGATGGGGATTCGATGCAGGTATTCAATATGGCATTCTAGCATTTTCTGTCCTTCCTCCTTTCTCTTTTTGTCCTCATTTACTTCAGAGATTGCTCTCAATTTATTGTTTGTTCTCTTCATTGAAAAGTATCAATGAAAGATTGCTATAGCTTGTTTTAACTGTTGCACATTACTATTTCACCAATGTTTTCGATGTATACACATCAAGATGGTCTAAACATGTGGAAGAGAAATAACATTGGAGCTAGCCTGTACGGATTTATTGTTTGTTCTCTTCATTGAAAAGTATTGATGAAAGATTGCTATAGCTTGTTTTAACTGTTGCATATTACTATTTCACCCATGTTTTCGATGTGTACACATCAAGATGGTCTAAACATGTGGAAGAGAAATAACATTGGAGCTAGCCTGTACGGATTTAGTTTATGATGTACATACTTGATCTTAATTTAAGTTCTGCCCTCCTTTTGTTAGGTTGATGGTACTACAGAGAAGAAATCAGAACCTGAGCGCAGTGAACCTGCTTTTGAGTTTTTGACCAACCCAGCTAGGGTGGTTCCTGCTCAGGAGGAATACATCAAATTTCTCGAAGAAAGCAGATATGTGCCCGTCAAGCTAGAACCTTCAGGATTTGTTCTCTTGAGAGACCAGAGACCTAGTGAACCAGAAGTGCTCTCACTTACGGACACACCCTCTTCCACTGCCTCAGCTGCTGGTGGACCAGCAACTGGACAGTCAGGATCTGCATCAGCCATGGCAGTTGATGAAGAACCTCAACCTCCTCAGCCGTTTGAGTACACCGTGTGATTCTCAGTCTTGGTCATTGACTAATTCTTGTGTTCAGTCAGCTGAATATGTGGTGGATATTGTTGACATGTTTGTTGTACTTCGCTTGTTAAATTTTCATGTATACGAAGTTTTAATGAGTTGCAGTTCAGCGTCATTGGTGATACTTTTGTGGTTTAGATTTACTTTTCGTCTCAGATGATTTCCTAGATTATGAGGTGAATTGGGTTTAATATTCAAAAAGTTTTTTTACATAACTGGGATCCTGAAATGCAAGTCTCGTTGGAGGGCAGGAGATAAACAAGTTCAAATGCTAGCTTTTCCTTCTTGTCCTAGCTTTAGGGCTATTGTTTGCATTCTCCCATTTCTTGCAGACATAGGCTGAGCCGCTGAGATTGAGATTAGGTGCCAATAACAGTTATTGGGGCGCATGGACGTAAGCAAAGAAGCAGAAGCAGGGATGGCAGCGGACAAGCGATTTGTTTCGTGTGGTGTATGGCTAACAAATGTTAACTTGGAACCTTGCCCGAGATGCTACAAGGGGGCTTCCCTGTCGAATTAAGGAGATGAATACACTTATTTTTTCGCCGTTGGAATTTTGATTGTAACACCAAGATAGGCAAAGGTTTACTACAGAATTCACCTATCTTTACCTTGTCTGAATCAAAGGTTTGGATCAACCAATGAAACTTAGCATGTTTGGTATCCTAGAGGAACACCAGGCGGCTATCATTCATAGAATGTTCAAGGCCCCAACGGACGTGAAGGTATTCAAATCTGGCACCCCTAGTGGCATTGATGTTGATTTTGTAGTAAAATGGATCTTTAGATAGATTGTTACTGGGGTGAGCGCGGTGGCAGCAGGACGTCATTGTGTCCAATTATTTGGTTATAAATATTGCATGTTATCCCATACTTTTTTTAAAGCTTACATAATTCCTCAAATGCATTGTATAGATTCCCCTCCACCATTAGTATATTGCTAAAGGTATTGCGCTATATCTTTTCTAAACTCCAAGAGAACCTTATAAATGTTTATATGAAACTAAACTAAGCGAAAACCATGAACAAGTAGATCACTGAGTAAATAAATACATGAGTTGAAATTTCTGAAGCAGAAATTCCTTGTCTAGTCGTTTCTAAATGTTTCGCAAAGATGAGCTCTTTCTGAACTTAGTGATGTTGTAGTTCTAAACTTCTAATACCATAATATAGATATCAGTAGCATACAAGGTAAACTACAGGCATGGAAGAGAGAAGGAAAAACTTGGTTCTAACTTAGAAGAGCTTCTATATATGAGCTGTGCACCTCAACTAATAATCTGCTTGGTATGACTGAAGATATAACTAAAGCAAGGAACTAACTACAAAACGTATTCTACATATTAGACTATCAGAGCGTGAAGTTGCGTTGCAGAAAAAAAACCAGAAACAAATGATTATGTACCACTTAATAGTTAATAGTTCAATAAGCGCACCTAAACAGCAGATTAATGTCAAGTGGATAAGTAGCACAGAAAGTGGACACAAAGAGTAGAACTTTACAGAGAATTGATCGGCCATGACAAAAGAACTATCATACACCCGGAATGAGCCATTACCTGAACTCGCCTATAAAACCTCGTGAGATGCTGCCACTTCTGCAATGCATATCAATAGAATGCCCCTACTAAATTAAGTAGAGAAAAATTCCAAAGAAGTTAATAACCTTGTGACCAGAACATGCCCCATTCCACCGAGTGGAACCCCTCGAGATGCAGATGCCTTGCAAATGCCTCGTGTGGAACGATCAATAGGTGCTTTCTGCATTGTTACAAAGTTATGGCCAAGTTTCAACATTCTTGTAAGGACATACTAATCCAATTAAGATAGATAGTTTATGACCTCTGTTATGCGGAAGCGACCGAGAGGCCCCGAGGGTCCCACACACACGGGTCCAATAATACCGATACTCCTCCCACTTTAGCCACCCAGTGGAGAAACGGGTATGGGGTTTTACATAAAATGCCTCGACATTAGTGTGTGTGGTACCATTCCTTATAAAGGATTACTCTTTCACGTTTCCGATGTGGGATTCCAAATGGCTCCTATCTAAGCCATACTTTTCCAACAATCTCCATCTGGAGTGATTCGAGCCATCTCAGACTATCTCACGATCCAAATTCCAATAACTCAACCTCGATCACAACCATCTGAATCTTGTGATCCCAATCTAAACAGGAGCTCTACCAAATTGCAACTTGATCGTATGAGACACCAAGTCCCAAGCGTCGCCTGGGCTCTGATACCACTTGTTATGCGGAAGCGACCGAGAGGTCCCGAGAGTCCCACACACACTGGTCCAATAATGTCGATACTCCCCCCACTTTAGCCACCCAGTGGAGAAACGGGTATGGGGTTTTACACAAAAGGCCTCGACATTAGTGTGTGTGGTACCATTCCTTATAACCCAAGGATGACTCTTTCACGTTTCCGATGTGGGATTCCAAATGGCTCATATCTAAGCCATACTTTTCCAACATGTGATACGTCTCGAACCTTACTCACATTCTTCTGCATATACTTCTACTAGAATCAAGTTGTAACTTTGCTCGAATTCTACTTTATTGCGACGCCCTGAAGAAATTTACTGAGCATTCGTTGAGTTACCGAAGGTTAGCAACCGCACTCGGTTAATTTCTAAGTTAACTCCCGAGTCTATTTTCGAGTTTTTCTTGAAATATCATATTCATCTTTTAAGGACTCGATGTCGAAGTATGCGGCGAGACGAGTTCACCGCTTGCTTCGGATTAATATTCAGATCATTGAGTTATTTTTACGATTTATCGAAGTTTCGGGAAATAATAGAATTTTCTGAAATTAGGAAATAGTATTTTAAAATCTAGGCGGTTGATTGTTTTCCAGCTTTTAATCTTGGCCGTTCATTTCCCTAAAAAAGGGAAGAGACTATTGTCCTCGGTCAAAAGCCCATTTCGAGCGTTGACCCGTCTCTCTCTCTCCTTCTCCTCTCTCTCCGCCGCAGCCATCTTCTCTGCCGCCCTCCGTCTGATTCTGGCCACCCCAGACGGCGAGACCACCACCAAACTCTTTCTCTTCTTCTACTCTACAAAACTCAGTCCATATATCAGACATGCAACCCAATTCAATGGAGATCGAATTCAAGGGTGCTTCATTGTGTTCTTCAATTTCTGGCGAGCTCCGACGGTGACAGTAACAGTGGTTTCTCTCCTCTTCTCTTCTTGTTCAATTCTATGTCTTTGTTTCCTTGAATGGTGCCCGAATTCTTAATATCTCTTTTCTGGATTTTTTCACGGCGAGGCTTTCCATCGCCTCCCTCTCCTTCCCGGCGTCGCCTCTTTCTCCTGGAGACAAAAACAAACACGGAAGGAGGCTAGAAGGGTTATTGTTGTCGTTGTGTTGAAGAATAATGTTGATTGTAATGTTAGCTAAAATAGAGAGCATTGATACAGCCACATTTTTAAAGTGACTAGCTAAAATTTGACTAAAATTTAACTAAAAAATGGTTACTGCTAAATGCTGAAAGTTTTGCGGCGTCAATTGATCGTAACCAACCAGGCTATGCTAGTTTCTTGGAATAGCACCTACGTACTGTTTCCTTTCTTCTTCTTTTTTCTAGTAAATTACGAAGTGTTACAAGGCCACAAAAGTTCATTTTTACTTCGGGGAAATAGCTTACTCATGAACCAGAGAAGTTCTTTGTTAGTTTGAAATGCTGCTTACTAGGACATACCATGCTTAATTATACTTAGCAATATGGACTTGAATTTATTAAGATCGAAATACTTGATTCATGTTGCACACGTACAGATACATATAGAAACTTCTCATCCATTTATTAATTCAAAAAGAAAGAGCTCTTCCCAGAAACAAAAAGAAAGCTCACTGTACGTATATGATCGATAAGCTAGCTACTTCAAAGCTCCACATACATGACACACCGTACATGAATGCTACTACGATCTACAGTTTTTTCTTCACATGTTTAACCCCTCAATAACATACATTTCACCTTCTTCAGATCGCAATTTCGACTGAAGAGTCTCTAATTTTCTTTGTGGGTTCACGCCCCGTCTGCCTATTTGTTCTTGTTGTTTCCTTACTTGCTCTTCAAGTTTCTGCATACATGTTCTCTGGCATTGTTCTGGCATTGCTCATGATCACCACGTCCCTGCTGGCTTTGGCAACTCCGCTGGCATCGCTTCTGCTCCTTCGTAAGCTCCACGCAGCGTTGGTGACACTGCAGCTGCTTTTGTTCGCCAAGTTCCATGTCGACACAACGCTTCTCGCATTCTTGCTCAAATTGGTCTACCGGGTCTCCACTTGGGTTAATCATGTCTGGTTCCCATCCTCTATCTCCATATGGTTCCTTGCACCTAATTGTTGGCATGGTTCAGTTTTACAGTGTTGTTTACAGTATTGAGATTGGGTAATTGGGCATATGCATGGATCAATATGCATTGTAGCCTTGAGATACATGGAAAATTATATCATACAACTATTTAAAATCTCCAATAATCTTTTCAACATTATATTGGAAGAGACTGAGGTGCAAATTCCCAATCATGCATTCATGCATGTGTGTGTGTGTGTGTCTATATATATATATATATATATATATATATATATATATATATATATATATATATATATATATATATATATATATATATATATATATATATATATATGCAACGTGAAATATTACAGATGGAAAACCAAGTTGCATGGGTACGTACCGATATCATATTTGTTTAATGTAGCTAGCTAAATAACTAAAAGATGCTCTATTCGATTAAGAGTATGTTTCTAATCTTAGAACCAGCGACTGAAATATTAATATGAAACAATCTAGATGTACTCATGTACGATCTAATTTCCAGAAATGTCAAATGTTATTTGTTTGGATCATCTAGGCCATGTTGAGAATGTGATAATTCACTCTGGTTCATCTTTGTAATTTTCATTACGACTAGAGTATTCAACATCTAAAAATTCAGTACTATTACCAAATATATGAGTTTTAGCTCAGTGTTATGTAATGATAATAAGTGATCAACCGACAGATTAATTAATATTGATTTATGATAATGTATTGATCATCGATAGATTGATATATATCTACGCTTTGAGTTTTGTTTAGCTTTGAAGCAATCTCGATATATCACCTTTTCCGGCAGCGTTTTCCACTCTCTTGGCTCTCGCAACGCCGGCGGCATTGGTCAATCTCGTGACGAGGATCAACTGTCCTTCCGTCATGTTGATGTCGACGACGACTGCAAGCGGCCACACATACTTGACGCTCATGAGCTGGTTTGTCAGCACAGCGCCGGGCACACTGGTCGTAATCGTACCGGTCATCGCCGACGGTGAGAGACACAAAGCCGAGCAAAAGAGAGGAGATGAGGATTGTGAACAACAAAGGAATCCCCGCTTTGATCACCATTGTAGCTAGCAAGCAAGCTTTGGCAAGAAGTAACTGTGGCAATTAGCTAGCTAAGTAGACCAGAAATATGTTCAGGCCGCGCGGTATCGGTACTTATGGAAGGTGATGATCGAAACGGTGAAGGCTGATATGAAATGGAACGGAGCTAGCATGCATGCAAATTATGATACATTTGTCCATGCAGATTACATGCAAGGTGACTAGTGTGAGACATGACAAAATCGACATGTCCTTACTTGTTAGATTCGAGACACCACGTACGTCGACCCAATTCGATCATCTTCACGCGTGGTAGCACAATATTTAGATCCGCAGAGCTTAAAACAAGTGACTGTGTGTTCCTTTTCAGTGATCGAAATCATATTAGCTGGTTTTGGTTTTCTTTTTATCAAACCTTGTTATAAGAGGGTGATTGATAGTGGGAAGTATATTAGGCTTGTGAATTATGAAATATATATATATATATATATATATATATATATATATATATATATATATATATATATATATATAAGATCTGTTATGTTTGCTCTCTGAATGAACTTGTTCACTTGTTCTTTTTTACTAACCATTTAAAGAGTTGGAAGCACAGCATCTCCCCTGTGATAACGTTTTAGCTAAACATGTCAAGATTTCAACTTTTGCTCCAGCATGCTAAACTGTGTACATTCTTTTAGGTATGTAGAATCATATTCTAACTTGATAACCTATCACTACACGAAATCAGAATTTCATCTTTGACTAGCGTTAGACCAAGACACACCAAGCGAATATTCTAAAACAATTTCAACTACTCTGCTCAAGATGCTAGTGCTGTGAATACATATTGATGGAATATCAAAGCAAAAGGATATAGCATTTTCAGTAAAAGAATCTCGGGTGGGGTATAAAATGCATGCGAGTTTAGTCATTGTCCCACTTAGTTGTTCTGCTATTAGAAATTATGGAACTTCTCTTTTAACCATGCTTGCATCTGTTCTCAGTGGTCCTTAATGGAAAATAGATCATGGCAATTTGGCGCAAACTACTAAAGACAAATGTTGAAATGCAACCCCCACTACAAAAGAAAGCAGAGACTCTAAATCATGGCTGCAGTGTATTACCTGCCAAACCTGTAAAAACTGACTCATGCTTTCCTAGATTGTTATTCACCACACAGTTAAAAAGCAAAAGCACACAGCACATAGCACAGAGCACCAACTTTTCCAGTAAAATCAGTAGCAATGAGAACAGGAGGCTTCAGATTTCAATCAGAAACACCATTCTTTCATTTTTCCTTTTTTTCTCTCACTTTGACAATAGCCCCAACAGAACATCCATCAATTCTCTACTTCTTTTACATTTAAAACAAAAAGGTTGTAAGGAAATGATTATTTTGACCCTTTCACTTTCATTCAGTCATCATATCTATTCCTAATTCCTAAACATATAAAGAATCTTGAATAAAAGAATCCTCATCTTCTCACTTGGCAACTTCTGGTTGGACAGCTGATCCTGCAACAGAAAAGCTTGTAATTAAGCTCATGAACAAGTCATTATTACTATCAGTTTATGAGTAATCACTTTTTTAAACAAAGATATAGTACCTAATAATTGTGCAGAACACAAAATGCTTGCAAGGAACACTTTGAGATGCCAAAACGGTGAGTGTCTGTTAATACCACGCTTTGATAATCAACTGTAGTTACTGTACAATATGCTGTTGATGTATGTAGTTACTGACAAAAATTTCAATATCAAAACCTGTCGAGAGAGAAAAAGGTAACAATTAGACAAAGAAACAAATACATACAACAAAACCAAGAAAAGTGAAAAGGAAAAGAAAGACCAACCTTTTTCGATTTGTGGGATGAGGAATGTCTCCATCAGCCTTCATGAGTCCTTCAAAGTGATTCCCGCCTGTAAACAGGGACCAAATTCTTAACAAGAACAAAACCAAGCAAGTATTGCAGCTCAAGAAAAAAGACATGAAATTTCAAGACGCTTTCAAGTTTACTAAAAAAAGGCATCATTTCTCTCAAGTCATGAGCATTTTAGGTATATATCTTCGGGATCAAAACTATGGTTTGAAGGCTCCGAGTGAGCCTGACAACTTCTGAGGTGAACCACACCGGTTTACTGAGCCATCTATACACCTCAAGACAACCAGAATGGTCAAGATCATGACAAATGAAAGAAGGGTCCATTTGGAGCAAGAGAACAATATTTGGTTTGCAGGAAGATAATTAAACCTAATAAACAGGATTGCATTCCTAACGAAAATGATCCACACAGAGATAATCATACTTTTTTTTATTTAATTTTCTGTCAAACATATAATTTACTTGTGGGTATAGACAATGACCATGCCTATCATCAAACATGTAAACTTTAGTGTGCAGATATGAGAGAAGGAGCATACTTGATATGGGACCGATGTGGGTCATCATTGTTCCCTCATCCTTCAGAAAAAGTTTAGCTCAGTATATCCATGTGAATATGGCAGAAGCTCCTCTACTTCAATCCTAGAACTAGAATAACTAGTGCTTTTCTTCAGTTTGTTGTGACTTGACTCAACCTCCGCCCAAAATATGCCATAAACTGGTCTATGATCTGAAAACCTAGATTCCCCACGGACATAAGATAACTGTTGGAGACCTTCACCATACCACAATATTCGATCGCACCTTCATAACAAAAGTAAATAAATTAGCACTAACTTTTTGGAAATTAAAGCATCACTTCTCTGTAAAATCAAATCATTTTTCTGACGTTAGACTCTATCATTCATTTCAGAGTAGATATGATTCTAAATAAATTAGGAAAAGTAGTCTTACCAAGCAGGTGTTCGACGTTTCTCCTTTGGGTGCATATCATCCCCTGCATATCTATCTGAATTAGTAGAATACTTGTAGGTTGGTGGGAAGTAAATCTTCCCCTCGTTCCATCCCACAAATGCGCGACCACGTTTTTGCTCTATCCTTAACTGCAAACCGACCAACTTCAATTTAGGATAACATGCCCTGTTTAACTAGTAAGAACCAAGCCAAGGATTGAAAACAGGGTATAGAAACAGAAAGAAGTATGGAGGACTTGAAACCATACCTGGTCTCTCTCTAACAAGGCCCTCCAGTTTTGCATCTCGACTAATGCCTTAGCAGAGCGGTAAGAGAGGGAAATTCGATAATTTAAATCCCCAAGCCAGATAACTCGACTAGATTAGAAATCAAGAAAGCACATTATTAGCTAACTAAAAAGAATTCTTTGGGCAATGGTCACAAAAAGGAGATATATTCCAGCAGCTGATGAATCATTTGTTTGCATTACACATAAGTATATGATAATTAACTCACTTGGCCTATATTTCAAACCAGGAAAGGAAATGATATATACAGATGCTTAAATACTTTGAGCCATTTGAATCCCAGGTATATTGAACCATTTAAATCACTTTCTTTAGAAAGAGAACAACATTTCTAGGTGTTTTTGTACATATACTCAAGCTGTAATAGTCTTTAATAAAAAAATTGATAGGCAAGACGCTTACTCATGCTCCAAGATTGTTTCTGGGTTTTTCAACGCACTAGAGCCATTAACCTTTGGAAACCTTGTCTTCCTAAGGATCTCCATGACATCAGAATTCCTTCTTAGCTCATCACCCTCCTTCTGTCCTGACGTTAAATGAGTACAAATAAAGCAAAAGGTTGTATCGTGCAAAGACATGCTGACTGAAATGGATCCCTGTAAATCCAAGCAGAAGACTGTTATTGCCTCAGTTATCGAAATTGAAAAGAATCAAAACAACTACAATTCAGAAGATTAATACCTTATTTCCAAGGTATCCCATTAATCCTCTTCCTACACATGATACCTTCATGTTTTTAACATGATCCCTCAGCTCACTTTTGACCCATACTGTAAGAAATATGCCCACCATTTGCTTGCTTGCAACTAAGTTGTACCTTGAATGCCCTGGCATTCTATATCCATTGTCATTGGATGCAGATCCAGCATAGGACATTGGTGAGAATAAAACAGTACTTGGTGAATCGCCTGGTCCATTATCATCATCGGACGAACCCCACCTAGAAAAGTCACTCGGCCTTGAGTAGTCACTAGGCCTAGAATAATAGTCACTCGGACCTGAGTAGTCACTATGCCTTGAATAGTCGCTTGGCCTGTGACCCCATCTGAAGTTGGGATCATAGTCACTTGGCCTGTGACCAAAGATCACCCGATCACAAACACTGAATCTCCGATCAAGTCGGGGTTGTGAAGCTGAAGGGTCATTCTCCGTTCGCCAGCTAGGGGTTGCCTGGAATGATCTCCTTTGAAAAAAAGATGAGCTCTTCTGCCTAGCAGATCCCTCAAAATCTGCATGTAACTCGACAATTGGCTGTGGGATGGGAGATGGCGTATAGCAGCCACCGCCACCGCTAGTACCTGGAAGATTGTTTAAAGTCTTCCGAATGAGAGCCAACCATTTCTTGGCAGGGCCATTGTCTTCTGCCCCCAGAACATTACCAGCATTTAGTGGAACTATCTCTTGAAACCTGAATGAGAGAAAGAGACATACATTTATTAGTAAATCAAGAAGTACTTTGTTTAGAAGATGATTAGATATAAACAATCAAAACATACCCAAGAACATAAATGTCTGCTGGAGGTGAGGCATGAAGCCACTCATCCATATTTAAGTTGCTTGGTGGAGATCTTCCGGCCACATTCCATGTAGCAACAAAAATGCTGGAACAAACCAAAAGAAACACAAATAGTAAATAATACATTCGAGAGAAAACTCTTCATAAGAAAACTTGGGTAAAAGGAAGATGTAGACTATTTACCTATGGTTCTGCACATCTATGATTCGAGGATGGTCAAGATTCATCTTTCGTCGACGGCCCTGCTCAGTGTTCTTGCTGAACTTCTCTGTGCATTGAAGTGAGAACAAACTGAGGAAAGGAGACTAAACACAAGTCCTTGAAACATTATAAATATGTGAATTGTCAAATTCTGGTCGGTCATAGAAGAGAATAGTCAAAAACCTGTTTTGCTTTTCTTAATCGTGCACGGTTCCCTCTCTGAGAAGCTAGTCCTGTATTCAACCTCAGCTCCTGAAGAAGAAAATTATTTGCAATGCATCAGTTTTCAGCTCTAAGCATCTAAAGCGTTTTCATATTAGCAAACACTGATTTGGGAATTATTCAGTGTTGCTGATAGCTGGAATTCAGAACAGAGGCATTGCTGATAGCCTAAGATATGTGGAACCAAAGTATGCTAGAATTTTAATTTCTCAGCCTTCTCAGCAACCAACTAGTTGGGATAAAAATTACAAGAAGGGATCATTTTGAGGGAGAAAAGTAAGCATTTCAGTGTTGAAGTTAAGAATCTTAAGGGTATGTCACCCAAAACCCCCCAAGTCATGATTAAATAATAACATAACCAAACAAATTAGAAACCATGGGGAAAGAAAACAAAAACAAAGATTCTCCCTCACCTCCATAAACAACATCATCTGCCTGAAAGTCCTCAGTTTTGCTCTTGATATTGAACCACTTCCTGACCATCTTCTTTGACCATGAGAGCTTCACCAAACAACACCAAACACACAATCAGCTAATCATTTCCAGCAATCAAAACAAACAAAACATAAATCACCAACAAATCCCATTAGTATTTTCCATGAAAAACAAAATAGAACCTTGCTTTTCTTGGAATTCCCATCTCCCATTGTTTCACTATCACTTCATACAGCTATTAAGGCCTTCCGGGTTCCTCCCCTCCTTCTCCAGTATCTGGGTTTTTCACTCTGATAACCCAAAAAGATGACTTCTTTGTGTTCTCCCAATGAACCCAAAACCCATGAAATAGGCTTTCAAATGTTGTTGAAGGAATGAAAGAAAACACCAAATGGGGTTTCTAGGTATTGTTATACACTCTTTAAGGAAGTCTCAAGGTGAAAGAAGCAGAAGACCATGAAAGACTGGAAAGAAAGAGAGAGAGAGGAACAGAGACAAGGGCTTTAATGCGTGGAAGTGAGATGAGAGATTCTGAAGTTGAACGAGACAATGCGGCAGACATAGAAGAAAGCAAAGTTTCTCGTTCTTAGAAACAACAGCAAAGTATCGAATTTGAACAGTATAAAGTGAGAGGGGGTCTCTCTGGTCTTTGGGGGCTTTTCTTTTTTTATTTTTTTTTTCAAATTTTTTTTTTTTTAAGAAAAATAAGAAAATGAACCCCAAAGCTCAAGGCAGGCCCAACATGAAGGGGCAACGGGCATGTCGTTTTAGCTTTAAGCTGAGAGCGGAGCAGAGCAAAGGCTGCCCACGGTCAGCAAAGTGAAGGAGGAAGAAGAAGAAGAAGAAGAAGAAGGAACGGTTGGAGATCTAACTAGTATACCTCTATAGATATAGCTGTATTCTTGTACCCATTTTGGTCTACCCAGCAAAGTTAAAGCAAGCAGGTAAAGATAGAAAAAGATAAAGGGAATGTGTATCTGCTCTCTCTCTCTCTCTCTGCTCTGCCTCTGTGATGGTGCTGGTGGTAGAGACTGGTGCTGAGTACTATATTTGTTTTCTGCTGCTCTTTCTCTCTCTCTGTTTTATTTTTATTTCTTCTTTTTCTGGCAAAGAATGTTTGGGGTTGAAGGTAGTATGTAGGTGTATTGACAAAATGATGATCTGCCTATCTGGGTTTTTTTTGGTTCTTGTGAAATTGTTGGGTTTTGGGGGTTCTGGAGGTACTCGACTTCTTTCGTTTTCTGAGTTACATGGGGGGCCAAAGGGCTCTGTAAACTAATTTAACAACACCTTTAGCAAGTATAATTCAGTCTCCTCATCAACAACTTCATATTTTGTTGTCTTTAAAGGTTTTTGAGACCTAAAGCAAAGCTAACTAGAATGGATTATAACAAGTGTTTCGATCAAATATCAAACACCAACAATCAAATATCAAATACCAACGCGCATGTTATTTGCTTGTGCATTCATAATACAAGATTTCACTATTTCAACTGAGTTACACATTTATCACTGATACATCGTAAACACACAAATTGATTAAAATAATATTTATGACGATAAGATAAACAAGTATAAGATTAAGCTTGTGAAGTTAACGGAGTCTTATACTCGATAATTTGCTTATATTCTCTAGGGTTTCACTATAGAAGATGGCAACATCATTTTCGAATGGACCTTTCCTACTCAACATCAATATTGTTTAGATTATTGTAGGTGAAAATGACATGCGTACATGTTGGGAATGTGTTGCATGTTAATCAGTTTTGAGGTCTTCTTGGCTCAATTTAGGGGTTTTATGTCTTTAGAAACATAGGCACCCATCCCAAATTTATGTGTTGGGGTTCTTTTAGTACATAGTATAGAAGCTATGCCAAGTACCATCTTCGATTTGTATTATTTATTCTGCATGGAGAGCTAGCTAGCTTGCTCACTTGGATATACTCCCTATATCTATGTGGTCACAGAAAGTGTCATAGTTCTTCTAGTTTGATGTGCCTCTCCGGCCGCCGTCCACGCCACTTCTAGTAAGCTCCTGCTTCCACTTGAGCGTTCAACACTCCATGTTTGAATTGCTTTGAACAAAACAAGGAGATCTTTGCCTTTTTTAGGGTTTAGAAGCTCTCAAATCTTGAAGTCTCAATTGACTCGTATTAAACTTCCCTAATACACATGAGCATATAAGAGGCCAAGAGCTAAAGCTAGACTAGCTAGGCTGTCTATCTTTGTATTATGTAATAGTTTGTTGCAAATCCTCATGATTGTTGGGTCCTAAATCATTTGATTAGGGGCATTAGTTATATGTTAAGAGGACATAAATTATTGAGCAGACGGCGGAACACTCCTAATTGGGGGTACCACGAAGGCTTATACAACTCAAATCACACCCACACATACATTCCAAATGGAAATCCTTAACAACTTCATTAGCCTCCACTAACCATTTCTGGTTCTTATGATGACTAGTTGGTCCCAAATGGATATCCTATAGATTGGGACGTATATAAATACGTGTTGCCTTTGGTATTGAGATTTTAGAAAAGTCCAAGTGACATAACTCTTTTTGCTAATTCATTTTTTGGGTAATGTTTGTTTTTATGTTTCATGAAGCTCTTACATAACTCACTAAAACATATAACATCTCTAAAACAAAATATCAATTCGAACACTTTTCGAATTCAAAAAAGATCTCAAACATATAACATCTTTAACACAAAATATCAATTCGAACGCCTTTCGAATTCAAAAAAGATCTCAAATTATATAAACATATTGTTCTCGATTCTTTTATACACATCAAAGATTCTAACAGGCGTTTTGATTTCGAATCTATTGAAAAAAAAAATACACGAATTTGATCTCTAATCCATAAACCTAAAGTGTGTGTGTGTGTGTGTGTATAATACGCTTTTAAAACATATAACATTTAAAAAAAAATTATCATTCTAACACGTTTCTAGAGTCCGGTACCATTTGGTCTAGCGGTATAGTCTCTTCTTAGTAAGTGAGAGGTTGTGAGTTCGACTCACGAAAGATTTGTTGCGGCATTTGTTGCGGCATTTGTTGTGACATTTGAGTTGTTTACCCAATTAAAAAAAACACTTCTAAAATTCAAAAAATAATATCTCAAATCAAATAAATAATTGTTCTTGATTATTTTATAACATATCTATTGAAAAAAGAAAAAGGAAATAAAGACACAAATTTGAGCTCTGATCTGTAAACCAAAACGGATGTAATATTCCGATCCTTAATGATTTTTTTTAATCAATCAACAATTTTGTTGCTCAACAATAGGCAAGAGAATCTTAGTTGCCTAGAGACCTCAATTAGTGTACATCTAGTAAATTGAAAACCAAGTACCATTGTTTCCTTCCCATGCTCAGGTGACGTAGCCTAACATCTACGTCTTGTTGGCGCTCATTTCCACATCAACAACAACATACAGAGACAAGCCCAACCCATGTTCAACCATCCATACCCAAAACAGGCTCAAGCCCATAACTAGGCCCAAGAAACAGAGCCTAAATCCAATAAGGGGTCCTCTTCCCTGTAGCTATGCCCCCGTTGCCGGTGCTCAATAGCTTCCGACCCCGACTGTAGGACAACCTCGCACCGCCTCAGCTCCCTCCCCATCCTTGCACGTGACACAACCATCGCCACTATCCGGCAAATCCAGCACCAACAACACAATCCAATTGACCGAATTCAAAGACCTTGGTCTTAGCCGCTGTCTCCCAAACCCGACGACCGCCATACATGCATCGAAGACCAGTCTGCCCAATTGATGATGAATCGAAAGACATAAAAAGAAAATTTATAAGGAGCTAAAGAAAATTTGGAGACGTAAAAATTTATGAGGAGCTAAAGGAAACGTTTTTGTCCAATTTAAAAATGGGAGCAGATTCCACGCACTAAGGTACACTTGCACCATCAATATGCAAGTCACCCGATTGAAGATGCGAAGATAGAATGAAGACTGGAAACCCTAGCCTCAATTCCTTCCTCTGACATTTTCATTTTTAATCTGATTAGATTAAACACTCATAACTTCTTTGACCTATGATCCTCACCTCCTGTATTTGAAACAATTAGACTAGTTTTTGGGGTTTCGATTTTGTTAACAGCGTTCGCATATACATATGATAATGTCACATAGATGGCTTGATTAATGAAATGCTAATATTGCATATTAAATGTTCGATTCACTTGCAACTATTGGTTATTAGTACAAGAATTTTCGTTTAAAAACATGTATAATGAGTGGACTTCCATGTTGATCATGAAGGTTATCTAATCAGCATGAAATCATTAATCTCCCCTTGATGGTGAATTATATATGTGGTTTTGCTTTTGTGTGGATTTTAGAACGACATTGTTTTCATCTTTGGCTTCGACTAATGTGGGTCTCGATTTGAAGCAATAACGAGAAAAAGTGAATTTCTTGAAATAGTGCAAAGAAACTTGTAAAGACAAAGAGCCATGGACCATCCGTTGTAATTGGATATGCATCTAATTCAAGGGAGGCATACTAAAGAATCGACCCTACAATATTTGAAAATATACTCCATTCTCCACTTTGAGAACCTTGACGATTTGACGAAGGATCTCATGAAATTAATGCTTGGTATCTCTCAACAAAAATCAAATTCGATCTTTAGGGATTCAATGAGGATATGATGAAAAGAGAGAAACTTGCAGACATGCATACTCATCAATATGCACTGTGAAAGAAGGCTTAGTACAAAATGTTTCTTCTGCATGCATTATTTTGTTTGGCTGCAAACAAATAAATGGTATTAGTGTACGTACGTCGTCAAGCTCAGCTAGCGAAGGTTTGAGGCCAAGTTTTGAGGGGACTTGATGACTTTTAGATTGAATGGTGTGGTTAATAGTCATATACACTCGAGACTTTTATGTTATATATCACTGTTAATTTGTTTGAGAGAGCTTTAAAATGGTTTAGTAATTGTGTGTCTTGGTGAATCTTCCAGACTGAGTCTTCCAAAGTGAACATAAAGTGATGTTTGTGGCAATAATTTCACGTACTTATTTGTTCAATGACTCCTATATATAAGCTTATAATGTAATCAGACTCCTAATTTGTGTGATATATCTAACGTTGTCTTAGGTAAGAGTAATCTGTATGCCTCGTAAAATACAAAAGATTATGTTAATTAAGTATTTGGAAGCTAGGGCGCAGGATGCGTTGTTGAATCATATATAGACATGAGAGATATCAAATTAAATTGCAATACATATGCAGATTGAAGTGGAAGAGGTCGTCCTACATATATATGGTGCACCTAAAAATCAAAATTTTGATCCATTTTTTGAAAAAAAAGAATAGGAGCAGTCGAATTCCATGAGTGGTATCTAGGGAACAACACGTCCGTGGATTCAACGAATGCATTATAATTATAATGAATGAAAAATCCATGATATGTTTCTGAAGATAAAAAGAATGGTATCTCAGCTGAGTTGAGCATATTGACTATGAGATTGACTAGATAGCTAGCTAGCTATGCAAGTCCTTTCCTGAGTTCCACTGAAAGGACTTGATGTTAAGAAATTAAGAGATTTGAGTGATGGGTACTCACCAGCACGATTGGCACCATCCATTATATATGCTTGAGATTTCAGATGAATGACATTATACATGTCTAATCAAAGTTATATATGTCGCTTTAACGTGATAAGAATTGGTTAATTAAGGATTTACTACTACTACTATTGCTACTAAGTGGAAAACCTAAATTTGATTTCATTTCTCATATTTAATCTAATCATAAATACTTTGATTATAATCATTCATGTGGTATATGATCACGTACAATTATACATACTTACCTGCATAAAATATATAGTAGAACTTTGGTTTAAAAATCATATAAAACTGATGACCTTAGGTTTCCCACATAATGATAACTTGAGAGCAAAAGACTGAAAACCTGAGATTGCGTTTATCACAATAAGATAACTTGCATGTAAAATAAGGTACGTCGATAAATTAAAGATAAAGATACGTCGAACAAAGAAGATTTGGTAGCTGCTTTTTCTTTATGTTTCCATAACCAACCCCAGCCAGCTCCTTGAATCCATTGGTGAATCTAAGTGCAAACATAAGCAAGATTTACGAGGCAGTCAAAGGTATGCAGATGAATTTCATTTTCTTGCAGATTCTTTATCGCTTTTGTTTTTGTTCGCTGGCTTTGAGACTCATCGTCTCTATTCTTCGTTCTCTTTGCTTCTTTTTCTTTCCTCATGAGAGATCTTGTATCCGTTTTTAAGACAATATGTTTTATTCTTTGTCTTCAAAATGTGACAAAGCTTTTCTCACATGTCATTTTCTTTGGGCATCTCCTTTCCTCTCAGTACTGCTGATCGAGTCTCAGGAACAAAGTTCGTTTTTTCCTCTGTATTTGTACCAAATATAACTATACGTACGTACACTCGATGTAGACCTCTCAGTCGTCTCTCACGTACGTTACTCTATAGATTAAGCAATATATGTACGCATGTTTTTTTTTTTTTTTTGAGAGGTGTATTTGCCATGGCCTCAAAATTTGGGGTTGATCTTCATCGATCACATTGATAAAGGTAATGAATATCAACATTAATTCTTGTGAAGATACAACGCTAAAGATTTTGCCTCATGATTATGTTATACATACATACAGTATCATTGAACCCTACGTTGAAGATTTTACTACATGATTATGTTATGGATATGTATCTAATGCAAGAATGATTCTAACAGAGTATTGCAATGACAGAATATCAAACTTTTCACCTTGGATTTTTTACTTTTCTCTTCTAGCTTTTACTCTAACCAATGCCTTGAAACAGGAAAATTCTTTTATATATAATTACCTGAAGCTAGTTAGCTACTCCTCTATGAATAATTAGATAATGATCTATCTCTCTTGCGATGAATTATGTTCTTCTTTTGATCGAGTTCTTTCTGTATTTGATCTCTAGCTGCTTTTGGAATTTACGAGAAAAAATTATTTCTTTTGTTTCTGTTGAACATTCCCAGATTCATTATTCCCATATCAGCTGTATATATACACCTTTCATGAGAATGATGTAAAAAACTAGGGCATGGTCCAGACACTCAAAAGTAGCTATATATAGCTTGTTAATTTAGGACCACACGTAGTTCTGGGTTTGAACAGAATGAAGTCATTTGACCTAATTCGCTGCCCCATGCCAGAAGCAGAAGTTAATAATAGAGAAGTTGATCGATCTTGCCCTAGAATAATCAGCAGTGTGATGAGACTGTCACATTTCTAATTGATCAAAATGATATATAATGCTACTGGTTAGGCCTGGAGATCGAGTCATTATTCATAGAGTGCATGCTATAATTCACGACTCATAATGCTTCTATTTGTTTAGGCTTCAGCTCTGCTGCGTGTACTTGATTGTGTTCGGGAGCTAGCTAGCTAGTTTATCTATTCAATCCGAACTGAATCGTTCGTGTAATTCACATTCACAGTTTTGAATACCTTAATGATTATCAATTTTGTTGAAATTTTGTAGAGATGATCTACTCATATATACCTAAAAGATAAACGGTTGATATTTACGCATGACTCATGAGCACACGCATGTATGTTTAAGGTTTTCAACGTCCTATGCAACATATGTAACGCGTGTATAAGAATGCTATGATCTTTTCCAACCTGGATGAAGTAAATAAAATGCAAATGCCGCTTTGATCAAGAATCGTGTGGATCCAATACTTGCTCGCTATATATAATGCAATATCAGCGATGCTAACTCGTCACCCCCTGTTGATGTTGGAATAAATTTGGCATACAAGTAATGACCCGATGAGAGATACGGTTGAGGAAGGAAAGAAGCACGCACCAAAATTCATTAACTACATGGATCGACGACGTCTGTGGTAGTCATCACTTCTCTGGTTCTTCTCTTTCAGTTAGCTTTCAGGCATATATGTGATTGATATCACCTTCCATATTGTCTACATATATCAATTCGATCATCATGAGAGGTTCTGACCATTTCAGTAGTCATGTCATCCATGAAGTTCCCTACATAGCAAATAGCATTGAATATACATGCAGAACAGGCCCAGCTACACTTAGATATCGAAAATGGATGATCTTACATTCAGCTCACGACAGCTATGGCACTTGATTGATGGACGAAGAGAGCAATATAACTATACAAGGTAATAATTCTTTTCGTCATGAAAATGAACTGCTTCCACTGGATGTGGAACATGGAAACACTCAGAATGGCCCTAAACTGTGACAATACGAGACTTCACAACACCACTGTTTACACACCGACACCAAAGAACATAGCAATCAATAATGAAGCAACCCCAATTAACAATATTGGAGATCATTAGAGTTGGATTTTTCTACTACATAAGTGCATATAATACATCAAGTCGTGAGCCGTCCGATCGTCTTAAATTTTAAATTACAAAACGATCGGACGACTCACGGCTTGATATATACCATATAAATGTGTATAGTAACCGAAACCATTAGAGTTGACATAAAGCATAAGAGAGAGTCCCCAAGGTAGAGCCTAAACCCAATAGTTATTGGCATAAAACATTAGTCCACAAATGCTCCATTGTTTTAGAGGGGTTTCTACCTTGTGCTCGATGATTTGCTTAATACACACACCCAATACTCAATCTCATTCAACTTTATCAGTCCAATATTGACACGCATGCTATGAATATAACTAGAAAGTTGCCAGCGCGTTTGCTGCGGGACTTTTGCGTTTCGTTGTCCTTAGTAAAGAAACGTTACTTTAGTCATCACCTTTACTTGAAATCAATAGTAATAATAACATTTCACAGTTAGGTATATTGCTGCAATGTTTCAACTAATTACAAAGATAGTTTATAATTATTGATCCGGATTCTCTGCTTGGATTTAAGTTATTTGGATTTGCTTAGATGTCTTATAACCATTAAATGGAGTAAGAATGACATAAATATGACATGATGATCCCAGATTGTACTCAATCTAATGATTAGAAGTCATCCAAGCAAATCCAAGCAACATAAATCTAAGTAAAGAAACCAAATTTTATAATTATAGACAAAAACACATCTGGATTGTTTATCAGAAAATAGTGGATGTTTATCAGCATCTATATTGGCTGATCTCTCTTCCATTGTTTTTTTTAAGATTTCTCGATTTTAGTTTGACTTCAGTTATAGCCCTTGCACCCACCAAGTCTGCCATCAAAGAAGCTCATACGACATGAAAGCAGAAGCAAGATATTAGGTCTTATTATGATCAGAACCAAAATGGAAGGCTTCCCAGTTGCCAAGATCTCATAGCAAGTCATTGCATCAGCTTGCAAAGCATTTGTCTTGAGCTGCATACGCCAAATCCATTTCATTCACTGAGCCTTCAATATATCTCTTTACTGAAAAATTTTCAGATGAGTTACCAACAAACAAACACCTCTGTTCACTCTTTGATCATTACTGATATTGTTTAATTGGTACTCACATATGCTGATTTATGTTCGTCTTCTTTGTATTGCCTCTTCACCTTTACAAATAGAGACAGACAGTACATGTACTTATCTGGTACCTAAAATATATAAAAGAATATTTAGATAATCAAGTGAAAGGTCAGTTGAGCCAAGTCCAAAGCAAAGTGATTCAGAAATTAGAAGCTTACAGAAACGAAATAGGGGGGAATCAGGTTTTGAAAGTCATCAGGCGAAAAGCCAATATTGTCAAACAATATATGACCTGGAAGTTCTCTGTTTTACTATGAGCTAAGCAAAAGATTAGAACTAATAATAAGAGAGACATTAAAACTTGCGAAGGGGAAACATAAGATTACTATGAGTTGATTAGGATGGAAATGAGTTCTTTATTTCTTTAGGAAGGTTTTACTTAAGAATGTAGCAATTTCTAGAGAGGCAAGCATAGACTGAGAAATACATCGTTATTCCATTTCCAACTGAATGCCCTCTTTATTTGTTTCATAACTTACTATTGATTGCATTTTGCCTTATCTGTCTTTAAAAGCAGAGATATAGAACAGCCTCCCAAGTCTTTCAATGTTTTACAAAACACACTCTAATATTGAAACACGCATGACTTTCATTTTCAATAAAAATGAAACCAATCTGATTCATATCTAAAACCTAAAACTGAACCAAACCAATACCATTATTCTTTCTTTCTTGTTCGAGCCGGAAAAATGGCAATGGTTCACAGCTAAGCATCATTTTTATTCCTCTTTCCTATTATTTGTATTCTTCCACTTAGTCTCATGGTTTCATTACAAAAGGCATACTGTATGTCTCTAGCTTACTATACTGTGCAAAGCGGAATAACAAACTGTACATTCTATTCTTCTGATCCAAAACTTGACCTCTACTTGTCTAATATTTCTACACCTAATGAGAATTTAACATAAATGAATTCAGATTCGATTTGAAAGGTCATGTTTTTTCACCATACGGCTAATGATGCATATACAATCCCAGGATCATAGTTCACTCTCAGGAAACATTAATTGAAAGTGAAAGTGAAATGACGTTTCGGAGATTTACCTTTGTCAGAGAAATTTCTAGATTCAGAGTGTGGTGAAGTGTTGTAATCCTGGGACCGAAGGTAATAGGCAGCGCTGCAAGAACGCAAAAGTGTTGATACATATTGGTCCCTTTAAAGCTACTGATGAGAAGCAAGTGATTAAAGGACAAACCTTTAAAACTACTGGAATACCCAATTCACAAAGAGAATCCTTTCTTCGTCTCTATGCTTTCTTACCTCACCAAGAGCGTCCAAAATCGGGGATTTCATGACCAACCCAATATGAGAACTCTATTAATTAGAAAATAGCATACGCTGGGATGATCAGAATCAATTGATTTCTGCTTCTATTTAAAGTAATGAAAAAGGGCAAAAAAAACTGAAAGGGTGGATGGGAGAGCCACTGGAAAACGATGGAAGTGGCTGAATCTGTTGACAGAGATGATTCGAAGGAGAGAGCAAGAAAAATATAAGCCCAAGACTAGAGTACTTATATGAACAGTCTATGAATAGTGTACGAAAAATAGTATTATTGTAAATGTAAATTGTTTTTGAAAAAAACAAAGAAGAGAAAATGAGTTTGTCTTGAACAGAGAAATGAAAAGTTAGCTTTCGTTTATTTTTTCATTTTTATGATTAAAAACTTGGAATAAAATGGAGCTCAAGAGTTCAAGGCAAAGCTGGAACGTATTTTCGTGTATCGGTTAGTTGCATATAGTTAACAAAAACGTTAATATTGATGTATTGGTAATGGTTTCTCAAGCATTGGGAATTATGTAAAATTTGTCAAAAATAAATGTGTCCATTTGGGTGTATATCATACCTGGTTTGGGCCATTAGGAATGAAATTTGCCAATTTGGGACATTTAAGCCCAACATACAGTAGTTAGTAGTAGAAGGCTCCTAAGCGAAAAGCTGGAATCAATTGGGTTGACCTCATAACCATGAATAACTAGGCAGCAGAGTTTGTATTGATTCTCATTTGAGAGCCAAGTATTCCAAAGTTTCTACTTTTAGGACTCAAATTTGAGAGAGAATGAATTCAAGTCCACGAAATCCCGAAGAATACGAGTTCTTCGCACTTTGAGTGTTCCACAAAATGAGAACCAAAGCCTTTTCAACCCCAAAACCAATACCCAATACCTTGATTATTCGCTGTTGCTTCTCCTAGCTTCAAGATTGTAATAAAGTTTCTACCTTTGATTGTTTTTGACATTCAATCCAATTAACAATGGCGGCATCGTTATTACTTCGCCGCAGGGTTTCATCTTCGGGCGTTTCTCGCACTCTCCAAGGTTCGTTCTTCACACCCACCTTACTTCTTTTTCTTATTTTGATTGTTACCCTTGTTTTTATATGTTGTTTCTGTAGTTTAAGATATTTGATGATAAAGTTTTCATCTTTGGTTTCAGAATGTTGTTCTTGAATAAATAAAACTTGACCCAATTTGAAACATTTGGTTATAACGGCAACACTGAGCATGGTTGTTGAACTTTTGGATTGCACACTTGGAAATTTAATTGACAATGCCGAAAATTTGAACTTCAGAAGTTATGTTCTATGTGCTATAGCTTTGAGAAATCTAGTCTGGAATGGATGTTACAAGTTCTTGGGATTTCACATTTTAAGAAGAGTTTATAGATGGATTCAGGTGTGATTGCATTGTTTGATTGTTTCATTTCCACAGGTCTAGCAGGTAATGTGGAACCCTTTTGCCTGCACTTAGAATTGAAGGTTGGAGCGTTGGTGAGTGTCTCTGATAAAACAAGGTTTTACAGCAGCTCCAGTGGCACCACGAGCGTTGATTTTTTAGACCTGACGTAAGAAAACAGCTTCTTTAAGCTATTGACTAGTTTTTTCTTGGATATGTACTTGTGAGTTTTGTAAAGACTTATTTGACAAAGATATAGCTACCAATCTACTAATGTGCTGCAGAGCTGTCTACATGAGTGCTTTCTATGATATTTATCTTCTTTTTAGTAGTTCAATTTTAGACACTTAAACAAACATGTGATTTCCATCTATTTTCATATGTAAAATGGCGTCGACAGCTTTTAGAATTTTATATAATGTGATTCCAAATCTCTGAAGTTTCAAGCTCAACTCATTATGTTAATCATGGAGTTTACATACTGCTGTTATCACACGCTTATCTAGCTTCCATTTGGTTTGTCCTTAACTCCTGATTACTGAATATGCTCAATTTTCAGTTCTCCTCATACATGGTATCCAAAAGCTCGAAGTAAGCCTCGCAAGGTTATCTTGCACATGGGTCCCACAAATAGTGGTAAAACACACAATGCTTTAAAGCGACTCGAATCAAGTCCATCTGGTAGGTTGTGAGTTCTAAGCTTGTAATAGGTTTTATTATTCGAGTTTCTTAGGTATCTGATCTGTATAAGATCCTTTTCTGCAGGCATATACTGTGGTCCTCTGAGATTGTTGGCCTGGGAGGTTGCAAAACGGTTGAACAAGGCAAAAGTGCCATGTGATTTACTTACTGGACAAGAGAGAGAGGAAGTCGATGGTGCAAAACACAAGGCTGTGACAGTTGAGATGGCTGATGTAACCTCCAACTACCATTGTGCCGTTATTGATGAAATTCAGGCAGGTTAATGATTTATGTCAATCCAGAAGATTAGCTTCTTAACATGTTTTATGAAGCTTATAAGAATCAGCGCGTTGTTAAAATTGATATTGTTGAACATGATGGATAATAAAAGGTATATGGACTAGTGCATATTCCAAGCAAAGGATTTAGGGACTTGTGTCCAAATTTCCTTCAGAGTTATGGGTCCAAATGGCCAAGAAAGACCATCCTTTAAAGACTGGATTCAGAAAGTTTTGGCCAAGGACTCAAAACATGGTTCAGAAATTTTTATTTGTTTTCGGGATTCAGCACAGCAAATCTATTATCATGCATGAGTTCTTAATATTAATTTCCCAGACATTGTTGTACATATTCATGCAGATTGATGATTTTTCTATTCTTTTCCTCTTGTCAGATGCTGGGCTGTAGGAACAGAGGGTTTTCTTTCACACGTGCTCTATTAGGAATTTCTGCTGATGAACTTCACGTTTGTGGAGATCCAGCTGCCATCCCACTTATTAAGAAAATGTTGAAAGTGACCAGTGATCAAGTTGAGGTAATAAGATTTTGTGCAATTGAAATCTGGTCAAGTTGTATCTTGTTTTAGTCTGTATAGGATTAGAGGGATAGCAGCACAGCACAAATTTTTCTCTGTAACAAAGATTTCAATTGTTCAACAACTTCTTCTATTGTGATTTATTTGGGTTGTTTAAAATTTTGAAATACCATGTTTTGACATTTAATTAATAATATCTGTAGTTACTTTCAATACACTATAACATTATTAATTTACTCAGATGATTAATATTAATGTTCATCAAGTGCTTCTATGACCCGTTTGATTTGTAAATATGCTTCTTTGCTGAATTCTGCTCTATCTGTCACAGTATTCTCTCTGTTTCTTTCAAATTATTCTTGTTCTTGTGGTCTGATTAGGTTCAATGCTATGAGAGACTTTCACCTCTTGCTCCAATGAAGGTTCCTCTTGGTTCCTTTTCTAATATAAGGACAGGCGATTGCATTGTTACATTTTCACGGCGTGAAATATACAGACTAAAGGTAGTGATTACCACATTTCTTTTGGCTTATTTACGTGATGGAGATATAGGCGTGTGTGAGATTTTGTCCTTTTTCCTCTTTCATCATCGTTGGTCCTTCTTTGTAAATCTAAGACCCTATTTTCGACATTTACTTTTCCTGATTATCCCCCTTTTCCCCGTAACTTTCTCATTTTTATTGTTTATGAAGGTGATGAGTTATCTGTATGCTATATCAACATTTAACTATATAATTATGCTTTCATGTAGAACAATGACCATGAATAACCTTGTGATCAAAGGGTTGGAATGTTACTTAAATGCTGCGTAGTCTCTTAGATAGCTAGTTTAGTTCTTTTGGGTCCAATAACGATAACAGTTTTTAGAAGTTCAGCTATAAGACGTTTAGCTAGAGTTAAATAAGAAAAAGGATAAGCTGTAATATCCATGTTTGTGCAAGGCTGGGTTAACCTAAATATTAGTAAGAGCTGTATGAGGATGTATCTCATATCTATTACATGATTCTTATTGAGAGGCATGGCTTTTGCAAGATGGTTGAATGGGAAGAAATCATGGGTTTTAGGATTCTCTGCAAATGATGTACGTTTGGAATAGACTCAGAAGTTAGCCACTAGAAAGAAAATTGAAATGATGGTCATTGGTGAAGAAACTACCATGTTTTGTGATTTCAATAAACATGTGTCCATTTTGCAATAATGTCTTTATTTTTATTTTTTCGTCTATAGCTTTTCATTTTTGATGCTATTTTAGTGTTTGCAGATGTTCCTTTTCTTTCGTGACTCGTTATGTTTACTGTGTTATTTCTGAACTAGTCTAAGTTTGTTTACTCTACTATATTGCTAGAAAAAAATTGAAAGTAATGGAAAGCATCTCTGTTCTGTCGTGTATGGTTCACTTCCACCAGAGACTCGAACCAGACAGGTATGAGTTTTTTCTTGCATTCTTAGATATTCTTATATCCTTGCTTCATATAGGCACCCTTAAGGAGTTTCATGATATGCTTCTTGGTACACCGTTTTAAATGAACAGAACTACCAGCTCAGATTTCAAAGTTTGGATGTTTATGCTATTAATTACTAATTTGTAGTTTCAATCCCCTATAAGCACCATATGTGGTTCCTGTGGATTGGCTGAGTTGATATACACCTTAGTATTGCAGGCAACAATGTTCAATGATTCTAGCAGTGAGCTGGATGTTCTGGTAGCAAGTGATGCCATCGGGATGGGTCTTAATCTGAACATATCACGAATCATATTTTCAACGATGACAAAATTTGATGGTATTGAGAACCGGGAACTCACTGTACCAGAGATCAAACAAATTGCAGGTACCTTTTATTTGGTCACTTTATTGTAGATGCTTTAAACTTCTCAACCATGGAGCTGCATTTAAATCAATCCTGAAGCTTCAACACATGCTTGCTTTTAAACATGTCATTATGCCTCAAGTCCTTGAAAGAAAAAAAAAAAAAAAAACTAAAAACTTATCAAGCAACCGTATCCTTGGTACTTCATAAATCTTATCTGCATAGGAAAAGGTTACCTTAACATGAAGAGGTAAAGTTATAGGTTGCGTTGTTCTGTATGCTACATATGTTCTTGTGTTATGACGACAACTTGTATACCGTGATTCATAACCTTTATTTCCTTTGGTTGAAACACTATGTTGTGTGTTTATTGATAGACTTACTAGCTTTTCTTTTAGGAAGAGCTGGCAGGTATGGATCAAGGTTTCCTGTCGGTGAAGTGACTTGCTTAGATGCAGCTGATCTGCCTCTTCTGCATTCATCACTAAACTCCCCATCTCCAACTCTTGAGGTGATTATCCTATATCAAAAAAGCAATTTACACAGAACATTTGTTAAGCTTTATCTGTTATAATGTATCCACTTCTAGATCTTCGTTTCTCATTTACCATCACTATGTTTTGCTGTTCTTCTAACTTGGTGCACTCTGTAATGCAGAGGGCTGGATTATTTCCTACCTTTGATCTTATGTATATGTATTCACGTTTGCACCCAAATAGAGGCCTCTACCAGATACTGGTAGGATTTAATTGCTTTTTTCTTTACATCCTGTGGGCTGCATCTATTCCCATTTGTTGACTTTTATATCATTGAGGTGCATGCACACAGGCCTTTTAATGTTCATGTACTTCTGAACATGATTCTCAGAGTGATTAGGTTCACTAAATTAGCATGTGATGACATATTTTGACAACTAAATTCGATAGTGTAAAACCTAGAGTATCTTTTAAAGCATATTACAGGAAAGCTTGCTGATTATTAGAACTACTACAAGAGTAAAAAACTACGGGATCTACAAGAGTAAAAATTCGATAGTGTAGGGAAAATTTCACTTTTAAGGTTATCTTCTGGTTACATTTTGCTTCTATCCTCTATAGATTATTTTATACTTTATGTTTGAACTAATGAAATATAAGATTTTATTATAGCAGGGTTTGTCTCTAATATAATTTGAACTTTGAGGTGATGTACATATCTTGTTTGAATGATACTAAGACTTGGGTCTAGGTTCTGAGGTTACTTGTTTAATGTCAACTTTGAACAATATTTAAGTGAACAATTCATCACAAATTACTTTAATTGTTGAAATCAATTCCATTTTAGTTTAAGCTTTTCTATATGCATATTTATGGTCATTTTCCCCCATTTGTTCGCAGGAGCATTTTGTAGAGAATGCAACATTGTCAGACAATTATTTCATTGCTGATTGTGAAGAAATAATGGTATGCCGTGCCTCATACTTTCAAAAGAGTGCATTTTTGTTAATTATCTAGATTGTCAACCTCTCATAAGATTCTTTGTTCCTCTATTGTTCTATTCTTTTGAACAGAAAGTTGCTACTCTGATTGATGAGTTGCCTCTCGGGTTGCATGATAAGTATCTTTTCTGTATAAGGTAAATGACGGAGAAACTTCTAAGTGCTTACTTAGTTTTTCTCTTCTAAGTTTTAGAATTAGCAAGTCTGCCAAGATATCTGTTTTTATTTTTGTTTTTTTTATTTTATTTTTATTTTAGAATAATTTGGGATTCTGCTGTGCAGCCCGGTTGACATGAATGATGACATTTCATCACAGGGTCTCACACAGGTAAGATTATGTTACTTTGTTAGGGTGCACTGTATTCTTATGAAAGGTTCATTGGATATATAACAAATCTTTCCTGTGTCAGTTTGCTCAAAATTATGCAAAAAGGGGGATTGTGCCACTCCGAGAAATCTTTACACCAGGGACACTTAAGATACCAAAAACTCCAGCTGCACTCAAAGAGCTAGAATCCATTCACAAGGTAAACATACTTTATTTAAACTACTAAGTTCTAGATTATACATTTTAGGTTCTAGAAATGGTTTCCTGAGATATCTATCAGCTATTTATACTGTATATGTGACTTTTTTTTTTTTCCTCTTGACTGGAAATACTCGAGTAGTGTCGTTTTAGGGTTGAATAAGCTAGAGGAAATTTGGTTTCGTTCCGGTTTATCCTTTAGCATTGTCAGAGACTTATTATCTCTAGGTCCTTTGTTCTTATTCTTATGATGTAGTTACAACATTAGGTTGCCTTGTTTAGCTTGCAATGTGGTTCTTTAGACTAAATAGGGCTCTCTAAGATTAGCTCAATTTTATCGTAGCCCTCCTAGGGTGAGCTTATCTAGCTTGTAACAATTTCAACTTCTTATGAATTGACAAAAAAAAAAAAAAAAAAAAAAAATCTATATGGCTGTGCAAAAACATAAATGGTTTCTTTCACTTGAGCTTCTCCAAGAAGATATAGCTAAAACTACGTGGATGAGTTTCTTACTTATAAACTGTCTCTTTTCCGGTGAAAAAAACTGAAGGTATTGGATCTGTATGTTTGGCTGAGTTTCCGATTAGAGGAGTCATTCCCAGACCGTGAGCTGGCATCTTCACAGAAGTCCATCTGCCACATGTGAGCTTACCTGCAACTGACATTGTTTTCTTGGTTTCTGCTTGCTTGATGTTTATTATTCATTCTACTTTCAAAATTGTAGGTTGATCGAAGAGTTTCTAGAAAGATTTGGTTTGCAAATGCACAAGCCCAAGGCCAAGGCCAAGAGATTAGCTTCAAAACCTACCTTAACTTCCATACTGTCCCAAATAAACAGAACCCACTTGTGAGATATATCTATCATTCCTTCAGTTAGATCATGCAGAAGCTTCAGAAAACTTGGATTTCTTAGAGATAACTACCTTCAATTGATATCTAACCATACATCAACTTCTAAGATAGAGCAATAAGCTCCAATCTTTCAAGAAAAGCTGGTGGCTTCTCATTTGTATTTTATACTCTTTTTAGCAAAATGTAAAGTAGCCAAAATTGTAATCACTACAATTGGTAATCATTCTATTTGTTCTTCTTGTATACAACATAGGTGATAGCAATGTAATGAAAGTAGTGGAAGAGTATTCTTCAAGTCTCTTTTTCTGGAGTTTGTAGGAACTAGGAAGTTATGATATGAACCTGATTTCATTCTTTTTCGCTTGGCGAAACATGACATGGTGTGATGATTCCCACCAAACAACATCGTTTTAGATTAACCGAGATGAAAATAACAAAGACCGATTTACCAAACAAATTGCTCTATAGGCACTATGGTCTGTTTTCCTGTTAATTTGAAATTGAGTGTCTTTGATATTTGATCAAAATGAGATGCCATGGTCTCTAACTGAATCAGAATTTTGTTTCATTCGAGAAGTACAAGTTTTACTGCAGACATGAATTTGCTTATAATCCCTTATATACCTAGCCTTAATTCTTACCCATCTTCAATACCAGATATCAGGAAGAGCTGATTAAACGGTGCCTTGCTCTTTTGCCTGCAACATCAACCTCTGAATATGTTTCGTATTTTCCTCCATACTCTTCCCTGCAATTCCTCCATAAACATCTTGTATGTGCTGACCTTGGGAACAAAACCATCTCCTCAAAGAAGGCACAAGTGTTTTCGAGTTTACCATTCTTGCACATCCTGCGTAGTGCGTATCAAGAGTGAATAGGTTCCAGCGTCGATACGTTATACATATGTCATTCTCAAACATGTAGTCCAACAAAAGTAGAGCACCTTCATCCTCTTCTTTCTGCAGCACATCTTCAACAACGGGGCGTATGTCTGAGCATCCAACTTAGAGCAAGGATTCGAACAGGGGAAGAAGGGGATGATCCATCAAGTGAGGTATTTGGATGGCAATGCTGGTGAGAGGTGGTTGATGAGGTGAAAACGGTTAAGGATAATGCACAGGTTGGTGGTGGTGGTGAGTTGAACATGGCAAAGAGGAACAAGGACAAGGTTGTGGACGAGTCTAATAGCAAAGCTAGTGAGAATGATCAATTGGATGGTCGTGAGTTGAGTTAAAAGAATTGTTGTCACGCCCCGGTTCTTAAGTTATTTTACTGTTATTTATTTTGGTAATATTTTGGTCTTTTACCGTTTTAAGTAACCGTTTACTATTTAAGACTCCAAAGTTGAAGTTTGCTTCGGTTTGGAAATTGGAAATACTTTCTTCATGAAAGTCGTAGAGGATGTTGTTACGAGTTCGTAGACATGCTATGCGTTAAAATCGGAGTTAGCATGGAAAAGTTATCAATTAAAAATGTAAGTTTTATTGGGGTATTATTTTGGGGTGTTAAAATTTTGGGAGATTGGGTTATAAGTGGTGTGGACCGGTTTGGGCCAAGCCCATATATTTCTCTCCCCTCACTTCTCTCTCTCTTCCTCCCGATTCTCTCTCTCCTTTTCTCTCTCTCCCGTGAGCTTCCCGACCCGCCGGCTTCACCACCGCCGTCCGGCCACCACCGACCGCCAAACAGGTCCCGTTCGGACCCCCACCACCTCCTCTCTCTTCCTGGGCCGGTGACCGGCCGTGTAACACCACCGTTCGCGAGGAAATTCGCCGGAGACGCCGGTTGCACTTTCGCCGGAACTCCCTCCTCCGGCCACCATAGCCGAAGCTGCTAAGCTCAAAAGGAAGCCTTTCTCCCGTGCAGAAACCCCTCCAAAGGACTCTCTCCCTCTTGAGCTAGGTAAGGAGAAATCGGTAAAGGAAATTCTAGGGCTTTTTAGGTGTTTTCGTTCGATTGACATAGTTAGGCTTGGAATTGGTGTTTGTGCTAGTTAGGAAAGTTGTAGAGGACATTGAGAGGAAGATGCTGTTAAAATTTGGTAGCTATTGCAGGTCGCCGGAGCCGCCGCTGTTTTGGGGAATTTTGTAGTTTTTGATGTGGAATATTAAGGGGATCTTAATGATGTGAATTTAAGAATTTTTGGAGGAATTTTGAATAGGTTTGGGATTTTTTCGAAGTTTGGTATTTTAGCCATTAATTTGGATAGAATCCGGCCGTTAGATTATTGTTGTTTTGGCCGTAGAAGGTGGATTTAAGGCCGCCGCTATTTATGGTGAAGTTTGGACGGTATCAATTTTAAGATTTGCAAAGTTGGGCAAGAATGAGAGTAGATAAAACCATATTTAATTTTGCCTATTTTTATAAGCGTTGGTATATAGTTAAAGATTTAATTATGTTCTTGGATCTGGACGTGAGGAAGCTCGAGCAGAAGAGGTTTCAGACCGACTTCAGGCTTAGGCCTAACTTGTGAGTGGACTTTTGGTTTAAATAATGTGCATGCAATTGTTTATCTGGTTTGACCATTTGACGTCATTTTTATTTGACGATTTTACTCATTGTGGTGAGTTACCGAAAATGAGATTTTCGGTAAATTATAATATATTTTTAAGGAGAGTATGTATATAAATGCTAGCTAGCGATATGTGTCTGTCCACCTTAATGACATAGTATATAACTGCATTATGGTGTGACGTGAGCGTTAGACGCAAGCGTAGTAGCCTTATATGAGTGTTTAATTCATATAAGGGGTATGGGCATATATTTATACAACGCATTAAGGCGTGACGTGAGCATTGGACGCGAGCGTAGTAGCCCTATATAGATTATTATTAATTTATATAGGGAGTATGGGCGAGTGTAAATATATACATATATATATTTTAGCCTGAGAGGCTGTATTTTGATATATAGTTTTGAGCGGTAGAGGCTCAATATTTATAACGATAAGAAAATTATCGTTTAAGACATGTATTCGTTTTCTTGAAAATTAAATTGGAAAAGCATAAATGTTAATAAATATTTTCTTTATTTATTTTTGTCCACTCACTTTAATTAATAAATGTTTTTCCCCTGGGCTCTTCGTTTTTAAAAATGCCTAGTCTACAGAGTTCGAGTTAGTACGAGTAGGAGACGACGAGGCATAGTTACCCATTTCTCAGCCACATTTCACTAGTAGGTTACTTGTTTAACCTACTAGAGTATTTTCCTGCTCCTTTAGTGTATAGTAGCTCTGAATACTCTTTGAGATTTATCGTATAATGTTTCTGATGGTGTGCTTAGACTTTTGTTGTATTTTAGAATATACGAAGTTTGTAATTATTTACTCACTTTCGTATAATTGTGGGTTGATTTGGAGGATGCTCATTATTATTTAAGAAAGTAACACTTTAGTTTTTTAGGTTAGGGTTGTCTATTTTTAAGGGAGATTTACTGATCGGTAAATTTTCCTTGGAGGTGGTCCTCGCAGGACTTACCTCGGGTTTCGGGGTGAAATTCGGGGTGAGTCTTGACAACTGTTGTGTCTAGTGTACGAGGAACTCTGGCTTGGAGTTCTTATTGTCAGTGTTTTTGGTGGTTAATTTGTATGCTAGTGCATTCAAATCAAAGCCATGCTGTGGCAGGGTTCATGGTAGATTTTTCTGTTTGGTTTTATGCAACGATAAGAGGAAAGCTGTCTAGATTACCACTGATCACTGATAATGTGCAGAGACGGAAGATTGTGATCCACACATAACACATGGAGATGAAACTCATCATCCCCGAGAACAAAATCATTAAGGTACATATTTTCAACCTTGAGAAGTCTGCCAACAGAATTCCAGAACCATTGCAACCCCCAAAAGAGAACCCAAATTTCAGCCACAACCCAGGTTGGCAGAAAAACCCTGCATCACTTGATCGCTTCTAAGACCACAATCAGTGTTTAACTTAGACCACTCTTTAGGACAAATCCAGCTCAACTGCACCGTGACATTAGTTCATACTCCTAATGGACTCAAATCGTTCATAAGCTTGGCCTCATAGAACATTCAAACCTTATTTAAAAATGTATCAGCATCCCCAATTCCAATGTACCTTAACAAAACTCGTTTTCCAGTGGCATAAGCCTCAACTTTAAAGTTGATGTCATAAACAGACTAAAACTGAGATCTACAATCAGGGCTCAAACACCATAGAGCTGCCACTGCATGCATTCCCAAGAATTTAGCATTCACATCAGAAAACTCTTGAAAGCAGATCCCTACAAATGTCAACCCTAGTAAGCAAAATATCTTATTTTTAAAACATGGAGAAAAGCCTAAATTGGCAAATCTTGTAGGACGACTAAAAAAATCTTGATTCTCGCACATTGAAACTTGAAGTCAAAATGTTGGTAACATCAATCAAAATGTTGGTAACAAAGTTGAACCAAATATTAATTCTGGATAATATTAACCAACTTGTATGGACTATGAGACTACCTTGATTTGCAGTGCCACACTAACTGCCACCAATATTCTCCTACACAGTTGGATCAACTGATTATCAACAATTAAGACGAATAATTGAACTGATCGAATATCAGTATTCCTCATCATCAGCAACAGGACTGTTGATTCTATCTGTCCACGATAACACAAAGCAACTCAGGAAAGGCCTTTAAGTTCTTCCACGTATTATATTATGCTTGTTATTTTCTGCCGTGAAATGTTTGTTGAATTCTTAGACCGCTTCAGATTAAACATATTATTGTATCTCTAGATGTGAACAGAATACAAAAGGTATTTTTACAAATCCTACATATTGGTTTCTAAGAACCTGCCTTTATGTAATTAAGATACGTAAGTTAATGGCAAAGTTGAGAAAATTGAGATCGCAATGTATAGGTATTTAAACTGAGGATAATCCAACAGTTCCAATGTGCTTATACTAGGAAGATTTTTCTTAAAGTGATACATTTCATATTCCATGTGCTTAATCCTGGACCATGCGGACAATGCAACATCAATGCCTTTTTAAAATGAGATGTTTCGATAAAATTGTAGACAATAACATATGAGAGCTTGAGCCTAGGCAAGAGTATATAGCTAAAGGATATAGCATTTACCTTTCTGAGTCCCCACAGCAGATGTAAGAAAAAAAGAATTGGATCATATCAAACATGTAGCAAAATAGTAAGAAAATCAACAAGAAAAAAATGATAACAATGGATCATATCAACAAAGACGAATTACCACCAATATTGATGCAGGGCAGAAACTGAAAGTAGGAACGATATATTGAGTTCTAGGGCAGAACATCCCAAAGAAACTCTATGTATAATTTTATTCAAAATAACAAAGCTGTCTTACAAGACTTAAAAGGCTAGATATATAGGCAATAGCAAACCCTAACAAAACAGGAAAGACTTAAAGAAAAATAATAAAACATAAATAATAATTATATCCTAATTTAGGACTTTCTGGATGCTCCTGCATCAAATATTCTCCTACAAGAATGGGATAAATTGAGGCAAAATTCACCAATTTAGATACAACAGAACAATCATTCCTATAAGACATGATCTCTACAGAATTTTAGAACAGGGAAAAGGCCAAACTTGAAAAGAGCAGCTAGTCTGTGAAAGAACATGGCATATACTATTGATGGAACTATGGAGTACTGGCTAGTGAGGTAGAATCATAATTCGCCATAGTTGACAGCCAATCGGGAAAAAGGTCAATATTGGCTTCCCAATCAGAAGTCTGGAAGATTTCATCTGCCATTACAATCAATACCTTTTTTAAATAAGATGTTTCGATACATCAATGCCTTTTTACAATGAGATGTTTTGATATAATTGTAAACAATAACATATGAGAGCTTGAGCCTAGGCAAGAGTATATAGCTAGAGGAGATAGCATTTACCTTTGCTTCTAGCTTATTTGCGGTCGTCTCAAATTCGGTTGAATCAGCATTCAGCATGTAGCCAAATTGGCCAGAGTCTGTCACCTTTCTGAGTTGAAAATCTATAGTCTACACTGCAGATGTAAGAAAAAAGAATTGGATCATATCAATCATATAGCAAAACAATAAGAAAATGAACAAGAAACAAATGATAATAATGGTATCAACAAAGACGTATTACCACCAATATTCTCCTATAAGAATGGGATCGATCAATTGAGGAAAAATTCACTAATTTTGATACCACAAAGCAATATAAGACATGGACTCTACCGAATTTTAGAACAGGGAAGACAGCCAAACCTGAAAAGAGCAGCTAGTCTGCCAAAAAAACATGGGATATATTTATAGAACTATGGTGCACTGGCTAGTGAGGTAGAATCATGATTCGCCATAGTTGAAAGCCAATTGGGAAAAAGGTCAATATTGGCTTCCCAATCAGAAGTCTGGAAGATTTGATCCGCCATTACAATCTGTTTTGAATATTCATTCGGTGGTCGGCATGGAGTTTGTCTTTGATATTTGATCGAATGAGATACCATGACATGCCCTCAACTAAATCACAATTAGGTTTCATTCGGAAAGTATAAATTTTACAGAAAACACATGAATTTGAAATCTAACCAAGTACCTAACCCTTACTCCTTACCCATCTTTCAATACCAGATGTTCAGGAAAGAGTTAAGTTGCCTTTCTCTTTTGCCTGCAACATCAACTTCTCAATATCTTTCTTCTTTTCCTCCATACTCTTCCTCTGCAATTCCTCTATCATCATCTTGTATGTGCTGTCCTTGGGAACAAAACCCTTCAATACCATCTCCTCAAAGAAGGCGGAAGCGTTTTCAAGTTTACCATTCTTGCACATCCCGCGCACCAAAAGCGCATAGGTCCCAGCATCAATACTTATGTCATTCTTAAACATGTGGTCTAACAGAAAGTAGAGCACCTTCATCCTCTTCTTTCTGCAGCACATCTTCAACAAGGGGGCGTATGTCTCAACATCCGGCTTGCACGAATCCTCCTCCATTTTTTTGAGCAACTTGAGAGCACCCTCTTCCTGCGAATGCTCGCAAGCACAAGAAATCAAGGTGTTGTAGGTCACAACGTTCGGTTTTACACCCTGCTTTGTCATGTCCTCGACGACTTCTTGAACATCCTTAAGCCTGCCAGCTTTACCAAGAATGTATAGCAAAGAGCTGTAAAAGGATACATCAGGAACAACACCATTCCCTTTCATTTCCTCATAAACCTCCAAAGCCTTGGTTATCTCCCTTGCCTTCCCCAAAGCATGCAGTATGACAGTGTAAGTCACAGCATTCGGCGCGCAACCCTTTCCCTTCATTTCACTAACAACTTCATCAACTTTCCGAAAATCCTTGTCACTACAATAAGCCTCAACCAAACAAGTATAAGAGAAAACATCCGGGCGAAACCCATGTCTCTCCATCTCCTCCAGTGTGCTCCTAGCAACATCCATCTTCCTATTCTTACACCACCCATGTATCAAAATATTAAAACTATGATCATTCACAGGTATAGATTCCTTGAACTCCAAGAAAGCTGCTTGGGCAAGCTCAACACTTCTCTCCTTCACCAATGCACTCAAAAGAGTGTTCAATGCCGCAACATCTTTGCTCAACCCGAACCTCTCCATGCCCCGAAACCCCTCGATTGCTTCTTTATGCTTACCACCCTTTGCAAGCCTCCTAAACACCTTTGTCAATGTCTCCAATGACACATACCCTTGTCCAATCCGATCCATTTCCTCAACAACATCCCACATAAGTTCGAAATTTTTCGACTTTCCCAACACATCAACAACGGAGTTATAGGCCTCATGAGAATGCACATAACCTGTTCGACGTTTTGCCCAAGTGAAAAACCCCAAAGCAGGGGCCCAATCATTGCTAAACCTCATCAAAACCCGTTGCACCAGACCATCTGACACCTCAAAATCACACCTTTCCAACGCTTCAGCTGCGTTTTCCGGCGATGGGTACCGGAGCTTCAAGATTTTGCTGATGCTTTCGAGGGTCTCGTCGGCGTCGGAAGCTGAGGGCTTGGGGGGTTTGGTGGGGTGGTTTAGGTTGTGGGTCTCGACCCAGTTGGCCAGAGATGGGATGGCGAAGTCGTCGTCGGAAGAAGAAGGAGAAGACGCGGCGGGTTTTGGGTGGTTGGAGTCGAAGAACTTGACCCAGCTTGGAAGCTCCGGTGACTCGGGTGTGGTGCATAGAGGGTTTAAGAAGTGACGCGGGGATTTGATGTGGGGTTTTAGAGACGAATAAAACTTGAGATTTTGGAGCCTTGTTGTGAGCATTTTGGGTGAGAGCAAAGTGAAATGGCTGCTCTTCAGTGAAGGAGGAGGAGAACCTTTTATGACAATGACGGAGTTGAATTGGTTACGCAAATTGGTACACTTGTATGCACTATGAATATGACGAAGAACTGATGTGTGTGGCCTATATCAGTGTTAATAGTTGTTAATTTGTATGTTTGTTTGTGTATTCAAGGACGTGTTGTGGCATGGTTCATGTTAGATTTATCTGTTTGGTTTTAAGAAAAATTGCCTAAATTATTTCTAAACTTTATTTGCTTATTAACTTCGATAAGAGTACGATTAAAGATATCAAAAAAATAAAAAATAAAAAATAAAAAATAAAAAATCTTTTAGAAGGTAACCAGTACTCTCTTAACTTCCACTCTACCACGAGACCTTAACTATTGCATAATTTTGACTTTCCAACAATCAACGATTGTCATTAGATACTAATAAACTATACTCTCGAGTCTATCATAGGCACACTGTACGATCAAAGATATCGAAAAAATGGATGGATCTTTTAGAACCAAATCATTATAGGACTTTTTTCTTTGAGGAGGTAACTATTACTCTTTCAACTCCCACTTTGCCATAGGACCTTAACTATTACATAACTTCGACCTTCCAACAATTGACGATTGTCACAAGATACTAATAAACATACTTATGTATATCGAATCTATTAAAAACAAACATATCCTCACCTCAGTGAATAATATGATCAGCTTAAGTATGAACACTCATGTCCTCACTCCATAATCAAAATTCGGATAGAAACATATTAGTGATATTAACACGTCAATTTCTTATATACTCGAATTATGAATTAGTTAGAGTAGACACACATTACCACGTGAATGAATTGTATGAACACACAGTGGGCTAAAGGGTGTGGGTAACCAAGCATAGCCGTGTGTAATGGTGTCAGTGTGTGATATTTAGGCCTAGTTATTGAAGTCAAGACTTTAGACCTTGACCTGAATGGTCATAATTTTGTAATGAAAACTCTCAACAAAAAAAAAAAAAAACAGAAAATAACTGCGGCGTAGGTGAAATTGGCAGCACACCCATTCATAGCTAACTCATCACCATCTCTGCCACACTATCACTCTCACCCTTTTGTTAAATCAGACCCAACAACACACTCGTTCTCTTTTTCACAGGTCTCTCTCTCTCTCTCTCTCTCTCTCTCTCTCTGCTAATTGTGACTCGTTTCTTGTTCTCTCTTCTTTTGATTCTGGGTAAGACCCAGAAACAGATAATCGATAAAGTTTGTTTCTTTTTTGCGATTAGGATGAAAGAATGTTTGTGTTGGTTAGATGTTTCAAAACTGCATGCAAATTAGTTTAGGCAAATGTGCAGGGATGACTGAATTGATGAGACCAAGAATTCTATTTTTATGAAGATGGCAAAGAATCGTTGTGTCTAGAGTCTAGAGTATGAGCACCTATGGCTCAGAGTTGCTGTTATCAGTGTTTTTGGTTGTCAATTTGTATGCTAGTGTATTCAAGGCCATGATGTGGCTAGCAGGGTTCATGCTAGATTTATTTATCCGTTTGGTGTCATGAAATGGCAAGAGGAAAGCTGTGTAGGATTAGGTTCTGATTAGAATGAATGTTGTTATGATTTGGTCAGCAATGAGATCGAGTTGAAGGGTAAGTGTTGTCCTGAATATAGTTCAAGATGACTGCATTTTCTTTAGTGGCAAAAAGAAACGATCATGGTGTTGCTATAGAACCTTTAGAGTAGCTAGTTTGTTTCGGAAATTATTTAGTTGCGTGTGTAGTGCTTAAAGATCTCTGCAAAGCCTTAGCTTGTGGTTTGTTTGGTGTATTATGATGCGAATACTAAGTAAGTTTTTTTTTTTTTTCTTATGCAGGTTATCAGTTCCTAAACCATGAAGAGGCCATATCCATCAAATGAGCATGTTGATATTATATCATCAGATGACTCGTCTTCCTCAGACGCAGAGATGGAAGTCACTACTCAGTATGATAGCAAGCAGTTAATAACATCTGAAGGTACTTGCACAATAGAGCCTTGTCTTGCTGAAACTAGTGAACTTACCTAAAGTTTAAATACTGTAATTCAGATTTTCTTTTAACTTTGCACCTGCATCAATCGAATGTATGTTTCTTCATAGACTATTAATGATTGCGTGGTCCTGTTGAGCTTGTAATCAGTGACTTTCTCAGAAATGTCTTGACACTTGTGAGTGTGGAATACCTCATCAATCTATGATCAAAGTAAGCTGTGAAAAAGAAAGTGGATAACCTCTAGCAATGCTGTTTGTTTTGGTAAATGTATTAGTAATATAACATTTTTTTGCTTCTAGGATTATTTCACCAAGTGTGTTTTTCCTTATTCTACACCAGGGTGTCGTTATAGTTATTGTTGTAATATTTGGAGCTAGCATTCACTGAATGGAGTATTGCCAATGTGTGCATACACATTTAGAAATCACGAGTGACTAACATTCCTGTATATAGCATTTTCAGAAGTTGTTATGTTCATCTAAAGCTATGTTGATGTCCTTAACAAATATGTTGCTGTTGCATTGATTTTATAGCTTTGTTTCCGAATAGGACTCCCTAAGTTCTCTAAAACTGCTTTGAATTGCAGGTGCTTTGATGAGGAGGGCAGAGATGTATCAGGAGTACATGAAGCACATCCCAATCCCAACACACCGTGGCTCTATAATTCCATTTACCTCATGGATGGGTTTAGGTAAATCCATTAAGCAGCTTTACGGACAACCTCTGCATTATCTCACCAATATTCAGCTAAGACAGTGGGACAAATTGAGGATTGGCAGTGAGGACGAATTCAGGCCCTTGGATGCCATCATTCATCCTTGTAAAGCCGAGGCCACCATATGGCTCATTGAAGAAGTTCACCGAAACGCCTCATCTCATCATCATGTAGCCAATATGTGGCTAGCGGATCCAATGCACCATGCCTTTGTTGATTCCATCTTTCCCCAATTAGACAGCAGCTCGTGAATGGGTGAAAGGCCTTCACTTTACCATAGTTTGCTTGTTAATTTTTTTTTTTAATGTAAATTTTTGTTATGAAATCAAACATATTTTGTTTGTCATAACTTGTAAGCTTGCAAGAAGCCTCAACAAACATGCACACAATAGCATAACAAAAGGATGTCCATGATAATAGAAAAACGACTTAATTATGCTATTATGTGAGGTTTGAAGCAGTTTCTGAGGCACAGTAGAATTGGAAAAGGGGATTGTGTTGGTACACAATGATATCTAGTTATGCATCGTCTACACCGTGTGCTACTGTCATACCAGTCATAATGCGTTCCAGGCGCCTTTCATTAAAATGTCTGGCAACGGTTTGAGCTTCAGTTCAGTAATTATTCCTAGTGTCAAACTTGGGTCTAGGCAAGGTGGATAGTAATTAACTGACAGTAGAGTCCCTTGGCTAAGTTCATCACTGAAATGCGTTTGTGGCATGCAGATTTCGACCTAATGATATTTAGAGCTTCGAATCAGGGAAGTACTAGTATCATCCCACTTGCCCTTAGCTATGTCTTTCCCACTAGAGGACTTCATCGTGACTAGTTTACTCCCTTAGGCTCTTAGCGTATATGAAACAGTTGGTTTATAACTATACTTGGATAGAATGAGCTAGTCTCTGGTTGATTAACATGGTTGTGTTAGACTATTGTATTTGAGTCCCTTATGTTCCATTTGGGCTGTTGAAAGCTACATGACATACACCTCAAAATTAAGCAAACCAATACAATGTCTTCAAAATATTCAATATAAATAGATAACTCCATTACAGGGTCTTAACAGGGAGATCATATTGATCCTCCAACACTCCTGAACATCACATATCACATCACCATTGCAACGTACTATTTAGAACACGACCAAGTTACGACCTGCAATCAACCGGAAAGGTACTATTTAGAACACAACCAAGTTACGACCTGAAATCAACCGGAAAGTTTGTGTTAAGCTCCCCAAAATACGAGTTTCATGCAAGCAACAGAACAACAATGATAGCAACAGAACAACAGGCCACCGAAGAGCACCCTTGTACATAGTTTTTCCGATTACAAAAATAGATCAATTCATACTGAAAATTAGACAGAACTGCAAATCAGGAGAATATTGAGAACAGAAGATCCAAGTATAAATATTGTCATTAGGAAATTTCACAGAAACACTTTACCCATCTAGTCGCCTTTCCCGGTCAAGCATCGCCCTGCAGTAAACCAGAATCAGGCAATTTCCAATACCCAAAATACAAATGATCATGAATACAAAGCTAATTAAGGACTAAATCAGGCATATTTTTGTCTGATTCAAACTGAAATTCAAAGAAATCACAGAAAAATCTATTTCTTAATACGGTTGGCAACAAAAGATCTAGATCTAGATCTAAGAAATTGTAATTTGAATGACAACGAAATTCTTACTTCTTTGAAGCCATATCCTTCTCGTAGGCTTCTCTGGCCAACGGAATCGTACGGCACATAAAGTAGGTCGGACATCCAAAAATCACGCCTGAATAAAACAGTTCAAAAATGGTGTTCACACTTGGGACCGAGAAACCCTTTGGAAACATTCTCGCCATTCTATCCATTGCCGGTTCTGGTTCTAGGGTTTTCTATCTTTAACCACTGAGATTGTAGTTGGGCCCAAACTTAACGCCCACCCAACACATGTGCACAAATTTCTTTTTGTTTCTTTTTACGGAAATTGCAAACACTGGTTAACACCATGCTGACCTCTCTATCAAGGAGACCATATCAGTTCACACTCTTGGTTACCAGCTTCAGAAAAAGCACTTGACTTTCATCACCATGGTCTCTTCACCCTCCTGCCGTCGTCTCTACCCTCCTGTCACGTTCGACTTTGAGTCCACCCACCTCTCCCATAAACCGGCCTTCGAGCGCCAATTCAGGTCGACCTATTATAGTTCGACTTTGCGACAACGTTGGGTAAAGCAGGAGATTGAATAGAGAGCAGGTAAAAATTCTGAATATTGGTTTTAAGGTGGTGTGAGGGTAGAGAATTAATGGTTAAGGGTGGTGTGGAATCACAAGCTTGAGAATGAAAAATAGAACATGCAAAATAATCACTATAATGCATTTTCACGAGGATGGGTACTTGAGTTCTAAAATTTCTCACCCGAGTATCATCAATGCGAGGAAGGCATTTTAGAACATAAAAGATATATCACCTATAAAAAGTATTATCAAAGTGGGCGGGAAGTAATTCAGTAACTTTTGGCCTCGTCCACTACTTGTTCTAGCAGTAGGATAGAAACTATTCCAGATCCAATGCGATTCCAGCAGTTCATACATCGGCTACAGTTGAAGCAAAGGAAAAGAAAATGCAGGAGAATAACAAATCATAGTAGGCTTCTAAAGGATCACCACAAATGAGGTCAAGAAGCAAACGTGAAGAGTATTTAGCTCAATAAAAGATCACAGAAGATACATTGTACGCTACTTTTCAGTCATTGTGATCTCTTGCAAAATAAAACGACTAATTTTAGACCTCAAATACATAAACACCGACTATTCGGGCTTTTCCATACACATCAGTTCTTAACCACAGAGACATCCCCAGGGACACGCTCAGGGACATGCTCGCCTGCAAATCAACCAAAAGCCAGACATGCAAAGAAGTTCATGTCACATAAATATCATCAATTTGGAAATGAAAACCAGTTGAATAGATAAAAGATGAAAACAAATTTAGTCTGCATCATTGTTCAAAGAAGAAACTTGCAACAATTTTCATAGAAGTAACTTTTGCAGCACACACATTGGTTCAGCAACCCTCCCTACACCTTTTCAATGTGTCCAAGTGATGGTGTGGATGACTAAAATAATAACATTGGAGAGAACAAAAACAAGCATGCATATAGAATTCATATTTCATATCATCTGATCTAACTCACATACTGAATCAACCTTACTTAATGGCTATGTAATGGAAAAGTACACATTGTTCTTATCTAAGAGAACCATGCCCCCATGGCTATGATAGGGAGGGCCGGAGGGGATATAAGCAGAGGCTAAAAACTGGTTCAGATCATAGCAAGTCAAAAACATGAAAAACAAACAAGACCACCAATACTAACAACAAGAGTTCAATTGTTATAACAACAACAAAATGGAAAGAGCAACCAGAAGAAAATGATTTGTATTGGAATTTGTAAGCAACATCATACTAATCCACAAACTAACCTAAATTCAAACACTTTGATGACATATAACAAATACAGGACAACAAAAAGGCACCAATTTTGATGAAAAATAGACTTTATAAAAAATTCACCTCCTGTTGCCAATTTAACGTCGTCGTTGCAGGATTTCAGTATCTCATCGCTGTCCTGTATCCAGCCTTTGAGAATGCCCGCAGTGAAAGGTGTCATATTTGCATAGAATCCAAGACACACGAACGCCAAGCCGGTGTCTCTGATAAAATCGATCACGCTGCGTGACGCCATGAGATTCGGCGAGAGTTGATGGTTTTCTTTTGATCTAATATTAGGGTTTTATATACTTGGACATTTGGGTTGGGCCTTTTTTCCATGTGCTGTGCCCGTCCAAATTAGTATGACAAAGACTATCAATGATTCCGTGGTGATGGGACGGCCTTTGAGAATGTTTCTCCATTGTCCTCCGGATCAAACGGAGTGATGAGACGGTTTTTTTCCCTTTTGAGGATGTTTTTCCATGTTCTATCTCGATTCTGATTTAGAAGAAATTTTTTTTTTCTTCTTTGATGTATTTGGTTCGGGTTTTAGCAGTTGCTAGGCTCTATTGGGCTCAACCCTTAATGAAGATTTTCATTATCCAAAAAAAAAAATCAATGATTTTGTGGTCCTATTGAGCTTGTAATCAGTAACTTTCTCAGAAATGTCTCGACTTGTGAGTTTGGATTACCTCATAAATCTATAATCAAAGTAAGCTTTGGAAAAGAAAATGGATAACCTGTAGCATGTTCAGATTATTTTCACTAATGGAGAAATCATCAAAGACTAATTTCAGTTTACCCTCACCAACTTTATGTCGATCATAATGTGAGTCTTTCTTCTTTTAATTTTATCAAAAACACCCCTCGATTTTCAATTTTCATCAGCCGTGTCCAAACATCCGTTTTTCATTCAATTCCCCCGTCATGTGATGACTTCTATTAAGAAGAAAACCAAATTTGAAGTCTCTGGGCCCACAGAAAAAAGGCAAAATAGACAGATTGCATTCAATCCCACCAAAATAACTAAGGTTAGGAGGTTGTGATGGGAACGAAGATATGTATCGATATAGGAGAAAATGGTCAGAATTGTTTTTTTTTTTTCGGAATTTGACTTTCTTCTTGATTCCACATCATCACTTGACGGAGGAATTAGATGGAGAACAAAAGTTTTGACACGACTGATGAAAATCAGGAGTCAAGGGGTGTTTTTGATGAAATTGAAAGAAGGACTAACATGATGATCAACCTAAAGTTGATGGAGGTAAACTAAAATTAGTCCAATCATCAATCTGTAAAAATCTCTGATAACATGATGATCGACCTAAAGTTGATGGGGGTAAACTGAAATTAGTCCAATCATCAATATGTAAAAATCCCTGATAACATGATGATCGACCTAAAGTTGATGAGGGTAAACTGAAATTAGTCCAATCATCAATCTGTAAAAATCCTTGATCCAAGCTATGCAATGCTGCTTGTTTTGGTAAATGGATTAGTAGTATAACATTTTTTGCTTCTAGGATTATTACAGCAAGCATGTGTTTCCTTCTTCTATACCAGGGTGTCGTTATAGTTATTGTTGTAATATTTGGAGCTATCATTCACTGAATGGAGTATTGCCAATGTGTGCTAACCTATTTAGAAATCACGAGTGACCAACACTCCTGTATATAGCATTTTGAGAAGTTGTTATGTTCATCTAATGCTATGATGATGTCCTTAACAAATTTGTTGCTGTTGCATTGATTGTATAGCTTTGTTTCCGTATAGGACTCCCTAAGTTCTCTAAAACTGCTTTCAATTGCAGGTGCTTTGATGAGGAGGGCAGAGATGTATCAGGAGTACATGAAGCACATCCCAATCCCAACACACCGTGGCTCTATAATTCCATTTACCTCATGGATGGGTTTATGGACAACCTCTGCATTATCTCACCAATATTCAGCTAAGACAGTGGGGCAAATTGAGGCCCTTGGATGCCATCATTCATCCCTTGTAAAGCCGAGGCCACCATATGGCTCATTGAAGAAGTTCACCGAAACACCTCATCTCATCATCATGTAGCCAATATGTGGCTATCGGATCCAATGCACCATGCTTTTGTTGATTCCATCTTTCCCCAATTAGACAGCAGCTCGTGAATGGCCTTCACTTCGCTGTAGTCTGCTTTTGCAGGGTTTCTATGACAATCTTGGGAAGGTGCAATGAAATACAAATCAGACGTCCTCGCATATCTTGAATTCATATCGTGACTGCTCAATGTTCAGCACATTTCAGCTTCCCATTACTTATGAACTGCATCTCAAGTAAACCAAAATTAATTGTCATTGTAAAGAAGAGTGATTGATGTTTATGATTTTCAGCATAACTCTTTGTTTATGATGTCAAAAAGTATTCTCATAACTTTCTGGTTAGTGGGAGGAGCTATGAAACTTAAAATCTTGCCTCTGTTACACCAGCACAAAATGACATCCTTTCTGTAACTTGCACACAGTGAAACTGAGGTTTAGTATCACAAGAATCTTGTATATCTAACTAGCATGTCTTTTGCGGACTTAAGAGTCTTCACACATTCAAAAGTGAACTTGGCATTGATCTTCTACCACCAGTGCCATATCATCAAAAAGACATGCTAGTTAGATATACAAAGACTTCCAAGGAAAAGATTGTATCTTAGGGAGAGTTTTCAGTTTCCATAATAATTTTCTATCTCATGAGACTCGACACACAACACAACAGCAAACCATATATACAATATATAGATAGCTCCATTACAAGGTCTTCGAATTATTCAATAAATAGATAACTCCATTACAAGGTCTTAAAATTATTCAAGAGATAGTCATCATCTTCCAACACCCCTCGACACCATTGCAACTATTTAGAACCGGAAGTGACCTACTTGGATTCACTGGACCGTAGCCGTGCAAGGTACCTGCAATAAACCAGAAAGTTGTGTTACTCACGCAATTTTCACTACCCAAAAACACGATTTTCATGACAGCAACGGAACAACAACAGCAGGCCACCGAAGAACAAAATTAAAGATTAAATTAGGGCAGATGCCAGCAACACCCAATTTTGCCGATTACAAAAATAGATCAATTCTAATTCAAACAGAACCGCCAAGTATGAGAATATCACAGAAAAACACTTTGTTGACATTGCTGGCACCAGAAGATATATAGGTATAAAAATTGTCACAAGAATTCTTACTCATCATCCTCCGCAGCAAGTCGCTTTCTATGGGCACGCATCGCCCTGCAGTAAACCGGAAAGTAATGTTAATCAGGCAATTTCCGCTACCCAAAATACAATATCATGAATACAAGAAAGCAACCCAAGAGATCGTAACAAAATTAAGGAGAAAATTAGGGAAATTTTTGTCTGATTCCAACTGAAATTCAAAGAAAACACAGAAAAATCTATCTCTTAATATTGTTGGCAACTAGATCGAGATCTAGATGTAGATCTAAAAATTGTAATTAGAATGACATCGAAATTCTTACTCGCTCGAAGCCAAATCCTTGCGAAGGCCATCTGCGACCAACGGCGCCGTACGCCATAAAAAGTACGCTGGACAGCCATAAACCAAGGCTGAGAAAACTGCATCGAGAATTGCGTCCGCACTTGGGACAGACCCAAAACCATTTGGTAACATCCTCGCCATTCTATCCGTAGCTCCCTTTGGCAACATTCTCGCCAATCTATCCATGACTGGTTTCTAGGGTTTTCTAAGGACGTTTATATAGCTGTCCACATAATGTTTATAGCCGTTAGATACATATGTTTTCTGGCCAATTGTTTTACTGTTTCTCCTTATCTAATCTAAATATTTGTTGTATGTAAAATATAATTATAATTTAGTTAATTAGGTTGTTTTTAAGATATTTTAGGTTACTTTTCTCACTATATAAGGGTTAAGGATGTCTATAATCTCTAAGAAGTCTAGATCATGAGAAAGAAGTAGAGGTTGCTACGTTTTGCTTCAAACTGCATCTATTGTTCTTTTGCATCATTTGCTACAGAAAATTGATCTTGATATATTTTGTTCAAAATATAAAATAGAGGCTTAAATTCTAACATGGTATCAAAGCTCTGTTGATCAATATCAACTGAGGTGTACCATCTGCTGGATCAAAAAAAAAAAAAAAACAAACAAATGATGAGGTATAAAGTGTAGAGACAAAGAGATCTAGTAAGAGAATAGATAATCATCTTATTCATTGATAAAAGTCATTTATATAGGGAATTACAAAGTACCAATATAGTAATGATAAGTAATACATAATCATATTCTAACTACATATCCTGATGACATAAGACCAAGACACACATATGGAATATCCTAGAACACTCTCATTTGTGCCGCGTGCCGGTATGCCTGTGGTGCTCATATGTCGCCTCGTTAAAAACCTCGTCAAGAAACAAAAACCTTGTGGGAGAAAAACTAAACCTTGATCGTAGGAGAAAAAGAGTACAACGCACCCTTCACATTTGATAGTGACATGTATGTATGTGCCAGACTCCCACTCAAGTATACACCTCCTCTTGATCTTTATATCAATCATAGGGCTCTTCCTGATTCTTACTAATCACGGAAATTTCAATAACTTAGCATGTCAATGCTCTTTAACATGTCTTCAAATGTGGCACTGGACAATGATTAACTAGATCATGCCGTATTATCCTCAAACATGATCTTTTATATTTAGATATTGAGGAGAAGGCCGCTTGTGAACTCAAAACATAAGTTCGTGCAAGAAATCAGATTTCCGCGCAGCATGACCTTCAGTTACTAGAATAGCCGTAACTTCCTCTGGGAAATACATATGAACGAACCGTAAACGGTTTTGGAAACTAGACTCATTTAGCTTTCCAACCGTATATTACATGTCAGGACTCACCCCGAATTTTACCCTGAAACCCGAGGTAAGTCTTGCGGGGTCCACCTCCAAGGAAAATTTACCAAAGAACTCGGCAAACCTCTTTTGAAAATGGACAACCCTAATCCGGATAATCCATGAATTACCCATAAAAATAATCCAAATAATATAACGTGAATTTTAGCACACTACATTAAAATATTATACAATAATCTCAAGAGTATTCAGAGCTACTAAAAACAACGAAAGCATGAAACTACCCTAGTAGGTTAAGCAGGTAACCTACTGGTGAAAAGTGGCTGAAAGGTGGGTGACTATGCCTCATCTCCTCCTACTAGTACCAACGCGTACTCTGCAGACTGGACATTTTAAAAACGAAGAGCCCAGAGGAAAACATTTGAAAACGTTAGAGTGAGTGGACAAAAATGAATTTAACGAAAATATTTATGCTTCCCCAATTTAATTTCCATAGAAATTATGCTGCATGCGACAGCTCAAAAACTGGCAAGTATATGACTAGCTCTGGCTAGTCTCCAAAACTTAATAAAATACAGTCTCTCAGGCTAAAATATATATATGTATGTATTTACACTCGTCATACTCCTTGTATGATTTCTTATGAAGAAATATACGAAAATAGAAATTCATACAAGGCTACTACGATTGCATCTAACGCTCACGTCACGCCATAATGGAATTTTACCTCATTATGCGGAAAAGACGGGTGTATTTATATACGTGCATACTCCCTATATGAATCATTATTATATTCATATAGGGCTATTACGATTGCATCTAACGCTCACGTCACACCATAATGGTATTTTACCTCATTATGGCGGAAAAACACGTATAGCTAGCTAGCATTTATTTATATACATATTATCCTCATAATCATCCATATATAAATATATAATCACCGAAATTCTCAATTTCGGTTATTCTCCAACAAAATAAAATAATCATCAATAAATCTTTTAGCTGGCATAATATTTAAAACAAAGGTCCACTTACAAATTAGGCATAAGCCTGATGTCGGTCCGAGGCCTCCTCTTCTCGAGCCTCCTCACGTTCTGTTCCAAATACATAATCAAATCATCAACTATAACCCAACGCTCATATAAAATTAGGCAAAATTAATTATGAGTTTTGCACGCTCATCCATGCCTAATGTCTTAATTCTCAACTCTGCTTCGATCCATACTTTACCACAATATCGACATCCTTACTACCACTCTCTCCAGCCCTAACAACAATTAACCAACAGCTGCATTATATCCCATTAACCGCCATATTTCACAAATCTTATAAACATCCAAAACTCCTCCAAAAATTTCAAACTTCACATCAATAGACACCCCTTAACAACACACATTTAAAACCATCAAAATCCCCCAAACAGTGGCGCCGCCGCCGTCTGCTCCGCCGGCAGTGGCGGCCGGATGCCAACTCCGGTGACCTCCAATGCCCACCAAATTTTGACAGCATATTCCCCTCAACCTCCTCTACATCTTTCTTAACTAGCACAAACACCAATTCCAAGCCTAACTATGCCAATCGAACGAAAATATCTAATAAGCCCCAGAATTTCAAACACCGATTTCTCCTTACCTAGCTCAAGATGGAGCGAATCCTTTGGGGGCATGCATGTACAGGAGGAGGGCTTCCTTTTGAGCCTAGCAGCTCCAGCTATGGCGGTCGGAGGAGGAAGTTCCGGCGACGGGAAGCTTTGAACAGTCGGACCATTCGGGCCCGATATCTCTCCCACGACGGCGCTAGAGAGTCTCTCATCGGTCTAGGATGGAAGCTGGGTCGGAGGCCGACCGTTTGGGACTGGTGCGGTGGCGAACGGTGGACGGACGGCGACGGACTGGCGACGGGAAGTCCGGCCGCGGGAAAATAGCACAAACACCAATTCCAAGCCTAACTATACCAATCGAACGAAAATATCTAATAAGCCCTAGAATTTCAAACACCGATTTCTCCTTACCTAGCTCAACAGGGAGCGAATCCTTTGGGGGGATGCACATACGGGAGGAGAGCTTCCTTTTGAGCCTAGCAGCTCCAGCTATAGCGGCCGGAGGAGGAAGTTCCGGCGACGGGAAGCTTTGGACAGTCGGACCTTTCGGGCCCGATATCTCTCCCACGGCGGCGCTAGGGAGTCTCTCAACCTCCTCTACATCTTTCCTAACTAGCACAAACACCAATTCCAAGCCTAACTATGCCAATCGAACGAAAATATCAAATAAGCCCTAGAATTTCAAACACCAATTTCTCCTTACCTAGCTCAAGAGGGAGCGAATCCTTTGGGGGGATGCACATATGGGAGGAGGGCTTCCTTTTGAGCCTAATAGCTCCAGCTATGGCGGCCAGAGGAGGAAGTTCCGGCGACGGGAAGCTTTGGACAGTCGGACCTTTCGGGCCCGATATCTCTCCCACGACGGCGCTAGGGAGTCTCTCCTCGGTCTAGGATGGAAGCTGGGTCGGAGGCCGACCGTTTGGGACCGGTGCGGCGGCGAACGGTGGCCGGACGGCGATGGACTGGCGACGGGAAGTCCCGCAGTGGGAGAGAGCTCAGGGAGAGAGAGAGAGAGAGAGAGAGAGAGAGAGAGAGAGAGAGAGAGAGAGAGAGAGAGAGAGAGAGAGAGAGAGAGAGAGAGAGAGAGAGAGAGAGAGAGAGAGAGAGAGAAATTTGGGCTTGGCCCAACCGGTCCACCACCATTTAACCCACTCCAAAATTTAACACCCCAAAAATAATACCCCAATAAAAATTACCTTTTACTAGCTAAAATTTACCATTTTTACCGTCGTCATAATTTTCTCCTACGAATAATTCCACCGTAATAGTTGTCCCCAAAAACCCCTCTAGGGACCAATTAAATTATAAACTCATTGACGAAAATGGTAAAACTCTTATTAATTCCATGCTAGTAAATAAGATAAAAATTTAAGAGTCGGGGCGTGACATTACACACATTTTGGTTCATCAGAACCTATTCACAAAGTCCCGTCAAAGTTAACTGTTTTGGCAAAATCAGATTCGTTGTCACACCCCGGTTCTTAAGTTATTTTACGGTAATTTACTTCGGTATTATTTTGGTCTTTTACCGTGTTGAGTAACCGTTTACTACTTAAGGACCCTAAAGTTGACTTGTTCTTCCGTTTGGAATTTGGGAAAACTTTCTTCATGAAAGTCGTAGAGGACGTTATTACGAGTTTGTAGACATACTATACGTTAAAATCGGAGTTAGCATGAAAAAGTTATTAATTAAAAGAGTAAATTTTTGAGATGGTAAAAGGGGGGTAAATATTTAGTGGGTATAATTTTTGGGGTTTAAGTTGTAGGACCGGGTGTGGGCAGCCCAACACCCCTTCCCTCTCTCTCTTTCTTCCGTGAACTTCTCCCGACCCGCCGGAGACCCAGCCTCTGTCCGGCCAATAGAGACAGCCGGACCGGTCCCGTTCGGAACCCCGCCACCTACTCTCTCTTCCTGGGCCGGTGACCGGCCGTGTAACTCCGCCGTTAGAGAGGAAGTTCGCTGGAAACGCCGGACTGTCCAGTCGCCGGAGTTCTCTCCTCCGGCCACCATAGGTCAAAATTTTTAACTCATCTTGTAGCCCTCATCAAGGTGAGTAATCCCTCAAAAGGAATTGGTCTAATTCGATATGGTTAGGGTGAAATGTATAATTGAAGTTCTAGGGATTTATGGATGTTTTGGTTCGATTACCCTAGTTAGCCTTAGAATTGGACTAAGTGGTAGTTATGAAAGTTGTTGTGCGTGATGAGAGGATTATTCTGTTAAAATTTGAGAGGCAATGGACATCGCCGGAGTTCGGCTGCCGACGGAGCAGGCGGTGGCGGCGCCGTTTAGAGGTTGTTTTTGCATGTTTTCGGGTTTGTTGTCATGAGAGGAGATTAATGAAGTATAATTTGGAATTTTTGGAGGAGTTTTGGTAAGGTTTGGGATTTATTAATGATTAAGGATTTAGGCGGTTATTCGAATGGAGATCCGGCAGTTGGTTTAGCGGGATTTAAACTTCAAAAAGGTTAAATTATGGCTTTCGGTAATTGCGGAATATTTGAAAAGGGAAATTGCCGTATATGTAAGTAAGTGTTTGATTTTTCAGCAAGTCAAAGCGGAGAGGCAGAAAGCTTCTAGTCTGCTAGAGCCATTGCCTATTCCTATATGGAAGTGGGATCACATCGCCATGGATTTTGTTTTTAGCTTACCTCGTACCCGGGATGGGCACGATGGTATTTGGGTGATTGTGTATCAATTAACAAAGTCCGCACATTTTCTGCCAGTGGGGAAGAAGTATTCCTTGGATAAATTGGCGGAACTTTATGTGAATGAAATTGTGAGACTCCATGGTGTGCCTGAATCTATAGTATATGATCGAGATCCCAGATTCGCTTCTAAATTCTGGGGAGCTTTGCATGCAGCTTTGGGAACTCGGTTGCACTTCAGCACAGCTTTTCATCCTCAAACGGACGGGCAGTCTAAGAGGACTATTCAGACCATGGAGGACATGTTGAGGTCATGTGCTATGCAATTCAGAGGGAGTTGGGATAAGAATTTGTCCTTGATAGAATTTGCCTACAACAACAGTTTTCATTCTAGTATAGGTATGACTCCCTTTGAAGCGCTTTATGGGCGGTAGTGTCGTACACCTTTATGTTGGAATGAGGTCGGAGAAAAAGAGTTTTGTGGTCCAGAGATTATCTAGGATACAAATGAGAAGATCAAGATGATTAGAAATAGGCTCAAAGCGGCTCAAAATAGGAAGAAGAGTTATGCAGATAACCGCAGGAAGGACCATGAGTTTCAAGTGGGTGATCGGGTATTTTTGAAACTATCCCCTTGGAAGGGCGTAGTGCGTTTTGGTAAACGGGGAAAGCTTAGCCCGAAGTATATTGGTCCTTATGAGATTTTAGAGCGGGTTGGTACAGTTACTTATCGATTGGAGCTACCTTCAGAGCTGTCCAGGATACATAATGTTTTCCATGTGTCCATGCTTCGCAAGTATATTGCCGATCCCTCTCATGTCTTGAAAGAGCAGCCGGTAAGTTTGAAGAAAGATTTGACCTATGAAGAGGAACCGGTTCAGATTCTTGATCGGAAGGAGCAGGTGCTTAGGAACAAAACGATTCCACTTGTTAAAGTTCTGTGGTGGAGTCATCAAATAGAGGAAGCTACTTGGGAACCGGAAGAGCAAATGAGGCAGCATTATCCTTATCTCTTTGATTGACAGCTATGTAAATTTCGAGGACGAAATTTTTATAAGGAGGGGAGAATTGTCACACCCCAGTTCTTAAGTTATTTTACGGTTATTTACTTCGGTATTATTTTGGTCTTTTACCGTGTTGAGTAACCGTTTACTACTTAAGGACCCTAAAGTTGACTTTTTCTTCTGTTTAGAATTTGGGAAAACTTTCTTCATGAAAGTCGTAAAGGACGTTATTACGAGTTTGTAGACATGCTATACGTTAAAATCGGAGTTAGCATGGAAAAGTTATTAATTAAAAGAGTAAAATTTTGAGATGGTAAAAGGGGGGTAAATATTTAGTGGGTATAATTTTTGGGGTTTAAGTTGTTGGACCGGGTGTGGGCAGCCCAACACCCCCGCCCCATTCTCTCTCTCTCTCTCTCCCTCTTCCCTCTCTCTCTTTCTCCCGTGAACTTCTCCCGACCCGCCGGAGACCCAGCCTCCGTCCGCCGCCGTCCGGTCACCAGAGACAGCCGGACCGAACCCGTTCGGACCCCCGCCACCTCCTCTCTCTTCCTGAGCTGGTGACCAGCCGTGTAACGCCGCCGTTCGAGAGGAAGTTCACCGGAAACGCCGGACTGTCCAGTCACCAGAGTTCTCTGCTCCGGCCACCATAGGTCGGAATTTTTGGCTCATCTTGTAGCCCTCATCAAGGTGAGTAATCCCTCAAAAGGAATTGGTCTAATTTGATCTGGTTATGGTGAAATGTATAATTGAAGTTCTAGGGATTTATAGATGTTTTGGTTCGATTACCCTAGTTAGTCTTAGAATTTGACTAAGTGGTAGTTATGAAAGTTGTTGTGCGTTTAGAGGTTGTTTTTGCATGTTTTCGGGTTTGTTGTAATGAGACGAGATTAATGAAGTATAATTTAGAATTTTTGGAGGAGTTTTGATAAGGTTTGAGATTTATCAATGATTAAGGATTTAGGCGGTTATTCGAATGAAGATCTAGCAGTTGGTTTAGCAGGATTTAAACTTCAAAAAGGTTAAATTATGGCTTTCGGTAATTGCGGAATATTGTGAGCCTTGTTAGATTAAAAGTGGAGAAGTTGGGCAAGAGAGATGAAATTATGTGCTTCCTTTTTATTTTGGAAATTTTATTGAAGTATTATCCTAGTTTGGAGGCTTAATAATTATTTTTTGTTCAGGACGTGAGGAGGATCATTTGAAGGAAGCCTCGAGTCGTCCGCAGGCATAGCCGAGCACTGTGAGTGGACCTTTGATTTTATTATCATGCATGCGCTAAAGTTATTTAATTTCAAAGGCATTTGGAGATATACTATTTTTTTGGATTATCGAGTTCCACTTATTTTTCCGGAACTCTCTTGCTAATTTTAGTTGACACGTGGGACGTGTCAAGTGATTTATATTATTTATAAGTACAGTTGGGAACTGTACTGTGCGCTATGAGTTTATTATAATTTTTGGGGAAGTGTTGATCTTTTTATCTTAATATTGTACTTCACCATAAAATGGTTGATTTATATTGATTATTGCTAGCTAACCTTATTAGCGGTCCTCATCATATGTGAGTCGCTATTATAACCTTATTAGCGGTCCTCTTCATATGTGAGTAGAGAGCGTAGCGTGAGACGCTATTATAGCCTGGGAGGCAACCGATCGGTATTTATATTTATTTTTTAGCTAGCCATTATTAGCGACTACTCACCATAGGTGAGTAGGACGTTTTAGCGTGAGACACTATTATAGCCTGGGAGGCTCCGACCCTAGCCTGGGAGGCTCATCGTTATGGTGAAACCTCTTCCCAATTTTTATTGATTTATTAGGAACCAATGGGATTTGTTCATTATTTTTGTCTATAATTATTTTTGGAAAGATTTCCAAGAGTGGCATGCATAAATATTTTTTGAATGGAAAATATGGGAAAAACATAAATTATGATTTCAAGGCTCTATCATTAAGTCAGTATTTGGATTATTTATTTTTGTCCACTCACTCTAACGTTTTAAATGCTTCTCCCCTAGGCCTTTCATTTTAAATGCCCAGTCTGTAGAGTTCTGTTCGGCGAGGGTAGGAGGCGAGTCATATTTTCCACCACTTCCAGTTTTCTCTCGTAGGTTACCGGATTAACCTACTTGTGTATTTTTCTCGTTTCCTTCAAATTAGTAGCTCTGATAACCATGGGATGTTGTATCAATTTATGTGTATGTGTGTTAAGAGCTTATGACTCAATTTAGGAGGGATTTGAAAGATTTATGGGATATTTGTTGCATGAGAAATTAACTTATGAAATTGTTGGAATTATATTGATTTTGAGGTGGTGGATGTTTATTTGGGGGAGCGGGTGGCTCTAAGAGTTGTGGATTTACTTGTTTTAGAAGTGTTTGGGTTTTGGTGATTTTTCTTTCAGGTAGGGTTACTCATTTTCAAGAGAGGTTATGACAAAATTTTGGTAGAATTTCCCTTTGAAATCCGGGGTAGGTTCTGACATTCGTCCTACTTTACGAAAATGGCCATAACTAACTAAATATAATAGGTATGATCAAATGGTTGATGTCCCTGAAAAGTAGACATATAGAACTTTCCAATGGTACCAATTTCACCATTTTCCAGTGAGTAAGATTTCATGTAGATCCCGTGGAAGTTGACCTACAAAACTTGGCAGATTCTGATTTCGCTTTTGATGTGTCTTTCTTATGTAGGGATAGAATAAGCCTCAACCTTTCATACCATTAAGTATTGAAAAAAAGGAGTTGCTGCCATTACATTGGCGTTGCGTGGCCGCATAGCTACACTTAGCTTTACAACTTTTCATAACGAATGAGATGTCAAGTCTTTCGTATTGTGTTGAGTACATTGATGCATCTTATTGTACTTAGATGAGAACACCATCTCTAAACACATATTTGTCATCTTACTTTAGACAAAACAACGGATCTCTCTTTAGATCAAAGACTTTGACTAATCATGGGAGTATATGTAGGCCTCACTAGTTATAGAGCGCCTAAGACGATTGATGGAAAATCATCATCAATACAGTCATCGAGTGCCTTATCGAGACCGTGTCTTCCCAAGATCTTTTTCATTCTAACTTCGGATGTTGATACATATTGGCATCTCTTGATCCATCAAGAGTCCATGTAAATTCGGAATGAACACGCAAAGGCATAATTCACCACATCCCTTCCAAATCAAGTAGAATCCATGTGTGTTCCAATACCTTTAGCAAACGCGTGCTCCTGTGGTCTGGAGCCACTTGATTCGTATGAATGAAGTTCGTTTAACACCTTCATATATATCTCTAATCCCCTAGAGATGTTATTATGACCACACTCATAGGTTGCATGTTCAGTTATTCAGAAACTACCAAACTGACAAAGTAGTGGAGTGTAATGACATCTATTACGAGAGCATATCTCATCGTAGTCGACCCCAGTGCGTGTTAGTGAGAGACCTTGCGCCATAAGGTGAGTCTAAGCTCTTGTTCTCACTACGCTATCTAACAAAGGCATAGTTGATAGGGTTTAGCTTGCGGTGTCAGCATCACTTGCCTAAGGACCTATCTCTTTGTTAATGTTGGATCACATCTTTCCATTAGGCCAATCAACTAAGTTGATATCCATCAACGAAGGGTGGTTCGATAGTAGACTCATTATCTCATGTCCTCATGTACACTAGTGTAATACTTGTAGAGATCTCTATATGGATTGGATTTGACATTGAGGCGTCCCCCAACGATAATCACAATTCAGACTTCATGAGACGGATTTGAGTATCACTGATCAATGGATCAGGTTGTGCCAAGCTCGCTTTCTTCCTAGTGCGAGAAAATATCAAACTTAAGGGTCTCCCTCCTTTTGGGGAGCCACACGGCCTTGTGACACCAATTTTGCCACTATATGGCGTCACCATTTCACCATCTATGGTGATGGCGCCAAGACCAACTTCTTTGGTCGTGGCATGTCCTCTTGATAGGATATCAATCCTTGTCATATTTGCAGCATGTGAACTTGTCACTTTAACACTTTAAGCATTTGGGATCAAGATGAGACTTAGTGGGGACAAACCACGACAATTTACGTCGTTCCACTTGAACACTTATGTTCTTATCTCCCCCTAACGGCGGGAATACTGTCTCATCAAAGTGACAATTTGCAATATAGCGGTGAAAGAGATCGCCTGACAAGGTTTCTATATAGGCGGATTAAATAGTTGGAGGTTCATATCCCACCAACCTAAGTACTTATTCATCTCAAATGACCCATTATTGTACGTAGTGGCAGTGCGATTTGGCACCTAGAAATCACATCTAGCTGAGCTCAAGGATTGGAGATCCGTTTCAATCCTGCCGAGCTCAATGATTGCAATTTCGTGTCAATCCTCGTACACAGTCACGAGCTGTAGTACAAAAATATTCAATGATGGTGGGTCGTAGATGAATAGTAAAGCTGCATGCAAATATTGCATAGCCTCAAAACGCAATAGAAAGATTGGTGCACATCAATAATGTTCGAGCGACAAACTAAAGTTGCTTGGTCGTAGCCTGAGTGAGACCATACTACGTGTGAACATAGGGTACATGACACTTCAACTTATATCCCGATAAACTTCTTTAAAGAATGGGCAGTGAGCCCGTAGAAGTATAAGCAACATAAGCAGTAGATAATAGTGTAACATGTGACCAGTGTGTTAACACTTCAACCAACACCATAAAACATAAAAAGGTGTTCGCAAGTTGGTTGTATCTATTTACATAGTTTGATGTAAGAATGGAATGTTCACTTTTGTGTCATTTAGCGTGGAAGGGTCTCACTCCTAATTTAGCTAAAGAATAGGCTTTCAAAACGAGTAATGAGCATTGTATGGGGCCAATGAGACATCGAGGAAAGACCGATGCAACTCAATTGCTTGAGGGATTGACCGGACGGCCTCTAGGAAGTTGGAATCGTGTTCGGGTGACGTCAATGTCCCCCGGGTGCTGCCATTTACAACCATGGCGTCACCATCATGCTTCATGGAGAAGCTAGATCCCGAATGTCTTCATTTTTAGTGGAAGAATGGATGTCCATGAAAATTTCTCAAAATTTGGACCATTATATCTCTTCCAAGATGACCGATTTGGTCAAACCAAAGCCTATATGAGTCGGTGTTCCAAATATCATGTTTGGCGACAACATGTGATTCGATATTCAAATCATAGTGACATGTAAACCACTAGATTGACTCATAAACTTCTCTAAGATGCATTTTAGTCTGCATTCATGAGAAGGTATACATAAAAGAACTATGGTTCATTCTCACAATGTGTTTTCAAATGAAAACTATTAGCAGGAATGTCTTTAAATCTCCACATGGTTTGGTTGCCTCTCAATGTATAGAGGACATCTGTGACGTTGATCATGATGCCATGAGGCATCAAGATTCATGCTAAACCACATCCCTAATGTAGACATAGAAAATTTAACGATAATAATAGTCGTTGAAAAATCCAAGCAAATACGTGGCTTGTGAGTCAACAAAATTAGAAAGCCGTCAGAAATGACACATGGCAACGTGGGAATAGTTGGCCGACGACAAAACCTCAAATCCTGATTGAAATCAATTATCAAGTGTCGATTGATGATTAGAAATTAATCAAATTAAATTAATCGGACATCCCCAAAATAATTTGTAATGGTTCGCCAGCGGTCAGGCGAGCTAATAGCTTGACTTCGCGAGGCGAAATTGACTCCGCGAGGCGAAATGGACTTCGCGAGGTGAGCTAGGCTTGGCGAGGTGAAATTGACTCCGCGAGGCGAAATAGACTTCGCAAGGTGAACTTGACTTTGTGAGGTGAAATAGACTCCGCAAGGCGAAATAGACTTCGCGAGGTAAACTTGACTCCGCGAGGCAAAATAGACTTCGCGAGACGAACTAGACTTCGCGAGGTGAAACGGACTTTGCGTAGAACTAAACAGAGGCGAGACGAGATGGCTCCGCGCGCGTGGATTAACATGAAGGCAAGGCGAGATGGCTCGCCCCTTTACTGAGGATCTTGATCAAAACAGGACATTCAATCCAAAGCGATATGGGCATATCTAAATCTTAAGATTTGATTGATCTGATTATGTTAAAATCAGCAAGTAAATCAAACAATCAAGATTCATTGATTCGATTAAGGAAATATTATTGATTTAGAATCTTCATTAGTTGCCAAAAGCGAAAGCATGTTAACACTATAAATACCCCCTCTCATACCAAGAGGAAGAGGGGGCGAAGGAGGAAGCGGACCAGGAGCATAAACAAAAGGAGCGAACTAGAGAGAGAGAGATAGAGAGAGAGAGAGAGAGAGAGAGAGAGAAAAAAAAATCCCTCAAGAGCTCAAAAGCCTCCCCAAAATCCTTGAAGAACTATCAAGCTCCCCAAATAGCCAGTTCTTCACTAAACCCTTGAAGAATCATCAAGCTGCCAAATAGCTGATTCTTCATCAACCTCAAGTCTACAAGTTGTCAAGTCCCAAAGAATCATCAAGCTGGCAAATAGCCGATTCTTCATCAACATCAAGTCTAGAAGTTGTCAAACCCTTGAAGAATCATCAAGCTGCCAAATAGCCGATTCATCAACCTCAAGTCTAGAAGTTATCAAATCCCAAAGAGTCGTCAAGCTGTCAAATAGCCGACATCTTCACCAACGAACAAACCACCACGTGACACTGCTCGTGGCCTAAGTCCGATCAAGAACAAGCCTCTACGGCCCTTGGTCAATCAACTTCTACAAATCGTCAACATGACAAGAAGTCCAAATCAAAACAATTTGATTCAAGATTAAGTGCTCGTCACCCTTAGATCAAATCGACATCGGAGATAGAATCAGAGGAGTTCACAAATATTGTAACCCGTATTCGCATTGATTAAATTATTCTTTGTACACATGTTGTTCTGTTATTTTTTGCAGATATTTTCGTGTTTACACCTGAATAACCGGTATGATTCAATTATTGTAGTCACAGAAGATTTACAAGGCACAAAATCCAGAGAAAGTTGCCGGTTCCGTAGAATATTGTGGATAGTTCCACTATCTGCGAAGCACTCAATGTCTCTGTGAGATAGATCTACAAAATGGAGTAGATATGAGAGTAAATAGTTCCACTTGAACCATTTAGAAAGATTGAAAGAAGCTACAAAAAGCTGCAATCCCGAGAGTGCATAAAAATTTCCGCTCAGAATAACCTTTGCGCACTAAAACAGCCATAACTTCTTCGTTAAAATAGATATCGACAAATTGTGAAAGGTTCTAAAAACTAGACTCGAAGAGCTTTCCAATGATATAAAGATCACTGTCTGGTTCGTCCGGAGATGTTCACAAAGCTCAAACATAGTTGACTGTCCAGAAGGGACAGATTGCTGTTTTTCGCAGAATTGGCATGTGCGAAGCTGTGAAGTTTGCTGGTGGAGTGTAGGCTTTTGCCTTAGCCAAAAGTGACGTATGTATGATCAAAACCAAGTCCTTTCGGTCATTCCAAGGTCGTAAACTCCATGACTAGTTAGCAAAAGCTCATTGACATGAACATAAACTAACTCAAAGGACCTAGAGGATTCGATCATGATGATGATTGTCCGGTTTTTTTGATAAGTCTTCAACGTCTTTTACAAGAAGGAAATTTTTTTAATAGCGTATGAGGATCCAAAATCAAAAGCTTTCGGTAACTCCAAGTCAGTATGACCAGACATGTCCGTGGAGGGTCGGTAGTGTGAGGCACACTTGAAACCACTATCTCTTTAATTTCAGACAATTCTAAGCCATCACACTGAGCTTGGATGAGCCTAGTTGAACAATTGATGATGGAAAATCCGCTATAGGGAAGAAGACTTAACTGGAAACACGTTGGCGATCCTCCTTAAGGATGCAAGGTCGTGCGTCATCTTCACTTGGAAGAGACCAAAACGGCACAATCTAACCATGTAGATTGTAAATATGCCATGCTTCTAAGGACGATGTAAAAATGTACATCTTGTTTGTAAATCAATACGAACCATAAGAGGAGAATAGTTTCATAACTTCGAAAAAATTCTCAAGGCATTCATTATTGGTAATGTGAATACATCGAGGTCTCAAATAGACGAAGGACGTCGATACGGTGCCTTATTACATATAGCTTGGAAAGAAAATCAATGTCTAGCCAATGAAGTCAAAGTCAGGGGTAGCTAGAGCTAGATCCGAATCTTTGAAATTCGTGATCATAAGGATGACGTTATTGTCCTCATATTGATTTTCCGTACCTTTTTGCATGCATTTATAATTTGAAGAAGAGCTCAACAACTGTTGAACCAGTGATCCGGAGATCCACAACGGTTGCATTGTTATGAGCTAGCATGGGTAGTTTTGAAAAATTGGTGTCTAGATCGGGAGTGCCGTCCTTAGGGCCGGTGACACCTCCCCCTCTTTTCTAGACATTGGCACGGCGTTTTCTGCCGTTGCCGTGACCCATATTGTTGTCCCCACATTAAGGGACAATCCCAAATACGTTTATTGCATTAGCGTATATACAATTCCCGTTTGCAATTGTATAATCAAAATCAAGTCTCGTTGGTAATTCCAAACCAACTTGGAGGACGTAGAGAACTTGATGATGATCGAATCCGCTAAAGATTATGGATCATGATGCCACAAAAGATCATTGACAATATGTAGTCATTTAAAGTGATAAGTAATCCACTTGACTAATAACTCAACAAGTAGAGTTGTATGAACGTTTCAAGAAACGCTCCATGAGTGCATTCCACAGTACATTATGGTCGTTACTTTTTGCACAGATTGCCATTGAAGGCTTTTGTCGATGTGGCACGTCAAAGACTTTGAGCGCATGAGATGTGAAATCTCGGCATCTAGGCTTGTTAGTCTGGGGTCAAACATATGGTTTAATCCTTTCCAATGAAAGGTTCCACAAATACCAAGCGAATATTCACTTTAGGCATCGAGTACGTCAAAACTCAAAGGAGCAGAATGTTACATTGCTCTTGCATACAAAACCAAGCTGTTATGAGACTCGATAGAGGTCACACAATGCTTTTAATGGTTTGTCCTATGGATTGATCACACACAATCCGGAAAAGCCACGAATTGATCAAACACAATTCGGAAAAAGGCCTCGGATTGATCAAACACAATCCGGAGAAAGGTCGGGGTTGTTCATACACAACCCTAACAAGGAAACAAGAGTGATCAAACACACTTTTGACCCGCGAATAAAATTCCGGAATTTTGGTACCTGCACGCACAAAATCCCAAGCATAGAATGGAGATGAAGAAGAGAGGAAAGGATTTTATCCTCCCCGAGTTATTGAACTAGGAAAAGTTTAGGGTTTCAAAACATACCTTTCGAAACTTCAAATACTTGAAGAAGTCAAAAATTGTAGTCGAAGGAAACCAAGAATCGTCGGCAGGTGGCGGCCAAGGAATTGGCAGCCGGTGATGTCGGACGGCGGCGGTAGTTAGACAGAGGAGCCGAAAAACACTTTTTAGGGTTTGAGAAAACAAATGGTGGGCTATTAGTTCTAGGGTTAGAACAAAGTGCATGATAACGTGATGAAGTATAAAGTGTAGAGAAAGAGATGTAGTAAGAGAATAGATAATCATCTTATTCATTGATAGGAACCCTTTATATAGGGAATTACAAAGTACCAATATAGTAATGATAAGGAATACATAATCCTATTCTAACTACATATCCTGATGACATAAAGCCAACACACATATGGAATATCCTAGAACAACAAACATTTTTCTTTAGTTTTTCTACTACTGCGATGGCTACACAAGAAAATGGTTCAGCTTATCTTCACAGGAGAGCTTCACTTGAGAGAACTTTGATTTTGGATGATTAAGATGGAGACCATGTTCATATCACGTGACCTATTAAGCTTTGTAAATGAAGGCTATGCAATTCTAGCAGCTGAAGGGATGACAAATGCTCAAAGAACTGAGTTGAAGGCAAATATCAAGAAAGATTCAAAAGATTTTGGTATTTTGCAAATCTCAGTCAAAGATGAGAAACCTTAGTCATAGATGAGATCTTTCCAAGAATCGCAAATGAGAGAACAGTCAAATGAGCTTGGGATGTTTTGAAAATGGAGTTCAAAGGCTCAGATAAGGTGAGAGTTGTTAAAGTTTTATTTTTGAGGAGAGATTGACTATACTAGAATGAATGAAACACGGCTGCTAAATGATTATTGTACTAGATTGACTGATATAGTTAACCAAATGAAAACCTATGGTGATCCTATGCTTGAAAAGAGAGCAGTATAGAAGATCCTTATGAGTTTGAATAGGAAGTATGCTGCTATAGCTAGTATATACTTGGTGTGTAGGATTTGATGGGGATACTTAAGGCTTTTGATCAGAGGTTGATGATGAGTCATGATGAACAAACAGATAAGCCTTTTAAACACTAAGCCTAAACACAAAAAGTAGCGAGCCATCTAGTCCAAATTCCAAACAGAAAAAGAACAAAAATAAATGCAAGAAGTGGGAGGGTATATTAGAACAGTCAAGTGAAAGAAAAAAATGAAAGATGCAGTAGTTCAAATTATTCTAAGTGTTCAATCTGTGACAAACTTCATATAGGTGTATGTTGGTTTAAAGGAAAACCAAAGTATGCAAATTGTGACAAGTTCGGTCATGTCAAGGAGGATTGTAACTACAAGGGAAATCAATTAGCTAACTGTTATGAAGAACAATATGATACTAATATGTTTAGTGTCACTTATGCTGCAACCACTGCAGTGAATGAGAATGTATGCCTTGTTGATAATGCTTGCAGTAATCATGACTGCAAATGACAACCTTCTTTATGACATTGACTACAATAGTACTACAAAGGCGAATTTGGGAAATGGAATGTTGGTGGATACAAAAGGCAAAGGAAACATTGCTGTTGAAACCAAAAATAGAAATATGTTCACAGAGATGTAATGCTTGTTCTAGATCTTCATTCGAATTTGGACAGCTTGTTGAGCACAAATATCACCTGCATTTATGTGATGACACTTGCAAAATCTTTCAGAAAGGGAGTACCAAGAAGTTGATGGTGGAAGTTGAAATGAAGAGGAACATAAGTTTTCCTCTGACTCTCAAGTATGCAACTGAGAGTGCAAGAAAAATGGAGCTGCAAGATGATCCTTGGCTTTGGCATCAAAGGCTTGGACATTTGAATTTTCAAAGTCTCAAGTTGCTGCATTAAAATGAAATGGTGCAGGGATTGCCAAAAATCAAATAAGTTACTGAAGTGTGTGAAGGATGTGCACTTGGGAAGCAACACATTATCTCATTATGGAAAGGAAAGGCATGGAGAGCAAAAACATCACTAGAGTTAGTCCATTATGTGGTTCTAAAACAATTACTAAGGGATGTAATAAATATTTTCTTACATTCATTGATGACTATTCAAGAATGACTTGGGTTTATTTTTGGATGTGTTCATTGTGTTCAAGAAATTTCAAGGTATGGTGGAAAGACAATCTGATCTCAAAATCAAGAAGCTCAGATCAGATAGAGGTGGTGAATACACATCAAATGAGTTTGGAGATTTTTGTGCAGATATTGGTTTGGAAATGCAGCTTACAGTATGCCATACTCCGTAACAAAATGGGGTAGTACGTTGAAAGGAGAAATAGAACAATCATTGAAATGACAAAGTCTATGCTTGTTTCCGGGCATGCTCACAGTACCGGGGACGGTTAGCGTGTCACGAAAATGAGAACTTACTTCTTTCTCCAGTCTCAAACTTGTCAAATCAAACAAAGTCAGAATGTGACCCCGGGTGTGCCAGGGGCGTCCACTCCGATGCTTAAGTCAAAAATGTTGACTAGGCGAAAAGGAGAATAAAGAAGGAGTTTTGACTTATAAGCTAGTGGAGGGAGGGACCTCTCCTCCATTTTCGATGTGGGAACTCTTTCTCTTGTACTTTTTGGGCATTTCCCATCTTTTATTACAGAGCTTTGTCTTCTAGCCCTTGTGGGCCTTCTTCCATTTGGGCATTTATCTATATAATGGTCTTGTTTTTGACTTGATTAAGCTACGAGTGGCCTGATAAAGAGCTTTTTGGGACTAAGAGAAAGTTCCAATAAAACGAAACACCCAGCCGTGTGGAGCCACCGACCTAGGGTTTCACATATCGTCGTTTCTCAAGCAACATGACCAGCATCTCGACGTCGTTTTCGTCGTTTGTCTGTGTGTTTCATCTCGAGACTAAAAGAGAGTCGATCTCAGGGTTTTGAAGGAGATTTTTATCGGGTTTGAATTCAGAGTTCCGATCTCAGGCAGACGAATCTGGTGGTTCTCCCCTTGGCCTATGATGAACTGTTTGGCATGAAATTGTCAAGGAATTGTTAATCAGGAAACTATGCATGCTTTCAAGCTTCTTGTTCAACGACACCGTTCTCAATTGGTGTTTTTGTCTAAAACAAAGTGTGCCTTGCGCCATCATAAGTCATTGCCAAATGCTATTGGCACGACTCACTTTGTAGCAATGAACAAAGATGGATTAGAAGGAGGTCTTGCGCTACTGTGGGATGAGTCAGTTACGGTACGAAAAGTGGAACAATATTTTATTGATGCAGATATAAAGGGTCTGGATGATATCTGGTGGCGCTTTACTGGCTTCTATGGACATCCAGATATAGGGCAGAGACATATAACCTGGGACATTCTCCGTTCTTTGGCTGGTGGTTCATCTGATATATGGGTGGTGATTGGAGATTTCAATGAAATTCTTCAGCTGAGTGAGAAGTCTGGAGGTCGTATCAGAAACCATTCTCAGATGGATGCATTCAGTCAAGCTCTCCTAGATTGCAACTTGGATGATATGGGGGCAGCAGGAGCAGTTTATACTTGGGGTGATTAGACAACAAAGGAATGTTTGGATAGAGCGGTCTGGTCTCCAGCCTAGCTAGCATCATTTGCTCACTCTCGGGTGATCAATCTTCATCCTAGTAGATCAAATCATCTCCCTCTTTTATTAGATCAAATGATCCGGCTGACCAAGCACATAAAGAATTATTATCCCGGAAGCTCAATGAGCTAATGTCTATTGATGAAACATATTGGCGTCAGCGATCTACAACTATTTGGCTGAAGGATGGAGGCAGAAATTCGAAGTTTTTTCACAGGATGGAGATAGACCTATTGCATTATATAATGTGATTTACAGGTTGCATCCAAGGTTTTAGCTAACAGGCTCAAAACATTCTTACCGGATATTATTTCTCCTCAGCAGAGTGCTTTTGACCTTGACCATCTTATTTATGATAATACTCTAGTTGCTTCAGAATTAGCCCACTATATGCACAAATTACACAGGGGCCAAGAAGGTTTTTTGACATTGAAATTAGATATTAGCAAGGCTTATGACAGATTGGAATGGAGTCTATTACAGAAGATAATGCTCAAGATGGATTTTGATCCAGGTTGGGTGGAGGTAATTATGTTATGTCTATCTACTGTGAAATATTCTTTTCTGGTGAATGGACATGCAACCGGTCTGATTACTATCAATGAAATCTACTCAGAATTGTGAAATAATCAAAGATTTATTGAGTTTGTATGAGAGAGCTTCTGGACAGCAGGTAAATTTGCAGAAAAGTAATGTGGTATTTAGCGGGAGTGTTCCTCAGGCGACAAGCCAAGAGTTCGTAGATATTTTGAGAATGCAACTTGTGGAAAAAACATGAGACACTAGTGGAAAAAATAACTTAGGAGACGGAAATATTTACTTAGACGACGGATTTAAAAAAATATAAATAATAATAATAATATTAAACGCTAGGCGACGGAATAGTATTTCATCCCCGAAGATACTCTTAGGTGACGAAAAGACGGAATTAGATTCGTCGTTTAAGTTGATGTCCAATAAAACTAAATGGCGCGGATCGAGTTATTGGCCGTTGATTAGCTCCTAAATGATCAGATCCAACGACCACTATTACCCCTTGTATCAAAACCCTTATTTATATTAAAACCATTGCATTAAACCCCAACTTCTTCATCTCTTCTTCAACCTCATCTCGATCTCTCTCTTCTCCAACATCACCACCTCATCTCTCTCTCTCTCTTCTCCCACTCTCGATTTGCAACACCGAGCTTAGTTCAGGTCCTCCTCTCCAACATCAACATCACCCTTTCCACCAACACAGACTCAGACTTCCAACATCAACAACTCCTTTTCCACCAATACCAATTCAGATCTGCGACTTCAGCTCAACCAAAATAAGGTTATGGTGGTTGTTTTCAGTATATCATGGTGGTGGGTTAGAGTTGTTGGAGGAGATGACAGACTTGGTGGTGGGTCGGAGTTGTTGGAGGAGGGTTGGAGTTGAATCTGGGTGGTGGTGGTAGATCTTAGAGTCGATTTGGTAATCGTGGTGGTGGTAATTGGGGGCAGAGGCAGATCGAGATTGTTTTGGTGGTGGTTGTGGTATTTGGGGAAGAGGCAGATCGGGATGGTTTTGGTTTTGGTGGTGGTGGTATTTGGGACAAAGGCAGATCGGGATGGTTTTGGTTTTGGTGGTAGTGGTATTTGGGACAGAGAACACCTGCCGCATGCAGTGGCGACATAATTTTTATTTTATTTTAATTTTTTGGCTTAGCGACGGAATCCAATAGCTCTGTCGCCTCAGAGCCTTCTTAGTTGACGCAAAGGTCGTCTACAAGGGAAGAAAGGTTATGTCGGCTAGAATCTCTCTTAGTCGACGAGCGGACTAAGTTCCGTTGACTGGAAACCTACCTCACAACACTTACTCGACAAAACTTAGCCGACGAATCTTCCGTCGCCTAGGACCCTAGAAGACGGAAAATGCTTCTTAAGCGACAGATCCCTTCCATAGACTAAGAGCTAAAATCCTGTAGTGAGAAGTATCTTGGCATTCCTACTTTGGTTGGTAGATCTAAATCGGGTACTTTTGCCTATCTGAAGGACAATTTATCTAAGAAACTTACCGGTTGGCATTCCAAGCTTCTTAGTGTTGCAAGAAGGGCGCTTTTGATTAAGGTAGTTGCAAGGCTATGCCCTTGTATACAATGAATTGCTATTTGTTGCCTCATAATTTGATACAGGAACTCCTTCAACTTTGTGCCCAATTTTGGTGGGGTAGTACAGACGAAAAGAAGGCCATGCATTGGCGTGCTTGGGATAGTCTATATAAGCCTAAAGCCTTGTGAGGTATGGCTTTCCAGCACCTATTTGGGTTCAATCTTGCTATGCTAGCGAAACAAGGGTGGAGATTAATTCAAAATCTTAATTCGTTAGTTAGGATTTTTGGGAGGCTGAGCTTGGAACTAGTCCGTCTTATGCATGACAGAGTATTTTACAAGGAAGAGATATCCTACAAGCGGGTGTAAGGAAACACATTGGTAATGGCAGACATACTAATATATGGGATGAACCTTGGTTGTCAGGTATCGATTTGAAACCTTATATTTCAACTAGAGTTTCCATTGTATCTTATCTGTTTGAATACCATGGGAGGTGGAATATCCCTCCATTGTCTGAGCTTTTTCCAGCTAATATTGTAGAGTGTATTTTGGCTCTTCCTGTCATATTCATAATTATGATGACAGATGGATTTGGGGTGAAGAGCAGAGAGGTCGATTCTCTGTTAAATATGTATATCATGTAGCCACAGGAGAGTTCTAGAGGTGGATGAGACAAGACCAAATCCTAATGCTAATATTTGGAACAAAATTTGGAAAGCCCAGGTGCCCGGGAAAGTAAAGATTTGTGCTTGGAAAGCTGCCTCCAATATGCTTCTTACACGGAATAGGCTTAGTCAATGTGGTATTGATATTGGCACACAATGTCCGTTCTGTGATGAAGAAGTGGAATCTCCTTTACATGCTTTGAGAGATAGTGTTCATGCTAGTTCTTTCTTCCAACTAGCAAACCTTCCAAGCCATATATCAGCTCCTACAGTAGCAGATTGGTTAGTTTCCTTTACTCAACCTAGTACTTCATTCGTTATCGTCTTGATGATTATTTGGGCTATCTGGATGAACCGTAATACTAAGGTTTGAGATAATGAGGCCAAACCAGCATCTGAAGCTGTTCTTTCTATTCTGGGTTGGTATGCTGAATAGAGTGAGGTACATGTTAGTAATAATGTGTCTATCCAGGTGCCCAAAGTTGGTTGGCAGAAACATCCTAGTGGAATGGTCAAACTTAATGTTGATGCTGCTTTCGATAACCCTAATAGTTTAACAGGAGTTAGGGGTGTTTTTCGGGATGCTAATGGAACCTTTCTTAGGGGTTTTCGGTAATTTTTATCTCATGCAGCCTCTATACGGCATGCAGAATTTTAGGCACTGATTAAGGGGCTGGAGTATGCCTTATCAGATCACATGGGGCCGTTGATTATGGAAACTGATTGTCAAGAGTTGGTGTATGCAGTCACATGTCATTCCCTGGACCATTCTAATTTGAGTTTCTTGATATCAGATCTGAAACAATTACTACAACAAGTTGACTCCTTTATTCTTTGTTATGTCAGATGAGAAGGTAACATGGTAGCACATACTCTAGCTAGAGAAGCCAAGTTGACTGTTTAATTATTATGATAATTTTTTTACCGTTATCTCTCTGTCTGTGGAGGTGTTACTCTTTCAGGATTGTAATGATGTTTAATCAATGAATTTATTCATTCCTCTAAAAAATAAAAAATCAAAAATAAAACTTTTGGGACTCTACTAACCAACAAGTCCCCGGTCAAGAACGCCGCTTGGGTGGGGAGTTAAAACTTTCTTCATATCGGGTGACTCGTGGCTTAATTCTTCTCGGGTCATCTAGTTCCCCCAGTCCCCCAAGTCATCGGCCAAGCGGGTGGTTTTGAACGTTGTCTCCAGGGTTTTTCGTTTTGAGACTCTGGGTGCACTGTATGTCGTTCGAAATGTTATGTGCGGCATGTTCGACACGTGTCGCGAAAGTGAGCGGAAAATGAAGAGTTTACTTGGATTTTGAGGCGAGGCGTGCGATAGTAGGCTACATGGCGCATTCTGTTAGCCAAAAAGCCAACCTCAAGTATAAGGGGTACAAGTAATAGTATAGGGATTTAAGAAATGTTGTCGAACCCACGAGGATTAGATTCCTTTCACTAGTTAGGTTGTTAACCTTAGGAGAGCTAGAATGTGCAAATGTACAATCACAAACCTAAACACACAAGAAAATCTAGGCTCATGGTGAGTATGTGCAACATGGAGTAGTGATTTGATTTTGGGTTTTTGAAGTAGTTAACTAAACTAAACTAAATGCTCAAATGTAAACTAAATTACTCTAAACTAAACTAGTGGTATAATGAATGGTGTTAGGATTCGAATTGTCTACCACTAACCTCTCTTGCAAGTATTAATGCAAATCACTATAAATGATGCAAAGCTAATCAACCAATTTCTCTCCTTGCATCCCTCTCGGGTATGACAAGGGACATGCTCTTTTTGTGGTATCAAGCAACCCCTCTCGGGTGTAGTACTTAACTACTTAAGTCATGCATTTCAATCCGGTTAGGCATCTAATACATTACCTTAAGTGCATAAAGTTTGGAGATGAAGAAACTATGGAGATGGAGGAAAAGAGAGAGAATGGGTGGGTGGATGTTGAATCTTGTAGTGGATAGATGTATGTTTATTATATAGAAGAAAGATAAGTGAAAATGGGGGAAAGAGAGAGCCAAAACAGCCTCATTCCCTAATTCAACCATAAGAGAGAGAAGAGTGTGAGAGTGTTCATGAATTGCCAAAAACAAGATAAAAATATAGGGAAATGATGGCATAGGTTAGAGTAGGCAATGATGATGTTTAAAGCATGATGATGTCTATTATCCAAGGAGTAATAGAATGAATTTCATGTTGTTACTCAATCACCATTAATCTCCTTGCTCCTCCTTTATGGTGACCGGAAAAGACATGGCACCACCAAAAGTGGTGGTGAGCCGCCATTTGTGCAGTCAATAGTGGTGGTTCGCCGAATCCGAAAATTTATGTTTTGCTTCACATTTGACCGTCATTCTTCCTAGCTCTGATTCTCCATGTTAATGCCAAAAATGCATGTTTTCATCACTCTTGCAATGTTCCTAGATAAATAGAAAATGATTTAGTGAAAGCAAAAATGAACTCAAAAACAAGTTAAAGTCAATGTTTAGAGGAATATAAATATGTGTATATTATGGTCCAACACATTCCTGCCTTTTGATGAAAAGATAATCGTGTGGCTGGGGATAGGGGAAATCTTTCTATATAAACAAGGAGCTCTGGAGAGTTGTATCTCTTTTCTGGTTTTGTCAAAGAGATGGTTCAAGATTTGCAAAGGAGAGATTGGGAAGCCGGATTGCTCAAAGTTGTTGCCATAGAAATTCATTCTCCAGGTACGCTTGTATCTCTTTGATCTAGTTTTCATCCTTCGATCGACATTGGCATTTGGCTTGAATCCCTATCTTAAATTGGGGGAAGATGTGTGAATCTGATTGAGAAATAAAATCAAGCTTGCTTGTGTTGGACCACATTCTCCTCGCGTGAGGGACCATTTTAAAGCTTCTCATCTTGAGTTTTTGAGGATTCCTTGCACCGGGTTCTTTGTTGTAATCTAGTATTTTTTATTCTTTGTCTCGATGTCGGCCGCAGATGCCGAGTCTCATGTCGCGTCCTCTGACTCCATTCAAGAAGTAGATGGTTACACAATGGCGAATACTCAGGATCTTCCCGGTGGGCATTGTCCCGAGGAGAATGTGGTCCTTCAGTTCAAGGATGGGACCGCCCTTGATCCTCCCGGATTCCCTCTGACGAAATTGGAGATTGACGAGATACGTGGCAGTTGGAAAATTCCATACTGACGAGATGCGTGCCAGGTTTGTGTCTTGCTTTTGTGATGCATTAAAAACACACATGTAAAACGAGAAAAATCGTCAGCAATAGTTAAAAAATAATGAGTACATGAATGAGATGGGGTTTTATAACGATACCTCAAATGTCACAATGAATAAGGGAAAAACACTTGGAAGTGAAAATTGAACCAGGAGAGAAAGGTTGACGAGTTTGTTTTGCCAATGGACAAACGTCACTTTTGTGACTGGAATGTGATAGATTCATATTTCATACATTTTTATACCCTTAGATGCGTGATTATATGCTTAGTTCTTGTCAATTGTGAGTCATTTACTTGGTTTTTATGTTCTGTAGGTCAAGTTGGAGAAAAAGAGAATTTGGAGCTAAGTGATCCAGAAACTGTCCTGCTGTGCGTCAACTTTGAGGATTAAACTGTACCTTCTCACAAAGAATTTGGAGGCGAGCCATACACCATTAAAAAGCTACGAATGTTAGCTTTCTGAGAAATTTTGTGGAAATTGATTTGCATTTTTCTAGAGCAAGTTATGAAGGTTTGAGTGGACGCAACGCGTGGAGGCAGATTCTGACGAATTTTGTGTTTCTTCTCATGATTCCAATTTGTGAAGCCCAAGTCCATCAATCTTAATACTACAAGGAAATGGGCTGAACATGTCCACATATTTGAAAGGTTACTCTTGCATTGATGATAATAACCTTATGTTATTTGGAGAGAAGAAAGCTATTCCATATTGGATAAGGAGAGTCCGAAAAGCCCAAATCAATTGGGATTTCAAGAGGAATAAAAGCAAACCCTAAAAGACGTTAAAAACACGAGAGAGGCAGCAAGAACACAGAGGAAAAGAAGAACATAGCCTCTCCATTGCTCAACCCGAGTTCCTATCTCTTCCATTGTCAGATCTTTCATGCTTTCTTTATTTTTAGTCATGTTTTCTTTATCTATGGATTTTTAAACTTCTAGCTAGGGCTGAGATGAAGCCCCTAGTATGATTACTCTATTTCTTTAGTTGATTTGTATTTGAATTCTTGGATTGCTATGTTAAATTCTCAATCACTGTTTCAATAGAACTTTTATTCAAAATCTTTGCTAGGGATCAATAAGACCTAGGTTTTGTTTATTAGTTATTTGGTTTGAAAACATGAGGCTTGATCGAGAGTAGATGTTCTAGCTAGGGCTGAGATGAAGCCCCTAGTATGATTACTCTATTTCTTTAGTTGATTTGTATTTGAATTCTTGGATTGCTATGTTAAATTCTCAATCACTGTTTCAATAGAACTTTTATTCAAAATATTTGCTCAGGATCAGTAAGACCTAGGTTTTGTTTATTAGTTATTTGGTTTGAAAACATGAGGCTTGATCGAGAGTAGATGTTTTCTAGGGTTCCAAAAGATTATTTTAAATCTTGTGATTAGAGAGTTGTAAGTTAAGAATATAAGTGCTTGATCATAGTCGATATTCTTGTTTACATAATTTCCTAGTTCTTTTGTGCTTAATGGAGTTGAACATGTTTGCTTGAACCTGATCATAAGGTGAAGTAGATTATAGTTTGACTACTTGAGTTCTATACGGGATCAATAAGTTAGAATTCATTGTTTAGAAGAACTTTGGCATATGTCCGGGATCAATAAAGCTTATGTACGGAAATCTTTAACATGCAATCTAGGGAGTTCAATTGCTATCAACTAGAGAGGAGGGTAGGAGTATTAGGTGGTGGATTCAATGTTTTAGCATCTTCATAATCTGTGTTTCAACTCTTAGAAATTTCATTATTCTCTTGTCTTTAATTTCAGTTTTATCACTTTAGTTTTCTGTTTTCATTCATCAACATCATAAAATCATATTGTTATTTTCATTAGGTGTAATATAATTGGCATAGTAAGTTGTTTTAATCAATCCATAGAGGGAACGACCTCGTGCTTGCACTTCTATTCTATAAGTGGTTTGTGCACTTACGAGTACTATATTAAAACATACAACATAATGAAAGGAAAAATTAAGCTTATTATTGGCCAAATACTTAGAAGCTAGTATGTTAGTTCTCATGTCTCATACTTCTTCTGATTAGATTTGAGGTTGTCCCTTAAATCAAGGGACAACACCTTACTCCTTCTCTACAGTGGTTTATCTTCCCTAGGATTTTCGTTCACATGGTGATTAGGTTAAGAGCTTGATCTGTTGGACTATACCTTGAGTTCTTACCTCTATATATAGGTTGTATCTTATACAAGTTTTCTTAAGATCAATACATATCTTTTTTGGGAGCGGTCCGTGACATACAAGATTATAATCAAAATTATAACCAGAATATTAACTATTAGATCTAATAACAACTAATAAAAACTAAAAACAATTTATGTTCTTTTCTATTTCTTTAAATCAATTAATGAAATCGATCTATTCAAAATCAATACTGTCACTCAAGTTCAAGCCTTGTGAAGTGAGTACTGTAATTTTCTAAACTGTTTATTTTATGGGTCTTGAGTGATTGTTCTGTTTTCTTCATACCTATAATACTATATGGATTTCCAGGCATTTGATATTATGTATGTTAAAGTGGATCTTGTTTTCTGATGTGCAATTCTTCGGTATATTAGGGGTTGTTCGGTATCATTTTACAAAACAGTCTTTTGTTCATAAAAAATGAAAATGATTGTAAATTGTGTTCGGTAAATTATCTCTGAGAACACGGAAAACAAACAAAATTTTGAATACAGATTTTGTGATTATGCGTCTCTGGCATGTTCTTGTTTTCAAGAATATGGATTCTAAACAACAAAACATCGGTTCTTAGAATTCCTTACCTGGCTCTTGATTCATATATCTATTCAGACTATTCTCTCCTGCCCGAGTTGTATGCTACAGACGACCGACAAACATGCTTTCAATTACTTATGACGTTGATATTAATTACAACCTATACTTGACAGAGATTGAAGCTCTACCTACTTCATTATCAATTTTCTTTGTCAAACGTAAATCATCATCCATAATTCCATATCATCACACCCAAATGGGCTACAATTGAAGCAAAGAAGAAGAAAATGGGGGAGAAGAACAAATCAAAGAATTGAAAAAAGTCACCACAGGAACTAAGCAGATACAAAATAGAGTAATAGACTACTATTCAGTCAGATACATCAGATAAATAGACTGATTTTAGACATCAGATACATAAACACCTACTTTTCAGGCTTTGACATCCATACACATCACTTCTTAACTGCAGCGACATCCTCAGGGACATGCTCAGCGACATGCTCGCCTGCAAATCAACCAAAAACCAGACAAAAGAATCATCAATGTGGAAATGAAAACCAGTTGAATAGATAAAAGATGATAAACAAAAATAGTCTGCTTCATTGTTCAAAGAAGAATCATCAATGTGGAAATGAAAACCAGTTGAATAGATAAAAGATGATAAACAAAAATAGTCTGCTTCATTGTTCAAAGAAGAAACTTGCAACAATTTTCATATGAAGTATCTTTTGCGGCACATACTTGGTTCAGCAACCCTGGCTACACCTTTTAAATGTGTCCAAGTGATCGATGGTGTGAAAGACTAAATAACATTGGACATGACCAAAACAAGCATGCATTTAGACTTCATATCATCTGATCTAAGTCAATTTTTGAATCAACCTTACTTGATATCTATCTAATGCAGAAGTACACATTGTTCTTATATAAGATAAGAGCGCCATGGTTATGATATAAGCAGAGGCTAAAAACTGGTTCAGATCGTAGCAAGTCTATTGTAAAGTAGACTTTGAAAAACACACAAGACCAACAATACTAACAATAAAAGGTTCAATTTTCATACCCACAACAAAATAGAAAGAGGAACTAGAAGAAAATGATTTGGATTGGAATGTGTAAGCAACTTTATACTAATCCACAGACCAACATAGATTCAAAACACTTTGATGACCGAAAATATAAGAATACAGGACAACAAGAGGGCACCAATTTTGATGGAAAATAGAGACATAATCATAAGTGAAATGGGGATATCACAATGTAAATCCAAACAAATTAGGGAATCAATCAAATTTCAGAATCATGAAATTCAGAGATACCAACCTGTTGCCGATTTAACGCCGCCGTTGCAGTATTCCAGTATCTCCTCGCTACCCCGTATCCAGTCTTTTAAAACGCCTTCAGCGAAAGGTGTGAAATTTGCATAGAATCCAAGACACAAGACCGCAAAAGCGGCGTCTCCGATTTTATCGATCACACCGCGCGACGCCATGTTTCGGAGAGAATTGATAGTTTTCTTGATCTGATGTTAGGGTTCACTAGCTATGCTTTTGTATACTTGGACATACAGTGTTGGGTTGGGCGCTTTTTACATGTGCTGTGTCCGTCCAAACTATCATGACTATTCTTCGTTAAATTTGTTGTAGATACTGCCTTTTATACAGGGTCTCATAGCATATTTTAAATGTTGTTTAAGGAAACATAATTGTATACAACTTGGTAATATATCTTTATACGGAATCAAGATTGCCAATTCTGTTAGCATTAGAGCAAGACACAAAAAAATGAATATTCTGAAACACTCCCATTTGTACCGCGTGTTTACATGACGAATGGTGCATATGGTGTTGCCTTGTCAAAAATCTCGTTAAGTAACAAAAACTTTGTAAGGAAAAATAAACCTTGATCGAATGACAAAAACGAGTACAATGCATCAACTACTTCATTGAGTACTTAATCCAATTCAGTATGACCAATCACGTATATGGAAGGTCGGTAGTGTGAGGCACACTTCAAATTAACCACTAGCTCCTTAATTTCATATATACGATCTGAGACATCACACTGATCTCAAATGAGCCTAGTTGATAATTTATTGATGGAAAATCCGATATAAGTTTAGAAGATTCAAGAATCCTATACATCAAAATGTGTCACGTTTCGATCCTCCGAGGAGGACTCGAAATGTCGTGCACCACCTCCCCAAGGGAGTGACAAGTTTGGCGCAATCCACTGCTTTGGTTTGAACATTTGGATTGAACATGATAAGATCCCGTATTTCAGATGATAACATGTAATGCCATATTCTAAAGATGATGTGATTATATACATCGTTGTGTATAGATTCGAACCATTTAAAAAAACTCGAAAATTTTCATTACTTTGGAAAATTCTTCGAAGTTGTGCCAACGATCATATCTAGGACTTTAAGAGGCTCATGAACTTTGTAAGCATATGACAGTCATATTCAATACAAAGAAGGAAAGGATGTCTGCAGAAAAATAAAGAAGTAAAGGTTTCCTGGTTCAGCAAGGAGAAGCAAGGGTTTCGAAAAGCAGTCTGTTGTTTTTACCACAGTAACACTGATTTCATATCATCTAAGGTAATTACATCTCATGCATATTCATATCATGATTCAGTCCTTTTATGGTTTTAGATTTACTAAAATATCTGTGAGATAGTTTTAAGAAATCCTGTGTAAATCTTTTTAATAGGATTGATTTAGATCTTACTGCTGGTAACAGATTTATTTTGAAAATATTGTTTCCCTCTCAGTTTCAATCATTGATCAATGGGATCCGATTGAGGGGGAGCTTTGACACTATATATATGCCTAGAAACAATCTGTTAGGTATTGAGTTTTTTTTTTAATAAGAGCATTGTGATATGATCTGTAACTGCTAAACTGTTTTTAAAACTCATTCATTCTTGTTCACTGCATCATCCATCATTTGTATGATCTGAGATCAGTGTTGTTGGAAGTGGAATTGAAAGAAGCTGCAAAGGTTCTTCAATTAGAATTCATTGTTATCTTAGAAGAGTTCATCAGCTATAAAATCAAGTTTGTTATTGTAACTTATGAAAGTGATAATGATGTATATCACTACTTGATTCGATTGTAACTTCTTCAAAGTTTAGTGGATTGTTTGAGTATGGACTACTATAAAGTCTCACGGTGATGTTTCCTCTTTAGAGGTTTACATTGTCGATAACAAATCTCTGTGTTCATTGTTCTCTACTTCTCCCTGTTCAACAGAAAGTTAAATTCTGCAGACAAGACCAAGTACAAGATTTCAGTCTTATACTTTCAATTGGTATCAGAGAAGGTACTAGTATAAACTAGTAGATCCTGTGAAAAAATGGAATCAATGAAACTTGGTGCATCCATAAATGTCCCACCATACTTTGGTGGTGGCTGTGATAACTATGCAACATGGAAAATATACATGCAAACTTTTCTGTGTTCTCAGGATGAACTCATGTGGACTGTGATAGTGGATGGTTATACTGCTCCAGTAATTACAGATGAGAAGAAATCTGACACCACTCCAAAGCCTCGAAATAAATGGTCAACTGCAGAGGTTAATTTGCAGAAAGCTGATCATAAAGCCAGACACTGCATTTTTACTGCTCTATCAGAGGAAGAGAGGATTAGTGTCAGTCAATGTTCAACAGCAAAAGAAGCCTGGGATCTCCTAGAACTCACTTATGAAGGTAACAAAAAGGTAAGATCTCAGAAATGGCAACAACTTGTTTTTGAGTTTGAAACTACTATGTTAAAAGAAGATGAAACTATTGATGAATTTTATAGAAGAATCATGAAAATAGCAGGACAGTGTAGGAGTCTTAAGGATCATTTTTCTGAACATAGGATTGTTAAAAAGTTACTTAGAGGTCTTCCTAAAAGGTATCAGGGTAAAATCATCAGCATAGAGGATGCCTATGATCTGGATACCATGGCACCGGGCCGGCCCTGAGGGATGGAACTAACTTCTGTAATTGGCTAGAATCACTCACGTCATCAAGGATTAAGAGAACTTTTTTATGTCGCATCCTTGTTTTTATAAAACTTACTCCTTGATCAACACTGCCCACCTTCAAAGTTGAGTCACTTAATATATCAGACAAAAGTTTCTCTTGCAGATGGGCTAGGTCATGTGAATTAGACCTAACATCTGCCAAGAAACAACTGTATGCAAACTTATGGCGAATTGAATTAAACACATGTTTGTGGCAATTGTGGTCTTTCCTATTCCACCAGACCCCCATATGCCAACCACACGAACAGCATTTTCCTCGAACTGTAAAAGTCTGTTGACATCTTCCCTACAAGACTCTAATCCAATGGGATGTTCCGTAACATGCAACTCACATGAAGGGTTAACTACTTGGGTGGACAACTCCTCAACAATCTTCTTGATAAATTTAGCCTCGTACCTCTGAATTTATAAGCATATATATGAAATCAAATAATACGTCATAGATATATTTAACTAGGTAGTAGAGGGGTTAAAGACATACCCGCCATCGGAGAAACCATCCAGACAAATCAGCTGCTTCCGTAAGAGCTGCCTTCCATTTCTCCATGCTATCCTTGTATTTGCATTGATCAAGCGTAGCAAATGCCTCACCGAAAGCACCTCTTTGGTGTCGTACGTCTGAGGGATCAACCTTGTAGAAAATTGATCTAACCTCTTGTCCTTTATATTTGTTGGGAAAATAATATAATAAAAGTAACAACTCAAAACCACACAAAGAATAAATATGCAAAGATGTAAAAGATAGAGGAAAGGGAACACCGGATATAACGTGGTTCGGCGATGTGCCTACGTCCACGGGGCAGCAATAACAAGAACTTCCACTATGAAATAATGGGTATACGAGATACACAACTTCAAGAACAGTACTTGAAAGAAACATTCTCTCACACTTGTTTTGCTATCAACTACTCTACACTCTCAACTTGGAGTGGACACTCTTCTCTACTTGGAAGATGGATGTTTCTCTTTTGGAAGAAATGCTTGAGATGGATGAGATGCTTGGAATGAGCAAATGACTCTCCTTTTATAGGCTAAGGAGGAACCATCTAGACCTCTCATTAGTGTTCTCCCAATAAATGGTACTTCATGAATCTTCCTGTAACTCATGCCTTGACTATAACTCCAAAACCATCCATATAACATTTGTGTAACTCATGTAACCTTTGTGTAACTCATGTAACCTATGTAACTTATGAAACCTTATATAACTCATGAAACCTTTCATATTATTTTCATTACTATTTTATTTATTTTGATCTGAATATTATAACAATATTTTCTGCATTCAAGTATCTTGACCAGTTCATCTAAGCACCACCTTGACGCAGCATAATTTTGAGAGAAGACACTGATTGAAACTCTCGACTCCTCAATTGCTTTGACAAGAGCCGATGATATTTCTTCTCCTCTTCTGAGCTCATCATCAATGAAGGTCTCAATTCCCTTTTCAGACAAAGCAGAGTGCAGATGATCTGTAAAATTAGAGCGCGTATCCTCACCTCGAAAACTCAGGAAGACCTCGTATGTGTAATGATTTGGGTGTTCAGTAGAAGAAAGTGGGAGAGAAGAAGAGGAAGAACCGGTTGCTTCATTGGTCGGAGAAGCCATATTATGCTTTGCTTTCGTTTGCTGATTGCCTTTGCTTTATTGGATCTAGACTCTCAACTCTCAAGTAGATAGTTTCTTGGTGCTTTCTGCAATGTGGATGTGAGGTTGAGAATGGCTAAATTATCGAGAGCCTCTGATTGTTTTTCCTACATATCAAAAAGTTGCAACTTCTCTTTCAGCTCATACTCAGCTTCCTCTTTTTGCATAGGAGAAGACTTCGAAGACTTGAAAAGTCATCACTTTGATGCTTGATGGAACAAGGAAACTAGCTATCTAGTGTTGATTTTAAAAATAAAAAATAAAAAAATTTAAAATGTAGTTACTATGGGGATGGTAGCATGACATGAGAGTTATATGCAGCGACCTTGCAGCGCCATTTCGCCTGCAAAGAAACCTCTGTTACTAATAAAATTCTAAGCAAACTGATTCCACAAAAAGATGACATGAACACATATGACAACCAGGTTTTATGAGCAGAGAAATGATCATTTCTAGAATTCAGTTAAAATGAGCTAAAAACTTCATTTCTTATTGATAAGAATATTAGGATGTCTATCTAATTTAAGAAACATGTTCAAAATCAGAACACGCTACGGAATACGGATTGCTGGTGAAATTTTTCTTCGAAAGGTAATAAGCACTGTTATTCGATAACAACCTCACCAGTCACCATACAGCAGAAGCACCATAGTGAAAGGTTTGCTAGTTCACGTTGGGTTACAAAAAAAGGAGATGAAAAGGATACGTGCTAGCTCTTATTCTTAGCAACAGATTACAAATATTTACATTTGATATTCAGAACTCAACTAAGCATCCGTAACTGAAGAAGGCTTGTTAGAAAGTGCCTTAGATATTGCTCTTATTGTATTTGGAGTTGTTCTGCAGCAGCCTCCAAACAGGGAAGCCCCGGCCTCACGCCACTTCTCTACGACTATGTCTGCAAACTCTTCATCAACCCGCCCACTCGATGGCTGAGATATGCAATCAAGACTTTGTCATTAACAAGTTAATTCAACATTTACATCATCCATATATGGAACAATTTATTATATGAAATTCAAGGAAGATCAATTTCGTACTTATACCAACAAATGGCACAAGATTCACCATTTGGTAATATAACATCATCCGACAAACAGAACATTATTATACCATGAATTGATCATTTAAATCGAGATGCTAGCTACAAGAAATCAAGAATAGGGCAATAAGCAATGTGCGTTCATATAGAAGGTCACTTACCACCCATTGCTTGCTCTGGCCATCATAGGTCTCACCACTGTTGGGGTATATCACTATTGGTTTGCTTGTTATCTGCAAATTTGATAAGCAAAGGAATATTAAAAAGTATATGAAAATGTTGAGGGGATAAGTTATGTATGCTAGTTTATTCCAATTAACCAAAGACCAAACCTTCCGAATAGATGAAATCAGCCCCTGGATAAATCGAGGTGGTGTGCAGTTGATTCCAACCGCGACAACTTGCTTGCATGCATTAGCAATAGAGGCACACTCAAAGATGGAATCACCGCTCACCACATTGATTCCATCTTTAGAAGCAAAAGTAAACCATGCTGGAATATCAATTGCTTCTTCCTCAAGAAGTTCAGCATATGCCTGCACCATCACATTTAAAGCAAGGTGTTTAGCAAAGCAGAGTGGAAACATCCAATTGGAACAATTGATCTAAATAAAGATGACTGAAACACCCACAATCTTAAATTCTGACATTGAGCTCAGCATTATGCATAGTCCTAACACTTTCTGATGCTCATGGCATGCGGATCATGTCTGTCATAAATTCTAGCAAGATTCTGCCTAAGGCAATCAACTTCTTTCCATTTTGCTTAATCCATGTCCTCAATATGGCATAAGGAGAATAACGAATATTACCTTTGCCTCTAGCTTATTCGGTGTCGTCTCAAATGCAATTAGATCAGCACCAGAGCTGGCCAGAATCTGAACCCTTTCCCTATGAAAATCTTTCAATGTTTCTAGACTCACTGCATCACCGTAGTTGCCACTACAAAGGAAAATGATCCATAAAGAATCAGAACCCAAGATCAATGATGCTCTCATGCTCACATAAAGTTATAAACAATGTACAACTGTACAAGAAATTTATATGCAGAGATGTCACCATTTTCTTGTTCCATGTCCAAATCATATGCCAAGTTAACTCACCTATACTCGGAACCATCAGCCAAATAGGCTCCATAACTTCCCACAGATGCTGCAACTAGAACTGGATGTCTTGAAGGCTTTCCAGTGTCCACAAAATCCCAAGAACCTTTGGTGCATTTGTCGTAGTAAATTTCTCGTGCCTCAATTGCGATCTCTACACTTTTCCTCAGCAGAGCTTTGGCTTCTTCTCTAGAGAAACCTTTGGCCTCAAAACCCTGAATTGTGGCCTGCATGTATCAAACAAAACAACAAGATCGAATGATTGATTAGCAGTTACTATCTATAAGAAAAATCACCAAATCATTTGCAATGAATCATGAACAATATTAATTACCTGATATGATGCGGTTATTATAATGTTTGCTCCAGCATCAAGGTAGTCCAAATGTACCTACATATAAAATCAAAAATAAATCAAATATGTCTCTTTAATTTGGCTTCTGTTGTGCTCATGCTTTAGATTGGGACCAACTATTTCTTCAACTGCACAACCTTAATATCTTTTTTTTTTCTTTTTCTTTTTGATTGAATATCTTTTTTTTCTTAAGCCCAACATGTTCAACAATGATGCATGAAAAAGACAGGTGTCACAAAAATCCTTGAGTGTTCATGACAAAATGAGACGATTTGGAACTTGTATAGTTTGCCACGTAGTCAGAAGCTCTAACCTAGGATGACTCATTTCTCATCTTTGATTATTTTCAAATACGTGTAAGTTGTAACTGCAGAAAGATAAATTTAAATATTCACATAGCTTAATTTTATTATATTTTCCCCCAAAGAAAAGGAAATGAAAAACAAAAAGGGTAACAGTCGCTATGTCTGGGCCAAAATTTCCAGTTTACCATTTTTGTCCGTATTACACCAGAAAACACAATGAATCCACCCCATAAATCACCTTGTATTCATTCATATTCATACATACATACTCAACTATATATGGTAAAAGTTAAAAGCTTAATTTTTCTGTATTTTTCTAGACCATTTTTCTCATTCTCTTCAAGATTTTCAAGTTTCTGGGTTCAGCAAAAGAACATGAATAATCTTTTAGGATGTATAGAGAACGTACTATAAATCTTAGAGATTAGATTAGATCGAGTAATAACGATATAACTGAAGGTATATACATACGTACGTACCCTTCGGACGAGGTGAGGAGAACTGATGAGGCACTTGGCGCTCCAGAGAGGATCGTTGAGATCAGCTCCATGTCGTTCCAGCTCCGTCGCAAACCCGCCGTCCAGAACCGCACAGCCACCGCACTTCTCCAGGAAATCACTCATGAACGACGATGTCTTCACCTCGCTTCCCAAAGTACCCATTATTTAATTTGTTCTCTTTAGAGCTTGGCTTTGGTCAGATATGGAGAGTGTACGTAGGACAAACAAAGTAGAGGTAGGGAACACAAACTTTAGGCTGCTCTAAAAACTGTTCGGTTTTGGATGTGGAGGTATGAAATGCGTCCACGGTCCATCGAAGCATTTTGTAGAGGGAAGATGGTGACGTCAAATTACATATATAACCCTGACGTGTAATAATATAACGAGGAATCATATTTTGGTGCTAAAGTTTCTGTTTCCGGCCGTCTGACTTCGCTATATGCCGACAATAATGGGAACCAGGATCATCGAGACGTACGCGGCCTTGCAGATTATTCTGGTATTACGTGTTTTACATGTTTTTTCTTCAGCAAACACTCAAGTTCAAACTGTTCAATGGAAGCTGGCATGGGATTCATCCTCACGATCCACTCAACTACTTCATTTGAGTAGTGAATATCAAACGTACAATTTCAGATTCCCACAAACACATATAGATAACAGATTGTAGCTAGATTAAGCACTATGGCGTATGGGGTACTAGAGTACAGCTCATAATAAGAAGAAAAGGAAAACAAAAAAGTTTGGGGCAAATAGTTATCAACATTTGGTCTTATCATGTTCATGATCACCAACGCAGACGCTAGCTATGCATTTCGTGTACAAATTTCCTACTCAACATGAACCGTTATCGACCACGCGTACCTATCTCATGTTTTGTATAAACATTGAGTTCATTGCAAGTTAATGAGCCCTTTTTTCTTTTTTTTTGAATACCTAAAACGGCAACCCGGCATTAATAAAACTAACTTCATAATACAAATGGGGACATTATGCTTAAACCCCATACTATAGGAAGTTGTCATGACCTATTGCTACAAATTAGTCATCGGACCTTAATTAAAAGCTTTTAAGTCCCCGTTTATGTTTGTACGGTAAGAAATCATGGTATGGAAATGGAATTAGTTTCATTTTTCATTCTAAAGTGTTGCTTGGTTGTAAATAAAAATTGAAAAGAAAACAGAAAATGAGATATGACTGGAAATTGACTCTCTCATAAAGCCTGAATTGAAATATTGAATTACCTAGTAAGGGGTATTTCAATTCCCACCGTTAAAGGTAAATTACAAAAATTAGCCATCTAAAAAATGTATATTTCCTTAAATAGATCACATATGCAAATATGCAATTAGTAAAAGGGTGTTATTAATTGGAAATTAAAACTTTCAATTTCATTATTATGACTTATTAAATATTGTATAATAGGAATGGAAATAAATTACTAATTTAATTAAAATATCAACCAAACACCTACATGGAAATACCAAAACCTTTTCCATTCCATATCAGTACGGAAAGGAAACTAAATCATTTCTCTATCTTGACATTCATGCTATCCAAACGGGGGGCTAAGGATATTGTCTTGATTTTATTGAAAAAAAATAAAATTTGTTATGTTAGATCCTATTGATATACTTAGTCTTGTCACACATAAACGAATTAAATTTAAAAATTTAATAATACTCGTGTTCATTTTTGGCTTCTGATGTGAATTACAGAGAAAAATTAGTGTCTCTTATAGTAGCACATGAAAGTATATTATGGTCCAATATGTACTCATTTTGGTCCTGATATATTACGTATTCATTTTCATTGTTTGCTCATCAATTGTTGTTGATCTCCCAATTTTTGATCATCATGAGAAAATCAAAGCTATATATCCATTGTTATCACCAGGGTTATTCACGAACGTACGTACCCACTATATTCAAAGGTTTCTTTACTTGTATTGTTTGTCGATATATATATATATATATATGGAAGTATGGAAACAAACCAATTGAGAAAAACCACTACCCCAAAATCCACTAATAATGATGAAGTGTTTCAATTAGAATAAAATTCACAGCAAAGGCATCAATCGTTAAGGATGATCCACAATGTACATGGTCATTCAGACGTCCACATTCTTCCTTCTCGACTTGTTCCACCATCTCATTGTACTCATCAAATGAAGATAGTGTCTGGGTTCATCACTTTGTTTTATTAGAGAAATCAAATGTGAATACTTTTTCCAGATAAGGTGAACTGGTGAATGGGGCGATGAGTAATGATACACCACTACTTCCAAAAGGGTACAGAGAACTAAATATTCGATATATAAACAATAGGACAAGCAAAATCAGTGATTCACGATTTCAGGTACAAGAAATCTCCGTTTCATCGAGTTTTAGTGGCATTGGCAATATCAATAATGCCAAACTGAATGTGATTTGTGCACTATGCTTAAGATCAGGATTTCTTTTCCATGTCCCATGACAACTACAATTAAGCTTAAAGTGAGTTTGATCGTATTTGAACAATGAAATGATAATGCGTCATTTTGGGAACAAAGTTTCGGTAGCGAGTATAAGCTAACAAAATCAAGAATAAGGCTTAGCAAAAACAACATAACTTTGAGCTTGAGGACATTGATTTGCCAGATGATGATGTTTCTGCGTCTCTTAGGTTTCAGTCATGTTCTCAAGAGTTCCTAATTTCCCATTCGAATAATGAGACAATATAACTTCATTTCACAAAACAGAAATTGGTAAAAGAGTGTAGCTCGACCTAAAATAAGCACAAGTTTATGAGCGTCCGAATATCGGTTCTACTTGATTATGGGAAGCAAAAGCAGCAGGAGACAAGTGAAGTGAGGTACATATCTCATATCCTCATCCATCACCAATTGTTGGTCCGACTCGTATTCCACTTGCATCATATGGCAAACAAATGACTGTATGAGATTGCTGCTGTAAGATCTCACAACAAAGCTCCTTTTGAAATGCTATAGAGCAAAATTTATGTGGCATCTGAGTTTTCCAAGGACACTGGGAATCTACTTCAGCTCACTCTAATTGGCTTCCACATTGACTACATTACCTCTTCGATTATCTCCCCCATCTTGAACCCTTTTAAAAGTTGTCCATATGGCACCCTAAAACTTGTTCTATTCTAAAAACTAAACAAAGAAACACAAAACTTGAATGAACCGAGTCTAAAGACTCGATCTTTAGTGAAACTTTAATCCATAGAACTAGGCCAAAGACATATAGGGGATCAGAAATAGAACCATACTGTGGCACCATACTAGAAAAGTCAGTTTCCTAGGCAAGCAACGAGTGATATGGCTGATTATCATGTGTCGGTATGCGAGTTTGATCATTCACTCTTATCCCTGAAGCATTAACACCTTAATCTATCGACTATCAGCACCTTTGACAATTTCATGAAGTCCGCAAACAAAACAGACCACACAGGAAACACAAGCTGCATATACAGTTTGGATGTAAAATTAATAGAACCTTCTCTTAAGAGAGGGATTGTCACACTAAGAAAAAGAAAAACTTATCATCCTTCTCTTTTTGCTTTTGTTTCGATCATCTTTTTGGCATAGCAACACCCATTCAATTTCTTTTGGTGAAAGAACCAAGGATAACAACATCAAGGACCGCGAGCTGGGGCAAAACAGAAACAGCCGGGATTTTTGTCTTCAGGTATCATTCCACCTCCTTTGCTTGTATCAATCGCTTCCAACATTTTCACCACCTCATCCATTTCAGGTCGTTTATTTGCATTTCCATCCCAGCACTTCCGCATGACACTAGCCAAAGAACTAGGACAACATCTTGGAATTTCTGGTCGTAAATTCTGTAAACATAACAATGCAGCATGTAATCATACACCCTTGAATATTCATCTAACTAACAGGATATACAAATCTCAATACCTCATTCACTAAGATTATGGCTAGTGTTGCGAGGGTTCATCTAACTAACAGGATATACAAATCTCAATAGCTCATTCACTACGATTATGGCTAGTGTTGCGAGGGTTGTGAGGTGTCCTATCTGATTCACTAAGAGTATTGTGAGGTTTGTCCTATCTTATTCACTAAACACAAGGGTTGCGCTCGTTGTGGGACTTAACCCAACACCTTATGGCACAAGCTGACGACAGCCATGCACCACCTGTGTCTTACAAATGTATTGAACAATACATGAGTAAAAACTCACAATATTGCTGATCGGATTTAAATTATCATAATGATCAAACTGAATCTTTATGATATTTAAATGATTAGAAATAGTTTAACTAGTTGAGAGCCAATTGTCCTCATACAGATACAAAAGATATTTGAGAACAGTAAACATGCTTTCAAGATGGTTTACACATGCTTTGTAAAATAGTGAAGCAAGGTCTGGGATTTAGAATACTAAATAGAGTAGTGCACAGAACACAATCATAGCAAAAATGGTAAAAGAACTGACCAAACTAAAATCATCATATGATAGCTCTCAGTTAAATGCTACGTGAAAGATACCATTGCAAGTCTCAACCACCAATACAATGATAAGTCATGATGCAAGGCCTCCCTTACCCAACATTCCCAATATAAATACCAACCAGATCTGTTGATAAAGTCTGCTAAGCAAATGTAAATAGATTTATAAATTAACTAAAAGCTTTGAGTAAACTAACCTGTCGAACAACAGCAGATGATACATCAGCAAAGCTAAGGTCAGGGTAAGGCATATCACAGCAGTACATTTCCCATAAGCATATGCCAAAACTGTAGACATCACACCTTCTGTTATATGGCTTACCATCCAGAACCTACAAAAATATGTCAGCTTCATGATTAGCTACAGAAACCCCATGCTATCACATCAATCACCATATACAAAAGTAACTTGTGTGTGCACCTCATACAACTAAACGAGTATGTAAGGGAGAGAGAGTAATAAAGGTCTTTCTGTTAATTGGCCTCCATTTCAAGCCCAATAAAAAGAAATGAACTGTTTGGCAGCTATGTATAACAAGCTACTGGCCCAAACAACAATTTAACCTTTTCCCAACATAATATCAGTAATCCCAGACCAAAACAACCTCAGCCCTTTGAAGAAACAAACATCTTTACTAAACCCCAGAAAAAAAGGAACTACAATAATAAGCATTGACCTGTTTAGCACCACTCCAAATTTAAAGGCTTGTTCTAATCTTCTTCAAAACCTCTAATGCTGTGTATGAAAATAACATCCTATAGTGTACACAACTTCCAAATAAGCCACTTTGTCAAACTCTCACGTTTAAATGCATGCGACATCCATACCAGAAAGCCTAAGCGTCAGCGATTTTTCTGAACTGACCACAACACTCTATATCCCTGATGTGAACAGGAGAAGTTTCTCTATAAGAATAACAAAAATCACACCAAGAAACCTCTACATCGATTCATCAGACAATCATCTACTTGAAACAACCTGCATCAGGCTCAGTCTCATGCATTACAAGACCGCATCATCTCCCACCTTCCTGACAAGTCACTGTGCTATGTCAGTGGAACACCTGCACCATCGTGGTTGACCCCAGGTCAGGCTCTCTAAATAGTCTTCCAAAATGATCCTCATGCTCGAAGGATCAGCTTCCTGACAATGACTAAGACTCATATATGTGCCCCAAATCACCACTTAAAGAAACAGGAAGAACATGATTCATGATTATAACAAAGCAAAACAATTGTTCACTCAAATCTTCTAGCATGAAGCTGAGTTCATCCTAATCAACCGCGCTGATTGTCAAGAATACAGAAATGTCCAATTATTAGTTCTTGTATCCTCTTAATCGTGTGTGTTAGTGTGATAACAAAAGTAGAAGAGGTTCTTGGTCTCGATCCCTGGAATTTCTTCTTAATACCTAGGATTGCAGGACTACCAAGTGATGCCAAGACCCTAACTCCCACAGATTTTCCAATCCTCAAAGGATGTCTCATTTGTGTCCAAGTTTTTGTCATCTCCACTTGGGAAATTAATGCCAATTTGAATGTGCCTGGAAGCTGGAGGTGAATAGTTTGTGCCAGTGAGGCCCAGTTTTGTTGACAACCAGCAAAATCAGGATGGAATTGTTATATTGGTTTCATCATGTTAATTGTCAGCTATAAAGTCACTTCAGCTATTCTGGCAGCAACCCCAGCCTTTTGATTATTTGAATCACGTTGTCTTCAAACATGAGCAAGCCAATGTAAATGCTGGGGCGGTTTCAATACGGATGTTAAGAACTTTGTAAAAGGTTTCCCTAACACTATTTTGGTTAAGGTAGAAGGGAACTTTCCTTTTGGTCACTTTAGAAAAACTGCTGTGGTGGTGTACCTAGTAGATTTTAGGCTTTCTCACATGAATAGTACATGCTTTGCTCATTCAACATATGAAGAGATCATGTGAACTTTCCATCTATTTTAAAGGGCAAATCATACATGGGACTGTAAAAGAAAGTAAATTTTAATGTATTAATTGATGGAAATAGAAGTTTAAAGAGGTTACTCTTATTTCCTCCAGCAAAGCATTTTATGTGAAGAAAAAAAAGTATATAAAGGTTGCAATATGAATACCTCTGGGGCCATGTATCCTAGGGTGCCAGTTTCACCAGTCATATCCCTTGGATTTTGAGCTTCAACACGAGCAACACCGAAATCAGCTATTTTTAAGTTTCTATCGATATCTAGCAACATATTTTCTGTTTTGACATCACGGTGCACAATTTTCTTGGAATGCAGATAGCTAAGACTGCAAGGGAAAGATAAAGAACCCAGATAAGCAAGACTTTCAAAAGACATTGGGAACTATGGAAGGTACAACAACCTAACTCACCCTCTTGAGAGATCTAAAGCAAGTTGGATCACAACCTTCAAGGCAAGTTTCTTTTTTCTGTTTTTTATCAAATATTGTTTCAGAGTCCCACCAGCAAGAAACTCCACAACAACACAACATGCTCTAGCAGGATGAGAATTTGGACCATCCATTGAAGAGTTTTTTGAAGGAACTTTAAGATTAGAAGTTCCCATTGAAGCACCAATGAACTGTGATGAGACAAAAGAGGAGTAAGGGAATCAATTCAACTGAAATGATTATACTATAAAAAGTGTTGCTTTAAGGAATTGAGATATTATTATTAGTTTCGCAAATGAGTGAGCAAAGTATGTATTGAGCTCACAAAGGAAATTATATACACCAATTACAAAATGGAAATAAAAATCCCTGCAAGGCTGTCAATTTTACCATATTATTCATAATGGCATACACAGGTTTGTGAAATTGTACCATAAGCTATGCACAATACAATAAGTCAAACAAAATAGTTTCATACCCTTGTAACATTAGGATGGTCAAGCTTGTGCCAAACAGCAACTTCTTTTTGAAATGATGCCCGCAGAGCAGCAGTTTCAGCATCCGTCGCATAACCATCTTCCCCCCAGTCCAAGATCTTCACTATAATATCAGACATGAGATTGCAATGAGAATTTGATATCAGCAGAAATAGTGTCAAAGCACTGCACATTGATCTAATAAGGCATCAGTTTTTATGTTAAAGGTACTCCACACTGAACCGTGTATGTTTAGCAAATATTAACTAATGCATGCAAACCATCATGAAAGCTGATCAAATTCCATTGCATCCGTAACAGCATAATACGAAAGCAGCATATCTCATAAAGAAAATAATATACAGAGTTAAAGATATATAGGGTTTTCATATACTAAACTATGTTACACCACAATCTCCCGCTCCATTCTTTAGAAATACTAATGCAGCAAACATAAAATTTTTACAGAGATCTTGTATGCAGCTAAACAAAATCAAATTTAGAATGGAGGAAGGATTTATGAATACCTGCAACATCTTGATCATCATAAATACCCCGGTATACAGTACCATAGGTCCCTTGAGCTACAACATATCTTATATCCAATTTAGCTAAATCAATCTCCCACTCTTCTTTAGGCCTTTTGTCCTCAATTTTGGACCAAACCCTGCTCAAATGCTTCTCAAGCTGTATATCTAAGTTTTTCAAATCAATTTTATCTGCTCTGAAAATCATTTCTTTGCTACTAACACTTCCGCTACCCCTCATTTTTGAATTCTCACCGTCTTCGTGGTGATCCACCTTCTTTGCTACATTGACCTCCTCAATGTTGTCACTAGCCATTGGATCCATTTCCGACACCGGATGCAGAACAGAAACTTCCAATTACGAGACAGTAATTGAAACAACAAAAGGAAAACAAAACAGAATCTAAACACACAAGCAATCCTAGAATAACATGATCCTACAGACTTCCAGTTTCTGCCATGAACACGACCATCTCTGCCAAATTTGTTATAAAACTATCATAATCTATGACAAAAGGAATCCTTAAAACAGAGAATCTTTGGTTAACAATATAACTCACCAACCGAACATATTCCTTGAATGGAAAGGAAAAACCGAATGAAAACTGATCTAATCGAAACCTAATCAGGTAAACACAACAACCCAATTGTCTCTTCAACCCAAAACACCATGTTTTGTTTAGCACAACAGCTTTGCCTAGTTTTATATTCTGAAATTACTATAAGCAGAACAAACGTCCAAATCTCAAGTAGCTCATCGCCAACCACTTTTTTTCCTTTTTTCAATTCTAAAATAGGGAGAACAAAAACGATCAAAGTATACTCAAAGAAAACGACCCGAATCCAAAACTCTACGACCAACGACCGATGACCCAGAATTGAAAAAAGCAATAAGATTGCAATGCAATAAAGCTGAAAAGCACAATCCTTTCAGGTACAATCAAACCGACGGATAAGTAAGACGTGCAGAATCGCCACAAGCAACAAAAAGAGAATATAAATAGACGAACATGCTGACTTTGAACAAGAAAAAAAACTAGAGGTAGAATAGGTGGTGGTAAAAGCTTTAGACTTTGAAGATTGGAATAATGGTGCAGGGGAATGGAGAAAGTGATTGGTGGGTCATGGAAGCTGGAGAGATTTGAAAACAGAGTTGAGTATGGGTTGGAGGAGGAGGATGAGATTTGAGGGAAGCAAAAGACGAAAAGCCCAGCAATGGAATAGATGTGAGAGAGAGAGAGAGAGAGAGAGAGAGAGAGAGAGAGAGAGGAGAGAGCGAGAGAGAACTCTGCGCGGGGTTGCCTAGTGTACGGCTTTCCAGAGAGACAGACTGTTTCAAAAAACAAACAGAGATACGGAATTGGTGTCCCACTATAACTCGGTTTATCTAACAGAAACAAAACAAAAAAACAAAAACAAAAAACATATTAGGTTGTTTAATTTGACGGCTGTGTTACGTGACACGTGTAATTTCGTATAACAAAAGAGTTTATAATCCATTATTATTAAGTATGACATATGTAAAATCTGACTTAAGTTTATCTATTTAGGATAAAAGTGTTATAAAACCATTATAAAATTAACATTATAATATTTTGTTTTATAATCTATGTTATTGACGCGACGAAATTTTAGCCAAAGTTCGACAAAAAAAAAACAACGAATCTTGAAAAATAAAAAGCGGCGTCACATTAAGAACAATGATATGAATATTGAAATTTGGTATTCAAATAGCTTTCTTAATGATAAAATTAATTATAATTTACTTTTTTTGATATATCGGGACTCCCGAGCAAAAAGACATATTCTGGATCGTGAATCGGATTAGAGCAGATTTTGGTCAGAACGTCCATTTGGAATGCATGATATATTTTTGGAATGGAAACGACAAGATCTACAAGACTTACTTCAGTGAGCCCCATAAGATTTAGGGTAAAAAATGTCGTTTTGATATTCTGATTCGACATTTAATATTATTCTAGGATTTTTAGTTATATTAGGTTTTGTTATTTCCTAGTTTTATTCCAAATAGGATTTAGTCAAGAGTTAAGGCTATATAAAGCATCATCTACGTTGTATAATTCAATTCATCAATCAATTATATTATTATCAATCAAACTTAAGAGTTTTCTCTTATTTTCTGGTGATTCCAGAGTTTTATCTATGAGTTTATCGCATGTAAACTCTCTATCATTTTATAAGGTTTAACGCTTGTTAGCTCCCCGTATTTCCCTTTGCGTTAATTGGTATCAAAGCGGTTTCTCCCGTCTCTTTAATCTACTTGATTATCCATGGTCGATGAATCAGTTATAAGAGCATATTTGGATTCCCTTTTCGCACAGATAACTGCTACGGTTAACACCATTCAAGCTCATATAGGAGAATTTCGAACGAATGTCAACAACTGCAAGTCTGCAAGAGACATCGAGGAGGAGAATCCAATGGGCAAAATCGAGTTGCTAATCAAGTTTTCAATTCTACGACAGTTATTCTTCTGAAGTTCTAACATAAGAAGTTTCACAAGAAATTACCCATGAATTTCCAAGGGAAGAATTTTCGCAAGAAACTATCCAAGAACAAGTTAGGGAAGAAAATGCATGTGTGACATGGTTGTCAATGTTGAAGAAAGGTTGCAGCCTCGAGTAAATCATTCATAACTAGTTGTCATATTAAAGAACACAATTTTGAGTGCCCAGAAGAATCCGTCCAAGTTGCCTATGATAAATTCATCTTTGGCGTTGAGTTCATAATTGTGTCGTTAGAATATGCATAAGTTCATGCCAATAATCCACATAATTTATTATTGAGGTTTCCGTCTGCATATTCCTGTTTTTCATTTAGGATTCTTTCAAAGTTGAGGAGTCTGATGCAAGACGAAATTTTAGCCAAATTCAACAAAAAATCTCGAAAAGAAAGAAGCGTCCTCACACTAAGAAGAATGATCTGAATATTGGAAATTGGTATTCAAATAGGCTTTTTAATCATGAAATTAATTATAAATTACTCTTTTGGATATATCGGGATTCTCGAGCAAAAAGACAAATTCTAGATTATGAATTGGATTATCAAAACGACATCTTTTAGCCTAAATCTTACAGGGCTCACTAAAATGAGTCTTGTAGATCTCGTCGTTCCCATTTGAGAAAGGTTTCATACATTCCAAACGGAAGTTCTGACCAAAATCTGCTTCAATCCGATTCACAATCCAGAATCTGTCTTTTTGCTCGGGAATCCTGATATATCCAAAAGAGTAATTTATAATAATTTCATCATTAAGAAGCCTATTTGAATAATAAATTATAATATTCAGATCATTTTTCTTAATGTGACACTGTTTCTTTCTTTTCGAGATTCTTTGTTGAATTTGGCTAAAATCTCATCATGCGTTATTTCTCAGTGTAAGAGTTGGTTATCTCAATGCATGCGTGGGAATAAATAATTCTAAAAACCCTCACATACATTATTAGTTATATGAAAACAATATCAATATTTTATAACATCAACGTACATTAGCAGTTAGTCAATCACTATAGTCGTAAATTTCATTTATTAGATAACCAATACAATATCTAAAACTTCAGAACGTATCAGTGAAAAACTATAGACTAGAATCAATTTTGATAACCAGAAACTTCTCTTTCATTCTTCTTCATTTCATGTAAATTGTATTTTATTAGCAGTATTCATGCATGAAAAATTGACGGGCCATTATTCAAGCAGGGAAAATGGCCTCCACTGAATGCGGAAGAGGCAGCTTAGACTCACTCAAGGGCAAAATCAGTTAGCAATCATGTTTTGCCTTTTTTCTTTATACTACCTCACCCCGAATTTACATATCGACATTTTACCGTTTCATCATTGTCTGGTTAATAACTCAATACATTCGGTGAAACTAGCTAGCTGATGACAGTTGATAGAAAACTGCTACAAAGATGGGTTGAAAACTTGAAATGGGAAGCTCCAAGGTACTGTTTACACCCAAATTAATATTTTACTGGACAGTAAATGTCTAAGTGAATATTAATTAAATTCTTGATCCACGTCACACCGGCGAGCCTAAATAATTAGGTTTACAAGTGGTGGCCCCCCGACAAAGTCATACGAGATAGGTGTATAGTTCGCATAGAAGACTAGAAGACGTGGGTTGACTTGGTCTGATGTTCAACTGCCTACAAGGTGGCGTGAGCTAGATGATACAGGTTGCATGCGAGATGGACTTTGCGTAGAAGTACATGAAGGCGAGGCGAGATGGCTCCGCGTAGGAGACTTCGCGAAGAAGCAAGAGGCAGAGTCCGCATGCACGTGATCCGCATGCGCCACGTTTATCGTTGAAGACTCTTACAAGTCTTTGACATGCTTTGGGCCAACTCTTGTGGCCCTTTTAATATAAAGCATGTTAAGTATCGTGAGCCTCAATGGCGCGCGAGATAAGTTTCCAAAGAAACTGTAACACCTCGCGAGATAAAGATGTCCGTGGTTGAGTTCATGTATGAGTCTACAGTTGGATAATGCGAAAGCAGTAGCCCAGGCGGAGTCAATCACGCGGCTAGACACGTGTCATGCAGATGATTGGTTCGCGCGAGTGAAGCAGTGTCCTTGTGGTATTCTGCCTATGAGTCCAAATTTGACTATGATTATCTTTCTCCTGGCAGGTTGCGAGTCACTATATAAAGGGGCTCGAAGGCTTACAGAAGACTCTCTCTCTCTCTCTCTCTCTCTCTCTCTCTCTCTCTCTCTCTCTCTCTCTCTCTCTCTCTCTCTCTCAAAAAAACAACAACTCAATACAAACAAACTTTCAACCCAGTTAATACCTTCGAGCCTCTCGAAACCCTAGTTCTAAACGCACATTGTCTTAGTTCTCATAGCCCTTTCGGACTCATCTCCGATCACTCTTGATCCCTCTTTGGTTGCTCTGCTCGCGACACACCGTGAGTATCGAATCGTTTAGTGCTTGTAATTCCTCGTCCGCGAGGTGGCACCGGAGCCTTACTTTCGTTTGATTAGAAGTACAGGTCAGCGCACTACGGCAACAACTCTACTACATTCCGCATCCGCGCAGTGGCACGTCCCGCATCCCTAGAAGCATTGACTGCTACCATCTCTCTGCCCCCTGCTGAGGATCGTGTCCAAAACAGGTACATAGATACACAATGCCAATAATGGCATATTCCAAGAAGCTGCTCAATTTCTCATCCCTTGGCATTTTGTGCGTGTATACGTTGTTGCTAGTTTTTGATACAAATCTTTGCATGTATGTACGACAAGTCGCAAATGACTCGTACTCAATAAATCATACTGTGTACAACACCGAAAAGAAGAACACCCGACAAATAGATATTCTGAACTCGTGGTGACTGGTGAAAATCACTTCTTCATCTTCTCCATCTTAATTTCCAAACTGATTCAATGAAAATATCTTTCTTGTATCGATTGTAGACCAAGCTAGTTATGTAGAGGTAAACCAACTGTTATATTATTGGTATGACAGTTTATAACACAATAACGGATCATTGATTAACATATAAGTTGTACAATAAAATTGAGTTTTCAGTTAGAGTTTTCTTTCTTTGAACGAATTAGTACTCACGAAACTACGAGAGGGGGTGTGATACACCAAAACCATTACATGCATAATATTGTCTTCCGATAAGTAATAAATCTTCATTTGAAACATTGGCTAGATCATAATACGGGACTCATTTGAAGTTTTTATTTATTTTTATTTTTTATGATTCTATATTCACAATCAAAATACTTCAGATTGAACATTTATTTTAGGTGATCATACTAATTGATAGTGAAACGTCGCACTTACTAATCTATCGATGTCATAAGAGAGAGAAATATATATATATATATATATATATATATATATATATATATATATTTTGAGGTAAATAAGTGAGAGAAATATTCTTTTCTCTCGCAAAATGATAACAAACGGAGGTTTGGAAGCCCCTATCAATATTTTTCATGTCACTTTGATAGTGAATTGGATAGCAGAGAATACCACGAATGAGATATCACAAGTATGTGGTTCCATTGAACTTCACCAAGCTAGACAACAACCAAGCAAACAAACTCTCATCAAAAAAAAAAAATAAACGCCTAGCAAACAAACTCCAAACATGTCTGGATTGTTGGTCTTGTTGACCTCAAAAATGGGCCTTGAATCAATTGTCTTGGGCTTATGCTGGTCCAATTTTTACCCAACCAATAGACTTCTTCCAGCTATATACAGTTCCATGTCCATCTACAACCTTTTTTCTTTTTCTTTTTTTGAGGAAGATGTCATCTACAATTCTACATGGGATATATCAACAACTGATGAGTGATGAGACATCAAGTTAGTCATGAGGTACATGAAGCCCAAATTTGGAAGAGAATGGACTTCAAGTCGACGAGGGCGCAGAAGAAAGCAATAACTCAAGCAGCAGAGACTGTAACATGTCAAATTCGAACCTCTTTTGTCATAAACCTGCCGGGTATTACTAAATCAAAGTAGGTCCTTAATTAGTCATTAGGGATTATTTAGGGTTGTTCTATGTAAGTTACTTCCAAGCCTTTATCATGAGGGTTATTCCAAGTTCTCCCTAGTTAAATAGGGTTTCGACCTTAGGATCGGATTAGATTTCTTTGTGTTTTCTTCTATCCAACTCTATCTCTGCTTCCTGGTGTATGATAGGATTCGATTCTGATCTACCACACATTGACACACCCAAAACTCCAATTAGTATTACAGAGCCAGTAATTCTTTATTGGATGTTAGTAATTTGGCTCTCAGAGAGCTAGAGTGAAAGAAGAAAAAGAAAGAAGGGTAAATGGTCATACATGTTTGTCAACAGCAAAACTTGTTAGGGCAACACAACATAGAGAAAAACAAAAGGTCTATATCAGAACCACAAAACCAGCTTACATATAAAACCATCACCTAAAAACCCCATGGACTCAGATACAGTTTACTGACACTGACTCGCTCCACAAGATCCTCGATCTTATTATCTTCATCATCATCTGCAGCAGCGAAACTCAGCCTTACATACCATGGAGCGATTCACATTGCCACCTGCATTATCATCTGTATATTTTTTTCTTTTGGTCACTTGCTAACTACAAGAGCATCCCATAATTATTTATTAACTAGAATCGAACTGCTCCTGTTGTTAATTGGCCGGGGTCAACCCCAAGCTTTATTCTAATAACCCACAATCTGACATTCACTAAAGCCTAAAAGGAACTCAAAGACTTTACTCAAATCTAAATCACAACAGGTCACCAGACTTCATATAATTAGTATATCAATCTGTACTTAAATATTTTACGCCTAATTACGTAGGCTATTCTTAATTGTCTGCAAGTGATTAGTGTCAGTGATGCATATAATTATACAAGGTAATCTGAAAATGAAGAATAAAAAAGCATACTGATCTCTTAGTACGCGCATGTAGTAGACATTATGATTTCGCATGATGAACTTTCTTCCTTCCTCTTTCAGAGAATGTGGGGAGTTGGGAAAGAGCAAACTGTGTCATTATGTGCTTAACATGCTGCTGATGCTGATGCCGTTAGCTGCTAGGGTTCTTTCTTTTCTGGATTTTTCTTTTTTGTTTTCCTCTGAAGAGGAATAGGAAGAACCCAAAACTTGTGGGGTGGGAGACTTTGAGAGTTGAGAGCTTTGATTTAGCTAGGGCTCACGTGATAGTATCCTTTGTATTTAAGGGACCACATGTCCTTAAGAAGGGATACCCTTATTGAATAGTGAATACCAACTCTGGTTGATAAGGTTCGAAGGTGACAGTAGTGCATTATGAAGCTCACCTATATGCATCTCAATTTTGCTACCTTACTTGCAAGTGTGGCATAAATATTTCACTGTAGCTAGGTCCAAAAGAGAAGGGAATATATATGTACTATAGCTATTCTCCACAGTTTGTCCACTCTCTTCCTGCAGACTCGGTGATCATGTTCGAACACTTAGGCTTTAACAAGTACATCTTCAGATTGTTCTTGCATAACATCTCAAGAATTCTGGATCAATTTTACTAAACATGGAACTCCCGCACCCTTTGAAGAATAAAGACTAGCTACTAGAGCATGCATGAACTGATGAACACCTTGCTAGCTAATGCTTTCACAAACGCACAAATATCCGAGTGGGGAAGTTGTCATATGTAGGATTACCTCTCGGACATGCTTAAAGTTTATGTGTTAAACAACATGTTAACTTGCATCATCAATATCTTTAGACAATTTCTCGTGTGTCTCGTTTAATAAAAATAATTCATTAATTGGTTGAGTCTGGACACTTTTATTTAACGAAGCATTATGACTATATGTGTTTAATTATGTTACACAAGCTGATATGTAAGATGAGTTCTATATGGTTCTTCAAAATGTGATTCACTTAGCATTACTCTATATTGTAACTTATGAAAGTCAGTAAGAGTAGAAATAATGAATGCCAAGCAAGCGATCAAACTCGTGGCTGATGGGCAAAGTTTTCGCTTACGACAATTGCTTTGAGCAACTCACTTGGATATATGGATGAATGGTAATTTTCAAGTGAACTCTATTAACTTATCTTGCTCGAAAGCTACAACGATGCCCTTAAACATAGTGGCCACCCAATCGCGCGCGGTCATTATGATAAGGTCATCTCCGGCATTCATGACGGTTTGCCAACTTCAAGTATGTCGATCATTAAGAAAAGGATCATTAAATAAAGGAGCCGATGTCCGATGATCCCCGGAAGAATCTAAACATTGAAGACGAAGAACTACTCCATGGGATCCTACATGTTGTTGCCACTCATGCATCTATAGATGTGGATTGCTCATATATAAGGCCCCGAGTGTCCCAAGGAAGAAGGTAGATGAACTTTGATGGGAAAGGCCAACAAACTATGTCATGTCCTATGTCGATGTTCCCTTCTATCTTGTCCACCACTAATGGATTTTCGTTAATCAATACAAACCCAGACACAAGAGCTATACGCTTTGATCAAATCACTTAATCCGACGTCGTTCGGGGGTAGGATCCATAGAGCTCCATGGACCACCAACCTACCCGATCACGAGCGTTTTAAAATTCTCCCGCGCCAAAACTACAAACTTCGCTGTCGTTACGTCAGGCGCATAAATTTAACGGAGGCAGCATTAACTATTTACGATTCTCCACAATACCCTCACCGGATGAGCTATAGAATTTGGCTTCATTCTAATGCATAGAGGGTATTAAAGTGAAATCACGCACAATCATTGGCATTTATAGGACTCACGGGAAGGCCATGGTCAGCGTTTTCAGGTTATAAATGTTTGGGTATCGGTTTCTTTAACTGGAAAATGAAAAATAATATTTGTATCGGTTCAAGATTTACTTCTTTATGAATTTTACTATTTACTAATCATTTTTTCCCCTTCAATCCATGATAAGAGATTACTATTTTAGACCGTTATGTATTCAATGGAGTTTTTAACGTCTTTCCACATACAGGTGGGTGATCAAATTGCTAAGATCATTGTCTATGTAACGTTTTCCAATGGTCTTTACATCTATAGAGATATAAATATATGTGATTTAAGAAATATATGTAATTTGTTGTCGTTTTAGTTTGAGCACTAAGAAATGTACCTTATCTTCTAAAATGCATAAGAAAAATAGAACCATGTGAGATGAATCATTGCCAAATATGTGAAATTTGCATACAAAGAGTCATTCGGTGAGGAGAACCGATTTCAAGCTTGGTAGAGAATGAGCGAAAGTCTTGAGGACAACTCAAGAGGAAGTCCAACACTGTTTTCTATATTTGATTCAATTAGTATAAAAATGTAGAGATGTGGTAGAAACGGTCATTTACTTTAACTCTAAGAAATATAACATTTCCGCACAACTAGGTTTCATTTCAACCACAGTCACGCTTTGAAACTAGATAACTATACACGACAAATATGTCATTCAACTCATGAGCTATTGACACAAATAAAACCGTTTCTTGCAAAGCACGAGTAACTGTCACAACATACAACTCTACGTGTGACCCTTTCTATTTCGCGCCCTTGCTTTAAAAACTTGATGACGAACGAGCCTCGGCAAATATGGACATATTTGTGTTTAGGATATGACAAATCTTATGCTATTAATTAAATCCGAGTAAAATAAATGGAGACCGTAATTTCACGCTCATTGTTTTTAGCAATTCTAAATTGTGTCAGCCTTATTAACGTCATAAAGTTAAAAACAACCGTCAAATTTAAAAACATACTATACATTGTTCAGAAATGTTACATATAACTATAAATAACATCTCTTCCGTCAACAATTTACTGCAAGTCTCAGGAATTACCATGGACCGAAACTACTCGATTATCCAATCAGCAGCAGTAAAAAGAACATAACAGCCAATGATTCAAAGGACACACCACTGCAGTTCACAAAGTCAAGTTGTAGCAAAGGAAATGCAAGCAAAAAAGCAAAAGAAGGCAAGAGAGTGAGTGAGATTTTTATTTATTTCTGGTAAAGAGAGCATGAATGAGTGAGTGACTCTGTAAAAAAAAAAAGTTAATAAAAAAAAAAGAGAAAGTGAAAGAGAAAGATATAGAAAATCCAGACACAGTAATCTGTGTACGTTACCTTTTGTTAAAGGTTGGGTGTCGTGGTGAGGTGTGTGGCGTGGCTGGTGCTAGAAAATTACACAAACCATTATATATAAGAGAGAGGAAGACTGTGTCTGTGTCTCAGAGAGAGAGAGAGAGAGAGAGAGAGAGAGTGAGAGTGAAAGAGTGATACAGCTGTGGAGGACTTGGGGGTCTTTTTTTGGGGGCAAGTAGGGTCAAGGGTTATCAGCACGAGAAAAAGTCCATTGAGAGCCTCAGCTACTTCCATTTCCCATTTTCCCGCTCCTTCTTGAATCTCAATTCACTCTTGAGACCCCACCCCCACCTCTTCACAATTATTTACATTTTGGAGAAGAAGAAGAAAACACAGTAAAGCTGAGAGTAGCAGTTGGGGGTGATGGAGTAGTAGTAGTGACTAGTGAGGTTGATGAATGTGGAGGAGCTGCCTCTCTGGAAATGGACACCCCAGAGAGGAACCAGATCGGCGGAACTCCCAAAGCCAAATTTGAGGTCAACCCTTTTTCTCTTCTCTTCAATTCAGTTTGTTTTTTTTGAGGTTCTTTCACAGTTGGGTTTTTGTTGCATTTTACATTTTTAGACAAGGTTGGATTTTGTTGGGTTTCTCTCTGCATGTGGTTTGATCTTTGGTTTTTTCAGTTTGGATCAAAGGTTGTTGTTGTTCTTTGGGTGGTGTTTTTTGTGGGTTATGTTGGGTTTTGGTTACCTTGTGGTTTTAGATCTCAAGTTGAGCTCAGTCTTTGTGGTCAATTATTGTTCTTTTGGCTTCACTTAGTCTCCTGGGAGATGATTAACAGCTTAAAATTTGAGATTGTTGTTTGTTCATTCATGCCTGGGTTCTATTAGTTTCAATATTTTACCTTTCTTCATCTTGTAAACAGAAAGAAATGAATTTTATTCTAAAAATGTTTTTCCTATTCATTATTAGAATGTTTGGATTGATTTATTTTTTGGGTTTTTTTTTTGTTCCCTCAATTAAGACCTAATAATATGATATGATGAGATACTAATCACATCCAGCAGCAGATTTGAGGTATGTGCTGTAATTTAATGATTTTTGTAACGCCTGGATTTTTTACAGTTAATTATCGTGTCAAATCTTACACTGTTGATGCTTGATGAGGATGTGTGGATGGTTTTTCTTCTAATTTCTATGAGGATATGTGTATATTTCAGGTATTGCTTTTTCTGTGTAAAATTGTTCATGAAGATCTTTTCTTTAATGTGCAGGATTCTCCAGTGTTTAACTATCTAAATAGTCTCTCTCCTATCAAGCCAGTGAAATCTGTACACTTCACTCAGACGTTCAGCTCCCTTAGCTTTGCATCCCTTCCATCGGTTTTCACTTCACCCCATGTCAGTTCTCACAAGGAATCCAGATTCCTAAAGAGGTGAGTCGTAACTTTTAATTTGTAACCGATTGCTGCATGTATCAAACTATTTTTTTCTTACCTGTGTCTCTGACTGAATTAAAGTCCATTTCTTTCCAGGCATAACGCTTCTGATGATTTGTCAAAACCTGAGTTTTCTCCGGAAAGTGGAAATAAAGTCTGTGCAAGCGAAGATGATGCTGAACTTTACAATAACTCATCAAAGATACAAGAAGATTGTGTTCAGGTGGTTTCCATTGGAGAAGCTTCTGTAGAGCCATCTAGTGAACAATCAAAGTTTGTGATTGAGCTACCCCGGAATTTGAACTATGACTGCGGCAGCCCTGACTGCAACACATCTCGTTGCGGTATCAACAAGGAAGATTTTGACCCGGAATTGGCTGAGTTTTCGGCTTCAGTTGCTCAATATGTTCAAGAAACTTCAGACAAAGGTTCATCTGACGATGAAGCACAGCAGAAGGTGACATGCCAGAGTGAGCAAACAAAAGAAGGGACAGGCTGTGATTGGGAGAGTTTGATTTCTAATGCGGCCGACATATTGATTTTTGATTCCCCCAGTAGCACAGAGGCTTTTAAGGAGCTAATGAACCATTCCCTAGGCCCCATGACAAGGTTTTCTACTTCAATTATGCCGCATCTTCCACAACATAACATCAGTGATGAGCAACTAGTGCAGGTCAATGATACAATTGGTTCTGGTCAACAACTTCAAATTGACGATCATTCCTCGCAGAGTGGAGAAGCCAGTGAGCTGAAAGAAACAGAACACATGCCAAACGAGTATATGGTAAACAATCCAATTGTTAAAGCAGATAATAAAGCGGAAACATCTAAGGTAAAGTATCCCAACCATGTAAACGTCTTCAGCGAAAGTTGAACAGATTTACAATGAATTAATTAGTCTAATTTGTTAGAATGGTGAAATATATGTATCTGTATGCTTGTGTATTTTCTGGTTACTCTCTTCCAAAGCATTTATGTCATCTTGACTGTCGTCTTTAAAATCTATTGTCTTTGGCTCATTCTAAAGACTTGTGACATCTTTCCTAAACTGTTCTCATTCCTTTGTTTAAGTACCTTTCATGAGTGACAATTTTTGGTTGCCCTAATGATGTTTCGTCTGTCTGTGTACAGCCTGTTATAAACTTGCATCGTGGCTTGCGAAGGCGTTGTCTAGATTTTGAAATGACGGGACCTCGCCGGAAGAGTTACAATAATGTTTCTGATTATAGTTCATCTTTGTTTTCTCAATCTAATGAGAATGTCACCACAACTGATAAGCGACTGATATCTACGAAACCTGGTGGTGAGTCTTCAAGGTGCATCTTACCTGGAATCGGTTTGCACTTGAATGCTCTTGCAACAACCTCGAAAGACTACAAAATCATTAAGAACGAAAATTTGGCTTCCGGTAGAGAATTGAGTCTTCCCAACTCCAATGCCTCCATACATTCCCCCACAGCTGGTCAAGGGAGTGTTTATGAATCTTTCCCTTCAGCTTCTTCTGAAAGAGACATGGATAGCACCGAAAATGGGGTTCAGCTGTCGCAAGATGCGTCCCAAGCATCCACTCTTTTAGCTAATGAAGACTTCAACCAGAATAGCCCCAAAAAGAAGAGGCATGTGCTTTCGCCTAGCTTTCGTTACTTATCATATCATGTTGGTTACGATTTTTTTTTCTTTTACATGTCATCTAACATTTTCAATTGGATTTGCAGACGCAGGACAGAACACACTGGGGAAGCTGAGGCTTGCAAACGTTGCAACTGTAAAAAATCGAAGTGTTTGAAACTGTAAGTTCTTCATGTTCTTTTTACTGAAATGGTGAAACCTAATACTCTGTTGTCTGGTTGAGTAATCTATTTTCTGTGTGACAATACTGGCTTATTGCATACCTCAGGCAAGCCATATATCTGATACTGATAGTAAGTGAAGCAGCACGCTTTAAAATGATATAGACTGATTCAGAATTAAGAAGAATGTAGCATAATTTAAATTCATGTTTCATTGGAATATCATATGGACTTTCATACATATTATCATGCCTGGGATATCATTAGCAATATTTGGCCTTTCCCATGATTTAAGGTTTAAAATGTACCTGGTAATAAATTTGGCTTCTCCATTATGTCAATATACACTCTTGGTAATATCCATGGCTGAAAGGCATATATGCTCTCCTAATTTTACTACTTTCAGAAGTCCTCGCGTGTATTCATCCTTTCTTTCTCTTTCATTTCCAAAATTGTGATTTTTGTTTCTTAGGTACCATGTTAGTCTAATTTTGACGGTTGCAATTTTCATGCAGTTACTGCGAATGCTTTGCTGCTGGTGTCTACTGTATAGAGCCTTGTTCATGTCAAGATTGTTTCAACAAACCTATTCATGAAGATACTGTGCTTGCAACTCGTAAACAGATTGAGTCTCGCAACCCACTAGCTTTTGCTCCGAAAGTGATTCGGAACTCTGATTCTGCCGCTCCTGAATATGGGGTTAGTACAGAAGTCACTATTCTCTGCTGTCTTGGCATGTTGGACTGCAATTTAACCATAAAGTTGGATTTGATTACAGGACGAATCCAGCAAGACCCCAGCTTCTGCACGGCATAAAAGAGGATGCAATTGCAAGAAATCAAATTGCCTGAAAAAATACTGTGAATGCTATCAGGTTTTTCCCCTCAACGAATTTTCTTTGAATTTTTTGTATCTTATGATTCTTATCTGATCTGATACAAGTCTTATTTTCTTTTAAAGGGCGGTGTTGGATGTTCCATTGGCTGCAGATGTGAAGGGTGCAAAAATGCATTTGGTACCAAGGAAGGTGAGTTACATGTGGTGCTTTGGATGATTGCTTCCCCTTTGATTTCTTGTGCTGTATTTGGCATCTGAAATCCTTCAGATGTGCTTGAAAAATAAGCTGTGTATCACATTCTTATTATTTTGGATTTCAGGATCTATTATTGGAACTGAAGCTGAGCTAGACGAAGAAGAAACAGAAGCAGCTGTAAAGAGTGTGGCTGACAGAGATCAACAGAAGAATGATATTCAGAAACATGAAGAGCAAACCTCTGCTCTTCCAACAACTCCATTACGGCTGTCCAGGTTAATTCTCAAACTTATATGTTGAGAAGATGATGTATCATTGCTATTAAAGATTGTAAAATGACAACTGTTAATTTTCCAGACAATTGGTTCCAGTGTCATTTTCATCCAAGAGCAAACCGCCACGATCTTCTGTTTTTAGCATTGGGGGGTCCTCTTCTGGATTGTATGCAAGCCTGAAGCTTGGAAAATCAAATATTCTGCGACCCGAATCCAAATTTGATCAGAGGCATAGCCAAACTGTACAAGAGGATGAAATGCCAGATATTCTTCAAGGCGATTGCTCTCCTACCACCGGCGTCAAGACTGCTTCTCCCAACAGTAAGAGGGTCTCTCCTCCGTGTACCTTTGGGTCATCACCTGGTCGAAGGAGTGGCAGGAAACTAATTTTGCAATCCATCCCTTCATTTCCTTCTCTCACTCCCCAGCATTGAGTTATCTTGAAGTTGGAAGTTGGAAACATAATGCTCTTAGTTTAATCATGTTTAAAGATGTGTGGTTTAGTCCTGTATGTCATTTGAGAGATAGTGTACTGTACTAGTACAATAAACATGGCATGATGCTGTTATCATACCCCCAACCTATCCTTGTAAAATATGGAATTTCAGTTTATAGATTTCATTCCCCTCCCTATGTTTTCAAAGGTAGCCACCTCCTCAGCTCAGTTTTCATATGCCATGCTGAAATCTTTGCTTTAGTTTCTGAACATTGTGCGTTGGCGAAGATGGCCTGCATTCCCAAAGCTCAGGACATTTCATCACTGTGTCTACTGCAGTAAACACATTCATTTGAACTCCAAGTAAAGCGTTGTTCAGGTCAACAAGCAATAGCCATATAAACTTTTATTGAAATTTAAATGGAAACATGTGACCACTGACCACATTTGAATGCAATGATATATTATCTCAGTATCTCAGTCATTCCCATATACTAAAGAAATAGTAGTTAGATCACATAGGCGCCAGTAAGAGTTGAAAAGTTTCTCCTACATTCTTCTCCAGGAGGATTGCGGTGAGAGTATTCCAGGCAGCGAGTGGTGAGCAAGTTGTACTTGATGTCCATGGATTTCTCTGCAATTTCGTATTCAAATATGATGACAATAATTCTCTCCCCACTAACATCCTCCTCCTCCTCTCCATCATCATCATCATCACAACCATTAAGAAAAATATCGTCATCATCCACATAACGATTGTCACCAAGGTCATGGAAGAAAACAAGGCCAATTTTTTATTAACTTTTAGATGAAAAAACCAACATTCTGCTGGTACCGGAAAGTTATGAGGCAATTTTGGCAGATGCAGAGGTTCCAGACTCCAGAGGTTTCATAGAGTCACAGTCATGCGAAATGTGAAAAACTCTCTGTCTGAGGTTGTTCCCTATCACATGAGAACATTAGAAAACCATGATCATCACCACCACGATTGGACTTGATCAACTTGACAAATAGTTGATCATAGCCATTAACAAAGGAATGCAGCTTCCCAAACAAGAGTCCAACTTGGTCCATCCTTTTTTTGGGTGAGTGACATCAAACCCGAACACTCCTATCTGTTCTTTCGCCCAAAGTAACATTTTGGTTCCCAAAACTGCATGGCGGGCTTTGTACTGATATCTATGAAGAGGCACATCCAGAGGCAACCATTTCTCATAATCTCAACTGAATCATAGTCAAATTGGCCGCCGAAACAATATAGCTCGCCGACCACCTCTACTATCAATGAATCGGGTTTACTAGTCTTAAGTACTTGGGAGGGCTGCAATGTAGGGTACGGATCTATGCTTGGATCTGTCTCAAACACACAAACTTCATTACTTAAAATCTTCGTGTGAATACCAATGCACCGGAGAAAATAATTTTAGAGCCGCTGACACTATTGGTCATCCTGCAGGGAACACATTTGTCCGGTCCGAATCTATAAGCAACTGCACTTAACTTAAGTTCATTATCAACTGGTGCTGCCAACACGCGGCTTAGTTCGATAGATGAATAACGTGAGCACAACGTCGTCAGCAGGAAGTCTATGCTCTTCAAAACATAAGTAGAGGGACTTACTCTTCAAGCTTTCTTGTTTCATGCTTCCTTTCTTGTCTTTCTCATCCTGCGCCATAAGTGGTGCTAAAGTAGTGGAGTTTCTTCCGCTTAGTTCAGAAATCATGCTCATCTTCGTCGACGTCGCCGCCGCCGCCGAGTTTCTGGTTGCATAATCACTCAACATGGCAAAACACCGCCGTCTACACCACGCCATTGCCTAAACCCTAACAGATTTTTTTTCCGAGAAGATAAACCCTAACAGATTGAATACAAGTCCTCTCGATCAGTATATAATTGAAAATGAGAATCGGGCTGATGGGCTAAATAAAATTGAAAAACAGAAATTGATTTGCTTTATAGCAGTGCTTCATCTCTCATTTGCTTTCTTATTTCTTTTCAAGAACATAACTCATGAGACTATATTTACAACGTACATATATGAGACTATGAGTACTTGTAAATATATATATATATATATATAACAGTATAACACAGCAGGAAATATAACACAAAAAATGAACCGATTATCACATCAAGCACGGGGAATTTGATATTTTGACAACAAAAACTTAAAGACCTTGAAACAAAATGACATGCATGAGCAGTCTGATTCTTCTTCTTCTTCTTCCCTAAGCTGTAGACTTGAGAGATCGACAAAGCTTACACAATAATGGAGAGGAAGGGGCACATGGGGTGGGATATGGTAGAGCCATGGCCGTATTCAATTTGTTGTCACTTAGCTCGGATCGATTAGAAATATATACTTGTACGTTTGGCCAACTTTGAGGGGAACATGGGTTGCCATGGCTGGCTCTACACATAGAGCTAAAACACAAAAACGAAATTTCAAGGTCGGATCCACCATTTCTTTCGTTTTGGGGGTCCATAATGCATGCCTTTCTAGCTAGATTTGCAAGACAATATGTTTATGGTTTCGTTGGTAGGGTGTATTTAGTTTTAAGATTATAAGAAGCTAATCCTTCATATCAGCTGGGACATATTGAGTGATTTACTCTCCTCCCCAATGCATTGTCTATCTAAGTTTTCTTCCCCAATAATTTGAGAGAGAGAGAGAGAGAGAGAGAGAGAGAGAGAGAGAGAGACAGAGAGAGACTGCTACATCGTATTCATATGAGTGGGTGACCGACAACTATAGTGTCTTCAAAGCACAGAACTCTGTTTTTGTAGGTAGTGATTAACATCAATGGTGACTGCATCTAGCTAGCTCATAATCCAAGATAAGTATACGCGCCGTCTACGTCGTAATAGAACTGTCGTATAATTCCGGCTGGCTATCTACGTACGTTTGAATTCTAGAGCCTTGCTTTTTCTGTGCCTTCTGTTGCCCATTCATCTAATCATCTTTAGTTGGTTTTGCGCTCTTACGCAGTATCTACGCGCGGGTCCATACATGCATTTCAATGGTTAGGGTTTTGGCATGGATATCTAATGACGATGATCGATCATATATATGCATATTGAAACTTTCTACACACTACAATGATGTCTCACTACGACCGACTTTCTGTAGTAGTAGTAGTAGTAGATCAGCTCTCTAGCTACAATTAACCATAAATGTACGTACCCAGTTCGAGATGAGGCTAAACTAATCTATCAGAGCATGGAACCGATCTACCTCTATGTTATATTGGTCTAGTTAATGTATTGACATTATAGCCTGCTACAACATTAATGTCATAGTGTGCATGAGAGTGGAACTAGCTAGGGTTTAGTTTCTACTCCAATTCCGAGTCCGGCCATCTGTGTGGGTATCAGCTAAATAACACCATCATTGTCGATGCCGGTTCCCGAAACGAAACGAAAGCGACGATTCCAACCAAAGCAACGAATCATACACCGGCCGGCACCCCGAGCCTAACTGTGTGAAAAACTATATGAATTTTCAGATATAGACATAGAAAGTTTGGCCGTTGTGTGACTCAATCTGATGGAACCAATTATGTTGATGCATGGTCCATGATGAAGATCGATCATACACCTACTTACTTAAAACTAGTGTAATGAGCCATGTGCCAATTAAGAATAATGCTAGCAACGTATGCGACTCCAAGTCAAGATCATCATTCATTCAGCGCTGCTGCTCGAGCTAGCTAGGTACAACTTAACCATCTACTACTCAACTGTATAAATTTATAAGCATCGATCCATCTCTGCAGTAAACCCTAAGTTATCACCACTCTCTACATAGAGCAGTTTCTTCACTTGCTTCCACAATCTCGACTTAATTTCCTTGTAATTTTGATAATCGGTGGTTAGAGCATATGCTTTCGTAGGCTAGAGCTACTTGATCTTTTCAATATTTGAGGACTGGCCGTGGCCTCATCAGTTTGACAATTAGAGTAATTTCTTTTCTTGTTAAGCAAACTGAATTGACACATTGTTTGTACATTGTTATCAAAAGAAACATGCCATGATGAATTCCCTAGAATAGCAGTTGTCATGGAAAAGCTAGGCCCTAGAATTAGAAACAAATATTGTCTAACACTCTAAATTTTTATACGTAACACGTAATTGTCGAACCATATATTGTGATTTTTATATATTTACAAAGTACTAGGATCAAGTAATACACGGTGAAGACAATGAATAATGTACAAACAATGTGTCAATTCAGTTTGCTAAATCAGATCACACATTGTTTGTACAAACACTGCTTAATACATTATTGTTTGTACATAATTAATGTACACATTGTTTGTACATTATTATCAAATATCTCCTTCGTATTTGTGTAAAAACACTGGTTTCTCACCTCAACTCTCATGTCATTAGCAATCTTTAGTCTAATTTTTAACCAAATCAACAGTGTATGACAACAAAATAAGATAGTTGTGCTATCAAACTTCAACGGAGGAGTGAAGGATCTTTGTTTCTTGCAAGGTTTTAGCTAGCGTTTCCCTTGTGAGTCTACATACACTCTACAAAAGACTAATCAAGTAGGATTGACGAAAGGGGTGGTTGAGGCTCCACCGCCCGACCGGCCAACCGTGAAAAGGTGACGGCCCACCCGACGAAAGGTGACTGATATCCTCCACAATTCTAATTCCAATAATTTCATACAAGAATATCCAAGTGTGGAGCAAACCTAGTCTAATTCACATTAAGCTTCAAAGTGTCGACGGGATCCCAACTTTCCAATTTTGGTGTTTGTTCTTTTGAACAAACTAGCAGTGAGAGCTGAATTGTTTAGTGCAAAAGGCTTATCAGCTCCACTTGTTTACCAATTTTTCTTTATGGCAGCTAGTAGCATCCCTCATGTTTCTTTCTTTTCTTTTATTTGTGTGCACCTAGTTGTATTATTGAATGCAGATAGGAATGCATGTGAGCTTTACTAGATAGATTACAGAACGTACTAATTTATATTGGTTCTTATTGAAAGAAATTGTTTGGTTTGCTAAAGAAATAAAATTATTGAAATCAAGAAGACTGGCCTCACCATGAAATCAGAATATGTAGATTCTTCTAGTGGAGATACTTAATAAACCTGATTGATCACATTCACATTCATAATGCTTAATAGAAATTTTAAGTCAATTAAAACCTTATGATCCTCTTTTTCCCTAGTTAGTTATTGTATGATTTAACTAATGTTTATTGATTTTTTTTTTTTTTGTGAATAATGTTAATTGAGTTTAATGGAAAAGGCTCGGGTTATAGAACAATTTTGGATTTCGTTGAACGGTTAACCAGTTGGCAGTTGCTTATTTGTTTCCATATATTGGGATGAAATTAATTTTCATCTATAAGTGATCCCTAAAAGGAATTAGATGAAAAATAACAAAAGTATATGTAGCATTGCGCAATATCATTGAGGCCATGAGGAAGAGACGTGACTCAGAAGCATGCCAAAACATGAAGTGATTTACAATGGAAAACCCAAGAAAGAACAATCTTGATTAGCAATTGTGTTCCACCCCCAACACTCTTCTCACGCCGCAGAGTAAACAATGTTTACAATTGTTAAAAGCAGTGAAGAAAAAGAAGCAACCTCAACAAAGAGAGCAAAACGCTCAGAAGTCACAGTAAAAAGAATGGTGTATTATTAGGAAAAAGCAGAGGATTATAGGAAAACATTTTATAGTTTAAGCTATTTCCAAATCATTTTACGTAAAAATTGTACCGTACAGAACGGTCAGAACCCGAAGAGAAATGTGTTTAGTTCATTTTAAAGGTGTGTTCTGGAATGTACGCAGTACTCAACGTACTGCGGGTGTCTGCTCCACGTGTCAAGCATTGATTGGAGAAGTTTTGGCGCGTGGAGAAGACGACTCTCGCTAATCCTCCCTCCGCGAACGTGGAAGCTTTGCAACGGGTTCGCCTCGCCTCGCCTCTCCTCTCCTCGCCCGTCTCCTCCTCGCCTCGCCCGTCTCGCCTCGCCTCTCCTCTCCTCTCCCGTCTCGCCTCTCCTCTCCTCGCCCGTCTCGCCTCTCCTCTCCTCGCCTCGCCTCTCCTCGCCTCGCCTCTCCTCTCCTCGCCTCGCCTCTCCTCTCCTCGCCCGTCTCCTCCTCGCCTCGCCTCACCCGTGCTGCACATGTGGACGGTGAACAACCTTTGCACGCGATTGGGAGGATTGATCCGAGCGAAGTCGACAACCCCGTTTCCAGATCGGTTTGCGAATTCGATCGGTTGCTGAGGGAAACAAAACCGATCCACGCGAGACGCGCGGTTGGCGCGTGACCGCTTGACTTTGTCAAGCGACAGCCGCAGTACCGGGAGTACTGCGTACACAGCAGCCGTTCCCCATTTTAAATTCAAATTTTGATGAAATAAGAAAGATTACTAAATGCATTATTATTTATTTTCTATTTTGGCCTGAATGCAAAATACGTTACTGTTTTTTTCTTTACAGTTCATAAGTCATGTAACAACGACAGTTCCAAAACCCAAATCTGTCATATACAGAGTGTGTCTACACAAGACCCAATAAAGAGAGAAGAGCAATGAGTCTCCTCTATGAGTGGAGAGACCAAGAGAGATAAAATGGGGTGAAACTGCAGTGTCTCAGTTTGCAGCAGCTGGAGTTTTCCTATCATGGCTGCTGATCACAACTCCATTACCAGTGTTTTTATTCTTTTGGCATCTACCTGATCCAAATAGAGCGGAAAGCATCTCTCTTTTTCAGTTTTCATTGAAACCCAATTGCTTGCTTTGAATGTGAATCAGTGAATGGTGTTGTATGTATCCCCAGTAGTACTGAATCAGTCATATAGTGAGTTTTTAATCTCATTGTTCTCAGCATAAAGGATTGGTTTTTTCAGTTTTTGTGAGTACCCATCTGCTGAAAATTAATGCATTTTGATATGGTAGGTTCAGTTGCTGATTACAAATCCTGCATCCTGCTGTCATTCCAATTCTTTTGGTAAGTTGTTGATTCTGTTGTTGGTAAAGGATTCATCTTTTATCTGATTGTTGTGGAACCATTTACAAAAAGTCCATCAGCTGTTTGTTTAATTTGCTTCTGTGAGTGCTTTGTTCAGTTTCTCATGAATTCTTTCCTGCATTTGATGATTGGGTGAGGTATATGATGTTAGGAGTACAATTATGGTTTGACTGTTCTTTTGTGTATTGTAGTGTTGTTGATAAGCCGAGTTAAAATAAGAAAATGATGCTTTGAATCAAGTTGTATTGGAGTCAATTTATGGGTGTGCTTTGTGTTTTGTTATTAACTTTGTAGCACTGGTGGAATTTTCTGCAGCTGATACATCAGCAGAACCAGATCACTACATTGTTTGTTTGCTTTAGTATCTTCTTGTTTAATGGCTACTTCTTTCCTTGAATCAATTGCAAAATTCCTATCTTTCATTCTACTGGCTAAATGTTGGGTTTGAACTTGCCATTTCTGCAGATCTCATTTAAATTGCTTAAATTTATAATTCCTTTGATGATTTTGGTGTACAGGTGCAAGAAGCAAGGAGCAAAAGACGGAACTGCAAAGCCTTGGCAGTGGAAGCTCATTGAACCGATACTCTGGCCTGGATCCATTTTCTGAGGCTTTGTTACTTGTATAGGGACCCATCATTTGCCAAGTCAAAACCAGTTTTGTTGTTGTGCTGTGCCGGAATCATGGCAACCCTGTTACAATCCGAGTCCAGACGCTTGTATTCTTGGTGGTGGGACAGTCACATTAGCCCAAAGAACTCAAAATGGCTTCAGGAAAATCTTACAGGTCTTGATACTTACCAAGTTGGTTATCTATACATCTCAGCTCCAATTTCTATGCTTCTCTTATCACATTGGTGCTAGAATTTAGGATATCAAGCATGCGGAGACAGTGAAAAGCAGTCTCATCATCTTATACATCCAACTCTTCTGACTAGTCAGTAGAATTTTGCCTTCCAGACTGAAAATGATAGCAAGGAGTATTTGACACAGTCCAAATTTTTAATTCTCTGAATCTTCTTCCAACTTAAATCCATCTTATTTAATAACTATGCACAATCAGTTTGTTACTATCTCAGTATTATTAACTTATTAGTATGATTTGGCACCCTTACTCTATTATCTCTGGTTTTCTTGAATTGTTCACCGCTGTACACTAGTCAAGAAGACTGTTTGATGTTAAAGAACAATCAAATATCTAACTAGTAGTTTCCCCTCATCCTGGAAGTGAAAAGGATGCAATGGTTGCTAAAATATATGTGTTGGGTTTCTCTATCACCTCAGCATGCACACTTAGCATGTTTATGCACATAGTCTTTGATATTTTTGAGGTTGCATTCGTTATTTACCCAACATTTTTACATACAGATATGGATGCTAAAGTCAAAGCAATGATAAAGCTCATTGAAGAAGATGCAGACTCTTTTGCAAGGAGAGCAGAAATGTACTACAAGAAACGCCCCGAGCTCATGAAACTGGTTGAGGAGTTCTATAGAGCTTATCGTGCATTGGCTGAGAGGTATGATCATGCAACTGGGGAGCTGCGCCAGGCTCATCGAACCATGGCAGAAGCATTTCCCAACCAAGTACCTTATGAACTGGCCGATGAATCATCCTCATGCTCTTATGGCCCAGAGGCTGGACCTCATACACCAGAAATGCTGCATCCAGTTCGTGCCTTATTCGACTCAGATGACTTGCATAAGGATGCACTGGGACTCTCTTCAACTGATTTACATGCTTTGAAAAGGAATGCAGGCTCCGAATCTGGAATAAGCAAAAGAGGTCTGAAGCAGCTCAAGGAAATGTTCGATCCAGGAGAAGAATTTATTCCACCGAAGGTTGCAGAGGGAAGATTTACAGGAGGCTTGAGTTTTCATGAAGCAGATGAGAGCAAACCAAAGTTACCGAACGGGTACTCTCAATTAACAAGTGAGAACCAGAGTCTAAAGAACCAGCTCCTCTCTCAATCTGAGTGTGCTGCAAAAGCTGAAACTGAAATTCAAATCTTACAGAAAACTCTATCTGAGATACAAGCTGAAAAGGACACAGTCCATCTTCAGTACCAGCAGAGTTTGGAGAAGTTATCTGAGCTGGGTAAAGAACTGAACAGTGCTCAAGAGGCTGCTGGAGGGCTCAATGAACGAGCCAGCAAAGCTGATATTGAAATTACTATACTGAAGGAAGCCCTTGGGGAATTAGAAGCTGAGAGAGATGCCGGTCTTCATCAGTACAATCGGTGCTTGGAAAGGATATCTAGCATGGAGACCATGTTATCTTTTTCCCGGGAGGATGCAAAAGGGCTTATTGAGCGAGCTGTTAAAGCAGAAACTGAAGCTCAAAATCTCAAGCAAGAACTTTTCAAATTAGAGGCAGAAAAGGATGCCTGTTTTCTCAAGTACAAGCAATGTCTTGAGAAGATATCTGCTCTGGAGGCTACAATCTCACTTGATGAAGAAAATGCCAGAATCCTTAATGACCAAATTGAAAGAGCTGAAAATGAAGTTAGATCACTGAAGGAATTGATTGCTGTACTGAAGGAAGAGAGAGAGTCTGCAGCTCTACAATTCAAGCACTACACGGATACAATAGCTAAGATGGAAAGAAAACTTTCACAAGCTCAAGAGGATGCGGAAAGATTGAACAGTGAAATTTTGACAGGGGCAGCAAAATTAAAGGGTGCCGAAGAACAATGTGTTCTCTTGGAGAGATCAAATCAGTCCCTGCGGTTAGAGGCAGATGGTCTGGTGAAGAAGATTGCAACTAAAGATGAAGAACTTTCAGACAAAAATGATGAGATGGAGAAACTTCAGAATCTAATGCAAGACGAGCACTTGCGGTTTGTGCAAGCTGAAGCCACTCTCCAATTTCTGCAGAAGTTGCACTCTCAATCCCAAGAAGAGCAGAAAGCTTTAGCTTTGGAGTTCAAAAATGGGCTTCAGATGTTGAAGGACTTGGAGATGAGCAAACATGGTGTGGAGGATGATATGCAAAGGGTTAAGGAAGAAAATAAGAGCTTGAATGAACTGAACTTCTCTTGCACTATCTCCATTAGGAACCTGCAAGATGAAATATTTAGCATGAAGGAGATGAAAGAGAAACTTGAAGAGGAGGTTAAGCTTAAAACAGACCAAAGCAATGCTCTCCAGAGTCAAATTTCCCATTTGGAGGATGAAATTAAGGGGTTGAGTGGAAGATATCAGGCTATAGTGGAGCAAGTGGAATCAGTAGGTTTAACTTCTGAATGCCTTGGATCGTCGGTGAAAGACTTGCAAAACGAAAAGTCAAGGCTAAAGGATATCTGCACAAGGGATAGAGAGGACAGAGAACATCTTTATGAGAAGTTGAAGGGTATGGGCAAACTTTCAAAGGAGAATGCTGTTCTGGAGGGTTCACTTGCAGGTTTGAATGGGGAGTTGGAGGGTTTGAGAGGGAAGGTCAAGGAATTGCAGGAGTCTTGCCTCTTCCTGCAAGGAGAAAAAGCCACTCTTGTAGCTGAGAAATTCGCCCTGCTTTCCCAGTTGCAAATTATCACTCAGAATATGCACAAGCTTTTTGAGAAGAACTCCTTGCTGGAAAGTTCCCTCTCTGGAGCAAACATTGAGCTTGAAAGGTTGAGGGCAAGAGCAAAGAGCTTAGAGGAGCTGTGCCAGGTACTTAATAATGAGAAGTCCAATCTTCTTAATGAGAGAGGCACCTTGGTGTTTCGGTTAAATGATGTTGAGGAGAGACTGAGAGGCCTGGAGAAGAGGTTTAAAAAATTAGAGAAGAAGTATACTAAAATGGAGAAGGAGAAAGAGTCCACCCTTGATGCAGTAGAAGAATTACGGGATTCCTTGCATGCAGAAAAACGAGAGCGTGCTAGTTATATTCGGTCAAGTGAATCACGGATGGCAGGTTTGGAAAGCAATGTCCATCTCCTGCAGGAGGAGAGAAGGTTGGGAAAGAAAGAATTTGAACAAGAACTAGATAAAGCTGTGAATGCCCAGATTGAGATCTTTATCCTTCAGAAGTTTATTCAAGATCTGGAAGAGAAGAATTCGACAATATACATTGAATGTCAGAGACATGTTGAGGCCTCCAAGTTTTCTGATAAGCTGATCAAAGAGTTGGAGAGTGAAAATCTTGAGCTACAGGTGGAAGAAGAATTCTTAGTAGAAGAAATTGAAAAGTTGAGGCTGGGAATTTATCAAGTGTTCAGGGCTCTGCAGATTGAAACAGGTTCACATGAAGATAAGGTTGAGAGAGAAAAAGTACTTGTACTGCACATTTTGAATGCTATCAAGGACTTGAAAAGTTCTCTGGTGTGGAGCAAAGATGAGGAGCAGCAGTTGCTGGTTGAGAATTCAGTGCTCCTAACTTTACTTGGGGAGCTAAGATCAGAAGGTGCAGAGATAGAGTCGGCAAAACAAACTTTGGGGCAGGAGTATGAGGTAATGGCAGACCGTTGTGCTATGCTACAAAATGACAAGCATGAGCTTCTAGAGATGCAAAGGCAGTTGAGGTTGGAAGTGACTGAGAAAGAGCAAAAGGAGGAAACATTAGAGGCTGAATTGAAAAGTCTTCAAGGTAAGCTGAAGAGTCTGCAAGATGAATACCAAATTTTGCAGGAAGAACAGTCCAAGGTGCTTGAAGAGAGGAGATCCTTGCTTAAGAAGCTTTTGGACCTGAAAAAGGAAAATAAAATCCTTGAAGAGGATAATAATGTTAATTTTCATGAAGCACTAGCTTTCAGCAACCTCTCTATGGTTTTAGAGAGCTTCACAATTGAGAAAGTTGTGAAACTAAAAGCACTTGCTGACGATCTTGATGATCTTGCTGCTACTAACAATGACCTCAAAGATGCAGTTGGAACGTTGGGGGAGAAGTTAGTGGTGAAAGAAGTAGAGAATCAACATCTGAATGAGATGGTTCAATTTTTGGACAAGGAACTTTATGAAGCCAATGACTTAAATGGTATATTAAGCCATCAAATTTCAAGTGTAAAGGATTCTCTCAAACAGAAAACCATGAAGCTCTCAGAGGTAGAAGAGAAGCTTCAAAAGACAGAGAGCTTGAATGTGGAATTATGCAGAACTGTTGAGGAGCTGAAGGTGGAATATGAAGAGTCAAAAATAATGAGTCATAATTGTGAGAAGCAGATTTTCCAACTATATGAAGTCTGCAGAAATCAGAAGAAGGAAATGAATAGCCTTTGCGAAGCAAATGAAATTCTGGAGGATGAAATCTTATGTAAAGCTATTGAAAAAGAAATAGAAACTCTGCACCTGAATGAGACAGCCCATTTGTTGGACAGAGAATTGTGTGAAGCGAAGCACTCGAATGAACAACTGAGCAATCAAGTTTTAGTTGGAAAAGATTGTCTGAAACAGAAAACTACGGAGCTTTCAGAAGCAGAAGAGAAGCTTAGACAGATAGAAAACTTGAATGTTAACCTATGCAGAAATGTTCAGGAACTGAAGGTGCAACAACAAGAATCAACAATCACAAGAGAAACTTACGAGAAGGAGATTGTGGAACTTCTTAAAGATAACACAGATCAGAAAATGGAAATTGAGATCCTTCGTGAAGCAAACGGAACTCTAGAGAGTGAAGTGGGTGTCTTATGTGAAGCAATTGAAGAATACAAAATTCGAGAAGACTTTATGAGTTCAGAGCTGCAAGAAAGAAGCAATGAGTTTGAACTCTGGGAGGCTGAGGCTACTACTTTCTACTTCGATCTTCATAATTCTGCTGTCCGTGAAGTTTTTCTTGAAGATAAGGTTCATGAGCTTACAGAAGTTTGTGAGAGAATTAAAGATGAAGATGCTGCAAAATCTGTGGAGATCGAACAGATGAAAGAAAGAGTTGGCATCTTGGAAAGTGAAGTTGGAGGTCTGACGTCCCAGTTGTCTGCGTATGCTCCTGCTATAGCCTCTTTGAGAGAGAATGTAATTTCTCTTCAGTGTAATGCCCTTCTTAGAAACAAGCTCTTTGTGGAAGACAACCAGCGACACAAGGTAATGTTCTTTTCTCTCTTAAACCATTAAATGATTCAGACATGCAGTCTGAGCTAGGTAGAGCTGTTATTTTTGTTGAAAGGATGAAGTTGCATGGCCTGAATGTCATAGGAGAACTGTTTATGTTTGTGGTGGAATTGATATAATTGCTATAATATGATTGTAATTTTAAATTGGTATCTGAGTGTTGCTGCATCTAGATACTTACTAAACCTGTTTGTGTCTCTAGGATGATGACCTGCCAAATAATCTATATCAGAGGAGCTCTCAAGGTTACAAAGAAGACCAAAGCACTTTGTTGCCACATGGAATTTCTGAATTGGAAGAAATGCAGACTATGATCAAGGAAGTCGAAAAGGCAGTTATTGAAGAAACAAAAAGGCTTTCAATTGAATTAATTGAAAAGGAAATGGTGGAAGAAATTGAAAGGCTTACAACAAAGGAAAGGGCAGAGGCTTTGGTGCAGACTGAAGAAGTAAAATCAAAAGGTAACTTGCATCAAGAAAATGGTAGTGAAGGAGAAGAGGCGGAACAGGTGATGGAGTACACTGATGATACTCTGAAGAGGAGTAAACCTGAAAAAAGGCTTTTGACGAAAGACATTCCGCTTGATCATGTTTCAAATTCTTCATTCTATGGAAGAAGCAGAAGAAAGAGTGGTAGGGCTGATGATCAGATGCTCGAGTTATGGGAAGCAGCCGAGCAGCATTGCCTCCAGGATCCAGGGGCCAATATCAGGAAAAACCAGGCATCTCCACCAACTGAAGATGTTACTCCCTACCCTCGGTTTGCAAACTCAAGGAGAACAAGTCGAAAGTCTTCTTCCGAAGTTCAGGTTGAGAAGGACTTGGGCATTGACAAGCTGGAAGTGTCCGACAATATTCGACAACCAAGTCGCGATGGCAAGAAGGAAAAGATCTTGGAGAGGCTTGCTTCTGATGCTCAGAAACTGATGAGTCTACAAATGTCTGTGCAAGACTTGCATAAGAAGGTGGAGACCAACAAGAAGGGTAAGAAGATCAACAGCTCTGAATACGAAACAGTGAAAAGACAGTTGCACGAAGTTGAGGACGCAGTTGTGCAGCTGGTGGATGTTAATGATCAGTTGAAAAAGGATGTGGAAGAGTTTCCATCTTTGGACGAGCAGACATCCATAGAGTTGGAGGAGGCAGGAAATGTACGCAGAGAGAAAGTAACCGAACAAGCATGGAAAGGATCTGAGAAGATTGGAAGGCTGCAGTTTGAGCTGCAGAACATCCAATATGTTTTGGTGAAATGGGAGGGTGAAAAGAAACGGAAAGGGAGGCATGGATTTTATGTGAGTAGAACAGGTCTTCTCCTGAGGGATTTTATTTACAGTGGCAGAAGTAGTAGTGAAAGGCGCAAGAAGGGTTGTTTATGTGGTTGCATGAGACCATCAGCAAATGTTGAATAAGGTAGCCCTCTTGGAGGAAAAGCCTTCCTTTTATTTACTGAAGTTAGTGAAAAATATTGAACTGTATTAGCATTTGGATGCTCATGCTCTGTAAGAATTAGGTTTTCCCTAACCATAATAATCTGAAGCTTCGTTCAGCTTTCCATCTTTGCCACGTGATAGTGGCACCAAACGATTTGGCATTTTCTAGAACCGAACCACCAAACCAAACGAGCTCCGTTTCATAATTGATCACAGTACATTTCCTCTTTTGTAAATAATATCAGAAGTTGGAGAAGAACTGAAGAAAGATGCCCGCCCGAATGCCATTTGCTTCTTGTTCTCCGCTTTCTGTCCATCCATCTCTTCTACTCTTCTTGTTCATGCAGACATTTTCTGTTCATATATACCTTGAGAAGCCAACGCAAGCAGGGAAAGTCCAGAAAAGAAGGTGAAGGTGAGAGCCATCTGGAGATAGAGTTCAGGGTTGCAATATGCCTCGAGATTCCTAGAATTGCGTACACGAGTGGGAGGTACAAAACTCATATCTTCACAATCCATCATCACATTCTTGTACAACAATCATGTAGATTTAGAGTATGATAGCACCAAATGTAATATATATATTAGTATAATTCTGCTTCTTAATCCTTCCAGCCCCAAACAAGAGTCAAATGTTAGCATAGCATAAACCAAGATAGAGGAGTCCAAGACTGTCATAGTATTTAAGGTGGGCAATGACAATCTTGTTGAACAAACATGCCCTCAATGTACCTCGCTCTCAAGTATTTCTAATTAGAGCTTTACTACCTCCTAGCTGTTTTCTCTCATTGACGACTTCACAGCCGTTAAAAGTGGCTTCGGCGGGGGAATCACAACTTGTTGAAGAGTGTATTGATCATGATCATAATGTGTGATTTCCATTTTCGACTAGAGTAGTGAACCTTTTGGTCTATGAACTAGAAGATATAGCTAGAGATAGGCACTTGCCAGAAGTTGTGACCTGGATTTAAGGAAGAAGATATGAAAATTACTTTATGGGAGCAAGTTCCTAACTTTTCTTCAAGATTTCTAGTAAACTTAAAAGATAGAATGATACAATGAAATGGATAAGAGCGCGTAATTTTGATTTTTTTTTTTTTTGATTCACTATTCCACATCTGTCACGTTAAGCGCTGCAACATAGTATTCATGACCTTGATCGGCTACAAGTTTGCAGCCAACCTTGATCGGTCTTGAAGTTTTCAGTGAGGTTGCTGCCCAGAGCTCTGATCCCGATCTCCTTGACCTTCTTCTTCACGTCAATGCAGTCCCGGAGGCCTCTGATGTTCATCCGGCAAGAGAAGTGTTGTCGTCGACGCCTGAAGGTGGAGAAATTGTCGACGCTTTAAGGGTTGTGCGAACGTCCGCCTCTGAACGGGCCTGATATGTGTGTGTATATATATTAGTGTGTGTGTGTGTGTATATATATATATTAGTATAATTCTGCTTCTTAATCCTTCTAGCCTCAAACAAGATAAGTGTTAGCATAGCATAAACCAAGATAGAGGAGTCCAAGACTGTCATAGGTTTTAAGGTGCGCAATGACAATCTTGTTGAACAAACATGCCCTCAATGTACCTCGCTCGCAAGTATTTCTAAGTAGAGCTTTACTACCTCCTAGCTAATTCAATCTTGTATGTGCACATTAGCTGTATTACATACAGATTTACAGTTGTTCGCATCTTGAGGCAATTTGGAGATTGAAATAAAAGTTATTGTCATGTGCAAATATGCTGTTTATGTGGTTGCATGAGATCATCAGCAAATGTTGAATAAGGTAGCCTTCTACTTGGAGGAAATTAAAGCCTTCCTTTTATATTCTGGGAAAAATATTGAACTGTATAATTAGCATTTGGATGCTCTGTAAGAATTAGTTTTTCCCTAACCAGAATAATCTGCTGCTTCGTTCAGCTTTCTCTCTTTGCCACGCGACAGTGACACCAAACGATTTGAAATTTTCTAGAACCGGACCACCAAACCAAACGAGCTCCATTTCATAATCCATCAGTACGTGATCTCATTACACATTTCCTCATCTGTAAATAATAACAGAAGTTGGAGACGTATTGAAGAAAGATTCCCACCCGATTTCCATTTGTTTCTTTTCTGTTTGCATATAAATGTACGATGGCCAGTCGAACTCTTATCACACATTAATTATCTCACTCTCACACTTGATCAGTCCATCCATCTCTTCTTCTACTCTTCTGCATGTTTTTCTAACAAGACCTCAATTCCATTCCATAAACAATCGGTAAACTTTGTCGACGAATTTCAGAGCCAGAAGCCCAGAATTTAGTGTCTATAGCCCTACGCGGTGATCATCTAGATTTCTTCTTGTTCTTCTTCTAGAATTTTCTTGTTGTATCTACCTATTTATATTGTTTGTGCATGCTATACTATATGATATACTAGAATTTTCATTGTTTTTCAGTGATTAATTTTTCACATCCAGTAATTGGTTTTGCCTGGTGGTAGTAGACTTGGTCTTGCAATTTGTAAGAGGTACTTTACTATATGCTTTACCATACTCAACTTGATATCTGTCTCTGTTCGCCTTTCAAGAAAAACTTGATATCTGTTCGGATATATAGAGTTCAATTGCTTAAGCCTCAGTGGTCTGGTGGTGTGAATGTTCTTAGCTAGTACTATTTAGTAGTGTAAATTACTGCCTTCTAGCTTTGTCAAGGACCAGTATGTGCATTAGCTATTTAGCTGTATTATAGATTTACAGTTGCTCGCATCTAGAGGTAATATGGAGTATGGACATTGAAATAAAAGTTTTTTTTGTGTACAATTATATTTATTTATTTGATAAACTTTTCAAACTAATTAAGGAGAATTATGTGCACGGATCCATACGTTCAGCATTCAGTGAGCTATTCTTTCGCATATTACATAAGAATATTATGTCGCGGCGCTTAATGTGACAGATGTAGAATGATGAATCAAAATAAAAAATAAAAAACCAAAATTACGCGCTCTTATCCATTTCATTGTATCATTCTATCTTTTAAGTTCACTAGAAATCTTGAAGAAAAGTTAGAAACCTGCTCCCATATAGTAATTTTCATATCTTCTTCCTTAAATCCAGGTCACAACTACTGGCAAGTGCCTATCTCTAGCTATATCTTCTAGTTCATAGACCACAAGGTTCACTACGTACTCTAGTCGAAAATGGAAATCACACATTATGATCATGATCAATACACTCTTCCACAAGTTGTGATTCCCCCGCCGAAGCCACTTTTAACGGCTGTGAAGTCGTCAATGAGAGAGACTTTCTTTTCTGATGACCCTTTCAGAGGATTCAAGAACCAACCCGGATCCAGAAGAGTGATTTTGGGTTTGAAATACTTTTTTACCATCCTCGAGTGGGCTCCTCGTTACAATTTGAGTTACCTCAAGTCTGATCTCATCGCAGGAATCACCATTGCCAGTCTGGCAGTTCCTCAGGGGATCAGCTATGCCAGCTTATGTAACATGCCGCCAATCATTGGCATATGTAAGTTGTGACATTTTGTGCTATCATTCGTTTTATCTTACGTATATAAGAATGTACGTGATGGCCATGTAGATATGAGTTTTGTTCCTCCACTTGTATACGCAATTCTGGGAACGTCGAGGCATATGGCAATAGGACCGATGGCTGTTTCATTGGTTCTGTTAGCAAATATCGTGTCGCAGGAAGTTAGCCCTGCAGAAAACCCTGAACTCTATCTCCAGATGGCTCTCACCTCCACCTTTTTTGCTGGAATTTTTCAGGCTTGCCTTGGCTTCCTAAGGTATAAACAAAAATGACTGTATGATGTGACACAGAATCTTTTAAACAAGAAAACCCTTTATTGATTTTACTTAAGTTAACTGATGATCTTTTGTATTTGCTTGTATCTAAATTGGTCCATGCAGACTTGGTTTTGTGGTGGACTTCCTTTCTCAAGCAACAATAATTGGTTTCATGGGTGGAGCAGCCATTACTGTAATTCTTCAACAGCTTAAAGGGTTGTTAGGGATAATACATTTCACTCAAAAATCAGATGTCGTCTCTGTCCTCACATCAGTCTTTACTCAATTCCATGAGGTATACATGCTATATATAATTCTTCGTATCTGAAAATTCTACGGTATAGACCCCATTTGATATGCATGTTTCTTTCTTTAGACTCTAATTGGTGTTGACTCAGCTCTTATGTTATATATTGTGTAGTGGAAATGGGAACCTGCACTGATGGGATGTGGTTTCCTCTTCATTCTCATACTTGCTAGAAACTTTGTAAGTAGACGTCATCGATCATTCTCAGCCCTAACTGTTTTGAAGTAATTATATATGTGTGTGTGGTGAACGGTGATTGATTGTGAGTTTGTGACTATGAACAGAGCATGAAAAGACCATCTATGTTTTGGGTTAGTGCACTGGCGCCATTGTTCTGCGTGATCACGGGGAGCCTTGTGGTTTTCTTAACCCATGCTGATAAAAAACACAACATTAAAGCGGTAAATACTTGGCTAATATTTCATTAATAAGAAGATAGACGTATGAATTGCAAGCATGTTTAGTTCCAACATACATATTTGCTTGCTTGTTTTGTAGATCGGGCACCTTCAGAAGGGGCTGAACCCTGTAACTGTTTCTGACTTGAGCACGGTTATCATGTCACGCCATCTTATCGCCTGTATAAAAGCCGGATTGATTACTGGCATTATTGTCCTTGCCGTAAGTTATGAGCTCCTCCCAAATTTCTGATGATAAACATTACATCTATAAGGTTTAATCGTCGTGGAATGGTTGTAATTATACAGGAAGGAATAGCTTGTGGAAGAAGCTTTGCCGCAATCGAGAACTATCACATTGATGGAAGCAAAGAAATGATTGCTTTTGGAATGATGAACATAGCAGGCTCTTGCACTAGTTGTCCTGTGGCGTCAGGTACATACATAATCAGTCTTCAAATCGATCGAGCCCATTTATTTGATAGTTATAAGGGATGATTGAATACGTACAGGAATATTTTCGAGAACTGCTGTGAACTACAATGCCGGAGGCAAGACTCAAGTCTCACCCATAGTCATGGCGATTATGATGTTGTTGACAATATTATTTATGACACCATTGTTCCAGTACACACCACTAGTGGCCCTCTCTTCCATTATAATCGTTGCAATGTACAGCGTCATGGACATCCCAGCTGCCATCCACCTCTGGAAGATAGACAAGATCGACTGTATGATATGCATGGGTGCATGTTTGGGTTATTGTTTTGGCAGTGTTTTGGTTGGACTTTCCATTGCGATTGTAATTTCTTTGCTACGACTCATCCTATTTATAACAAGACCCAGGACTCTCAATTTAGGCAAAATCCCAAACACGTCGGTTTATAGAAGCGTGGATCAATACCCAGCGGCAAACAGTATTCCAGGAATACTAATTCTTCAAATTGATTCACCCATATACTTTGCAAATGCTAACTATTTGAGGGAAAGGTAAACTCTATATACAAGCACTTCTATACATAGAAGAATGTTAATTGAGATATATAGAGTACTGATATGATATCTGCTTCTGATTATGAGCTCAGGATCTCAAGATGGATATATGAAGAGGAAGACAGGATAAAAGCGTCTGGAGAAAGAGGCTTAGAATACCTTATACTAGACATTAGCAGTAAGTATCAAGCTGCAATATTTTCAAATCAATGCAAACATTTCAATAAAAAAAAAATTAAATGCAAACATTGAAATCAAATCACAGCTGTGGGAGGCATTGATACGAGTGGGATCCGCATGCTAGAAGAGGTCAAGAAAAATTTAGACAGAAGGAATATCAAGGTATGAAGTTGTATTCCATTTGTAACAATTTTATGTTGTACATTGATAGATTATGATACAAGCTAATTAGTTTCTTCTGTCTTTGAATCCAATAGCTTTTATTAGCAAACCCGAGAAGCGAAGTTATTAAGAAGCTGGATGTGTCAAAGTTTATTGAGAAAATTGGTCGGGAGTGGATGTTTGTTACAGTGAGCGATGCTGTAGAATCATGTAAGTTCCTATCGCATAGCAGCGATCACAGTTCAGCTGAAGATAAAGTCAAGCCATCAGAGGACAATGTCTAATCCTCAACGACCAATCAAGTCATATGAAATCTTATGTTATCTAACTATTGATCCGCGAGGTGGTACCGTACATGGTAGACAAACAAAGGTCTGATCGTATATGGAGTGCTAGTTTTGAAGTATAGAGTTTGGTATTTGAAGTACACAATCCTGAGGCTGAAAAACGTAGATGATGTTTTGGTACAACACATGGATGTTGTCTTAGTATCAGTCTACTAGAAGTAGACAGTCTACAGTTGATATCTTACATTTGGATGCTTTGCAAACTTTAAGTTCCCTAACGTCTGCTGCTTTCGTTCAGCTGTCTATGTCATTTTGATTGAGAAACTTGGTAGTAAGACTTTTTCAAGTCTTTGGTAATATGGCGCACATCCAGTGCTCAACTAGTATGCATTTTCCAGCAACTTTTTCCCTCCATCCATCACCAATTCTTGTTCATCCATTTCAGAGAGTAACATCTACCCATAACCCTGTACTCTCCACCAGAATGTCTAGGCATTGAAGCATAAGCTTTTAAGTTTTACAGGAACAGTGGATTTACTTGTTAGGGTATCCTTGATCGTGAAAACAAACGATGTAGTTTTCCCTATATGCCAAGTTCAATTAGATGTTCCCTAGTTCTGCCCATATAGATCTTCACGCCTTCACTAGTTTCAGTCATGGCAAAAGTGAAGAAAACAGGCACACATTGTTGTTAAATTATGTAACGACATAATTTTCTTTCGCTCATTCTTACGAGCACCTAAAGCTAATTGTACTGATACATTGTTTGAACACATGCTTCACTTCTATTAGATTTAACCTATTTAGCCATTGGACAGCCAAACTTGAACTCAAACAATATAAGTATTAACACAAAACACACGCCATTTAAAGCCGATCTAAAATTAAAATTTAATAAAGTTCAAGTATTTAGAATAAGAGCACAAAATTTAAGTCAAAACGACATTCTTGTTCGCAAAGCTAGAACATGAAGCAACAAGTAACTGGTATTCAAGTTCACAAAACATAATAACTCTAGACACTGCAAATTTCTAAGCTCCGACAATCTCAACAGGTGCCTCAGGGACTGCTTCTTCAGCAGGCCTGTCAACCTTGGTGCCAACATCTTCATCACCATGCACCTACAGTTTCCAGTTACAGTATTCATCAGGTATTGTTAAATACAACTGGGCGAAACTAATTACGGTGGAAACATGCAAATAAAAGGGAACATAACCTCATAATGTTTTTGACAATGAAAGAACATACATATGCTGATACTAAGACGAAGCATAAAAGGTACATACCTCCATAAGCTTTCCAAGATCAAACTTGGGGGCCTTCAAGATCTTGACCTTCCTGATGAAGACATTTTGTAGAGGATAGATACTTGTAGTTTGCTTCTCAATTTCCTTACCAATGCTCTCAGCAATGAACTTGCGCACCAAATCCTTGAGATCACAAGATGAGGCCTGGGAGACCATGATTTCAGTCATCTTGCGACGGATCTGAAAAAATAAACACAAATTATTGTCAATAGCCACATAAACAAAATCTATTAATATTTCAGAATTCATCTTTCACAACATTCACAGTTAGAAGTAGAAGAGAAACCAACCTGTCTAATCTGGCTGGATTGAGCATAGCAAGTCCTCTTGACTTGGTTAGGACGTCTCTTGGTGAATCCAATGCAGAACATCCTCAGTGTGTAGTTGTCTGTGGTTTTCACATCCACATGAGCTTCGATCAAGGTTTGCCATTTGCGGACCAATGATCTCAACTTATCGGTGGTGAAGTTCATTCCCTGTAACCCAACAGAACATACCAAAAATGAGCAGCGAATTATAATTAAGCATGACAAACACAAACATTACACAAGCAGGAAGAAAACTGTAATAGTATCATACCCAGAAGTTTGTGAGAACAGTCCTTCCTTGGACATCTTCAGCTCTCAACCGCATCTTCCTGTAGGCATGCTCCTCATCACCCTGAAGGTCAGCAAGAGATGTCTCAAAGACTCTGTGCTTTAGTCCTTCTGAAGCAATCTGTCAAAAAATCCAAAATCCAATCAGTTGAGAAAACTACAAACCATGCCAAACAAACATATGTGCACTCTAACAATGGTTGCAATTCACACCAAGCTCAAAAGCAATGTCTTCATACATAAATACGCAGCTTTGACAATGTAAAGCTCAAAACCGTTTTATAAATTTCATTTTTACAACTAATATCCGAAAAACAATGGCACTTGCAAAAACTATCAACAGTGCTAATAACGGCAGAACAGATCCAATCCACATAATCGACGGAATACAAAACATGCAACCGAAACAGTTCCAAATGCAGAAATGTAATACTAAACTAAATAACGCACCTTTCTCGGCCAAAGGATTCAATTAACAATCGCAAACGAAACACATAAATCATCAAAAAGATACATAGAGAGAGGGATTGAAATACCTTGGTACCCTGAGTACGGGTGACGAGAGTCTTCCCAACCTGCTTGATGTTAAAGATGGAGGGAGCCTTGATGTCATACCAGTCCTTCTTGGTAAAAGGATCAGCTCTGCAATCCACATCAACAAAACAAACACTCAGAAAACCGAAAATCGAAATCAAAACCAAGAAAAAAGTGAGAGCTCAGATCTGGTGACTTACGCTTTCTTCTTTCCTCCCTTCTTGCCCTTGGAGATTCTCTTGTTCTTCCTGTTACACACAGAGAGCAGAGCAGAGCAGGATGTTAGATAAAGCTACGCACAGCGATAAGAGAGAGGGAGAGATTGAGTACCCGACGGCCATGGTGGAGGAGAGTGTGGAGAGACTCGCAGAGACCAAAGTAAGCGAGAGGCGGAAGCGGCTCCTCTGAGAACTCTCTCTTTGCGATGGGCAACAAAAACCCTAATTCTTTCGTATAAGTAGTGAGGAAGGGTGCCTTTTCCTGCCCTTACTGGACCAGGCTTTAGGTTTCAGTTTTCTTTCCTGGTAGCCCAAGACAGGCCCAAGTATCCCTCATGTTTTGGTGGCTAGAGATTATGGTGTATATAATATAGTTGTACGTTTTTTACAAGATGTCACGCACTTCCTTGTCTATTAAGCATGTGTGGAATGTATGATTTAAGGTTGTGTTATAGCAAGAGGCTTGGCTTCGCATTGAGCAGGGTTCGAGAAACAAGCAAGCAATCAACTCTTATTCATTAGGACTTGAACGCTCATTAGTTTAATTTACGGGCACACTCCCCCTTCTTCCGATTTTACTTGTCGGCGCTAATGGTAATCGCTAGGGCATGCATGAATTGCCTTGATCTTGAACATAAATAGGCTAGGTGAGGTTCAATACATGGGCAAATCCAATTTCACTAGTTGCCTCGTTGGATCTTAGATGGTTATGTACTTGGTGTTAGGTTGTTTAATGGTTTCGGTCCCGTTTGGTATAGCTTCGTTTTAAAAAAAAAAAATCAGTTTTTAGTCGAACTTTTAGATCTTATAGTGTTTGGTAAATAAAAAAAAAACAGTTTTTTTTTTTTTAAATTACAGGTTACTAGCAGCAGCTTTTAAAAGCAACTTGAATGTTACTTTTATTTAGAAGCAAAGCAAACTGAATGTTACTTTTAGAAGCAACTGTCATAAAAACACTAGAAATTAATATATCTTGATTTTACAGCAGTTTTAAAACTAATATTTACCAAACACAAAATCATTTTAATTCACAAATGATTATTTTCGCAATATAACATAATGAGAATTTTTTTTAATGTCACAACAATACCAAACTAGTCTGGATGTCTATCCTCTTGATTTATTGATCTCTCTTAAAGAAATTGATCTCATTTAGAATGAATCCGAGAGGTCAATAGTAACAGTGGTCATCACTCAATATATACACTTGTGACTTGTGGCAAATAATACATAGTGAGCTGCACCGTACCACCAAGTATAAAACTATGGAAAAAACTACCTATGATCGAGCAGTACTCGATCTCTCCAAATCATTAGGTTAAGGACTAATTCACACAATATTCTATCCGAACAACGAAAACAAGAAACAAGTAAGTAAATAGTAGTGGTCATATATAATTAAAGATTTGAACAAGTATTTGTTTTGAGTTTCGTGTAGTAATGCTCAACAAGAAAGCTAGTAATCGAACTTCATGCTTTGTCAATCATGGTGGTGGCGAATTGGTTACGGTCCACAGTTGGCCAAATGTTTATTATGGAAATGAAATGCTGCGCATTCTTTTGCCGATCTCTGCAATGGCCTATATGGAATGCAATTCTTCGTATCATCTGTTTCTCTCAACCTCACACACATCTCTGGTTGACCACAAAAGTAGTTACTCGAAGAGTTAAAGCTCTCCAACTTATGCAAAGAACAAACACTTGCCGGAATCTGCCCCGAAAATCCGTTATTTGCCACATTCAGTAGCTCCAAGCTCTTCATCCCACCCATTGACTCCGGCAATGAACCATCCAACTTATTATTGCTTACATCAAACACTGTCAATTTGTCCAAGCACCCAATATTCCACGGCAAACACCCTTCTAGTCCACTATTCGTTAGTATGACTTCGTTTAACGTATCCTTCATTTTGGCCAAGCTTGAAGGAAACCCACCTTTGAAGTTGTTGTTTGCTAACACGATCGCGGAGACTGTGGAGTTGCCGATGTTTTGAGGCAATGAACACTTGAACTTGTTGTTGTTGAGGAACAGGGCGTCGAGCTTTAAGTCGAAAAGGGCAGGCGGAATTCGACCTTCAAAGTTGTTGTATCTAATGTCCAAGTACTTGAGGGAAGGGAGATAGAGAACAGATGAAGGAAATGAACCTGAGAATTGGTTGTTACTAATGTCTAGCTCATAAAGAAGGTAAAGACCACGAAAGCTAGAAGGAATGGTGCCACAGAAGTTGTTTGAGTTTATGTGCAGGAGAGCTATGTCGACTAACAGGCCGAGTTCTTCAGGCAATGAACCGGCTATGTTGGCGTGGTTTAGGTCTACGCCGGCAACGGTAGTGATGTCAGGGTCATCAAGGGCCTGTGCACAGTAGACTCCTTTGTAGCTGCAGACATCGGGGCCGCACCAGTTGGCGGTGAAGTTATTCGGGTCGGAGGTGATGGCATATTTCCATGCTTGGAGAGCTTGGTAAGCCTTGTGAAGTCTAGCATTAACTGGAAAAGTTTGAGGGGAATAAGAAACTTGGTGCGAGGGTTTGGAGATGAAGGTGATCATAGAGACAATGATCAAAAGGAATAGAGTGAGATTTGGGGTTTTCATCATTTGAAGGAATGTAGTAGAGCTAAACATACAATATGCTAGCTTCTATATATGATGTTTAATTAAGATTGGAGTTTATATAACTTTGCTACCTAAAATCTCTTTAATTAGATTTAATTGACTTTTTGATTGATGAACTAGTAGGTAACAAGAATGTTCTTCATGCAAAGATGGACTGGCATGCATGATTATTGCATGGAAAGGAGAGAGGTGCTTCAATTCCTTGTAGACATCTAAAGAGGGTTGGAACGAAATTTGGCAGCTGATCCTACCAAACACACGGTTTTTTACCAGTTTCCATCGTCAATCTTTAAACTAATATATGTAGATAGATACATCGTTGTTGAAAGAGATTAAGATACATATTCTTATGCAAATTTTCAAGTCATTTAATTGTTTAACCAAAAACTAGGTCTTGATGCAGAACAATTCTAAGTAGATTGCTACTTATATATTGATCGAGTGTCACCATTGCATATCTTTGTTCTTACTTGTTATTTGGGAAGTCAAATATTGAAATCACACACCCTCACACGGCAGAGCAGGTAGATAGCTTTTAATTTGTTGCATAATCAATTCAAGCATGCTTGAATTTTAGTTCATCAATTCTTTTGGCATTTGATTTACTTGTGATTTTAGGTTTGATTAAGTTTAAAGCGACTATATATTGCAAACTAGTGGATATATATATATATATATACACACACACACTTCTTGTTTTTGATCAGGAGATCATGTAAAAAGTCAAATGGATTTCATTGATTATGAGAGTTGGCTTGTACAGAAAATGGAGAATTTCTTGAGCCATACAATGACGAGTATATATATATTGAGCACATAATAGGATAAAACAACCATGCAAATAATGGATGAAGTCCAAACTAATAAGCTACATCTTTATTGATCCGGATGAGTCGTAGACCACCTTTTTTCTTTCAGGGATAAGAGTCAAGCTCTGATCAATAAATAACGACGTTAGTTGCGTTAAGTTAGGGAATGGATACTCCGTACTACAGATAGCTACAAATATTCAAGTTTTAATTAAGCTGCATGTTACTTTCTAAAGGTTGGTTCACGTATATCCTATATTGATTAACAACTTCATATGCTCCATAAAAAGCAGAGTTTTTTTGGTGAGAAAGAAATTCATTAAAAAGGGCAAAGCCCAAAACATTACAGATGCCAGCAAAACTGCAAAGCCCAAAGAGAATGAAGAAGAAAAAGTGAAGCCTTCATCTCAAATTCTATGAAAAGAGAATACAGAAGGACATTAGTAACAAAAAATGGAGGAAACCAGAGATGACTTCCAACTAAACTGCCACCGACGGTGGACATGGCAAACCGTCGTTCCGGAGTACATTCGAGAGAAATGATGGTGGCCGGTTGACCCATCAGTTAAGACCCATCATCCTTTTTCCAAGCAAAGCTGCAGCATTTGCAACTTGGTTTGCCTCACGGGAAATCCAGTCCCAGGTAATGGAATTGAAAAATTTCTTCTTCCATTTGATATCATCAATAATCTGAGTAATCTTCCAATTCTTGCATGTGCTAGAAGAGTTAAGTTCTGACTGAACAATTACATCTTTCAGTCCCAAATCCAAAGCTACATTAACTCCCAGCAGTATTGTCGTGGCTTCAGCAGCCTCTACAGATGGCAGAGAGGCTTGCCCATGAGCCCTTCCGATACAATCTCCTTCATGGTTGCGGAGAACTACTCCCAGACCCCCATTATTCTCATCGCACCAGGCCGCATCACAATTAATAGCAGTCACTCTCTCAGGAGGGTGAGTCCATTTCAAAACTTCATCGCTCTTTGTTTTCAAATTTTCCTTAGAGCAAGTGTTGATGAATTCAAAGGCTGACATGATTCCCTTTTGAAGCACACAAATAAGAGAATGTGATTCGTATTGATAAACGAAGCAGCATCTAGCTTTCCAGATTGACCAGCAAATAAAGCTAATCAAGGTACCGCACCAAACCCTGTCACTCTTAGTGTTGTGTTTCAATATAGAATCTTGCAGCCATTTGTCCAAAGTAGTAACCTTTCTCTTATCTATTCTCAGGCACAGAGGAGACCCATACCAAATTGGGTCAACCCAATGGCATAATAACAGGATGTGCTCGATTGACTCATCAAAAGCACCACATAGAGGACAAACTGGGGATTGAGACAGTTTCCTGCGAAAAAGATTGGGAAAAGAGGTGACTGCACCATTCAAACACTTTCAGTGAAAACACTTGATTTTTGGTAAGGTTTTCAAACCCCAAAGCATTTTCCAACATTTTGCACTGATGATATGAGAAGTGTTGCTTGTGGAAGAACTTGATCTTGTAGTGGTAACTATGAACCCAATGATAACCACTTGAAACAGTATACTTGCCATTCTTAGATAAGGGCCATATCAATCTGTCAAGCCCTATGATAGGAGCATAAAATGCGACATTCTTAATGTGTTATTACCTTCATTTGTATTTTGATTATCTCTTATTGTCGTAGAATAGAGTCATAATGTAGAGTCGGAAGCTTTTGGTAGAGTTGTGTGTAAAACGTGTTAAACATAAAGGAACGATATAGAAATTTGTCAAAAGCCGATTTGTGGAGCCTTAGAGATGTTGTTATAATTCTGTAAAGCTTTTACATTGTCACAAATTGAGTTAACTCTCTGATACTTAGGTGACATGTAGACGAGTTCATGGGAGAAAGAATCAGGAGAATTGGAGTTATGTCGGAATTACTGCCGGAAGGTCAGACTGCCAGAACAGAGTAACCTACTGCCTGCCGAGAGAAGTGTTCCTGATGGACCTTGGGAAGCAAAACAACTGATCCATGAAGCCTAGTCCATGAAAGGAGAGGTCAAAACCAAGTCCAATATGGAGAAGAAGATCTAAATTCGGCAGAATTTCAAGGAATGTCCAAGTCTTGAAATTCCTAATTAATTTCGGGAAAATTCTTGTGCACGTCTCACAACTTCAACAGGCTTTCTAGGACAGCTCACAATGAATCAGAAAACGTGCTAGATATGGATAGAGAGCTACAGGAGTCTAGTTTCCAAATCAATTGAAATCACCTCAATATCTATTTTCTAGAGGGAGTTATGACGAAATCATCAGACAGAGGTCATTGGGCCGAATTGAGAAAAACTAGGGAAACCTAAACCAACTCGGTTTTCACTTGTGTGGCCGGCCTCTCTAGGGTCTTTCTTCTATATAAAGCATGACTTCAAGGGCAGAAGGGGATCATCACTACTCTTGCAATTACATAGCCGAAACTCTACCAAACCCTATACAGAAAATTACTTAGCCGATCCATCCACCACAAACCACAAGAATCACTCCATCCTTCCACCGATTTTCCCCACACTTGCCGAATCTTCAAAGGTTGTAAAAGTGTGATTTTCTCATGGCTTCTTGTATTATTTTCTGTTTAGTTTCGAACTCTATTGTAATATACTTCTCGATTTTGGTTTTATTTATCAAACATGGTTTTCGGATTTCTTTGTGATCTTTGATTGTTCTATGTTTTGATTTGTAACTTCTTGAATATATGATGATTTCATGATTTAGGTTTTGGGGCAGTAGCATTTTCTTATGTGTTTTTTATTTCTAATTGATTAATTGTCATGAATTCATGCATCTAAATCAATCCTTGAGGCTGCCTCGGCCATGGTTGTCCTTAAGGTGCGGTTTCATCTACCATAATAATTTTGGATCGATTCATACGCAAAGTTGTCTTGGTCTTTGTTATTAACTTAGGGTGGATTTAATTCTGATAATTTGCATGCTAATAGAATGAGTGACGCAATGTCTTAGATCATGTTTCCGATTTATTCATGTGTTAAAGTGTTTTCTTGTTTAATCTCTACGCAACATGTTTTTAAATGAGTTAGCATTCATGTTTAGGATCAAGCGCAAAGATGGTTCTAAATACCTGAGGAGTCTTAACAATTAGATAACCGCAAAGGCTCTAATTAGAATCGAAATTGGTTAGAGTTGAGGACAATTTGAACGTTGTTGCCGGCCTTGCATGAAGTTGTTATGTGTTCTAGATGGTTTTTCGTGTTACGTGTTGCATGAGTATGATGATTACTTGTATATAATAATCTTAGGTTTAATTTTCAGTAGGTTATTTGTTAGAATTAATCAATCTTAAACCCCAAATATTATGATGTAAACATGTGAATACTTGTTTATAAGTTGTTTGGTTTCTCTTCTTTCGATCGCCCTTTGGTTTCTCCGGCTAGAACGATCCCTACTTGTCCATATTACTACGATTGCAGGGTAATTAAATTGAAATTGTTTGACCTCGGTTACGCGACACGTCACCCTATGCCAGGACCAATTGGAATAGAAAGAATTATGCTGGCATCAATTGGGTTGAGTAGGTGTAGAATTGTATCCAAATTCCAAGACCTGTTTTCTCTGTCGATTAAATCACTGACCAGTGTTAGGGCATCATCTGGAATCGGAGCAATAGTTTGTAAACAACCTATATTGGGAGGTGGTAACCACTGATCCTTCTAGAAATTTATAGATGAACCGTTGATAGCATGCCAACACCCTATTTTTGTGACAAAATCTCTGGCTTCTAGGAGGCTAGACCATCCCCAAGAAGCCCGATACCCCTTCTTAGCTTCTGAAAAACCAACCTTAGGAAAATACCTCACCTTGAGAACTCTTGCCCACGTTGACTATGGATTTTCAATAAGTCTCCAAGCCTACTTGGCTAGGAGAGCAAGATTAAAGTGATGAAGGTCTCGGAAACCCAGCCCTCCTTCCTCCTTAGATTTGCAAAGATGTGACCAACTGCGCCAATGAGTTTTATTTTTCCCATCTACAGAGCCCCACCAAAAATTGCTCAAAGCAGAATTGATATTGTCACAGACATTTTTAGGGAACCTGAAACATGTCATCGAAAAGGCAGGAACTGCTAAAGCCACTGCCTTAATAAGCACAGTCTTCCCTGCTTGTGAAAGGGACTTCTCTTTCCACCCACTGATTTTCCCTGAAATTCTGTCCTTTATATAGCTCAGAGCTTGAGACTTAGATCGTCCCCGAAAGGTTGGGAGACCTAGGTACTTTCTAGGATTCTCTGCGACCACTATATTTAGAAGGGAGCACATCAATAGTTGCATATGTAGTGAGGTATTAGGAGAAAAGTAGATACTTGACTTCCCATAATTAATCATAAAAAACGGAGTTGACGATCCTAAAACCTAGAGTTTTGGTGAAAGGCTGCGGTAAATTCAGGCTGTTACGGTTCTTCTACAACACCTCATCTCGCTGAGGCGATTGGTAGAGGTTGTCATGTCCCAATTTTAGAAGGATAATTTTTTAAAATTTTGGCATGATATAACTTAAAATATTATAATCCCAAAACCTGTTTCAAACAAACTTCAAGGAAAACTAAAACTCAATGCGGAAATGTAAATGTCACACAACTCAACACTGAGTTAAATATTATATTTCCTTGTTTACATAAACTTGAAAGTCAAGAAAATGGAAACTCTTACATGAGTTTGATACTGTCTACCCCAAATATAAAAATATATATAGTGAACAACAAAACCTTGCCATTAAGCCTTCGCCTCAACCTTGCTGATCTTTATCTGCAGGTCTAACCCCTACACCAAGAATTAGTGCACCGGGTTATAAACAACAAACCCAGTAAGCTAAAAAGCCCGTATAAGTAAACTCTCAAAATTAACACAACACTTTTAAACATCCAAATATATTCCAAGAGCAAAAATTTAGATCTATAATTAAATCCACAATTCCAACACTTTTACAAATAACATGTACTCATTAGTCCCATATATTAATAAATACCTCTCATGACCTACAACAACAATTTGTGTACCCATGGGCCTCATATACCATAAAGTATCTCCCATGACCTACACCGACAAACGGACTAGAGCTCTATTCCTAACCGTAACTAATCACCCGTCCAAAGGCTTGGAACCCAGTTTGACTATCCAATAACAATTCAAAAAAATAATAATAGCATCATAACCGTAACCAATCACCCGATTAAAGGCTTGGAACCCAGTTTGACTATTTATCCAACAATCACAATATCACAACATCATTATCAACAACACAAGATCACATCATAAATTATATCATTCCACATAGATATATTATATGAACAAATATAGATATTCCTCAAAATAATCTATCAAATTATGATCACATGAACCTCAAAAATAACATATAAGGAAAACTCGTCTTATCTTACCTATGAGCCGTTGGTGATCAAACTCATATATTTTAAAACAAATAATAGCATAGTATTAATTTTATTAACAACTGATCATAATAAAATTTGGTCATAAAATGAACCTTGGTGAGATTTACTCACCTAAATATCCCGTTGCTTTTTCGGCACAACACAAGAGCCAAGCTAAACCACAACCTCACAAATCACCTAAAATTACACAATTAAAAACCTTAGAAATTTCTCAACAAGGAACAAAGTACCCTTAGCCTAAAGGTTACCCAAAGAAGGGCAATCCTTTCTCCGAGACCTCCCAAGGTCATCGGACACTCAACAACAAACCATACTACCTCCAAGATCAAACTTTCAAAGTTTAAGACCTAATAAACACCAAGAACAATATAGCACCTAAGATGTTAAAACTAAAACAACACTTAGCCTTCACACACAACAACACACTAGTAACTTCAAGGACTAGCTAACACGGCAACCAAAGCCCCCACACTGCCCTGACGCGCTCCCACGTGCCGTCACAAGCGGCGGCGAGTGAGCCCCACGCGCTTCCACCAACTTCAAAATTTGGGGAAACTCACAACATGAAACTTGTAGATTGAAACATGGTGAACAACTTTGATACCTGAGGTTTTAACCGTTTTGGTCGGAATCAGCCAGAAAAAGACCTGAAACACCAACCTAAAATGAACTTCCAAAACTGCAAATCGGGGTTCAAAAACTCAAAAACTTGATTCAATCTATGCCTAGCCATAACCAGAAGGAGGAGATGACCAAAACTCACCTAAGGTTGCCCCTCGTCGCCGCCGTAAATGGTGGTTCTGATCGGTGACACAACAGCTCCCTTTCCCGGCTAACAGCTCCGTTTTTGGCGTGCAACACCGTGCAACACCTGCCCAAACTTGGAGGGGACGTCTATGTGAGTCGAACAGGACTGGCGGTGGTCCAATCGGTGGCCGGACAACGGAGATAGCTCCGGTCAAAGTTGGGTGCACGGGGTGAGCTCGGGAGAGGAAGAGAGAGAAGAGAGAGAGAGCTGAATTTAGGTTTCCCAAAAATAACTCTCACACATTTTTCTACTTATACACTTTCCAAAATCGGAAACTAACTTCCTCTAACCATAACTTTCTCATACGACATCCGTTTTACGCGTGTCGCGTGTCTACGAACTCGTATTACCAAACTCTATAACTTTCATGAAGGAAGTTTTTGAAAATAACTTACGAAAAATAAAGTCAACTTTTGGTCTCTTAAAAGTCAAAGCACTTTAAAAAACTCCTGAAACTTCAACTTCGCACAACCAAATAAGAATTTCCATAAATAATCCTTCATTAATTATGTGAATAATACAAGGAAAATGATATGAAAATCTGGGGTATTACAGAGGTGGTATGCTCTTGATGTAGGGCGTGTTTGGATTAGGTTGATGAATTTTTTTGAAGGCTTGGCGGCTGACGTGGAAGGTTCCTCGTATCGTCAACGACGTCTATATCCTGAAAAGGGTGGAGGAAATGCGTAGTTGGTGGGTGTTTATGTATCTAGTCGGATCTCTATTAGAATAGGCAGGTTTTGAGGTTGATGTGCGGCAGCGGTGTCGTGGTGGTGGTCTTGGAAGATGCTTTACTCTAATGGTCGTACATGAGTGGAGGTTTTTTTTTGCTTTATAGTGTAGTTGTCCACCTTTTTAGACGCAGTTTTTTTTTTATTTCTCTTTCACTCTGTAGTTGTAGTTAAATAAAGAGCTTTGTTCTTTATCTTGTATCAAAGCTTGTTCCTGCCTGACCTAGTAATAATTTGTTCTAATGTTCGTCATTTGCATCAGTTTCACGATTTACAACATACATCTCTACTCTAATATGTGCTCTGCAATCTAGATTTATTTCTAGCATTTCTATAGTCACACAATGTCAAAAATCGTGAAATCAAAGTGGTTCGGTTTGGTTCTGTAGTCTGTTCCAATCAAAACATGGGCTAACCATATAACTCTTTAGAAAGACCTAATTCGATTATAATCCAATTTGACCCAATTTGGACAAATGGCCCGAGCCGCTCGACCCATTTCACCCTGATTAGTGATTTAACCATGGCTCAGAATCACGCTTCGTTTCGCAGAGAAAAGAGGGGCTTTTGTAGAAGCTTTACTTACTTGAAGACTTGAAGCTCCTCTCTCTCATAAACCCTACTGAAAACGAGAGTGTGTAAAAAAGCAAGCATTAACAATGGCAGAAGCAGAGGGAGGATCAGATAAGAAGGCGAGTGGAGTCCAGTCTCTGAAAGACAAAGGAAATGAGCAATTCAAAGCTGGGAATTACCTCAAAGCCGCCGCTCTCTACACTCAGGCCATCAAGCAAGACCCACAAAACCCCACGCTCTATAGGTACCTTGCCCACTTCAAAGTTCTCTGCTTTTTCAGTTTCGAGTTTGATTTATTAATCAAAATGCCATCTTGATTGGTTTTGCACGCAGTTCACTTGATTTGTTCACATGGGTTATGTTTTTTACGAACATTTTGGTGATCTATGTCTCGTGTTGTGGAGTTCAATGGTTTAAAGTTGTCTGCTTTGCTTATGTAGAAACTCATTTGATTTTGTTTCTGTATTGTTTGATGTTGTTTATAAGCGGCATTTTCGTTCTTAATTTGCACCATTGTTTATCATAATGTGTTGTGCCGGATTAGTTTTACTTTTCAGCTGCTGCTTCGGGCATTTTGTAACTATAGGACTTGGAGGGGTTGAGAGTTGATGTAGAAATCAGTTGTTGGTTAGTGTTAGTTGTGCTTTTGAGAAATTGAGATGCAAAAGGGTTTCACCTTCCCCTTACCGGAAGAAAATTAGGCACTTAGATGAACCAGATACAGGTTTAAGGGATCTTCTGTGGGGATTGAGTTTTCGACTCATGTAGTATGATGGAAGTGCATCACAAACTGGAGTTAGGTGCCTCAGTTGGCATATACTTAGGGCGCAACCCAGACTATTCAATCCCGATTATCTGATATAAGAATTTGTACTGTTTCTTTATAGAAGGTTAGTTTTTGGCATCAGTTCTGCCTACCGGATGGAAGTATTCTGAGCAAAGTTTATGCAAGAAAAAATTAGCCATTGGGAATTTATGGATATGCAAGGAGAAAAAGACTTTGTTTGCGTAAAAATATCTACCTTGTTACCACAATCAAACTGTCAAATTTTGATTATGGCCTTTTTTTTTTTTTTTTTCATGCAATGTTTGGATACATCTGCTCCCTTTGCTCCCTATTTTCAACTGCTATAGGACGTTTCAGGTTCTGTTACGTACAGTTTCTGCTTCAACAACTGCTAGCACATTTTTTTTCCTTCACATTTTAGCATTAGTTAAGAAAATGGGATGTTTGGAAAATTGTAGAGAGGTTTATGGTAGCCCAAGACTAGTTTCTGGGTAGGTGGGCACTCTCTCTCTCTCTGTTGTTGTTGTTGATTTTGTTGCAGAATGATAATTATTCGACTTTCTTTATATATTCTCATTTGGTGTTATATGCTGGGATTGTTTTCTTGTAGACTGAACTTTAAGGAAGTTCATGCAGAACATAAAATAGTCTTCATATGAAGTAGGATTCTTGGACTAAACAAATCAGTACAGTCAAAAGAATAAGCTATATAGGCTGATTTTCTACATGTAACAAAGCATGCATGCCGTGTGATGGATTTTCTCTCTGTTTAACTTTTCCAATTTCCAGCAACCGTGCTGCTGCGTTTCTGCAGTTGGTCAAGCTTAGCAAAGCCCTTGCTGATGCTGAAACAACAATTACATTGAACCCCAAGTGGGAAAAGGTAATTTTCTCTTTCTTCAAACATACTTGGTGGTCAGCAAACATTACTGATTAGTGATGCTGTCATTTTCTTTAATTGTTATCTCCCCCTCAAGAAGTGAAGAGGTTTCTAAATGTACCATTTTGATTCACCTCCAGGGATATTTCAGGAAAGGATGCATATTAGAGGCCATGGAGCAATATGATGATGTATGTCCTGAAGCTTTTTCACTCTTTCCATTGTTTCTACTGGCATTGTGGGCAAGACCACATGATTTTTTGTCCACTGCTGATATTCCTAGTGTTCATCACCTTTTGTGTAGGCTCTGACTGCTTTCCAGACAGCTTTGCAATATAACCCAAAAAGTGTAGAAGTATCACGAAAGATGAAGAAAATTTCTCAGTTGGCGAGAGATAAAAAGCGTGCTGAAGAGGTGGAGAAAATGAGATCTAATGTTGATTTGGCAAAACATTTGGATGAACTGAAATCCGAAATGGTGAGTCTATTTGTCAAGCTAGGAGTCATGATTTTCTATATCACTTTTCTTCCATAATGTTGTGCATTGTCATATAGTGATATCCTTTCAATGTAAATATGGAATTCCTCAGTCATTTACACAGGTCAATCTCTGTTTCTGTTTGCTTTTTTATTCTTTGCCTAAATGTAGGACTTTCTGTCTTTCATAATCATACTTGTAAACTTTCTTAGCTCCCTAAACTGTGTACTGCAAGTAAGAATTAATTCGTATTCTTAGCATCTTTTATAGAGACGGTAAATGGATCACCGTGGTTGGTTTGTTTCAATCACTGCTAACAAGGACTGCCACTCTTTCTCTTTGCAGTCTGGAAAGTGTGGGTCTGAAGAACGTGACGATGCATTCTCTTTTCTGGTTGAGACAATGGAGGCTGCTGTAAAATCATGGCACGAAACTTCAAAAGTGGAGGCTAGAGTGTACTTTCTCCTTGATAAAGAAAAAACAGACACTGAAAAGTATGCTCCAGCTGTGAATATTGATAAGGTATTGACTGTTAGGTTGTGATTGTATATATCTTACGAGCCTTTCTTTTTGTGTTATGATAAGTGTGTTCTTCCAACTTACGTTTTTTGTCTCATATGTTAAGTCAATGTTATTCAAGCCCTGAGCCATCGTTCTCTGATTGTTAACCATACTAACATGTGAAAACTTCTAAACTAACAAATACTTGCCTGTTGTTTCAGGCCTTTGAATCACCCGATACACACAGAAATTGTTTTCCTTTTCTTAGGCAGTATGCTGAGGATTCTTTCTCTAGAGCAGCTTGCTTGGTGACACCCAAGAGCATCATGTCTTACCCACAGGTATATCTACCTTCACTTGTGTTTTACAATGGCATAAATTCAATCATCTGAGGGAAACAGATTCAGTGTGACATGATAAAACTTTGCTTTCCTAACTCTGTTTCATTTGTAATTTACTGATTTGGATGGTTGCAATGGCCAATAATAATGTAGCTCACAGATGCTTTTGAGGTTTGCCAACAAGTTCTGTCATAGATTTTTATCATTATCTTTAAGTCACTCATTGTTAAGGAGTTTATGGAGATTTAAGTTTGGTAGCATGTGCCCAAGTCCTTTGTCTTTGTGGGAAGTGCTATTGTGTGTGTTCCATGTAGCCTCTGTGGAAAGTTTACCTCTATGAGGGTTCAATACTCCAACTTGTGTCCTTGTCTGCTTCAAAATCCCTTGCATGATGTTTGCATATTAAAGTTTTTCTCACAAGAACATTGCATATTGGAGCCTTCTAAAAAAATCGTTGTCCTATATTTCTTTCCTGATATAAACGCAGTACTGGTTTCAGACTACATATGGGCCAATCAGTTTTCTAGCATGGACAGAACTACCAAGTTCATTCATTTAGTGCAGTTTGTGAATGGCTATCATAGATTCACTAGCTCTAGCTGGTCATACAAATTTTTAAATCCAACTAATATCGTGGGGCCAAATCTATGATCTGAATAGAGTGGATTATGACATTTATAAATGGAATTTGTAATTAAGAAAGAGGTTTCAGTGATCATTTGCTTTTTGCAGGTTTGGAAAGGTCAAGGATCAAGGAAGTGGAAACATGGGCAACAGGATGGTTTGTTTGTTCAGTTCGAGGCACCTTTCTTGCGAAAGTTGTGGTTTATCCCTAGTTCCACTGAACTGGGTCAGACATTATGCAGGTATATATATATATATATATATATCTCTCTCTCTCACGCACACACACATGCATGCAATATTTCCATGAGGTAGTGCACTGTATTTTAAAATTTTATCAACTTACATACCAACAATATATTTTAAAGTCTGGGTATCAGTGCCATCTACTTGTAATGTGTATCAGTACATAGGTTATATTTGATAGTTGTGATTCTTCCCACATTGAAAGTTTAACTATCATGTTGTGTTTTCTCTTAAAAGTGTGAACAAGCATGCCCTTGTTTTGTTTAAGAGAATGAAGGAATGGAAAGTTTTCAAAACACATTTAAGGTGAAAATACCACACTTTTACAGCTATGGAGAAGGTTAACATTATAGCAGTGGATTTTCTTAGAATATCCTTCAAGTGCAAGGGGTAGGAAACCGTAGGGGGTTCTTCATTTACATCTAAGCATGCTTATGGTTCTTAACATAAGTTTTAATGATATAGAATTTCTTTTGGAGGTAGGTAATTCTAAATATTTGTGCCTCTTTCAGGGATCCGGAAGATTTAGACATCAGTGCCCATGAATTGATTCCGCGCCTATTCAAAGAGAAGTCCTCCAAGTCATAGGCAGCTTCATTTGCATGTTGTTGGACAGAAATCTGAGGCCCACTTTAGCAGTATTCTAAAGAGCAGACAGCACTGGTGCCAGCTTTTGCCTTACTGAGAATCTCAGATGTAAGGTCTTCTTTGGCCTGGTGATTTGAAGGAAGGTGCTTTACGTATTCATTCAATGCATCTACCAGAGGTTTTGTTTCCCCCATTCCCAGAAAATTGTGGCGGTTTTCTCTCTCTATTTTGTTCCTTTTTTTCTTTCTTTCTTTTTGCTTCTTCGAAAGGATGTTACACCTTTAAAGAGGTTCCTTATTGTGAGATTGCCTATCCTGATTTCATACCGGGTTGATTCCAACATATACACATTAGTGTTGCTTGTATGGTGCAAAGACTTGTAACTTGGTGCTATATTTCGTCTGTCATCGTTTATACAGCGATATATAACTGATTACAGTTATATATACACTAGGTGCTTCGACTGATTCTGCTCAGCATTCAGTACTTCATGATTGTATCCGAGACTTTGTGGCCCAATGAAACCTTTTCTGACTGCATAATTTGTTGATTGATAGGCAATGAACTCCTATATTGAGTACCAGGTTATTCAAATCTGAAAAGGAAGTCTTTAATTTTATTTCCCTCCAGACTTCATTCAAGAAGCTTGCGGTGTAAGATTTAGTGATTTACAACTACAAGTATCTTTAGGGGAATACGACTGCATTTCAACTACAAGTTCATTGAATTTCAGACTACACTCCATGGCCCTCAGGCGGTACAGGAAGGCAAACCGCCTACAAGCATCATCTACAATTTTCAGCCACCACATCTACTACAACTACCAAAGCTTTAAGCACTATGTGTCTTCCATGCTTCTTTTCTCCCACCTTGTAGTTAGGTAAAACTGAAAACTCTCATCATCTACAATTTTCAGCCACCACATCTACTACAACTACCAAAGCTTTAAGCCCTATGTGTCTTCCATGCTTCTTTTCTCCCACCTTGTAGTTAGGTAAAACTGAAAACTTTCATCTGACGTCTCTTCTTAAAGATTAAACGTTGTCCTCTGGTGTCTTTGCCTTTTCTTCCCCTGGATTGGGTTTGCTGCTTTTCAGTTGGAACTTACATGATGTTACTGTATCTCCTACAGTAACAAACATCCATTCCTGACCAATGGTTTCAAAGAACTTCGAAGTATCCAGCTTCTTAATCACTTCACTTGTTGGGTTTGCTGATACAAGCTAATTTATCCATAGAAATAAACTAATTAGCTATCAAAATGTGTCAATGTAGAACATGAAATTTTTTCAATTGGAAGACAGCTTTTTACCTTGAGACTCTTTCTGTCTAATTTCTCTCGACCTCTTCTAGCATATGGATCCCACTCGTATCAATGCCTCCAACACCTGTAATTTGTTGTCAATGTTAGCAACTAATTGGGAGGTGAGAAAGATGTTAATCTGAAACTACAGCAGTACTTAATGCTAATGTCTAGTATAACATATATATTGTAAGCTTCTTTGTCCAGTAGCTTTTATCCTATCTTCCTCTTCATCTATCCACCTTGAGATCCTGAGCACAAGATTAAAACCAAATCTCATATTAGTACTCTACATGTCTCGTGTTTGACATTAAAATTCTTGTATAAGTACAATTATTTGTAAATTTTACCTTTCCCTGAAATAGTTGGCATTGGCCAAGTATATGGGTGAATCAATTTGAAGTATGAGAATTCCTGGAACATTGTTTGCATCAGGATATTGTTCAATGCTTTTATAAACTGATGTGTTTCGAATGTTGCCTAGATTGAGAGTCCGGGGTCTTGTTATGAATAGGATCAGTCGTAGCAAAGAAATTACAACCGCAATGGATAGGCCGGTCTCAATACTGCCAAAAATAACACCCAAAAATGCACCCATGCATATCATACAGTCGATTTTATCAATCTTCCAGAGGTGGATGACGGCCGGGATATCTATGACGCCGAACATGGCCATCATTATAATAGAAGAGAGAACGACTAGCAGTGTGTATTGGAACAATGGTGTCATAAACAACAATGTCATCATCAACACAATCGCCATGACTATGTTGGAGACTTGAGTTTTGCCTCCAGCATAATTCACCGCAGTTCTGGAAAATGGTGCTGCAAGTATTGAATCGTTATATCAATCAATAAGTGGTATGATTTGAAGACTTTTGTAAATGCATGGAGTGATGGAGGAAGATTTAAGCACGGTGTTGAAAGAGGTATGATGTACCTGCTGATAAGGGGCAACAAGTGCAAGACCCTATTATGTTCATCATTCCGAAAGCGATCATTTCTTTGTTTCCATCAATGTGATAGTTCTCAACTGTGGCAGTTATACGAAATCCTAACCTGCAATTATACGAAATCCTAACCTGCAATCTTCATCAATTAACAGGAAGGCCAAAATTATGTTGCGCTAAATGCTCTATCATAAGTTCATAACTTCAACAGGTGCGGCCCTCTAGCTTACATGGTTGAAATGGCGAGTGTAAAATCTGCAAGTCTTTACATATATTTGCCTTTTACTGATATATAATATTAGAAACCGAAACTGATTTCAAAATTGTGCAGTGTTATCTGTAGATTATTAGTTCTATAGAGCACTTCAAATTTAGAAACTATAACCAACTTCCCTGAAATCTTATATCTTTATCAATAGCTAGCATATTTAAGCATATTTACTTCACTTGTCTAGCCTAACCTTCTTTTTGTCTACCACCTTGTTGATCAATGGTTAGATAAAATAACAAAGTTTCACATGATTTGATTCCTTCTTAAAGATTAGACATTATCCTCTGCTGGCTTGGCTTTATCTTCTGCTGGACTGGGTTCGTTGCTATGTAATAGGAACTTACATGCTTCTACAGCATCGCCCACTGTAATAAACATCCATTTCTGACCAATTTTGTCAATGAACTTTGACACATCCATCTTCTTAATAACTTCGCTTCTTGGGTTTGCTAATACAAGCTAATAGATATCCAAAGAAAGAAAGAAACTAATTAGATAATGTATCAATGTACAACACGAACAAGTGAAAAATGGAATACAACTTCATACCTTGAGACTCTTTTTGTCTAAATTTTTCTTGACCTCTTCTAGCATGCTGATTCCACTCGTATCAATGCCTCCGACAGCTGTAAATTGATTTCAGTGTTAGCAATTGATTGCGAGGCGATATAGAGGTTATTTTGAAACTGTTGCAGCTTGATACTTACTGCTAATGTCTAGTATAAGGTATTGTAAGCTTGTTTCTCCAGAAGCTTTTATCCTGTCTTCCTCTTCATATATCCATCTTGAGATCCTGAGTTCAAAATTAGAAGCATATATCATAATAGAACTCTATATATCTCAATTTCAAGATTAACATTCTTCTGTATACATAAGTGATTGCATATATAGTTTACCTTTCCCTCAAATAGTTAGCATTGGCAAAGTATATGGGTGAATCGATCTGAAGAATGAGAATTCCTGGAACATTGTTTGCTGCTGGGTATTGATCAACGCTTCTATAGGTGGACGTTTCCGGAAGGTTGCCTAAATTGAGAGTCCTGGGTCTTGTTATAAATAGGATGAGTCGTAGCAAAGAGATTACAACCGCAATGGAAAGACCAATCAAAACACTGCCAAAAGTAACACCCAAAACTGCACCCATGCATATCATAAAATCAATCTTATCTATCTTCCAGAGGTGGATGATTCCCGGGATGTCTATGACGCCGAGCATGGCCACAATTATAATGGAAGAGAGGGACACTAGCGGTGTGTACTGGAACAATGGTGTCATAAATAACACAGTCAACAACATCATAATCGCCATGACTATGGGTGAGACTTGAGTTTTGACTCCGGCATTATAGTTCACCGCAGTTCTTGAAAATAGTCCTGCACGTATTCGATCATTGCTTGTAACAATCAATAAATGGACTCGATTTGAAGACTGGTTATTATGTACCTGAAGCTACGGGGCAACTAGTGCAAGAGCCTATTATGTTCATCAATCCGAATGCGATCATTTCTTTGCTTCCATCAATGTGATAGTTCTCTAGTGCGGCAAAACTTTTTCCACAAGCTATTCCTTCCTGTATTTGCAGTTTTGCACAACCATTCCATGACAATTGAAACCTTATTTTTATTTATTTTAAAATAATAAAGATATGATGTTATGTTGTTAAACTATATATCAATATATAGATATTTGCGAGGAGCTCATAACTTACAGCAAGGGCAATAATACCACAAATCAATCCAGCTTTTATAGAGGTGGCAAGATGGCGTGACTTAAAAACCGTATGGAAGTCAGAAACAGTTACAGGGTTCAGCCCTTCCTGAAGGTGCCCGATCTACAAAAAAGAAGCACATATGTATGGTGGGATTAATTAAATTTCATGCAAATTATATGGTTATCTTCTTATTAATGAAAATTAGCTGAGTATTTACCGCACGAATGTTGTGTTTTTGATCAGCATGGGTTAGATAAACTAGAAGGCTCCCCACGATAACGCAGAACAATGGCGCCAGTGCACTTACCCAAAACAATGATGGTCTTTTCATGCTCTATTCATAGCATAAGTAACCAACATAAACAGTCATCACTGTAGATAAACCTGTAAAGTATGTAACGGGCAAAACCAGAAAGGGTTTTCTATATAATACATATCATTTCCTTCCTTTGAGCTAAGCTTTAAGTTGATGGGTTCAGCCGAAAATTCAACTTACAGAACAAACTATCACTCTATCTCGTAACACAAAATTCAAATCAAACCGGTGATCGGCGACAGACTCAATTGATATGGTCGAGAAAGAGATAAGAGAGGATATAGATTTTGAGAGCTTATTTACACACACACACATGTATATAAGGGCAGAGGGATTGTATTCGAATTCTCTTCCTACCAATATCGCTGAAAAAAAGATGACATCTACTTACAAAGTTTTTAGCAAGAAAGAGAAACAAGACGGAACCACATCCCAACACAGCAGGTTCCCATTTCCACTGCAATATATAATCGCAATAAAAGCCTGGTCAATTAATTCTATCCGAAGTGTCAAAGACGATATATATCAAATGGGGTTTATATTGTAGAATTTTCGGGACTCGAAGATACAGAAATATATACCTCGTGCAATTGGGTAATGACCGATACGAGGACAGAGACAACATCTGATTTTCGAGTGAAATGTGTTATCCCTAACAGCGCTTTAAGCTGTTGCAGACTCACAGTAATGGCTACTCCACCCATAAAACCCATTATTGTCGCATCAGAAAGAAAGTCCACCACAAAACCAAGCCTACACAAGCCATACAAAATATTGTCAGTCTTATACATGTTAATTTACTTATGTAAATAAAGTGTTTTGTTCTTTAAGAGATTCTTAATTTGGCAAATCATGGTCATTTTTGTTCATATATACCTTAAGAAGCCAAGGCAAGCCTGAAAAATTCCAGCAAAAAAGGTGGAGGTGAGAGCCATCTGGAGATAGAGTTCAGGGTTTTCAGTAGGGTTAACTTCCTTCGACAAGGTATTAGCTAGCAGAACCAATGAAACAACCGTCGGTCCAATTGCAATATGCCTTGAGGTTCCGAGAATTGCATACACAAGTGGAGGTACAAAACTCATATCTACACAATACACCATCTCATACTTGTACAATCACGTAGATTTAAAGCACAAAAAACAAATAAATTTAGAGGGGCTTCCCCCTTTAAAAATTAAAAAAAAAAAAAAAAAAGCACAAAAAATAAGATATATATGTAACAACTATATCTGATAACTTACATATGCCAATGATTGGCGGCATGTTAGCCAAGGTCGCATAGCTGATCCCTTGAGGAACTGCGAGACTGGCAATGGTGACTCCAGCAATAAGATCAGACTTTAGGTAACCCAAATTGTAACGAGGAGCCCACTCGAGGATCGTAAAGAAGTACTGCAAACCCAGAATTGCTTTTTTGGATGCAGGTTCGTTCTTAAATCTTCTCAAAGGATCGTCAGAAAAGAAAGTCTCTTTCAGTGACAACTTCACAGCCGTTAGAAGCGGCTTCAGTGGTGGAATCTCAACTCGTTGAGGACTGTACTGATCGTGATAATAATCTGGATCTTCCATTTTCGAGCAGATCACTTCAAAAATAAATCAGTAATGAGCCTTCGCTATATCAAGTATATGCACTTGAGTTTCAGGAAGAAGATATGAAAACTATTTTATAGGAGTGTAGGTTTTTAACTTTTCTTAAAAGATCTCGAGTAAACTTGAGGATAAAAATAAGGATGAGAGCGCATCATTTTACTTTGTTACTTTTTTTCCTGAAGAGATTCACCATTCCACGTATGCCATATAAAGCATCAAGCACATGATTGCTATGTGCTCAAATTATGACTCCGTATGAATAATTCTCCTTAATTAGTTTGAAAAGCTTTCCAAATAAGTAAACATATTTGTAAAGAATAATGCTAGTGAATCGAACCACATTTTACTCACCTTACATTGCTCTATTTGTACATGACAATAACTTCTATTTCAATCTCCAAATTACTTTCATGCTTTAGATGCAAGCAACTGCATCTAGCAACATATCTACCTAGAAAGAAATCACTGCCAAGAAAGGAATAGAGAGGATGACAAAATTAAGAAATGGGCACTGATATGGGGGCCTTAGAGGCTTAAAATTTGTGTCTTAATCCTATGTATAATGCCATGTAAGTAAATAAAATTATTTATTTCTAATTAATTTCACGTAATATATTTTGCCAAATCAGAATATTGCATTGCCAAATTTTACTATTTTTATTTCCTTTTAGATTTTAAAGGGCGAATCAATGGTACTAACGTACTTTATCAAGTAATTAATGAAAATAAATATTACGTAGTGGTAGTAGTCATTAATTATGTATAAATTTTAAGAATGTTTCTTACCTATTGAATTAGTTCTCCAAATATTAATTAGTTGCTAAAAGTAAATATATAATATAATTTTGTTTCGATGTTAGTATTGTTATTTAGTTAGAAAGATATAATAGTTTTTTTCACTAATGGACGGATTTTTTATTTTTATTTTTTTATATAAAAAGGGGGTATATAACCCTTTGTATTAATAGTCTAATATCATCACATGTACAGATGTACTGTTACATTATAAATTGAAGCTCATCTAAAATGAGCCTAACAGAGCTAGAAAGTTATCCTACGTAGAGGATAATTTGACTGAAAGCTTTCTTGGCCAACTTAAAATAGTTCTTTTATTACATGATATAAGATATTTAATGTGATGTGTTTATGTGATTTGGCAAGCCACATAAGTTTGAGGCTAAATTAATTTTCCTTAAGAAATCTGCTACTACATTGTTCGGATAAGGACACTGATATGACGTTTTAATTTGTTGCCTTTATCCTATGTCTTATGCCATGTAAGTAAAGAAATATATTCATTTCCAATTCCACATAATATATCTAGCCAAATCGTAATCTTGTATTACCAATGTTACCATCTCTATTCAATGATATTAATGAACTTTATTACGTAATGGAAATAAATATTACATATCGATTGTAGATATGTAGCGATTAATTGTATTTAAATATTAAGAAATGTTTTTATATATTGATTTAGATGAAGATTAACTTCTTTTTTCTTCAAATATTAATTAGTTTTGTCAAACTTAATTTGTTAAAAAAAAATTATCGTAATTCATCCAAAAAACACTTATATAATACAGATTATAGGATAATCTGTATTTGAGAACATAACAGATGGGGAGATGAGGAATTATACTTTTTGAGAGAAAGGAAATTGGAAGGTTGATCATATTGGCAGGAGAGGGAATAATATGCAGCGCATTTAATTTGCTTGCTGCATGCATATGCGTACGTGTTCTTTAGAACAGGCCGGATGAGTCTTACTTTTCTATTCCTAGGGTGATTGAAGCCGTGATAGCAGCTGAGTTGTGTCATTGTTTGATCTTTGATCTCATTTGAACAAAGGGTTGTCACTTTCGATTAAAAAAAACTTTTGAGGAATTATAATCTGTATAATATAAGTGTACAAATTTGGCGTGCCCATGAACACAATGCATTTAAGAAGTACTACTATATATATATGATTTTCAACATTTGAGTGTAAAATATATAGTTCATTTCTTTATTGATATTGCGATTACATCCAAGTCCCCTCAGGCAGTACCGAGCATCATCTACATTTTTCTGCCCCTGTTTTGTGAATTGAAATATCAAAGCTCAATACTTAATCCTTGTAGATCAAAGTTAGATAAAATCAAAACTTTCATCCGACTTCATTGCTCCCTATGGATTAGACATTGTCCTCTGGTGTCTTTGCGTTTTCTTCTCCTGGATTGTGTTTGGTGCTTTGCAGTTGGAACTTACATGCTTCTACAGCATCTTCCACTGTAACAAACATCCATTCTAAACCAACTGTTTCAATGAACTTCGCGTTATCCAGCTTCTTAATCACTTCGCTTCTCGGGTTTGCTAATACAAGCTAATGTATCCAAAAAAAGAAACTAATTAGCTTATATCAAAATGTATAATGTACAACATGAAAACGGTGCAAATGGAATACAACTTCATACCTTGAGATTTCTTCTATCTAAATTTCTCTTGACCTCTTCTAGCATGCTGATCCCGCTCGTATCTATTCCACCAACAGCTGTAATTTGATGTTAATGTTAGCAATTAACTGCTAGGTGGGATATATGTTAATTCGAGGCTGCTAGCTGCAGTTTGATACTTACTGCTAATGTCTAGTATAAGGTATTGTAGGCTTGTTTCTCCAGAAGCTTTTATCCTATCTTCCTCTTCAAATATCCACCTTGAGATCCTGAGCACAAGATTAGTAGGATATCTTATATTAGTATAACGGTAGACATTAACATTCTTCCATATATATACAAGTACTTGTATGTTTTACCTTTCCCTCAAATAGTTAGAATTCGCAAAGTATATGGGGGAATCAATTTGAAGAATGAGAACTCCTGGAATGTTGTTTGCAGTTGGGTATTGATCAACGCTTCTATAAACAGAAGTGTTTGGAATTTTGCCTAAGTTGAGAGTCCTGGGTCTTGTTATGAATAGGATCAGTCTTAGCAAAGAAACTACAACCGCAATGGATAGGCCAATCTCAACACTGCCAAAAATAACACCCAAATATGCACCCATGCATATCATACAGTCGATCTTATCTATCTTCCAGAGGTGGATGATGGCTGGGATGTCCATGAGGCCGAACATGGCCATGACTATAATGGAAGAGAGGACCACTAGTGGTGTGTGCTGGAACAATGGTGTCAAAAATAGCAGTGTCAACAACATCATAATCGCCATGACTATGTTGGAGACTTGAGTTTTGCATCCGGCATTGAAGTTTACCGCAGTTCTTGAAAATGGTCCTACAAGTATCCAGTCATAAGCTCTCACATACAATCGATAAATATTCACACTGTTATTTCTATAGGCAGAGTCATGCACGATGTTGAAAGAGCTAGGCATGTATATTACCTGCTGACAAGAAGCAAGAAACGCAAGAGCCTATAATGTTCATCATTCCGAAAGCGATCATTTCTTTGTTTCCATCAATGTGATAGTTCTTGACCGTGGCAAAACTTCTTCCAACAGCTACTCCTTCCTGTATAATCGCCACCAATCCAAGATGATTGGATTTGAACGTTTAATTTTTTTCAAAAGGAAAATGATTCTAGGCCTTATTAAGGCCTAAGATTTTAGGACTCAAATCTATGTGGCATGCCAAATCATTTAGACACATCACATATTAAAAATCTTATGCCATGTAATACTTAAGTATAAAGACCATCTTACCATTTGGTCCATTTCAAACAATGACTCTAATAAATTTCAGTTTTTCATTGAAAAATAAAACTATTTTAGCTTTCCTTCTTCTAAATATCTAATTAAATATAAAAAATATAACATCAAAATAACATTATATTATATATTTATAATACATTTAATATAAAAAAATACATGTATATTATATAAATAATCTGTATGTAAATCATTTAGAGAAATTATTTGTATATAAATTATTTTTTAAACGAATTATAGAAAATTTTGATGAATTATATCCGAATTATCTTATATTAATGTTTTCTTTTTGATGAATTATAATTGCTTTTTGGACTAATTAGGGTTAGGGTTAGAGTTTATTTGACAAAACTAATTATTATTTAAAAAATAGTTAATCTTCATATTGATGTAAGAAACATTCCTTATATTATACATAATTAGTGGTTGCTATTAATATGTAACATTTGTTTCCATTACCTAATAAATTAGTACATTAATATCATTGATTCACCCCTTAAAATGTAAAAGGAAATAGAAATGGTAAAATTGGTAATGCAATGTTTTGATTTGGGATATATTATGTGGAATTGAAAATAAATATTTTTATTTACTTACATGACATGACACATAAGATTAAAGTCACAAATTTTAGGCCTTATTAAGGCCTCTAGCACTGCCTTTTTCAAAACATGATATCATGATATGTTATCTTGTTTGATTATCATTAGAGAACTTACAGCAAGACCAATGATACCGGAGATCAACCCAGCTTTAGCGGAGACGGCAAGATGACGAGACTTAAAAATCTTTCCTATGTCAGACACAGTCACAGGGTTCATGCCCTTCTTAAGAGGCCCAATCTACAAAAGCAAACAGATATGTAAAGTTGAACTAAACAAGCATGTAATATTACTGTTAACTTTTGAATAAATGATTCGTTAGTGAAGTATTTACCACTTTGATGTTGTGCTCGTCGGCATGGGTCAGGAAAACCAGAAGGCTCCCCACGACGACGCAGAATAATGGCGCCAGTGCACTTACCCAAAACAAAGATGGTCTTTTCTTGCTCTGTTCATAGTCATAATCAAATTGACATTAACATTTACCTTTAATGGTTAGAAAATCGATCCAACTTCTTAGTAAAGCTATGTTTTATGCACATTATAGTAGTAAGATATTTATGGATGATCTAAACTTCATAATTAAGCTATAGATCCTTTGCTTATACACACACAAATAAGGCACAAATTTTAGAGGTTTCGAATAATTACATGCATCTACTACTTACAATGAATTTAGTGAGGAAGAGAATGAGGAGGAAACCAAAGCCCATCGCAGCTGGTTCCCATTCCCACTGCAATATGTATCCACGTAAGAACCAAGTCAACACCACTTCGATTTATTCTATAACTTGGATGTCCAAAAAAGATAAATAAGGAGAGACCTATATAAAAAAATTAGAGCAGATTGTACGTACCAAGGTGCATTTGCATCATTAATATGCAAGTTATCAAATCGATGTATGTGAAGATCCAATGAAGACTAGAGACCCTATATTCATTCTTTTCATTTTCATTTTTGATCTGATTAAATTAAGCGCCCATAATAAGAGTACCTTTTATTAGACCTCAGGTTATCACCTTTTGTGTTGAAAACACTTGAGACTATTTTTTTAAGTTTTAATTTTGTTAACGGTATTAAGATACATGCATGATAATGTGACGTGAAAAATTGGATCGGTTCACTTGCACCTTACCTTGCTGTGTGGAAAAATTTTCGATTAAAAACATATATATACCTCGTGGAAGTGCTCAAAGACCGATGTGAGGACAGATATAACATCTGCTTTTTGAGTGAAGTGTTTTATCCCCAACAACCCTTTAAGCTGCTGAAGAATCACAGTAGTAGCTGCTCCACCCATAAAGCCCAATATTGTTGCATGAGAAAGAAGGTCCACCACAAAACCAAGTCTGTATGCACCAATTTACATACAAGCAATCCAAAACATCATCAGTTTTATACATGGTTAAAAAAAAAAAAAAAAAAAAAAAAAACTTGTTTCTTCATCGAAAGATACTTTGTCATGGCATACAGTTATATTTGTTTATACCTTAAGAAGCCAAGGCCAGCCTGAAGAATCCCTGAAAATAAACAGGCAGTGAGAGCCATCTGGAAATAGAGTTTTGGGTCTTGCGTAGGGCTAACTTCCTCCGACAAGATACTATTTAACAGAAGCGACGCAACAGCCACTGGTCCGATAGCAATATCCCTTGAGCTTCCGAGAATCGCGTACACAAGCGGAGGTACAAAGCTCCCATCTGCACTCATATACCAAAATACCATCACATTCTTGTACACTAATCACGTACGTAGATTAACGGTGTATTAACATAACATGTAAGATGGCAGCTGTATTTGGTTACTTACATATCCCAACGATTGGCGGCACGCCTCCTAAGCTCGCGTAGCTGATCCCCTGAGGAACTGCCAGACTAGAAATGGTGATTCCGGCAATGATATCAGATTTGAGATAGCTCAACTTGTAGCGAGGAGCCCAGTCGAGGATTGTAAAGAAGTACTGCAAACCCATGACTGCTTTTTTAGATGCAGGTTGGTTCTTAAATGCCCGGAAAGGGTCGTCAGGAAAGAAAGTCTCTTTCATTGACGACTTCACAGCCGTTAGAAGCGGCTTCGGCGGTGGAATCTCAACTTCAACTCGTTCAGGACTGTACCGATCATGATCATAATCGGTTCCCATTTTAGAGTCACTTCAGAAGAAATAGTCAGTACTAAAGGTTTCGTTGGAGGCAACTATGGTGTGTTAACTCAAGCTCTGCAATGAAACTACACGGAGGGCTGGGTGGTATATAAAGGTGGTGAAGGTGAAGATGAAGGTGAGGTTGAAGATGATCGAGTTGGAGGAAAGGATCTTTGAGTGGGTAGTGGAACCCACAAATGGACTCGCACGTAATTATATATCTTCAACACTGATTAACAAAGTCCAATATATGTAGAGAAAGCTAGCAATAGAGACAGCAACAGAAACGAGACGTGTGTTAGGTCACTGATCTGGGGCACCTGCGAGAAGTTATGACATGGATTTAGGGAAGAAGATACCAAGACTAGTTTTGGTTTATATAATTTGCAGTTTTCGAAGTCGACGATGCTGTCAGTAAGACCATAAGGACGTCTCAACTGATCGATCGAATTGTGGTGACAATTGGTATGGAGATCAAGTTGTGAGTGTGCAGCTGTGTCTGATTTTAACTAGTCTCTAAATTAGGGTTAGTGCCGGAGGACGCCCACCAATGTTGATACTTGATACTATATATTTCCACAGTATGTTTGAGATTTTTAGAATGGCCATCGCACCTACCCAATCGCATTACTAATTTTCAAGGTAAAAAGTGCTACCATGGAGGGGGACATGAAGAAATGTAAGCGAAGTTGGATATTCGTTTTTCCTTCTTCACTAAAGTTGTACTCAAGAAACTAAACACAAGCTATGTCGTTGAAAGACAAAGAACTTTGACAATGGCATATAACCTTTATCTCGCATTATATAAAATAAGTTTCAGACAAATCTTGTGAAATGAATTTTTCTTATTTATAGTAACCAAAGTCATATAGGTATGATCCTCACATATGCAATGTTGTTCTAGCGACATATTTGAAACTGATATATGAACTTCACAAATTTTGTGAGGAGAAGAATGAAATACACTATGTTTTGTGCTTAGAAAATACAGTCTGAACGTTTCAACTTTGCAACATCGATCCTTCATCAGTATTGGCATTACAGTATTCGACGCGAGGAGAATTTATAACTTCTCTGATAAAGGTCCCTCATAATTTTAGGGAAAAAAAGATACAATAAAACAGATAAGATCGTTTAATTATCCTTAATTGTTCAACCAAATAAATAGATGCATCTTCTGAGAATAATTGAGGAATTAAATCGTAAAATCAGACAATCCCTAGCTATGATCATACCCAGATCACAGTTTCGTCCTTTTGGCAAAATTTGTATGCATAGGTCAAAGTAAGATTACACATTTTGATACCAAGATGATGAATCACACAAAAGATGGAGAATTCATCCTGATTAGTTTAAACCTTAAAAATGAATGATAATTGATAATATCAGACGAGTACGTTAACTTGCAAAATCATATCAATCAGATTACGAGTTGGACATTTTGGTTTGATGTCATTCTTTCTCACTCAAAAGAAGTAAACAAATGGACTGATAATTTACCTGGATAGAATGTACAGATAGGTGTATCCCTTCTTCAAGTATGATAACATTAGCTTAGCCCGCAGCAGTCTCCTTTCTCTTTATTTTTACAATAGTAATTAGGATTCTTGTTATTCTGAATATCTTGCTCTCGTTCTCTCTGTCTGAATCGAAAGTGATGGCTTTGCCTAATTGCCTCACTTTTATAGTTCCAGAGAAGGATGTGTGTGGTAACCACGAGTCACAACTAAATGCGATTCTGACGACGCGTGTGTTAATTCTTACCTTAATTGAATCATTGGTGTTCATTGTGGTTAGGGATTCGGATATTTCAACCAATTCAGGTAACTATGAATTCCTTCCTACACACCACAGTAGTGTCTGCTACCTTATCCAGATATATTCAATTTCCAAAAACGAAATTGTATTGATTACCCTTCGATCATTCTATAATATTCTGAGTAAGTAAACGTGTCCTAAGTATATAACTTAACGTATAATTAAGCTAGCATCGTTGATTGTTGAATGTTCACAAACGGGGTAAGTACTCATTCTTGCAAAATAAGTGTCATTTTTTTTTTTTACCAAATATCATGGAGCATAAATGAAAATGATCGACAATCATAATCATCTCTGCTAGCTTTTTGGGCCTGATTTTAGATTTAGTAGATAAGGAATTGATCTAACTAGCTCCCATCCACATAGCTATATGCTATATATAAGCATGACTACTTCGTCTTTGGTTTTCAACTTTGATCGACTTTATATGGATAAGTAGTTGACGTGTGGTCCGACTCCACCTATCCAAATCAAAGTCGTTCCTCGTCCCAAAATTAGAAGTTGACCAAACCACACGCCTACATTTACGAGACTAGCTAGCTAGGGGATTCAGGACTAACATATATACTTCGTGAAAGAAAATCTTGAGCACAAAGCTGATCAAATAGAGTCAAATACTACCATAGTCTAGCTACTTGATGTACATTAATTATCCAAGCGTCTATTCGTGATGGTGCTATTGTGCGCGTGTTTGTGCTCTGATTTCATTCTTGTATATCGTTTTACGTTTGAAATTTTGGAATGTAAGGTGATTAAGTACATGAATATGATGATTCATGCATGTTTATATGTATGTACTTAGGGTGCACGAGACTGCATTGCAGATTAGCAGGGTTTGGTCTCGATCTCTTGAAAGGTGTTTATGCCTGTAATATATCCTTCCCTTCAGGATTTTTACTTCCGGAATTACTCGATCAATGATCTTCTTAATTATATTCTAGCTGTTTGATCTTCAACGATGTTGTCATCAAAGCTAAGAAAAAAGGTTCATCATTAGGTCCGTATATTATGCAAACGTTGAGATAGTGGTATGATGTGTTTCATGTGGGATGAACTAATAATCAAATAAAGGCGGCAATAATAGTCCACAATGGTAGATCTCTAGTTTGTTTTGACCTAATTAAAAGAGAATGAGAACTTTTCCGGTTTCCTTTTCTCTCTTTGCTTTCTTTTAGTTTCCACCCTAATCATGACGAGACAGAAAACTGATGCTAATGACATTATTCGTGCTCCTTTCAACATTCATCTCCTAACGGGACTGATTTCGTGGGTGACAAACTTCCCAACGCCAACTGCGACAGCTCCTCCGGCTGATCGGAGCGGCGCTCTAAGGCGCCGTACTCACTCCTGACTAGCTCTTAAGTCTCACTTGAGTATGTTACTGATCGAGTATAACTACAACAAGCTAGGAGCCTAGGACATACTGGCCGGTCTAATACCATTTATATATGCAATTCCAATAAATCTAGATCTCTCCTTTTCATTTTTCTAATTTTTGAGAAATGATGAGAAATGATGAAGGTCTAGTATAGTTGTAGAGTTACCCGTAGGAGTACTCATTAAAGAGACGAGACTATCGCATAATTTCCTAACCTCGTGCATGAATTATTCTCTATTTCATCTGAAAATAGATAGTTACGAATGCATAAACCCAGACATACTATTTGAACGCTGTACTTAATATTAAGAACGTTTTACCTTTCCTTTCAAAAAAAGAAGAAAAAAGAACGTTTTAACTTAACCATCCGTTCAATATATACTTTAACTAATAATGACCACAATAGGAGTTTCATAAGTTGATGACACCATTGATGAGCACAAGTTCATCATACTCCAATTATTTCCTGCAGATTATTCTATTTGCAACATTATTGAACACATATATGCTCATTAGAATGTAATATGAAAATTAATAATATATAGAATATATATAGCAACATGGTTGAAATTAAGATCATGCTCATGATATATATAGCTAGGGTTTCAATAGGATTTCTCAGTTCATCTCGGCCTATTTACATACGTACGTCACAAGTTAAGAACATCCCCACAAAACACCTCGAGTTGTCTTTCCCTATCGTTGCCACTAACAAAACCCACTGTGAGGATAACGTACACAATCCACTCTGTGTGCACGTAGTTCACTTAATCACATCAACGATTACTCGATGTATGAAGCAGAATTTGAACTTCATCGATGTTTCTAGCGTAAATGCTGTTAAGTAAGCAAGAATCAAAGCAAAACTTTAGGTTGATCTTGTGGGGTTAAACGAATCGTTCCCTTAGGTGTTTCTATTCGATGATCCGGCTAATCTGTTAAACAAACAATTGGTTGTTGTGCGACTCCTCGGCAAAACCCTAATGCAATTCATGCAAATCCTGGCTTAAAGGTCAGCTCAAAAAAACAAAATTGTACAAAGTTAATTACAGACCCATGCCAGTGAGTTGCATTGGGAGACCTAGACGATATAGTGTAATAGGTATACGTACCACCCCATGATCGATACCGATTGTGGGAAGCACTGTAATGACTTCTTGAGCTACACAATGTACAGATTATGTAAACGAAAGATAAAAAGAGAACTGGTCGACGGCCCCATAACATTATGTGATCCCTTGAATTTTATCTATGATCACAAATTCAGGAACCAGTTATGAGCTAGGAATCTACTTGCATTTGTTATATATGTACCATGTATTGATATATGTAGAGCTGCAAACTAAAGATCTAAAGGAAACCATATTGTGTATAATTGACGCGACGATGATCGAGCTCAATAATATTATGGGGATCAGTTGCAGAAATGAAGTTGAAGCAGCTGTTGCAATATCATTCAAACATTTTAATTAATAAATAGTTCGATTTTCTTTAGTATTGATCTCGAAAAGTTATGCGAATTCAGTTTCCTTTACCGTTAACTTATTCTTCAAGACTAGTTGGTTCAACAATTATTAGTTTACAAAGCAACGCAAACATGCCTTGTAGGAACACGAGGATTTCTCCCCAAGATTTCTGTATTCTAAGATCGAGTTACATATGCTCTTTTGAAGACAATATGATTTGTTGGTTGAGAAGGAGAAAAGGTCACTATAAAATAGGATCACCAGAATGAAAAGGTGGCTGGCTGGCTGCAATATCCTCAAAGCTAGAGCTAGGCAGCTAGCAATTGGAGGGAAAGAGTTAGTGATGGATAGAGAATCAGATCAGATAGGGCATATATGATTTGTGTTGCGCCTCCATGTGTGTGTGCGCGCGCGCTAATGCAGGGAAAGGCTTGCATTTTCTGAATGTTTTGGAGGCTTGAGCTATATATATATATATATATATATATATATGGATCGCACGTGCACACTTGCGCACGGAGCTCCGTTCGCCACCGTCTGGCGCAGACGAGGGCGCGCCTCCACCCCAGCGGACTCCAGCAGCGTCCCCGATCACTTTCCTTCCCCAGCAATCCCCGGCGAGATCTCGCCGGAAAACTAGAATTTGGTGGACTCGCCGGGGATCGTTGGGGAGGGAAAGTGATCGGGGACGCTGCTGGAGTCTCCTGGGTGGAGGCGCGACCTTGTCGGCGCCGAACGGTGACAAACGGAGCAGTGCGCACGTGCGCTCCATATCCTTTCCGTATATATATATATATATATATATATATATATATATATATATATATATATATATATATATATATATATATATATATATATATATATATATATCAGAGCCAAAAGGCCTGGTATAGTTAAACTTTAAAGGATCTCCAACCCCAGGTGGCGGACTACCGCCTAGGAGTGGCTCTGGAGTTCATCTTTAGTTATTCTGTTTAAACATCTCAATCCCCAGGTGGCGGACTACCGCCTAGGAGTGGATCTTGAGTTGATCTATCTGCTTTACTTATTTTATGAAATGTTTTGTTAATTGTTCCTTAATTTTAAGATTTTGGGTTCTAATTTCCTTTCCTTATCTGCTTTTAAGCCTATTATTCTCTCCAAACCAAACATTAAGTCCAGGTCCAAACACTAAGTCCCAGGTGAGGCATGAGCGGATGCGGCATGAGCGGTGTAGAGTGAGTCTTAGCCTTTAAGTTTTTGAGCCTAGGTTCTTAAAACCTCCTATCTTTTACTTACGGTCCAGTTTTCTTTTCATTTCCCAAAATGAGTCGACTTTTTAGATCCAACTCAGTCATTTCTAGTTCGTCTAGGTCCTCCCTCAATAGGATTCCAGATGTAGTTAACGAGGAACAAATAGAGTATCAGTCAAACGATAACATAGATATAAATGACTGGAATATTCCCAGAGTTCCTAGTCATGAAATTTATAAGAAAAAATGGAGCCTAGCTTCATTCAAAAGTGAACATCATATTAAATCAGTAGAACAAGTTTATGCCCTTAGTAAACAACATGAAACTTGCCAACTTTTTAGTCCAGAATCAATTAAAAAACATAAAAAAGATGGTCATAATTTTCTACATATTGGGTTAGTTCAAATTGGTGTCAAGCCTTTAACTAGAAAAGGTCTTAATGCCTCCATTCTTTTATGTTTAAGAGATGCAAGATTTACTGATTTTAATGATAGTACCCTTGGATTAATTGAGTCAAGTCTGTTTAATGGTCCAGTTCATTTTAATTGCTACCCAGATTTTACTATTAGCCTTAGTGATCCTCATATCTTAAAAGCTTTAACTCTCAACATTAAAACTTCAGGATACCATGTCCTTAAAGGAACCCAACCTTTAGCCTTAATTTACAGAATCCATTATAAAGTCACTGGCACAAATATGAACTTCCAAGCTATTAGCAAAAGTCCCAAAAATCAAACTCTCTTAATCCAAAGTAGTCAAGAAAACGCCAATATTAGTGTTCCACACACAATCAGATGGTCAGATGTCCATCTTCCCTCTGAATGGTCTCTCACTAGTGAGAATCAACCATCTAATGCACAACATAGTCTTTCTGATTTAGACTGTATTCAACAGTTTAATGATGGCACAGTAAGAATTAATTTTCAAAACTCTCGAATAAAACAAAACCCAAGAATTCAAGAGGTAGGAAACTCCTCGCGACATTCTTTTGCTACTGCTAGACATTCTTTTGCTGGTTCCACTACAGCTGAAACAATGTCTAGACGAGATTCTGATCTCGATAAAGAAATTAAAAATATCAGGATCAGAGAACTAGAAGAAGAATTGCAAAAGCTTAAAATTAAAAACATCAAAACTACTTCTCAAGTTAGTTACCCAAACTATACAGAAAATGAACTTCAAAACAATTCAGTAACAGATGAAGATCAAACTTCTCCTACTGCTTCTGATTTTTTAGTTACTCCCCCACTAAATCCACAATTAAGCACACTTAACCAACCTTTCGTAATCAATTATTCTAAATTAGATAAACATCTTGAATCAAACGAAAATCTCCTTAGGAGAAACCTTTACAGGATGAAATTTCCTTTCATAGATCAACGAAAGCAATTATTTCGTGATTGGCAAGCATTTATGCTTGAAACTAGATCTGAAATATTCTTTCTTGATTTTATCGATCAACTAAACAACCAAAAAATTCAAACATTAACAAAAGCACGTTGGAAAACTTCCACTAACTCAGTCCTTTCCATGACTGTGAGATGATGAATCTGATGGAGAATGTTCTTCGTCATCATCTGTAGATAAAATTGCTGCTTCTTGTAGTAACTGCTTTGCTAATGCTTTTAACTCTTCTGCTTTAGAAGATGAGGATGAACTGGAGGCCTTTTTCTTCTGGGAAGAGGATGGTGACTGCTTTGTCTTCTTGGAAGAAGATGGTGACTGATATATATATATATATATATATATATATATATATATATATCCCCCTAATGATCGATGTTCTCCCGAACTTGACGATAAAATTAAGCTCAGGTTACTTTTAAAAGATTATGTTTTAGCATCATTAATTCCCTCTTTGCATGTTCTTGAAAACCTGCTAGCTTATTAGCTCTTGAACTAAAATTTTTGATTTGATATATACAACACTCCTTATTAATTCTCAAAATATTCACCATAGATCGAATATCATAACAAAAGAGATTATTAATTTACAACAAACGTCCCAGAAGGCCAATAAATCTGAATTTTGGGTTCAGTTTTTTGTTGTTATTGTTGTTGTTGTTGTTGATAGTATCAATGACGGTATTCTCAAAGGCTTTCCAGGCCCAGAGACTAATCCGCACCGAGGGATCATGTCAGAACGCTTCCTCCCCCCTGGCCACTAAGAATAAATTGGGATTTAACTTCAATTAGCGTCGGCTGAGATTCGAACCTGGGTATGAGGGTTCCACATCTAGGCTCTTAACAACTCGACCACATATGGTGGTTTATTTTGGGTTCAGCTTAATTTGCCCTAAAGGTTTAGCTAGATAGATGAGGATGCCCAATAACCAGTCGGGTTAAAGTTCATAACTTCATATACCTCAAATTAATGATCAAATATGTTTGTTATTTCTGATCAAGTTGGGAACTTAACAGGGACACTCTAAGATCGATCCTTTTTCAAACCTGCTCTCATTTCGAGTCAAGAGATAGATAAATAGACACCGATATTTTGCAATGACAGTAGTTGACCCTTAACAATTTAGCTAGAACTGTAACACATATACGTATATGCATGCTTCTACTCCCACCTACAATCACTACAAAAAAAAATTCAGTTAGCCACTGCAAAATGCCGTCGCCAAAAGTCACTTTGCCATGGCCAAAGAGCAACGGCGACGGTTTAGTGACGGCATTTTTTTCGTCGCCGTTGAGGGCGTGGCCATTGCTTTTGGCTACGGCAATGAGCCGTCGCCAAATGGTAGCGACGGCATGCAACGACTGCAAAGGCCGTCGCAAAGTTGTATTTATGAATTAAAAAAAAAAAAATTATCTGACAAGCATATTAGCTTGCCAGATTTTCATTTTTTGTTTTTGTTTTTGACAAAAGCTGTGCAAAAAGAAATTAAACATATTAGAACAAGAATTGTTACACTGAATTAAATGTGTCAAAATTACTGCCAATCTTACATCAAAACTATCAATACAAGCACATCAAGATCTTAAGTGTTTCTACCAATTAGTTCCTTGACACAAACACAAAACCAACTAAGTGCAACCATTAGTGTCATATAAATCTTGAACATCGTAGCTATCTCAAATACATATGACCACATGCACCTTTGTCAAACCTGAAAGGAAAAGTTCAGTTATAACATCTATCAGACTCAATATTGGGAAAGTTTGAACTTCAGTTATTAAAATACTAACAATGAGCATCTGAAACATGATAGAAAGGAATAAGTTCTTAGAGTAGCAAAATCTATATGGCATGACAATGACTAAGCATGATAGAAAAGGTACCAAGAAAATTCAGTCAGAAAGGCTAGGACTGAATTTAACTATGCACCCAAGTTTCAATTGTTTTGTTTTGTCTAGAGAAAATACCAATTATCCAACCTCAAATTTCTAAATAAGAATCAAATTAAAGTAGCAAACATGTCATCTGATTGGTATAAGATACAAATACATATTATAGAAGTAAATTCCAATGTGCCTCTATCGCTAATAGAGAGATATGCAAAGATAGCGAAACAAAGAAGAAATAAAGAAGAGATATGCCACAGTACCTTTTTATTAGATAAGTTGGTGGAACTTGCTATAACAGCACAATATAGTTTCTTATCAGGCAGGGTGTAAAGATCTTCATTGTACATATCTACTATATCAGCCAATTATCCAACCTGCGAATGTTGTAAATAAGAATCAAATTAAAATATCTACTATATCTATTATGAGCAGATTCTTTATGATCTTAGTATGTATGTAACAATTGCAAAAGATCTTATGAATTCATCTCAACATGTAAAGATCTTAATATTTACATAACAATTGCATCTGTAAATGTCATACTCAAATGACTATACTATCATATATAAAATGTTAGGGATACTCAATTTTTTTCGTGTTTATGTCTCGCAAGGAACGAAGAACCATAAGACCGTAAGAACCTTTCTCAAACTGCTCCACCATTCTCCTTCATTATATCAAATGCACCTATATTCCTCCAGAATGCACAAAACCATCATAGGCCTCAAAAACATAACACACTAAAACCTGGAATATATTCTTTAAGGGGTTTAAACACCATGAAACAAACTTAGGGCAGTAGACAACAGGTAAAATCACAACTTTCACAAAACACAATTCTATCTTAACAAAGAATAAATTCAGAGCAAGCCCTACCAAATTAACACCTTAACTTACTAATACATGTATTTTTCAGCTGAATCCAAACAAGGGTTAATAAATATGAACAACGTACATACAGAAATTGCAGCAGTAATTGGAACCAAGAGCAATAATAAGAAGCAAATAACTCACCAAGATACCTCATAAATCACAGACAATAATAAGTACCTTTTTATTAGATAAGTTGGTGGAAATTGTGCATTTTCTGAAGCTGTAAGATATAAATGAAGTTCTGGTATTAGTAATATCAACTAAGTAGAACCTCATTGCTAGTCAAGCGAAAAATATTAGAAAGCCAAATCTTTCAGAAAAATACTGCTAAGGAAAAACTCAACAGATCTAAAATCATTCATATATATTCCTCACTCAAACATGAATCTTGATTGGCATAAAGAATGTAAACTGTTCATATATATTGAACACTAAATAAAGTTTACCATGAATCAAAAGCTCAAACTGTGTTCACACCAAATAAGTTTACCTTACACATGAACCAGAACCCTCCTCCCTGGTCATGGGCATCTTGTCAAGCTGATCCCAAACATACTCATCAAACAGTTGTCGTTAAGACATAAATAATAAATACAAATGAACTAGAACAAAAGATAACTTACAGTCAGTTTTCATTTGTGTACCAGTTGAATGAGAATAGTTATTTAGATATGCTAGTTATCAGCAACCATATTCAATTTCACACACGACATATGGACACAAAAAAAAATTAAGTGCTAAAATTGGAGTGCACCTCAATTATATACAATTATATCTGATAGTATTATGTGTTTTCTGATATCACAATACTAACAGAAGATGAATCTACAAACATTATACATGTCTAGGCATGATGCAACCCAAGTCATTGACAATTAGTTCAATCCACAAGTTCAGTTTTCATTATGGCAAGAAATCGTTTTAAAGTGTAGTATACTCCATAGAATTATTAAAGCACAATCATCCAATGGAACCCATTGGTAAAACAACATACACAAAATGGTACCTGTCCGAGGTGTATCACTTGCAGATATTCCACGGAGAAAGCAAACAAAGAAAAGAGAGATTATTTAGAACATATATGGACTTGTTTTCAAAGTTTAGTAATGCAGTACATTATATCAGCAATGTACTTGAAAGAAAATTTAAAGTCTAAGCTTATGTACATTAGTGTAAAGTCTACAGGGTAAACAACATGAAATCACCTGCTGAATATTGTTTACCAAATCTCTCCTGAGCGTATTGACAACCCCTGCATCAAAATCCAGAGAACCAAGCCAAAACCCCACCCAATCAGTTCCTGGAAGGCCAAAACCCATAAATCAAGCATCGATCGTCCTCACAGAGAAGAGAGAAAAGCATAGATGAGAATTATGGAGGAGAGAGACAGTGGATATGGAGTACTCTCTCCTCTATAATCGATTCATCCCCCGTCAAAGTCGAAGAACATGCACCACGTGACACTGCTCATGGCCTAAGTTTGATCAAGAACAAGCCTCTACGACCCTTGGTCAATCAACTTCTACAAATCGTCAACACGACAAGAAGTCCAAACTACAACAATTCGATTCAAGATTAAGTGCTCGTCACCCTTGGATGAAATCGACGTCGGAGATCGAATCAGAGGAAATTCTTGTAAAAGAATACCCACAGAGATTGTAACCCGTATTCATATTGATAAAATTATATTATTCTTTGTACACGTGTTGTTCTGTTATTTATTACAGATTTTCCGTGTTTACAATATGCTCTCAGAGTCTAAGAGGTGACCCTCAGCTCCCATTCTCCACGTACCTAGTGTTTATGCCTGAATTAATATTTTACTGGACAGTAAATGTCTATGTAAATATTAATTATTTCTTGGTCCATGTCATACCGGCGATCCCAAGTTTTCTTTAAATTTACAAGTGATGGCCCGCCAGAACCACCACGCAAGCTGAGAACAGAGTTCGCGTGCGAACTGGACTTCGCTTAGCTCGCGCGCGAAATGGACATAGGCGGACTACGCAGTTCGCGTGGAACACTTAGCTCGCGCGCGGAATGACTTCGCGCGGAATTACTATTTAACACTCCGCGTAGGCGAGGAGAGATTGACTCTCCGCGTAGGCGAGGTGAGGCGAGCTGGCGAACTGGCTCGCGTAGGAGACTTCGCGAGGAAGACACATGCGGAATCCGCGCGCACCACGACAAACGTTGAAGACTTTTACAAGTCTTTGATATGCTTCGGGCCAATCCCTGTGGCCCATTAAATACAAAAAGCCCTTTTAAGGCTCGCGAGCTGCAATAGCCCGCGAAATGGAAGCAAACATCAGGAGCACGCGAGATAGCCTTCTGTGACAGGCCGCGGGATGGATTTCAGTCCGCATAGGACTCTACAGTTGGCGGCGCGGAAGCAATGCCCTATGCGCGGAATGGAGTGTGCGAACTGGACATGTGTCACAAGATGGTTGGTTCGCATGGACGGAACAGTGCCCTTGTGCTATTAGGGTTTCAAGTCGAACCACTATATAAAGGGGTTGAAGGTATACAGAAAAGGACAACTCTCAATACACTCAAACAAAAACAGACAAACGTCTCAGAACAACTCTCTCAAACAATACACAAAAACACAAACACAAACTGAAACCAGTTACCTTTCGAGCTCCTCAAAACCCTAACCCTAAGCGCCGCCGCCGCCTAGGTTCTTTCTTCAGAGCCCTCCGGACTCTATATCCCAGCTTCTCTCTGAACTTCCTATAGTTGCTCTGCTCGCGCCGCCGTGAGTATCGATCGCTTGTGCTCATAAATCCTCGTCTGAGGTGGCACTTGTAACCCCTTTCGCCTGATCAAGAAGTCAAGCGCACCCCTGCAACATTTTCCTCGTCTGCGAGGTGGCACGCCCGCAACTCCCCCATTCTCTTTGTTCGCTAGAAACCTCTGCTCCGCGCGCTGAGGATCGTGGCCAAAACATTGGCACGCCCAGTGGGACAGGGAGTACAAGCGATTCACCATAGGGAAGCCAGAAGAATCATCAATACAGTTTTCAGCTTCATCGGGATCGGAGATCGAAAGCAAAAAATGCGATAATGAATTGGGACGAATTGCAAGAAAAAAATAGCAACTAACCAGGAAAGAATAGATGTCATCCATAGGAGAAGTGTCGAACAAGCGGCTGCCAACCGCAAGCGACAAGCTGAGCGGGCGGCCAGAGAGGCTGCTGAAGAAAACGAAAAGGTTTTACAATGCCTAAATGTAAAGCCTATAGTTGACGAGCATGTCCTTGCCAAAAAGATTGAGTTGCCTAGCAGCCAATCTCATGGTGAAGAATCTTCTTTGGATGAACCCACGTCCGAAGAACCTGAGGTCGAAGTCGTTGAGATTATGGGTAATTATCCTATCTCATAGATTGGCGGTATTCCTCAGGAAAAGGAGCCTGAAGATAGGACAAAACAGTCCATCTTTGAAGAAGAAATCGGTTCGCACACTGAAGGCGAACCACAACTTTGCATGATGGCGAACCACAACTTCCAACATGATCAAGGGTATGATCAACTCAAGCTTTGTCCATTTACTGGACGTGATCAAGACGCCGCCCCAAATCACGACAAACAAAATGCGATAATGGATTGGGACGATTTGCAAGAAAAGTTAGCGGCCAACCGTGAAAGATTAGATGCCTTCCATAGACATCATCTCGAGCGAAGAGCTGTCATCCAAAGAAGATGTGCCGAGCGAATGGCTGCCCTTGTCGAGCAATTCACTGAGGAAAGGGCTGCTCGAGCGGCTGCTAAAGAAAAGGAAGAAGCCGAAAGGAAGGCTTTTCTGGATCAGTCTCATCAGTGGTGGGATACCATGAAAAAGGCTTTAAAACGCCAGAATGCAAAGCTTGCAGCTGGTGAAGATTCTTCTGTGGATGAACTTACGTCCAAGGAAGACACTGCTTTGTCAATCAATGACAAAGTATCTGAGGTCAAGGCCGGCGAGACTTTGGATAATGATCTTATCTCAAAAACCGACGTTGTTCCCCAGGAAGATAAGTTTGAAGGTAGGACAAAACAGTCCACCTTAGAGAAAGAGAGCGGGTCAAACGCTGGTGGTGAACCGCAAGTTCGCATGAAAGGTGACTCAAGAACCAGCTTTCCTATGCGAGATGTATATGTGGACACAGGTCAGCCGCATGTGGGGCAAGGCGAAGCTCGCCTGCCTTCTTTATCAAGTCCTGACAAGCGAAATGAAGCTGGACCAGAGCCTCTTGAGTTTCCTTTTCAGCCTGAACACGCGGGGCGTCAAGGCTGGCGAAGTCCGCTTCTCCTAATGAGTCGGCTCACCCATCTTATATTCACCAGCAAGATGCCTCAGTCCGCTTCGCCAAACCATGGTCATATTAAGCTTAACTATATATGGCGTGGTGGTATCCCTAGGCCAATCTGTGGTTTCACATTGCAACATACTTGGAGTCTCTGCATGCAAGTTCAGAGGCCTAAAGGGGACTTTGGTTTATGGGCGAAGTACGTACATGTCCCATATATGCCTATAGTTGCAAAGAAGGTCGAGCCACCGACCTTTGTTGGTTCTGCATGTGACACAGAGCCAACTTATGATGAATAGGACGAAGACTATATGTTGGTACGTCTGTCGCATAGTCATACTCCACAAGAGTTCAATCCCAGTGACACTCTTGATATGGTGAAAAGAGACCAGCAAGTGGTTCCCTTCCTTGACCAATGCATGGCTTTTCCTGATAAGACCATGCATTATGACCTGATAGTTGGTAACATGGCAGGTCTCAATATCATACGATCCACGAGAATGCAGTTGAAGATCTTGCTCTGCCAAAAGACAAGGATGCGTGGGGGCCAGCGAGACGTACCCTACGAACTACCTTGCTCAAATTTTCAATTTGTTGATGCGAAGACCTGCTCAACACTTGGAAATTCTCAACAGCGACAGTCTCATTTTGGAACCATGAAGACGTCGAGACTTGAAGTAAAGCATTGGTGGCCTCCCCCGTGGCCTAACAAAGGGTACCTAATCAAACTATGATACCCTTCGTTCTTTGTTCCTAGCTTTCCTTCAGTTTTTACTCCTGTTTGCTTTCAGTTTCTTTCTTTCTCGCATTGAAAAAAGAAAATACAAAAAAATCAAATAGCAGAAAACCCAAAAAGAGATCCTTGGTCTTGCTGAAATGCAAGACAATGTTCTTGCCTCTGACAGGCTTGAACTTTACATCGGAGCCTATACCTGAGGCTTGACAACAATAGGTATTCCGCATGCCTTCAAGTTACTGCTAGCGAAGTCAAGTCAGCAAGGCAATACAACTAGTTTGCAATTCTGAAAGTTGCAACAGCCATTACCAGACAGTCAACTTCGCGAGCTCCATTGGAATGATCCAAGAAGCATTAGCCGGCCCGCCTTATACCGACCGAAAGCCCTGGATGTCTATTTTCCAGAGGATTTTACGGTTTGTCATTTCGCCATTCCTGGAGAGAGTTATGGCAGTTTGAATGCAGACAGGTCAGGATACGCGCGGATTTGCAATGTGCATTTTCAATGTGTTTTCATGACCTTGAAACATGCTTTCCTCACTGGGGGGCATCGGTACCACAACTCTGTCCCTGGGAGCATGCTAAAGTTTTGATGTCCTTCCTTCTTCTTAAGAGGCTTCAGCGAACAGACATCAAAACTGGGGGGCACATTAGGTAGATGTGTTCCATTTATCTCAGACTTTGGACCTCCTTCAAGTGTCTTAGTCATTATTTAGGCCAATCCCTGTGGCCTCCAAATTTCCTAAGTTGGTTCGTCAGCTTTATGCGGCCGTTCGCTGACTCATTTGTGTGCTTCTCATTGGTTCGCACTGGGGGGCAGCGAAGTATATACTAGGGGGCAGCGAAGTGCATGGCCTCTTAAAATTTTTCAGCTTTATACGGCCGTTCGCCGACTCTTTTGTTTGTCTCTCACTGGTTCGCGCTGGGGGCCAGCGAAGTACATAGCCATTGTCTTTCCATGTTGGTCCGCCATCGCCAAGAGCTCGCGAAGGGCTATTTTTTGGAATCTACTCAAGTCACATGCGTCTGCTCAAGATACATCCATTCGAGCTACATTCGAGTTGAGCAGGCGAATGCGGGCTAGGGGCAGGCGAATGCAAGCAAAAGGCAGGCGAATGCATTTGAAGTTCAAGTCCAAGGTGCCTAGGCGAGCCGTGCAGCAGCTTCGCTCCAATGCCTTACTCGGTGCTTGAGTTTCAAGGCCTATTCACAGGCTTGTCTACTCACACTCATTTTATGTATCACCCGAGCCAATACCAGTGGCTTTGGAGCAACATGAACATAAACCTCTTCAGTCATTTTTTGACATTCATGACTTCGAGGCTAGGGGGCAATGTTTATGCCTGAATTAATATTTTACTGGACAGTAAATGTCTATGTAAATATTAATTATTTCTTGGTCCACGTCATACCGGCGAGCCCAAGTTTTCTTTAAATTTACAAGTGATGGCCCGCCAGAACCACCACGCGAGCTGAGAACAGAGTTCGCATGCGAACTGGACTTCGCTTAGCTTGCGCGCAAAATGGACATAGGCGGACTACGCAGTTCGCGTGGAACACTTAGCTCGCGCGCGGAATGACTTCGCGTGGAATTACTATTTAACACTCCGCGTAGGCGAGGCGAGATTGACTCTCCGCGTAGGCGAGGCGAGGTGAGCTGGCGAACTGGCTCGCGTAGGAGACTTCGCGAGGAAGACACATGCGGAATCCGCGCGCACCACGACAAACGTTGAAGACTTTTACAAGTCTTTGATATGCTTCGGGCCAATCCCTGTGGCCCATTAAATATAAAAATCCATTTTAAGGCTCGCGAGTTGCAATAGCCCGCGAAATGAAAGCAAACATCAGGAGCACGCGAGATAGCCTTCTGTGACAGCCCGCGGGATGGATTTCAGTCCGCATAGGACTCTACAGTTGGCGGCGTGGAAGCAATGCCCTATGCGCGGAATGGAGTGTGCGAACTGGACATGTGTCACAAGATGGTTGGTTTGCATGGACGGAACAGTGCCCTTGTGCTATTAGGGTTTCAAGTCGAACCACTATATAAAGGGGTTGAAGGTTTACAGAAAAGGACAACTCTCAATACACTCAAACAAAAACAGACAAACGTCTCAGAACAACTCTCTCAAACAATACACAAAAACACAAATACAAACTGAAACCAGTTACCTTTCGAGCTTCTCGAAACTCTAACCCTAAGCGCCGCCGCCTAGGTTCTTTCTTCAGAGCCCTCCGGACTCTATATCTCAGCTTCTCTCTGAACTCCTTATAGTTTCTCTGCTCGCGCCGCCATGAGTATCGATCGCTTGTGCTCGTAAATCCTCGTCTAAGGTGGCACCTGTAACCCCTTTCACCTGATCAAGAAGTCAAGCGCACCCCTGCAACCTTTTCCTCGTCCGCGAGGTGGCACGCCCGCAACTCCCCCATTATCTTTGTTCGCTAGAAACCTCTGCTCCACGCGCTGAGGATCGTGGCCAAAACACCTAGTACTATTCATGACGTTTTGAAATAAAAGTTCATGAGCTATCAATCAAATCGAAGGGTTTTAGGGTTAAGTTTCGATAGTGGAAGCTACAGAAATCGTAACAAAATAAGTGCTGCAAATTAAGAAATTATGCAACACAGAGATTTCATATGCGAAAGCGAAGATGGGGTGTGTGCTTTCTTTTATGTATAATTATTGTAGAGGAGGTGGACCGTATATAGCATAATGGAATGGAAACTCATGATCGATCGAGTACATGAATGGATGTTCATTCAAACTTCTGTATCAAAATAAGTGCATGCCTCCAGTGACGTAGCCAAAAATCACACTTAGAATGATCAAGTTTTATTAAATAAAAAGTCGAATCCATTTTCAGTTACTCTCTAACAATGACATAATCTTGCTTAAAAAATGACACAAACTTAATTTTTTGTCCTATACCAATTTTTAGAATGAACATTGCTCCTGGAAAGACCATTAAATCTTCATGAATAAAACTTTTGATTTTTAGAATTTGATATCATGCACGATAAATATTGAAAAAAAATGTGTGTGTGTGTGTGTGTTTTTTTTTTGCAGAGATAATATCGATGCACGGTAAAGAAAAGAAAAATCGTAAATGGAATTTAAAGCATTAAAGTACATGTATTAATGTAAGGTAATAAACCTTTGACACGATTTATATTAATTGAATTGAGTATTTTTATAGTATAAACTTGTATTTCATTTCTTTAATGTTGAAAAATATTTAAGAGGAGAAGGGTCAATTTAAGTTACATTTCATTGATATTTAATACTCATAAAAACTAAAAAAAACTTTTTAAAAATGTGAGAGGGTTCAATTGAACCCTCTCGACCACCCCTAGCTACGCCTCTGCATGCCTCTCTATCTTAACTTTAATTTCAATCCCACTACAACGATATGAGGCAAAAGCCACACCCCCATATTGTTGTAGTGAGATTGAAATTGAGAGGTGTTGCAAATCGTCTTATGTGTGACATTTTTCCTCATACCCCACCAATACCCACACTAATACCTTTATTTGCCACATATAAGGTGATTTGCAACACCTCTACATGTCACAAACCTCCACACAAGGTGTTTGGCTTTTGCTCCATATTGTTGTAGTGTCCGATGAGATATTTACAGAAAGAGAACAGAAACGATTAGCCAGATCGAGATCGATCGACAACAAGCCAACTAGGAGATCGAGTCTTTCAGTTAGCCGATCAGCTATAGTGTGCAAGTTTGTGAGTTGGGATAATCTCTGTCTGCTAGCATCTTTATCACTCTCTATTTTGGTTTTTTAGTTATTTTAAAGAGCGTATTTAGCTTTTTTTGGTATTTTCGGAGCTTCAGTAGACTAGCCGAAGTTTAGCTATTTTGATTGTTAGCTATCTCGCTAGCTAAAAATAAAGAGCGAGACGAGACTCTCTATAATTTAAATCATTCTTTTAAAGATATTTTATGTGATATTTAAATACATATAAATTATTTAATCTTCATTTGAGCAATAATATTAAATTTTTTTTTGAATGGAAAATGTCAACAGTTTATTATAATCAAAAGATTACATAGAGACGATGTAAAAATACATCGAGAAAAACGAAAACATTTGAAAGTGTAGTCAGTTGTGCTTGAAACAACCTCTCTAGCCCGTAAACCTGTAGGCATTCCACCACAACCATGGCCGGTTTAAGGATCCCGCCCATAAGCTGGATGGGCCGGGTTAATCATGGTCGTAATATTGGGCTCCAACGATTGCAGGCACGAGACAAATCCACCTTCAAATTGGACATGGAATCCCACATCGGTTTCCTGGGAAAGGGAGCATCGGTTGGGCTATAAATGCAGCCCAACCACCAGCTTGTCAGGTACAATTACTACCCATATTAATTACTCTTTGGCCCATCAGAAACTGACTTAATCATCGGAGGAGGAAAGACCGGAGGCTCCCGGTCGTCCTTTCACTTGCAGGGTACCAAGAAAGGAGGTAACCGCCTATCAGACCCACCATTAGCTTCCGCATACCCCGTCCGGGATTGTGCAGAAACAGAAAGTGAAAGAGAAAATTTTAAGAACAGTACATGAAGTATGAATCACTGAGAATTAAGGTGAATATACTTCATAAAATATCACAATGATTTATGAGGTTGAAAATCCTATACACTTTTAGTACCTACAATTACTAACACCATTAACCCTTATGTAATTATTCATTTTTCAAAAGGCAATCTAATCAATCCATCTCTCCCTCTCTCATTCTCTCTCCTCCTCCTTTTCCTTCTTTGACACCCAAAACTCCTCCTTCCTCTCCATTGACGACCACAATCCAATTTCTCTCTCCTTTAGAGAACCCATAACCCCTCTCTTCTCCTCCAAAGACCCACAACTCAGTTTCTCTCTCCCTCCCAGTGAGGTTCTTGTGAGCAGTAATCTCGGTGGAGATTTTGGAAGGGTCGGGTTTAATTTTGGATCTGAGTTCAAGAAAGTTTGATTTGTGATGGATTTCTGATATTTATAGCTTTTGGTATGATTCCGGATCTGAGATCAAGATAGTCCGGATGCAACCGTAGAGGAGTGGCCAGAAAGAGCAATCAGAACTAGACTTGGGTTGCAACCGCGGATGAGGGATGTATCATGTATATGCTTGAAGATGAAGAGAAGGGTGCCCAGATTAGTTTCGTGGGTGTCCAGTCTCCCCTCACTCGCTGTATTGATAGTCCAAGCTGTTGGGTTTGAATCATCAACTTCTCACTCTTCAAACCAGAATCGTAGAAGCCCCTAAAACCTTCATAAAAAATCTCAACACCAGAAAACCCTACCACTTATATTCATTATTGATGCAAAATTCTAATCATTTTGTATCTGTTTGGAAGAAAAAGACAAAGATTGGATCTATATATGTGATGGGTTCTTATTTGATCGGTATTCAGAGAAAATGATTGACGTACATTATGGAGGTAGTGGAAAAAAGTAGCAGTGAGAGTCTGCATTTTCTGTTTTTTTTTTGTGTGTTTCTTCAGTATCACTTAAGAGACGAATTTGTCCTCATAAAATTGACGGAATCAACCAGACTAACAGTCAAACCGACTGTATGTATATATGTGGAATTGGGTTTTAAACTATAGGTACTATTGTTATGTTTTGTAAAGTTAATTCACCTTAATTTTCAATGGTTCATACTTGATGTACTATTCTTAAAATCTTCCCAAAGTAAAATTGCTAAAGTAAAATTGCGATAACGAGTGTCAGCTCTAAAACAATAATGCTTAGACTCGGTGTTACGCTCACAAATTACAGACGTTGAGCGAAATGAGTAGTCGGTGATTTGACTACCCATACAAATCCAATGCCCAAAATGATAAAAATCACTTTGGCATCGGGTTGAGGGTAATCTTCCACCTGATGAATCGAAGCCAGCCAAGGGTGATTTCAGACATGGCCGTGATGGCAACCGATCCTTAACGAACAAATACCATAGCTATGGGTCCGTCAACCAATAGCAATACCAGTGTAGAGACCAAAACCAAAGACATTGGCAGTATTTCTAAGAGCAAAAAAGAAATTGGAATCCAGTCCCAAAGCCCATAAGGCCCATCTGGATCCCAGACCCAGGCCCGAAATCAGATCCCAAACAAGAGAAACCCTAGTTGATCCAACCAAGCCCATTCGAGCCTAATTTCTAGAGGAACTGTTGCTCTAGCCGCCATCACTCCTCCGCTGACGTCACCATCACCAGAGGCGAGCAACGCCACCACTCGGGCATAGCTCCTCAGCCACCCACCACTAGCGGCAATGTTGACTAGAACTTTGCCACCATGCTCGGCCGTCGATCCATGCTCGCAAATTTCGAGCACCACAAGACGCCGTCGTTGGTCTCTGCTGCACTCGCAAACACGGTGAAACCCAACCAAATCCAAGGTCTAATCAGCCTCAATGCTTTCAACACCACCATCCCCATAAATACCAAAGGTGAAGAGACGAAAGCAGATACCCAGATTTAGAGAGGTCTGACGAACAGGCTCGTCCTCACTCCCATAAGTTTGCCAAGAGAGAGGAGCTCTAGCCTCCCGCTCAGGCGAAAATCCCCCACCTCCTCTACAGATGAGCCGCCGCGGAGGGTTTGCCCTCTCTCGAAGGAGAAGAGAGAACATTATTTTGTTTTGCAATAATATTAATTTAATATTAGCTAAAGTAGAGAGCATTGATGCAGACGTATCTCTAAATTCGCTAGCTAAAATGTAATTTTAGCTAATTTAACTAAAATTTGACTAAAAAATGGCTAGCATTAGTTAAGATGCTCTTAGCTCTTTCAGACTCATGAACATTTTAGTAGCAAGCGAACATAATAACAGAGTCATAGTAACATTATACACTGAGAGATGAGAGATAGGTATATGCATGCATATATAGTGCTTACACTACGATGAATTGAATTTAATTGGTGTTAATTAAATAGTAACGTTTTTGATTTGCTTTAGAATGGTTCAAGCTCTTTTGTTTGTTTTAGGGTGCGTCTATTAGAATTTAGCCTATGTTTACTCCCATTATAAGCCAAATTTCAATTCTCAAAGCAAAAAATTTAACCTAAGCTATTTGGTAAGCCAAATTTGGCCTTCCATTTCCATAAGCTAAAGCCAAATAATATTTTATTCAGTTTTATTTTTTTTCCAAATTTGGCTTTCCAAATAACTCTTAAATCTGCTCTTCTAGCTACCTTCTTATTTCAGTTTTTATCATTTTTTAATCTCTCACAACTAGATAATTAAAAACTCATTTCTATTTAATTTTTTTACCATTGCGAAGATCTCGACGAGACCTTTCATATAAGCCCCATATCTAATATATTTAGATAAAATCATATACTTGATTAATTATTGAATTAAAAAAATACATAGCTTATTCATGTAAGAGTTACACACTTATTAAATGCTAGATTTAACTAAATTACAACATAACGAAATAACTAACATAAAATGCTAGACTTATTAAAAACACATATTATTTTTCAATAAAAAAACTCATATTATGATAACCATCAACAATAATTCGATACTCCACCGCTTTTGTTACGGGGCTCCTCCATGTCTATCGCTTGTTACGATACCTCTGCTTCCTCCATAGTCTTTACCTTTTCCATATCCAAAAGATCCTTCATAAAGACTCATTCCTCCATAGTCACCAATTCCTCCATAATTTGGCGTTGCTCTGTATTCACCACTTGATCCATATTAATTTGAAACTTGAAGTGCATTACCAACTCTTCCAGAGTTGAACGTAGCTTGTGTGTCACCTTGGAACAGATTCATGTTTGCAAAACATTGTAGCCAAACGTCATGAACTTCGAGATGCTTTGATTGAACATATTTGACAGCGACATGGAAGAACATAAGTTTAAAATCGTGATCGATAAATGTTTATTTTCAAATAAATATTTTGTTTTTAAATAAATTTGTCGTTCTATTTTTTTTTTTAATTTTTGTTGGTTGTTGTTTGAGCCAAAGGGGCATTTTTGTCCAAGTAATGTGGTTCCGCGCAGACTACATAGTTCGCGAAAGAAATGACTTCGCACGGAATACACAGTTCGCGCGCGGAGTGACTTCGCGCGGAATGACTAGCTCACTCCGCGTATGCGAGGCGAGATTGATACTTCGCGTAGTTGAGGCGAGACATTTCGTGTAAGCGAGGCGGAATATATCTAGGCAAGCTGGCGAACTGGTTCGCGTGGGAAGTATCGCGAAGAAAGCATAGGCGGAGTTCGCGTGTGTCTCATTAATCATTAAAGACTCTGAAAAGTCTTTGTCATGTTTCGGGCCAATCCCTATGGCCCTTTTAATATAAAAAGCCCTTCTAAGGTCCGCGAGCCGCAAATAGCCCGCGAGATAGAAGCGAGCTTCAGGAGCACGCGAGACAGCCTCCTGTGACAGCCCGCGAGATGAATTTCAGTCCGCATAGGACTCTACAGTTGGCGGCGTGGAGGCAATGCCCTATGCGGAATGAAGTGTGCGAAATAGACATGTGTCACAAGCTGGTTGGTTCGCGTGAGCAAAACAGTGTCCTTGTGACATTAGGGTTTCAGAATCCAATTTGGACTATGAATACTTCTCTTCTGCCGCAAGTCAAACTGCTATATAAGGGGACTCAAAGCAGTCTCTACAAACACAATGAAATCTCTCAACAAAATACAAAACTGCAAACCAGTTACCCCTCGAGCTACCTCGAAACCCTAAACCTAAGTGCGCCGCTGCCTTAGTTTCAGAGCCTTTCTGGACTCTTTCCCGACCTCTGAACTCCCTTTGTTGCTCTGCTCGCATCCTACCGTGAGTATCGATCGCCTTGTGCTAGTAATTCCTCACCTGAGGTTGCACCTGGAAACTCCCTTTTTTGCCTGATCAAGAAGTCAAGTTCACCCTACTACTCCTTCCTCGTGGAAACCTCCCCTCTCTTTGTTCGCTAGAAACCTCTGCTCCGCGCGTTGAGGATGGTGGCCAAAACATTGGCACGCCCAGTGGGACAGGGAGTACAAGCGATACACCATTGGGAAACCAGAGGAAGCGCTATACTGGAAGCCTCAGCTTTCTTGTCTCAAGCACAGATGACTACGGTATAAGCCCCATAACAGCGCGGCTTGCCGGTTCCTCACTCAAGAACATGTCCTTGCTCAGTTTGGTGACCCAGACTTCAGCGAGACCACCATGGTAGGCTCTCAGCTGACCCAAGACACAGGTTTCGCTCCGTCCATGGAGCGAATCTCTCAGATGCTCGAGCAGTTGACAAGTCAAAGTTTGGCCACTCAACAAAGCATCACCGACCTTACTGGGAAGGTTGACGGCCTTGTTGAACAGGTCAAAAGGGACAAGACCCTTTGGGAAGCAGACCAGCAGAACCTTGCCATACTCACCGAAGACTTCAACCAGTTCGCCGGCGAAGTAAGGGAAGACAAAGGCTTAATCAGCGGTTCCCTCCAACGGATCCAAGAGGACCTAAATCAGAACACAGAGACTGTGAAGCAGAACGCGGAGACCGTAAAGCAACATGCAGAGCTCCTGTCGCTCACTCGCGCGACAGTAGATGAACAGACTCGCCGCTTGGACGACCATGATGCCAAGATGCATGACTAGCAGAATGCTTTCTTCTTTGGAAGTAAGAACTGTCTGGAGAAGCTGGATGAATTCAAGAACAAACAGGACCGGCTGAACTTACGGGTCCTTGAAGTTGAAGACTGGATGAGGGCGCAAGCACCAAAGAATCCCACTTTAAACCTTACTGGTCCAAGCGCGAACGAAGGAACTTCCAAGTACATCCCTCCCAACGAGCGCGCCAGGGGAAACCCTAAGGTCGGGACTTCGAAGGCCCCACAGTTCGCGTCAGGGGCTGGAACCTCAAAGAGTCCGCCCCCCATGGCTCTGCTGCTCCCTTCAAGGGATTGAATACTTCTCTGCGCCAGGGAACCGGGACACCAGACGACCCGCTTCTAGCCTATTCTAGCCCTACTCCCAAGAATGTAGGACAAGCCGTCAGTTTCTCTGCATGGCCAAACCATGCAAAAGGGACAGAGTCCGTGCCTGTGACAACAGCCGATTGGCGCCAGCTCATTTCCTCCATCGTCAAGGAGCAAACCGGAAAAGGTGATGTTGACTTGCAGTATCGCGACCCCTACCCTGATAGTGTGGCACAATACCCTTTCCCGCATGGGTTCAAGAACGTTGTGTTCACTACATTCTCTGGAGAAACAAGGGAAGACGCAGAAACCCATATGGCCCGCTTCAAAGTCCAGTGCGGCCAATACGGGAACAATGATATCCTCAAGCTCAAGCTCTTCGGGACTTCTCTGTCCAGAGCTGTATTCAGTTGGTATTCCAGGTTGAAGCCAGGCTCCATTGCGGACTGGCCTACCTTGGAGAGATTGTTCCGGGAAACATATGGCACCATTGAGCCTCGATCCCCTTACTCAGATGAGTCAACAGAGTATAGAGTCAGGAGTCTCCTTCCTCCAACGCTTCAAGATTCAACAAGCCAAGTGCAACTTCCTCCTGCCCGAGCAGGAAGCCATTAAGTTGGCTGTCCGTGGCCTCGAGCATCGCCAGCGGTTGAAGCACCATAGGGAATGCTTCACGTCTATGGGAGACCTGATCAACAAGGTCGGCAGTTATGAGCTGATCCTCAATGAAATGGATGAGAAGGTGAATGCCTCAAAGGGGACGTACGTACCGGGGAGAAATATGATAGTAGGAGCACTAAACCTCCAGTCCCCCACGTTCGACCCTTACTACCAAAGGCAGGAGGAGACTAATTCCATGCAGGGATATGTCAACGACGTCGGAGCAGTCGAGCTGACCGGGAAGCCATTGGCTCACAAACTAAAGAATCTTAAGATGACTCGCGAGCCAATCACCATTCAGTCTTTTGCATGGACCAAGCCCGAATACAAGGCATACACGTATGACGCGAAAAACGTTCATCTTGTTTTTAATGACTTAATTGAGGCGAAATATGTGCGCTTGGATCACAAGATCTCGTCCAAGGAAGAGCTAAAGGACAAGAAATATTGCAGCCTCCACAACGTCTACAATCATGACACCAAAGACTGTGTCAAGCTCTGCGACCAACTGTAGACTTGGTTGAATTCCGGCGCCTTGAAGATGAAGACGCCAGAAAGCATAGCTTCCCTAGTGGATGTAGACCCCTTCCCGGCCGTGGTTGGGATGGTCGAAGTAAACTGGAACGACCATCCAAAGGAAAACAGCCGCCATCGCGCGCCAAAGCCAGGCCAACAGAGGGTCACCCTGGACTTGTCCGAACGCCCAGAGGATGATAATCCGCGCCGGGAGCGTAAAAGAGACCGAGAGGAAGGTAATGATGACACACGTCAGCCATCTCGCCGGTACACTTACAACGTCAACCTCGCGCACGAGGTTTTAGACGACCTTATCGATAGCGGACTCGTTACCGTATCAAGGGCCTTACCCTATGTTGAATACAAGGAAGGCCGTGTCCACTGCAAGTTCTATGACAGTTGGGGACACAGAACTCGCGATTGCTACCAGCTCCGCGAGCAAGTCCATGACTGGCTAGATCTCAAGTACATTCGCTTTGAAGAAAAAAGCGGCTTCATGATCACAACTGCTGACATCGCCTGGCCGCGCATCGGACAGCGCGCTATAACATTGGACCTATCTCCAAACGCAGATCCACGCGAACTGCCAGGTCGAGACCGCAAGAGACCGGCGAATGACTATACCGCGCTGGCAAACCAAAATGGGAACCGCTACCCGGCAAGGGGGTTAGCAGCTAGACCTCAGCCCGATCGACTTTCAAGAAAGGATAAAGGCAAGGCTACCATGCAGGACGATACACCGTCCCCAGCTGACAACTATCAACCCATGAGTCTCAGGACTCGCGAAGAGCTAGAACAGAGGATCAAGCGCCTACAAACCTTCGTCCAATCACACTGGACTAAGGATGTACCTTCGTCTCCAGCTTCAAGCGAGATGGACATATCCGACTCCGGAAGCGAACACCAAGACATCGAGGCTTCAAGCCCTCGGCAAGGTATCTTGACTAACCCCTACATTCCCCTGACATCCAAATCAGCGATCAAGGAAGGGATTTGGTACACGCAGCAAGGGGGCAAGCCAGTTACCATCAGCAGATCCAAGAAGCAGAAGCTACAGAAGAAGTATGGCAGCATTCTGTGTGCCTTGCGAGCTGCCGACGATGGCATCATACGACCCTCGCAGCTCGCGCAAACACCCGAAGGGATATGGAGGGAAGCTGAAGGCTTGCGCGCTCTACTCCAAAGACCACCTGTCACGCCTCTATGTGTTTGTGCGCAGGTAGCAGATGACTCCACTCCAAAGGCGAATGTCTTCTGTCGCCTCACCGTACCACCAAGGCAGGATCCACGTCCTGCCAGAAACATACCATCTCCGGAGCGAGAAAGGAGAAGGGATCCGCTCCCTCCACTGAGGCGTAGACCGTCGCCGGAGGCTGAACGACGTAAGGACCCGCTGCCTCCACCAAGGCGTAGGCAGTTGATAGGAGCATAAAATGCGACATTCTTAATGTGTTATTACCTCCATTTGTACTTTGATTATCTCTTATTGTTGTAGAATAGAGTCATAATGTAGAGTCGAAAGTTTTTGGTAGAGTTGTGTGTAAAATGTGTTAAACATAGAAGAACGATATAGAAATCTGTCAAAAGCTGATTTGTGGAGCCTTAGAGTTGTTCTTATGATTCTGTAAAGCTTTTACATTTTCACAAATTGAGTTAACTCTCTCTGATACTTAGGTGACATGTAGAAGAGTTCATGGGAGAAAGAATCAGGAAAATTGGAGATATGCCGGAAGGTCAGACTGACAGAACAGAGTAACCTACTGCCTGCCGAGAGAAGTGTTCCTGATGGACCTCGGGAAGCAAAGCAGCTAATCCATGAAGCCTAGTCCAAGAAAGGAGATGTCTAAACCAAGTCCAACATGGAGAAGAAGATCTAAATTCAGCAGAATAAAAAGGAATGTCCAAGTCTTGATTCCTAATTAATTTCGGGAAAATTCTTGTGCACGTCTCACAACTTCAACGGGCTCTCCAGGACATCTCACAATGAATCAGAAAACGTGCTATATATGGATAGAGAGCTACAGGAGTCTAGTTTCCAAATCAATTGAAATCACCTCAGTATCCATTTTCTAGAGGGAGTTATGATGAAATCATCAGACAGAGGTCATTGGGCCGAATTAAGAAAGACTAGGGAAACCTAAACCAACTGGGATTTTACTTGTGTGGCCGGCCTCTCTAGGGTTTTTCTTCCATATAAAGCATGACTTCAAGGATAGAAAAGATCATCACTACTCTTGCAATTACATAGCCGAAATTCTACCAAACCCTATACGGAAAATTACTTAGCTGATCCATCCAGCACAAACCACAAGAATCACTCCATCCTTCCACCGATTTTCGCCACACTTGCCGAATCTTCAAAGGTTGTAAAAGTGTGATTTTCTCATGGCTTCTTGTATTATTCTTTGTTTAGTTTCGAACTCTATTGTAATATACTTTTCGATTTTGGTTTTATTTATCAAACATGGTTTTCGGATTTCTTTGTGATCTTTGATTGTTCTATGTTTTGATTTGTAACTTCTTAAATATATGATGATTTCGTGATTTAGGTTTTGGGGCAGTAGCATTTTCTTATGTGTTTTTGATTTCTAATTAATTAATTGTCATGAATTCATGCATCTAAATCAATCCTTGAGGCTGCCTCGGCCATGGTTGTTCTCAAGGTGCGGTTTCATCTACCATAATAATTTTGGATCGATTCATACGCAAAGTTGTCTTGGTCTTTGTTATTAACTTAGGGCGGATTTAATTCTGATAATTTGCATGCCAATAGGATGAGTGACGCCATGCCTTAGATCATGTTTCCGATTGATTCATGTGTTAAAATGTTTTCTTGTTTAATCTCTACGCAACGTGTTTTTAAATGAGTTAGCATTTATGTTTAGAATCAAGCGCAAAGATGGTTCTAAATACCTAAGGAGTCTTAACAATTAGATAACCGCAAAGGCTCTAATTAGAATCAGAATTGGTTAGAGTCGAGGACAATTTGAACGTTGCTGCCCGGCCTTGCATGAAGTTGTTATGTATTTTAGATGGTTTTTCGTGTTATGTGTTGCATGAGTATGTTGATCACTTGTATATAATAATCTTAGGTTTAATTTTCAGTAGGTTATTCGTTAGAATTAATCAATCTTAAACCCTCAATATTTTGATGTATATATGTGAATACTTGTTTATAAGTTGTTTGGTTTCTCTTCTTTCGATCGCCCTTTGGTTTCCCCGGCTAGAACGATCCTTACTTGTCCATATTACTACGATTGCAGGGTAATTAAATTGAAGTTGTTTGACCTCGGTTACGCGACACGTCAGCAGTTGCCAGAGACTGAAAGAAGACGGGAACCACCTTCCCCGGTGAAGCGGAGATTGTCCACCACCTCAAAGCAAGAGCCAAGGCGCGAGCCGCCCCGCTCATCACGTCCACATGAACTTCTTCGCCAGGAACTTGAGGCAAAGTGGGAACCATCGCGACCAAGTCGGCCCCGGCCACCAGCCAGGCAAGAGCCTCAGGTCTCAGGCCCTCCTCCGTCTAAGGCAGATGACTACACCAAGGTTCTTATAACCGCAGACGAGCAGCCAGCTGAAGGCAAGCAGCCCTCGACCAAACTCGTGTGGCGACCATGGCAGCCAGAGGATATCTCCTCGCCAGGCGCCGAAAGTAGTACCTCTGGCCCTAACCTTGCAGAGCTCATGGCCCAATGCTTCCGAGAAAATTCACTGAACGAAGAGAATCATTCCGAGCCTCGCATCGACTTGGGAGAAGACCAAACAGAAGGGCAGGGTGAATCATTCACTTGTAACTTGGTTGAAATGGCTGCATGGCCTGTGGATGAAGAGGTCAGCCCAACAGAGAGCGCATTCGCCGTGCTTGAAGGAGAACTCGGGAGCATTGAGACCCCAATGGTCCAAGTCCGCGAGCAATTCTCCTTTCAAGTCGGAATGGTGTTCTTCATTTTTGCGAGGTATGCTCTCCCGCCGAACACAACATGCAACGCGGCGGATATTCCGGACAGTAGTGATAATGTATTTGACATATCCCCGCCATGCAGTAGCGAGACGAGTCTAGTCCTGGTGGAACCCGTGAGCGCTCCTCCATTGGAAGCCACAAGCAGCGTCACAAGCATGTTGACTCTGACCTTGGATATGGCCACTCACATGATCCCATTATATATCAGGGCTGAAGTTGAAAGGATTATGATAAACAAAGTTATGGTCGACACGGGAGCTGCAATGAATGTCGTCACCACCCGCTCTATGGGACTCCTTGGTATCCCGCGCTCGATGATCCAAACTACGTCCTTGACAGTCAAGAACTTCACCGGACAAGTTTCCAGGACTCTAGGTTTGTTGTTCTTACAGGTCAAGGTGGGACCGGTTTCAAGGGTCTATACATTCTTTGTCGCCGAATATGCTTCATCTTACAGCATGATCCCATGCCGCGATTGGATCCATAGGAGTTTTTGTATACCTTCATCCATGCACCAGGAGCTCATAATCTGAGAAACGCGAGGCGGTTCTCATCAAAGCAGACTCGCGTCCTTTCTCCATTTCCGCCAACTTCAATGATGCTTGCTACTACAATACCGACTTGGGCCCATTGGAAGTCCAAGGCGTCGATTCCAAAGGCCGCCCCTATGGGGTCACGGCCTCCAACCTAGCGCGATGGGGACTCACTCAGGCGAGGGACGACCTACAACGTCCTTACACCATCACGGACCATTTCCAACCTTCTGATGAATAGTACATCCTCAGCAGAAGCACGCGAGGCTGGCGAGTCTCTATGTGAGAGACTCCTCTCATATTGGACAGAACACGAAGCCTACGACAGGGTTGCCACTATGGAATATGTGGATGAGATAGTGGACTATACCGATACCAAGGAGGAAACTATTCAGCTAGCTCCCGCTGCCTTGGACGACACGCCACCTCAAGTCCGTGACCCCAACTTACAAGTTGACATGGGGACTGCAGAGAAGCCCTTACTACTCTTCATCAGTGCCAAGCTGGCGGGACAAGTAAAGGAAGACCTTCTCGCCTTACTACATGAATATAGGGATTGTTTCACCGAAAGGTTTGAAGACATGCCTGGCCTGTCCTCGGATTTAGTCTGTCACCATTTGCCTACTCATCCCGACAGACGTCCAGTCCGCAAAGACGGCAGATTCATGCGAATTGAGACCCAGATCGCGGTCAAGGAAGAAATTGAAAACATGCACCGATCAGGTATCATTCGCGTGGCCAAATACAATGAATGGCTGTCCAACGTTGTTCCCGTCCGCAAGAAGAACAACAAAATACGCGTCTGTGTTGACTACCGTGACCTCAACAACGCAACGCCTAAGGACATATATCCCATGCCTATTGCTGACCTCCTCATCGACGCGGCCGCGGGGCATGAAGTGCTATCCTTCATGGATGGAAGTGCTGGATACCATCAGATCCCTGTCACTGAAGAAGATCGCCACAAGACTGCTTTCCGCTGCCCGGGGTTTGCAGGCGCGTTCGAATATGTTGTCATGCCATTCGGACTCAAGAATGCAGGGGCAACATATCAACGCGCCATGAACCTCATCTTTCACGATATCATAGGCAAGCTGAGTGAAGTCTACATAGACGACGTAGTGGTTAAAACCAAGACACGGGAGACACACGTGGAAGACCTCCGGCAGGTTTTCACGGGGATGCGGAAACATCACCTGAAGATGAATCCCACCAAGTGTGTTTTCTTCGCGGAGGCAGGCGACTTCCTAGGATTTCTAGTCCACCAACGGGGCATCGAGATCCCCAAAGACAAGGCGCAGGCGGTCATAAGCGCCTCGCCTCCTACAACCAAAAAGGAACTTCAACAATTAATCGGGCGAATCAACTTCCTCCTCCGTTTTATTTCAAATGCGGCAGGGAAGGTTCAGCCTTTTTCATCTCTTCTCAAGCTCCAGGGGGCAACCGAGTTTGTATGGGAGTCACAACACCAAGAGGCCTTTGACCGAATCAAGGATTATCTTACGAACCCGCCTGTCTTGGTCCCCCCTCGCCCTGGCGTTCCGCTTAAGCTTTACATCGCCGCCGCTGACTTGTCTATTGGTGGACTCTTGGCACAAGACGATGAGAATGGAGTGGAACATGTTGTTTACTATCTTAGCAGGGTGTTAACCGATTGCGAGACGCGCTACTCTCCAATGGAAAAGTTGTGTCTTGCCCTATTCTTCGCGGGTTGCAAGCTCCACCACTACATGTTAGCCTTTACCACAGTGGTGATCGCTCAGTCCGATCTTGTCAAATACATGCTTTCCCGCCCTATCCTACGGGGACGCATAGGTAAATAGATATTGGCTTTGTCTGAATTCTCTTTGCAATATGTTCCGCAAAAGGCAGTTAAAGGACAAGCCATAGCGGACTTCCTCACCCATCAACCGCCGATCGAACTTACAGCATTCCGCGAGTTAGAGTTCGCCGTAGTCTCCCTTACTCCATGGATTCTTTACTTTGATGGCTCGCGTACTAAGTTCGCTGCAGGTGCCGGGATCGCCGTCGAGAACCTTGCAGGAGACCAGTTTTCTTACTCTTTCCAGCTAGACTTTCAATGTACAAATAATCAGGCGGAGTACGAGGCACTCATCATCGGACTGGAAATCTTGTTGGACTTAGGAGTCCGCAAGGTACAAGTCTTTGGTGAGTCTTTATTGGTTGTCAACCAGCTTGTGGCAAAGTTCAAATGCTTAAGTTCGTCCATTGAACCTTACTTGCGAAAAGCCTTTGACGTCTTGGATTGCTTTGACGATGTTCACGTTGAGCACATTCCGTGTGAATTCAAGTTCGCGGCGAATGAGCTCGCGCAGATTGCATCCGGTCTTAGCTTGCGAGATGGAGTGCGCGAACGGCTTCTCAAAGTTGAACGGCGCACTCTTCCTTCTTTTATTGCTAGGGGGCAATATAAGGCAGACGCTCTCGACGTCGCTGCCTTAGATCCTATCGATGAAGACTGGCGGCTCCCGTTCATTGACTACCTCGAGCACTCTCAGGATGCTACTCGTTCCTGGCAAATATGTTTTCTCGCCCTCAACTTTGTGTTTCGGAACGGTGAGCTTCGCCGGCGCGGCGAAGACGGTAATGACTTCTGTTGCGTGTATGGCACCGAGGCTAAGCGGCTTATGCGCGAAGTGCATTCCGGCGTTTGTGGTTCGCATCAAGCTGGACCAAAGATGCGTTGGTTAATCCGTCGCCACGATTACTATTGGCCTTCCATTCTCAAAGACTGTATTGCGTTCGCCAAAGGATGTCAGGATTGCCAGGCTCACGGACCAGTGCAACACATTCGAAACATTCCATTACAGCCGATCATTAAACCATGGCCAGGTCGAGGATGGGCGATTGACTTCGTCGGCATCATTCATCCCCATTCCTCCGAGCAACATAAGTTCATCATCGTGGCAACCGTGGGTTGAGGCCGAGCCACTCAAGGTCGCTTCCGCGACCTCGGTTCGAAACTTTATCTTCTGCAACATTATTTCCCGCTTTGGTATCCCGGAGTGCATCGTAACGGACCGGGGGGGGGCAGCTTTCATGGTCGATGCTGTCGTTACATTCCTCACCGACTATGGTATCAAGCTCCTCCATTCGACCCCCTATTATGCACAATCCAATGGTCAGGCGGAGGCGAGCAACAAAGTTATCCTCGGTATCTTGCGCAAAATGCTCGAGTTGAATCCCTGCATTTGGCATCTAGAGCTTTACCATACTTTGTGGGCCTATCGTACCTCCAAGCGCGGTCTGACATATACCACCCCTTTTGCTCTCATGTTTGGCCATGACGTTGTTCTTTCCCTTGAGGTTCACGTTGCCTCGCTTTGCGTCCAGGAACAGCACCAGTTGCTTGGTGACAATTACGTTCAGGCAATGTGGCAACAGCTTAAACTGCTTTCAACAATCTCATCCTTGAGAAACAGCGCATTGCGCGCTCCTATGATAAAATTACCCACAGACAAAGCTTTATCGAGGGCCAAACAGTATGGCGCGCAGTGCTACCATTGGGCGAAAAAACCGAAGGCCGCGGGAAGTGGTCCGCACGGTGGGAAGGACCCTTTATTTTTCATCGCATATTGCCCAAGGGGGCATACCACTTGCGCGACCTCGACGGTCCACTCCATCCCAATCCTATTAATGGTCGTTTTTTAAAGCGCCATCTCGCTGGCGTTTGGGAGCGCGCGGACTCTCCACATTCGAGTGACCCCGCGAATCCCGCGACCACTGTTCATAGTGCTCCACGCCTTCGCGATAGCACTCCGCCGCCTCCTACTAGGGGGCAACCCGAGAGATAAGTTAGTTCAAAACATTGTAAACGTGCGAGGTCTAACCATCAGACTAGTACAAGATTGGGGCCTATTCTAGAGGCCCCAAATAAATAAAAATTTTACGTGCTAATTTCTTCATTTCTCTCTTCCATTTCATCATAAACGTGCGAGGTATAACCAACAGACTAGTACAAGATTGGGGCCTATTCCAGAGGCCCTAAATATAACATTACGTATTTTTTCCTTCTTGCACTCTGATACAAGCTACATAGGCGACTTTGCGGCCGAAGACACTGGAGACAGGTCCCTCATGCTACCGCCCAAGTTTTCGGGGCGTACTTCAAGAACACTGGCGAACTCCTGAAACACGAGTGGACAAAGGACCTCCAAAGCCTCACGCGTGGGCAGAACAGCAGGCGCAAGGCAGAAGGTGCCCAAACTATTTGTTCTTCCAAGCGGAGGATTGGCCTAAGAGTGGATTTTGAAACCCACCCTCGACCTAAGAGTAGATTTCGAAACTCATCAAAGCAAGCAATGAGCAAAGGAAATGGTGGTTTCGCTTTAAGCAGAGACAGAAGGATGAATAAAAAAGAAGAAGGATCCATGGCGAAAAGGCAGAAAGACTTGGTAGATATTCCAAACTCGGCCAACGGATTCTCTTATAGAAAGAGGGGACTGACTCTTGTTAACATGTGTCCTGCATGCAGAGCTTTGCTCCGAGATATGGGCCTTAAAGATAAGGTGAACATGAGATTCTATAGTGACTTCCTACTGCCTAAGTAAACAGTCGTGTAGAGACCTTTACCCAATCTCAAGGGAAGACTGTTTTTGAACCTTAACAGTTTTGTTACTTAGTAAAAGAGTTCACATGGGGGCAACATGACAAAGGAAGTAAAGCTGAACCAGAATCTTTTAAGTTTCCTTTATAGCCTGTACACGCGGGGTGTCGAGATTAGTGAAGTCACTTCGTCATTTCTTATATTCACCAGCGAGACAGTTCGCTTCGCCAACCTTACGTCAGGATACATACTTTCTCGCTACGTAGTGAGTAAGGAACCCCCTTAAATAAAACCAAGTTGCCTCGCGAAGTGGTCAGGGACCTTAAATTTTTGATCTTCCGCGAGCCGAGATCGCGATGACGCCAAGATGTTAGAATCTCCCAAATCTTGAAGCGTCGTGACATGTTCAAATAAGGCCTTCTCGCTTAGTCTCAAAGCTCAAGGCCTAGGGGGCAATGTTTGAGCCAAAGGAGCATTTTTGTCCAAGTAATGTGGTTCCGCGCGGATTACATAGTTCGCGAAAGAAATGACTTCGCACGGAATACACAGTTCGCGCGCGGAGTGACTTCGTGTGGAATGACTAGCTCACTCCACGTACGTGAGGCGAGATTGATACTTCGCATAGTTGAGGCGATACATTCCGCGTAAGCGAGGCGGAATATATCTAGGTAAGCTGGCGAATTGGTTCGCGTGGGAAGTATCGCGAAGAAAGCATAGGCGGAGTTCGCGTGCGTTTCATTAATCATTAAAGACTCTGAAAAGTCTTTGACACGTTTCGGGCCAATCCATGTAGCCTTTTTAATATAAAAAGCCCTTCTAAGGCCCGCGAGCCGCAAATAGCCCTCGAGATAGAAGCGAGCTTCAGGAGCATGCGAGATGAATTTCAGTCCGCATAGGACTCTATAGTTGGCGGCGTGGAGGCAATGCCCTATGCGGAATGAAGTGTACGAAATAGACATGTGTCACAAGCTGGTTGGTTCGCGTGAGCAAAACAGTGTCCTTGTGACATTAGGGTTTCAGAATCCAATTTGGACTATGAATACTTCTCTTCTGCCGTAAGTCAAACTGCTATATAAGGGGACTCGGAGCAGTCTTTACAAACACAATCAAATCTCTCAACAAAATACAAAACTACAAACCAGTTACCCCTCGAGCTACCTCGAAACCCTAAACCTAAGTGCGCCGCTGCCTTAGTTTCAGAGCCCTTCTGAACTCTTTCCCGACCTCTGAACTCCCTTTGTTGCTCTGCTCGCGTCCTACCGTGAGTATCGATCGCCTTGTGCTCGTAATTCCTCACCTGAGGTGGCACCTGGAAACTCCCTTTTTTGCCTGATCAAGAAGTCAAGCTCACCCTACTACTCCTTCCTCGTCCGCGAGGTGGCACGCCCGCGACACTCCCCCTTCTCTTTGCTCGCTATTTACCTCTGCTCCGCGCGCTGAGGATCGTGGCCAAAACAGTTGTATCTTTTAATTATCGTTTATTTCATAAGGAATAAGATCCATGTCCTTCTCAATATTTGTAGTTTCAAATTATTTTTAATATTATATATATTTATATATATGAGAAAAGAAAAAATATGCATAGAAATATAACATTACATATATATGACAAAAGAAGTAGATTTAGCTTTACCTTTGGATTTAGCTTACGGTGGAAATGTTTTTTAAAGTCAAAATGCTATAAATTTGGCTAAAGATTTAGCTTACGGTGGGAGACTTTCGTAAGCTAAAAAAAGATTTTACATAATATTCTTATTTTATAGGCTAAATTTGGCTAAGGATTTAGCCTACCATGGGAGATGCTCTTACCACCCCACAAACCATTTTGTTTACCCCATAATCTCTTCACACGTCTACTTATTTATTTTTAATTGTTAGTCTACTCTTTGTTCATCCATTTACGATACCAAAAATATCCTTTTTCCAATTCTATGAAGTTGTCGGGAGCGGGAAGGCTTGTCCTGGGAAGGGGTTGCGGGTGAACTCGGGGTATCCAAAGGTGGCCTGTAGCTGTGAACTTAATTAGGGTCCGGGTAAACCACAAGATCGGAGGTGGCAGCGAGAGCCGTGGTTGATTAAAAAGAGACGAATCCAAACTCAACTATGCCAAAACTATGAGGCTTGCAAGTGTAAGAGTCGAAAAGAGGCGAGTCGTTGCATAAATGAGCTACTGGATATATAGGTCGGCGCCATGCCGAAAGAGATGCATGAGAAGAGTCCCTGAGTGCCTAGAGTAATTATGGGTACATGAGAGCTGGCGCGTGAGTCCAGTTTTGAGGTCGTCGGACGAAGCGGTGGTCGGACCCGACTCGTCGGAGGTTGGCAAGCATGATGGTGGTGGAGATGAGGGGCAGTTGTGCCCGAAAATTGGTGGTGGAGGAGGAGACAGAAACCCAGATCTACTTTCTCTCTCCTAAACTCATGTATATACAAGTAGAACCCATAAGCTATAAGTCGAAAAACCCAAAAGAGATCAGGTTTGATTCGGTGCCAGGGAGGTGTAAATTAAAGAGAGAAGTGAGAAAGGAGAGTTCTTTGAGAGTGAGCAGAGAGAGTTGCGTCACCAAAGAGGAATAAACATGGGTGGCCGGGAAAAAAAAGAAAATTCCGGCGAGATAATGGTTAGAGCACCCGTTTGGTAAGCGGGTTCGACTATTAACGAGAGCACCGCCAATTGTTTCCATCGATGTTGACCGGAAATCATGAAGCTCATCATCTCCAAAATCTTGGCTGCAACCATAAACAACGACGTTAGAGGGGTTGCCCGGCCTTTCACTCCGACACTCTAGTTAGGCTAATATGAGAGAAATGGAAGAAGGAATAAGAAGATGGGTTGTGATGGCTTATCATTATGAGAGGAGGTACCTTTATTTATAGAGCTAGGGTGTGTTTGTACCCTTAAATTACTATATTTCCCATACAGTGGTGTTCACATGATCATCTAGTGATCAAGGAAATCACGGTCAATCACCGTTGGATGTAAATTCAAGGGTAGAAAACAAAACAACTTAACTTTAAAATAATACTTCTCACTCTTAGATTTAATTACATCAAACGGTGATTGATCATGATTGCTCATAAGTGGAGAGTGTGGATCGACTCTTGGGCTTTCATATGTGTTGGGCCATATTTAAGCCTTTTTTAGGTGACGTTTGGCGTGTGATTCCGGTGTTTAGGCCCGGAAAAAGGGTCCAGGTATAAATAATGAGTAATACTGACAAAACATAATTTGGTGAATTTTTTGAACTCCTCTCTTTATAGTAGTAGATATAGAGATATTGTGAAATACACACACACACAAATATATATATATCTCACACACACACACAAATTAAATATTCTTCTGGGTAAACTTTTCGGGTATATATGGGTTGTACCCATGAGGTGTATTTTGTAGGTATGAGTAATCTGAAAATACCCACACATAAATCTCTCTCTCTCTCACACACACACACACAAATTATAGGGTAAATATTCTTTTGGGTAAACTTTTCGGGTATATATGGGTTGTACCCATGAGGTGTATTTTGTAGGTATGAGTAATCTGGAAAATATTCTTCTGGGTTAAACTTTTCGGGTATATATGGGTTGTACCCATGAGGTGTATTTTGTAGGTATGAGTAATCTGAAAATACCCACACATAAATCTCTCTCTCTCTCTCTCTCTCTCTCTCTCTCTCTCTCTCTCTCTCTCTCTCTCTCTCTCTCTCACACACACACACACACAAATTATAGGGTAAATATTCTTCTGGGTAAACTTTTCGGGTATATATGGGTTGTACCCATGAGGTGTATTTTGTAGGTATGAGTAATCTGAAAATACCCACACATAAATCAAAATGAGTATGGGTATACCCATGGGTACCCAAACTTTAACCATTACCCAAATTTTCAATACTCAAAATTCCAATACGGAAATACCCATTCGATTACGGCTGCTTCCATCTCTTTTCTCTCAACCGTTGTTCGCTGCTTCTTCTTTGAGATTTCTTCAGTGCTCAGAGATCGAATTTTCGGTAAAAATCCAGTCTTACTCTATCTTTTTTTCCCTCATCCAAACCAAATCCATTTTTTTTCCGTGAATTTCTTGAGTTGCTATATATGATTTTATGAGTTTCTGAGCTTAATTTGGAGGTATTTGTAGAGTTGATTGATCTTAAGAAGCTATGATTTGTAGCTTCTGAAGCTGCTTTTGGGAATCAATAATCATATAAGTAATAATTGATGAAATAAATAAAAAATATATCACAAAAAGTATTTATAAGTGATGACAAAATAAATAAAAACCGAGGAACATAACTGCTTTTAGGTGCCAAGTATAGGGTCTTACAAGTATTTTCTCCAAAACAATTAAGAGTATTGACATAACTGTTTTTAGGTACCAAGTATAAAGGTATCACAAGTATTTTCTCTAAAATAATAAATAAGAATTCAAAATAATATGAAGAAAATATTGACAATTTATATTTCTCAACCAAATTATATACATTTTTGCGGGAGCATTTTGATTATTATATCTACCCAAACACGTTTTACTTACAAATTAACAAATACTCAAAATGATTATTGGTTCTCACAACACTTTTGAAAACTGTTTACCAAACATGCAATTAAATTTCCTCACAACACATGCAATTAGTTTTGAATGCCTTAACGATCACCAAAATTTCTGAAAATTTGCAGAAATGATCTACTAATATAGAACTACAAATTGACGGTGGAGATGTGATTTTGTGATCGAAAAGTTGGTGTAATCCCTCATCCCTCATATATGTCAAAAAAAAGGATCTCTTAGTGGAAGGGCCCTGTATATATATATATATATATATATATATATATACATATATATGTATATATACATATATATGTATGTATATCTGTGTGTCTATCTGCGTTATTGTTTGTTTTTCCCAGATTGATTGTTTCCTTGATTACTTCAGCTTCTATTTTTCTGACAATCTAACACTGTCATTTAGGGAGAATAGATTGATGTTTCTCACTCTGGTAAATTTATGATTTCCTTTGTCGTGTTCGGTAATGAAAAATGTCAGAGCTTTGCCAGATGTTTTCAGTTTTCTATAAATCTGTTACTTTTAAGAATGTCTTGAATTGGGTATGTTGGTACATTGAATCCAATTTTGTCTTTCAAAATTTGAAGTAGGTCTCTCCTGTACTATGTACGCTTATTCATGTACTACTTGAAAACCATAGTTTTATATTTTCTTTTTCCTCGTGTGCTTATATAGTTTTAAGTTTGGGAGTTTTGGTTGCAGGTTAAGCTTGTAAAATGCATTGTGGAAAATATGATTGTAGATATATCCTTCAATCAGTTAGGAGGACTTTGTACACTAAGCTTTCTTGAACAGGTATGAGCAATTCAATTCGTGATTAAAATAGCTATGATTGGTCATCTTATAGTTGCACAGAAATGAGTCGGATGATTCCAATCCGGTCTGGTTACAATAATTTTATGTCTTCTCATACTGGTGTGAAAACTTCAGTGATGTTCAGATTTCGGTTCATTTTACATTTTGCTTGGTTTGCAGGTTGATCAATATATTGGCAAAGATCATATTTTCAAACGCAGCATCATTTTAACCACAACAGACTCAAATAACGCAATTCTATTCAAAGCACATCCGAGCAATTCTATTCAAATCATAATCCAAGAAAAATAGAAGAAACTAATAACAGTCATAATAATTTGGACTGGCACAGAACATGTATAAAAGGGCCAACCCAATACTGTATGTCCAGTTTAAAAGCATAGTCATGACTCATGCGAACCCTATATATCAGATCAAGAGAACCATGAATTATCGCGTAGTCAAGGCGTCGCGCGGCGTGATCGATTATATCAGAGACACCGGTTTGGCGGTCTTTTGTCTTGGATTCTATGCAAATATGACGCCTTTGACTGAAGGCGCTCTAAAAAGATGGATACAGGATAGCGACGAGGTACTGAAAAGGCGCAAGGTCGCCTTTAAACCGGCAAGTGGAGGTTGACATCTCTGAATTTGTAATTCTGAAATTAAGTCTGGGTTTTAATTTAAGTCTCTATTTTTCATCAAAATTGGTGCCTTTTTGTTGTCCTGTATTGTTACATGTCATCAAAGTATTTTGAGTTTAAGTTGATTTGTGGATTAATATAAAGTTGCTTACAAATTCCAATACAAATCATTTTCTTCTGCTTGCTCTTTCCATTTTGTTGTGGTTATGCTCTTGTTGTTAGTATTGTTGTTATACAAGTCATTTAAAACAGCATTGACAACTTGTCGAGGAGGTTGCTGAAAAATCAGAACCAAGATTAGACTTGGAGAGAATATCAGATAGCTGTTAGTATTGTTGGTCTTGTGTGTTTTTCCAGTTTTTGACTTGCTACAATCTGAACCAATTTTTAGCCTCTGCTTATATCCCCTCCCTATCATAACCATGGTTCTCTACATAAGAACAATGTGTACTTCTACATTAGATAGCTATCAAGCAAGGTTGATTTAGTATTTGACTTAGATCAGATGATATGAAATTATGAATTCTAAATGCATGCTTGTTTTTGTTAGGTCCAATGTTATTATTTTAGTCTTTAACACCATAATTGGTGACAATAAAAAAAGGTATAGGGGAGGGTTGCTGAACCAAGTATGTGCCGCAAAAGTTACTTCTATGCAAGTTTCTTCTTTGAACAATGAACCAGACTATTTTTGGTTTCATCTTTTATCTATTCAACTGGTTTTCATTTCCACATTGATGATTCTTATGTGACATTAACTTCTTTGTCTGGTTTTTGGTTGATATGCAGGCGAGCATTCCCCTGAGCATGTCTCTGTGGTTAAGAAGTGATGTGTATGGATGTCCAAAGCCTGAATAGTTGGTGTTTATGTATCTCAGGTCTAAAATGTGTTGTTTTATTTACATGAGATCACAATGACTGAATAGTAGCCTACTATGTATATGCTGAGATCCTTTAAGGAGCTAAATAATCTTCACATTTGCTTCTTGACCTCATTTGTGGTGACCTTTTCTTTGATTTGTTATGCTCCTGCATTTTCTTCTTCTTTGCTTCAACTTTAGCTTGTTGGAATCGCAAATGGGTCTGGATTAGTTTCTATCCTACTGCTAGAACAAGTAGTGGACGAGGCCAAAGGTCACTCCCCAAACCACACTTCCCGCTCACTTTGACAATAATTTTTGGTTAAAATATTATATAGTCTTTGTGGTTTGAAGTCGACATCTGTTTAGTCCTTATGATTTTATTTTAATCTGAATAGTTCTTAAAGTCACGATTTTTCATCTAAATAGTCCTTATGGTTTTATTTTAATCTGAATAGTCCTTAAATTTATGATTTTTCATCAAAATAAACCTTATAGCCTTAACTGAGAAAATGAATCCGAATGACTATTTGGATGAAAAATTGTGACTTTAAGGACTATTCAGATTAAAATAAAATCAATAGGACTATTTGGATGAAAAATTGTGACTTTAAGGACTATTCAGATTAAAATAAAACCATAAGGACTTAACAGATGTCGACTTTAAACCACAAGGACTAAACAAATTTCAATTCATAATTTTTTATAGGCGATATATCTTTTTTGTTCCAAAAATGCCCTTATCTTCCTCTCATTGTTGATACTGGATGAGAAATTTTAGAGCTCAATTACCCATCCTCTTGAAAATGCATTATACTGTTGATCTTTGCATGTTCTCCTTTTCATTCTCAAGCTTGTGATCTTTGCATTATACTGGTTTTTGGTTGATATGCAGGCACAGTGTATTCCATGATCCGTCGACACTCTTTCCATCTGAAGCAAGCGCCTCATCCAAATCAATGTCCATTTCAAGCCATTTCAAACGCTTTGACAATTGGAAGTCAGCTTGTGTGCTTTGCTTAGATCCTGTTGCTGTTGGATAATGTAATTGCACAACAAAGACGACAATGCCTCTTTATTCAGTTTCTTTCTTTATAAAACAATGTCATTTTCTTGATTGATAAGCATAATAGTGTTTCTTTAACCAGAAATCACAAAACAAGGAAAGCAAACTCGAAAACCCAGTTAAACATAATATTAGAGCGCTCAAGTCAAAACAGAACCAGAATAACAAAAGGATCAGAGTTTTCTATTGACCTTGAGCCAGAATAACGCATGTAGACTATACAGAGAAACCAATACTTTTCTATTGGGGTTCAGATCAGAGTTTGAGTACCCACTAAAATGTGGCTGAACTTGTACACAAGTTTCATCATTTCCACTTCAACTTGACTGATAAAATTAGTACAACATAAGGGGTCAAATAGCACAAATTACTGCAAACCCATGTCAAGATAAAAAATACCAGGTTCACCAAAATCATGCATTTTTGATACCCTTTTCTCAGCACAAACCGTTTCATATAATATCCCAAATTTCTGTTGGAACTGAATTTGGTCTGTGGCGAATTTTCTGGTGACTTGTTATCAGCTGATGGTGAAACAAATAAAAAGATAAATAAGGGTGATTCAAGATTGTTCAAGTGACATTAATTAAGATTAAAATGGTTTGAAATTCACAGCAACAAACGCTACTAATTAAGAGTGTCATAAAAAAAACATAACCGAGATAGAGTGAGTGAACGTGTTAAAGATTCATTTATAGTGTATGGCTTGACAATGAAAGGATAGGATTCATGATAAGCAGTGCGAGGCCATGCCTAGAAGTTCTGGGTTAATTCATGTAAAAGTATTTCAAGAAAAATGAATATCAATGTACCAGGACAAATGCATTACAAATGTTTAGACAAGTGATTGCTGAACATACCTGGGGATGACCTCTGGTCATCTGGTAACGCTTTCTCCTATTTTTCTTAAACACAAGTATATTTGCATCTAATACTTGATAAATTCCTCTGGTAGCATAGAAAAATTTCTCTCACATGACACAATACTTGATAAATGAAGTGGGATAACAATTTGACTGGCAGTATACTATTGATTTATAAGTTATCTTTAGGTATCTGTGCATTCTTTATTTCTACAAATCTGGAATTTATAATTTCATTTATTCCTTTTTAGCACAGGCATTAGATGCAAATATACTTGTGTTTAAGAAAAATTTCTCGTCATCATGTTGATAATATTTTAGATGGACTCGCGTGATGTTTCATTGAGACATAAAGTTAAGTTCCATGACTATTTCCCTGAGCATTACAGAGAAACTAAGAAGGAATTAACTATATACACTTATAAAATTGGCCACAAAACCCTCCTCTACACTTGAAAACTTTATTCTTTTGCTCTTCTAGTAAAATTTTGCTGTGCCAGAAATGCTAGTTAATACTATTACTCACCCTCATGAACAATAAGAGAAAGAATAGGAGGCATACTTACATGATCCTCAATAACTGCATGAACGGTTGCATCTGGAACTATTGCCTTACCGATTACTGTCTGACTACTTGTGTCCACCAACAGAACCTTGTTCAATATCGATAAGCAAACCGAGCATCAAAACTAAGCTCACATGTAAGGTTTGTTTATTACTTTACTTAAATGGGCATCAAATGAGCAATTACTAAAAACCCTGAAAGATGAAATGTAAGTTCACTAGTTTGGCTTACCATGTCCACTTTAAGCACCGGTTATGAATTTATGAACTACTTTGATGCATATCACACTCTACACCCAACATATTCTAATATCTTTTTCCACATTTTATAAATCAATATACAAAAGTAAATATCATATAGCTTAGACACTCTCTCTTAAGCCTATGTATGAGCTTGTAAACTTGAAATCACAAATTCTCTCAAAATATTTAGGGCAACAGTAGTCTAAGTAAGTCCACGATGTGCATAACAGAGCAAAAAGTAAAATAGAATGAGAGAAGAACCAAGCATATATACTAGCTCCAATCTTAAGACAGTACACTGGTATCGATGCAATACTATGTAAGATGACACCACATGCAACGGATAACAAATGACACAGTAGCCTTAAAGCAACCTTCTCACTTTGTCTGAACCTAACACGGATACATTGTAAGCTACAAGACCTCAAACTGCATATTCTAATTCAATTTCTGAGAACCTCAAAGCACCGGGTATCCATTTCTTTCGGTAAATGCGTGAAATTTTACCTATATATCAATTCAATGATCTCGTAGCAGTTAAACAGACCAGCAGCAGTCCGCTAGATGATGAGGATGGTAGCAAGTTAAATTTCAGATCCTATTAATGAAGGAAGTGACTTTATGTTTTTCCACTTCAATTTAGTATCGAGTACTAAAATACTGTATCCGAGTGCATTCATCGTTTAATTTTCCAGTTTTGAATATAATCACTTTCTCAGAAAAAAAAAAAATTTAATGAGATGCATTAAAGAGGAAGCAGGATATTAAAATTGATTCAAACAGTAAACCTTGTTTACAGCCAATGTCTGCAACTTGGTTTGACACTTATCGGCATTCAGAGCAACAGCAAGCCGATCAAAACTAATCAAATTTCAGTCTCAATTTGATAACCTAATCAGAAACACACAGTTGGAAGATGAAACTGAGAAAGAGACTGAACCTGAAGAAGAGCGACGGACCAGCAGTGTTTGCAATTTCCATAATGCAACGTGTGTTTGGCTTTTTAAGTTTGGGATCCAACGGCTGGAAACATTATATGGACAGCTATATAAACGTCCTTAAAGAAAGAAACCCTAAAACCAGAACCAGCAATGGATAAATTGTTTAGAATTTTGCCAAAGGGTGGTTTCTCTGTCCCAAGTGCGGCCACAATGTTTGATGTGTTTTATAGAACCGTGATTTATGGATGTCCAACCTACTATTTGTGGCGTACGATGCCGTTGGCCATAGAAGGCTACCAGAAGTGTTTGGCTTCAAGAAAGTGCGATAAGGTCCCAGCGACTAGTTCCGAAAGATGATGGGTAAGAATTCCTGTGAAATCACAATTTTTATGTCTAGATCTTCTTCTTCTGTTTCCAGCAATATCAACAAAGCGTTTTTCTGTGAATTCTCCTACTTCGCAGTTCTGTTTGAATTTCAGTAAGAATTCATCTGTTTTTGTAAATTGGAATTATTATCTACAAGGGTGCCGCTAGCAGCCTAGCACTGGCCCTAATTTGGTTCCTTAATTTTGCTGGCCTGTTGTTGTTCGGTGACAATTTTTTTATCTATCTTCTTCTGTTGCCAACAATATCAACAAAGTGTTTTCGGTTCTGTTTGAATTTCAGTAAGAATTAATCTGTTGCTGTAAATTGGAAATATTATCTACAAAGGCGCTGCTAGCACTGGCCCTAATTTAATCCTTAATTTTGCTGGCCTGTTGTTGTTCTGTTGCTATCATGAAAATCGTATTTTGGGTACCAGAAATGGCGTGAGTAACACAAACTTTCCGGTTTATTGTAGGGCCGTTGCACAGCCCGAGTAGGGCACTTCCTGTTCTAAATAGTTGCAATGGTGTTCAGGGGTGTTTGGAGGATGACTATCTTTTTCTTAATTTTTCTTAATTTCTTAATGGAGTTTTATATGTATTGAATAATTTGAACTCCTTGTAATGGAGTGTTGTCTATTTATTGTATATATGGTTTGCTTACTATCTCTGTTTGTATTGAAATTCTATAGTTTGGTTCCTGTCTAGTAGTTTAGTTTTGGACACCAGCAGTTGTTCCATATCTTTCGCCTTAGCTCACTTGGTAGTTTCTTGTTCAAGGACACAATCATCTTCATTGTAAGGCATTAATAATAGTTTTGACAGAATAACTAAGAAGGATTAACATTCTAAGCAAAGCGCAAATTAGGAACACAATATAATTGTCGGTGTATGTTCACATTCTAATGTTACTTAGCAAGCATGAAACTGGGATGTATTCAGCTTCTCAGTTTTACTCCGAGCAGTGATTACAGATGTACATGTCCATTGCAATGTTTGATACTCTACACTTTACAGTAATGCTGCTCATCAACATTCTATTTAACAATATGTTTCCTAGCACGTCATTAAAGGAGGTATGAAGAATATAAAACTGAATCATTTGGGATGCGATCAGCAGAAAAGTTACTCCCCGGCAAGAAGTATGACACATTGTCCGTCAAATTGAACAGAGCTAGCAAGGATAGGTATATCACTATATCCCAATCCGTAATCAAGGAAGGCCGCCGTCCGCCGTGATGTCCCAGGAGCAGTGCCTGTACCTGACTTCCCAGCTCTGCTTGTACTCTCAAGCACTTCCACTGTTAAGTTCCCATAAGCCTGCAACCAACCACATCATATTCATTACTCTTAAACTCAGAAAAATAGCTCAAGACTTGATGGAATCAAATTCAGATGGTACTTTGATTTTAGCGAAGGAGTAAACTACACCATATCATATTCATTACTCTTAAACTCATAAAAATAGCTCAAGACTTGATGGAATCAAATTCAGATGGTACTTTGATTTTAGCGAAGGAGTAAACTACACCATAGAGAATGTAAACAGTATTTTCAATAACTCAATGACCAGCAAGTAACAAAGTTTGAACGTGAAAACTGTGTGAACTGGATTGACTGTAATAATAGAGGAATCTATGTTGTAGAGTAACTTAACACACAATTGGATAATATGTCATGTCAGTTTCCGAAACAAACGAAAGACTAATAGAAATCAAGCTTCAAAGTTGTTTCTAACTTGAACAAGTAATAATTTTCACATACCTGTAAGCACAATTTCGTTTCTGTACCACAAATTGGATAATCAAGGGGGCAACAGTGAATGAGATCCTCACAACAGACACCAAAGTTGTCACAGCATGTCCAAGAACGGCATGTATCACGAAACGGCATCCAACAACAGCAGGTTTCCCCTCCATTACACTGCCATAAGGTATCACAATTCACAGGACCTGGCGGAGGAGGATTCGCACCAGTCTTTACTGGATATAAAGCAAACATGTTGATAACAAAAAGCCCTTTGCCATTTCCATGATCACGTCGCAGGTACATATAGCCATTCATGAATTCTTTAAAATCCAATTGTCCCCTCCATTTTCTGAACCAGACGGTACGATTAATACAGCATGATCCAAGGAACATATGTTCATACTTCTTGTGCATATCTGATTCTCGTACTTAGTCCTATTACTAAGAGAACATAAAGGTGAAATAAGAAGAAGGCTGAATGGATAATCAAAGTGGTTCTGGTAAATTTCTGAGTTCATGTTCATATGTTCATGTTTTATGCAGATTTAGGATAGATACAATGTCTGCAATCCTAAGTATAATTGACATATAAACACAAAATGATTAAGTTTACATGTATTGATCTAGAATACATTTATAAAAAATTGAGTTTATGATAAAAGAAAACTTACAATTGGTATCAGAGCGACTATGCTCGGATCAATTGCACGTAAAAGAAACTTTTTCCTATATAACTTGTATTCTAGGAATCTATATGTTTAATCCACATTAAGCCAGAAAATACATGTTTATATATTATCTTCTGAATGTTTTTATGTACTATTCATTAAAATTGCAATATATATATATATGTATATGTTTATATGCCTATTCATCTGATGCAATGATTTATATTATATCTTTTATATGAACATGCTGATGTTATAATTGATATGAATGATATAAAGCTGTATGCATTATGTGTTGCTATAGTGACCAGAAATGCATTGAATGGAATTGTATGTATCATTATGTTGATCTTTTAAATATTTGTGCTGTCATAGTGACTTTATGTTAGAAGAGAAAAAGGAGTGCAACAATTTCATTATAAAGAACAGATATTAAACTTAAAATTAAATTTAAATTTATTCTGGTTTCCATAGAGACTCAGTTTAGACATTTGGTTTTGTGATCTGGTATGTGTAAAGAGTAAATGAACATTCATATATATATATATATATATATATATATATATATATATATATATACAGGTCCCTTCCACTAAAGAATCCTTTTTTTTTACATATATGAGGGACGGAAGATTACACCAACTTTTCGATCACAAAATCACATCTCCACCGTTCAATATGTAGTTCTATATGAGTAGATCACTTATGCAAATTTTCAGAAACTTTGGTAATCGTTAAGGCATTCAAAACTATGATTTATAATTATAAGCATGAACGGTTCATGTTTGGCAGATTTGGTTCGTTCATTGATTTAATCTTGTTCGCCACCTTAACGATCACCAAATTGGCTGAAAATTTGCAGAATTGATCTATATATAAAGACCAACAAACTGAACGGTGGAGATTCAAAAATATAATCGAAAAGTTGGTGTAATCCCCCATCCCTCATATAAACCAAAATAAGGGATCCCTTAGTGGAAGGGCCCTGTATATATATATATCAACAGCTTTTCTCAACTACAAACGTCTGCACCAATGGTTTTGGTGCGGATTTTCATTTTTGCACCACTTTTGGATCGAATTTCCTCATCTCCACCGTCTAGTATCTAGATAATATTGTGTAGATCATCTCTGCAAAATTTCAGCCAATTTAGTAATCGTTAAGGCCCTCAAAATTGCGTCTTTCTGTTATGAACATGAACAGTTCATGTTTGACGAAATTCAGTCCGTACATTTGTTTTTCAAGTTTGAGGGCCTTAACGATTACCAACTTGGATGAAATTTTGCAGAGATGATCTACACAATATTATCTAGATACTAGACGGTGTAGATGAGGAAATTCAATCGAAAAGTGGTGCAAAAATGAAAATCCGCACCAAAACCATTGATGCGGACGTTTGTAGCCAAGAAGCCCTGTATATATCAATAAAGATGTGTACACCACAAAGGTTTTCAGAGTCTTGAATTTGATCAGTTTCATATATAATTATATATCACTATATGCATATATATTTATATACTATATTTGGGACATTCAAATTTTTTTGGTATCAAGTTACACTGGATTAACTTGTTTGATCTTTTTTCATATACAACTATGCAATTTCCAATGTCTCTAAATCAGATTGAGCATCTGGATGGCTCAAACTTTCAGCAACGGAAATGTGACATAGAACTTAATCTGGGAATCTTGGATTTCGATCATGTGTTGAAGGAAGATCCACCATTAGCATTGGCTAAGAATGCAAGCACATATGCGAAAGAGAAGAATGATAACTGGTACAAGCACAACAAGATGGCACTGATAATTATCAAGAAGAGGATGATCAGCAGTGTGAGGGGTAGCATCCCAGATTATGAATTGGCAAAAGTCTACATGGATTCTATTGCTCAAAAGTACTTCATTTCCAACAAAGCTGAGGCTGGAAGACTCATGAAATCCTTCATGAGAATGGTCAATGGAGTATGATGGAAAGGGCAGTGTAAGGGAGTACATTATGAAGGGGTCCAATATTGTTAAAAATTTGAAGGATCTTGGTATGATTGTAGAGGAGCCCTTTCTGGTATACATGTTGCTTAATTCTCTACCTGATGAGTTTGATTAACTGTAGTCGTTGTATAAGACTCAAAAGGAAAAGTGGACAGTGAACGAGCTAATTTCACTTTGTGTGGAAGTTGAGGATGAAGTCAAGAAGAAGGGAAAAGGTGTGGTTGTGGCTGTGAATCTGATGTCAAAGGGAAAATTCAAGAAGTTTGACAACAAGAACTGCAAAGCTAGTACCTCTGTAAGCACCTCTACACCTATTAAGAAATCTAATCATGATAAAAGGTACAAACTTGCAGGTGGCATTAGGTGTTTCTTCTGTAAGAAACTAGGTCACTTTAAGAAAGATTGTGATGGTTGCAAAGCTTGGCTGAAAAAGAAAGGTGATTTTCTTGTTAAAACTGTTTTCAAATTTGAGTCAAATGATTTTGTTAGTGATGATTCTTGGTGGTTTGACACTGGCTCACCCATTCATATTGTTAATTCATTACAAGGATTGTCAGAGATTTCAATCCCAAGCAGGAATGAAACAAAAGTTTGTACTGCAAATGGCCAAAGGGTGGTTGTTAAGGCTGTAGGATGTGTCAAGCTTAAGTTTAGGAATAACTATGTATTAGTATTGAACGATGTCTATTGTATCCCTAGTATTAGTAGGAATTTGATTTCTGGTTCTCAGTTTGTGGCAAACAATGGCTATAGTTTCTCAAGTAATAATAATATAGCTATGAATTTATATTATGATAACAAGTGTTTTGGTGATGCAAGTTTGATAAGTGGTTATTGACATCTTAATTGTGTTAATGTTTCTGAAAATCAAGCTGAGCATGATGTTTTTGCTTTAAGTAAAACGATTTCAAAGAGAAAATCTGTAGAGCCATCTTTTCTTTGGCATAAAAGACTTGGTCATATTTCAAAACAAAGACTGAGTGAATGTAACATCTTGGAAATTTGATTTTCTATTTTCAAAAGAAAAATTTATTTTCAAGCTATTTTTATTTCGATTTATATTATTCCTAGTAGTTTTTGAAAATTATTCAAATTTTTTAGTTTGTCAAATTTTGTCTTTTGAGCTTATAGGATTAATCTAGACGACGTTATGAGTTCGTAGGATTTTTTAACCGTCTAATCTGGGCTGTCAGATTGGAGAATATGTTCGACCTAGACCGACGTTGAACAACAGTGGAGCCTTCGAACTCTCCTCCGTCGTCCAACCGCCTCCCGACGCATGGCTGGTGTCTACGACTTCGTCTCGTTGTCTCTGACGTGGCTGTGATGTTGTTTATCCATGGGAAGCTCCGGAGATGGAGAGAATCGAAGGAGAGAAGAATTTCGGGGTTCGCCGACGAGATTCCGATTCTGGCCGAGTCGAGGTCTCTCATCGGTGTGGATAACTTCATCTCCTCATCCTTGACTTCCCTGTGGCTTCAGCTTGTTGAGACGAGGTCCGGTGAGGGAGAATAGAAGAAGAGAAGTCTCTAAATTTTCCGGCAAGAGTTCGATTGATTCCGGCGAGCTTTGGCGTCGACTCAGATATCAAAGTTGGTTTATTCTTCGAGCTCTTGCTCTCTGTATAATTGAATTCGATTTTGGATTGTGTTTTGTTGAATTTGAATGTGTTCAGGTCGGATTTTCAAGTCCTTCGAACAACCGTCTGGTGCGAGGGTGCCAACACCTTGCGGAAGTGTGCCTGTCTTGATCTTGCCTTATTCGCGCGCTTCTCTTGATTTCTTCTCAAACAATTGTGAGCAAGAATGGTCAGTCTTGCTGTTATGTTTTATACAACGGCCTTTGACGGATCTTGAGGGCTTACTTCAGTAACAAAAATGCAATAAAGGTAAAGGGATATTTGCTAGAGAGGTGAATCTCTAACAATGGATGGACTGGTGCTCAGGATGAGGCTTTATGGACTGGGGGTGGACTTTTTGCTCGGGACGAGGCTGATGAGTGAAGCGGAGATTTGCTCGGGATGAGGCTTTTGGTAGATTGGGTGCTCACTGGGGAGGCATCCAATTTGCAGTGATGCAGTTTTTGTTGAATTGTCAGGAGGGCTGCTCGTTAGCTTAGAACTTCTTTTATAGAGAACCAGGCGGCTAGGGTTCGCGAATGAACTATTAACCAAGGCGATCAGATCTTCTAATTGAATCAGGAAAGTTACTTTCCTAGTCGAGCCTTCTAACAACAGATCTTTGAGATATCCTGCAAATCGTCCGCCAGTAAATACCTAATGCAATAAGCAACCAAATTAAAGACATTTGGACCGCGGGTATCGGTCCATGGGCCAGCTTACAAATAAGATAACCAATATAAAATCGGTCCCAAATATTGCCCCCCAGGCCTCGAGATCTAGGCCCGGTTTACCAAACCTGATCGAAGAGGGCTAACCCTTCAAATCCCACGAAAGGTTTCTTGAAACCCCGAAAGGGTATGTCCGTAAAAACACACTAAAAAACCAGTCTCGCGAAGAGACACAGACGCATCCTTCTGGATCAAAACGCAGTGCTTCGAAAATCCCTTTCAGTTCTTTATAAAACCTTGAACACTTTACTGTTCAGACATAAAAACCCAGAAATGGCTTCAAAAACCTTGACTGCTAAGAGTGCTCAAGAATTCAAAACCAAAATGCTCGGCCTAAAACCCCATGATTCTGCAACCAAATCTAGTCTTAAACTCTTTACATATGCCATAGCAGGCTTAAGGCCATGGATAGACCCAGTACCTCCTTCGATTTGCGAGGATTACCAGCATGCAACTCAAATCTCAACCTTATCTTTTAGAAACTATGCCGTGAATTTCCGGAAATGGCAGATAAGTCACCAATCTGTAAGAATAGGGGTGTGGCCCTACCCCTTCGCGTGCATACACTTATGGTACCAGAAGAGCAGAGCCTTGGATTTAGAGAGATGGCAGCAGGTGGGTATCGCAGACGCGATTCACTTGAGCTTCCAACTGCAGAGTACAGGGGCGAACATGGCTCTAATGATGGCATCAACTTGTTTCTGGGATACCTCCAGCAACACCTTCAATTTCATATTCGGCCAAATGGGAATCACGTTGCTCGACTTGTATGCGATTACAGGCCTTCCGGTTTCTGACAAGCCGTATCAAGAAATTGATTTCGAAGAGGAAGCAGTGGTCTTTGAAGCCTACCCTAATCGCCGTAATTTCTGTAAGTCTTATGAATCCTGGGCAGATCATTACAATGCTGAGAGTGGTGAGGCTATTGGCATTGCATTTCTAGAATTGTGGCTTACTAAATTCATAGTCTGCACTAGCACTCAGAAGATTACTGATGCCTGGGTTCGCACGGCCACTCTTTTGTTTAATGGTCATAAGTTAGGATTAGCCCAGATGACCTTAACTATGCTGTACCGAGCCCTATATAATTTATCCCTGCATCCATTCAACTATAGCGCTATATCAGGGCCTCTTTGGATATTGGACCTTTGGCTGCAGATTCACTTTGTTCAGTTCAGGAATCCCCAAATCACAGATTTTCCAGATAATCAGGTGCTGGGTATGGCGTTCGCCGGAGCTAAAGCCTACGATCCTCTTGCTTACTCCAAGTGCTTCCAACACCTCTACACCTTGGACGCTTCTGCCCTAGAGGCCAGCCAATTGATGCTCAATCAAATATATCCAGAAGCACTGGTGAACAAATTTAGGTGGGGTACAACTCATTCTCTCGAGGCTCTGCATCTATTCGAGCAAGCCATCTCCATTGCTGATTTGAGACTTCCTGATGACGCTGGTTTTGAGCTGTATGCACCAAACCATTTTGCTCGCCAACTTGGTTTCCAACAAGAGATACCCTTCCCTCTATTTGAGAGTGTGAACATGTATACTTCCTGGTGCCTGAAAAAGAAAGGAAAGAAACAGGCTGACGACCCTCGCTTTCAGTCTAAATTTACCCGTCTCAAGGTGAAGGTTCGAAGTATCAGCCTTTTATTCGCCAGCAAGGAAGTCAGTCAAACCTACCTACCCCGAATTTCCCCCTTGAAATCCGAAATAAATCCTGCGGGACGCACCTTAAGGGAAATTCTACCAAAAACATTGGCGAAACCTCCCTTGATAATGGGTAACCCTAACTGAGAGAAAAATCACCAAACCCAACTCACAATAATTCCCAAACAACATCCATAAATATAATCTCTCAAATAAACATAAACAAATGAATCTTTTTCAACAGCTTTTAACACACTTAAACCATCCCATAATTATCAGAGCATCTACTAAGAAAATGAGATGAACAACACAATAGGTTAAACTGGTAACCTGTATGAGAAAACTGGATGAGGTGGGGATCTATGACACGCCTCCTATCCTTGCCGAACCGAACTCTGCAAACTGGGCATTTAAAAATGAAAGGCCCAGGGGAGAAGCATTTAAAATGTTAGAGTGAGTGGACAAAAATACATAATAAAAAATATTGACTTACAAATAAAGCCTTGAAATCAAAATTTATGATTTTCTCATATTTTTCCTTTGAGAAAAATATTTACGCATGCCACTATTGAAAGTCTTTCCGAAAAATAATTATAAACCAAAACAATGAACCAATCCCATTGGTTCTCAATCAATCAAAATAAATAGGGAAAATATTCCACCGTAATAATGAGCCTCCCAGGCTATAATAGCGTCCCACGCTAAGCGTTATACTCACATATGATGAGGACCGCTAAATAGATTATAATAGCGTCCCACGCTAAGCGCTCAACTCTCATATGATGAGGACCGCTAAATAATGGCTAGCTAACAATAATATATATATATAACCGATCGGTGGCCTCCCAGGCGATAATAGCGTCCCACGCTAAGCGCTCAACTCTCATATGATAAGGGTAGGACCATAATAGCGTCCCACGCTAAACGCTCTTCTCACATATGATGAGGACCGCTAAATAATGTTAGTTAGCGATAAATAATAACAGTCAACCCTTTTAGGGTGTAATAGATTACCAAATATAAAAGATCAATTGACATGTCCCACATGTCAATGAAATGAGCAAGAGAGTTCCCAAATAACAAATGGAACTCATTAATCCCAAGAAAATACTAAATTTTAAATATGCCCTTGAAATTAAATAACTTTAGTGCATGCGTGACATATAAATCAAAGGTCCACTCACAGTGCTTGGCTAGGCCTGCCGACAACCCGAGGCTTCCTCCAAATGATCCTCCTCACGGCCTAAACAAAGAATAATATTAATTCCCATACTACTTTAAAACTTCAATAAATAAATCCATAAAATTAATGGTCTAAAATCAATTTCTTCCTTGCCCATTTTCTCCATCTTTACTCTATTATAACTCAAAATTCACCACCATCACCGATAACCAAAAATTACCTTATACGCAATTTAACACCGGCTAACTAAACTACCGATAATCCAATCTAATCACCGCCAAAATCGTTAACCATGAAAAATCCCCAACATTAACAAAACTCCTCTAAAAATTCCAATATATACTTCATTAAACTCCTCTCCTTAATACCATCTTAAAAACATGAAAAACAGTCTCTGAGGGGCGGCGTTGCCGCCTGCTCCGCCGGTAGCGGCGGCCGGCAGCCGTTTTCTGGCGACCTCCTATGGCTACCAAATTTTAACAGAATAATCCCCTCATCATCCCCAACAACTTTCATAACTAGCACTTAGCCCAATTCTAGGGCTAACTAGGGTAATCGAACCAAAACATCCATAAAATCCCTAGAACTTCAATTATACATTTCACCCTAATAAGATCGAATTAGACTGATTCCTTTTGAGGGATTACTCACCTTGATGAGGGCTACCAGTTGAGCCAAAAATCTCGGCCTATAGTGGCCGGAGGACGGAGCTCCGGCAGAGAGACAATCGGCGTTCCGGTGGGTTTTCTCCTCTCCGGCGGCACTACCGGCTCGGACACTAGGCCGGGGAGAGAGAGGAGGTGGCGGGGGTCCGAACTGGGCTGGAGCGGCGGCCGGTTGCTGGCTGGACGGCGGCAGCTGGTGGCAAAGCTTTCCGACGGGAGGAGAGCTCGGGGAAGGAATTCGGGAGACGAAGAGAAGAGAAGGAAGAGAAAGAAAAAGAAAAGGGAAGAAAGGAATGGGCTCGGGCTGCTTTCCCTCTACCCGGTTCATCACTTAAACCCAACTAAATAAACCACTTCAAATTTTACCCCTTTTTACTAACTCAAAAACTTTACCATTTAATTGATAACTTTACCATGCTAACTCTGATTTTAACGCATAGCATGTCTACGAACTTGTAATCACGTCATCTACAACTTTCATGAAGAAAGTTTTCCCAAATTCCAAACAGAAGAAAAAGTCAACTTTAAGGTCCTTAACAGTAAACGGTTATTTAATACGGTAAAAGACTAAAATAATACCAAAGTAAATTACCGTAAAAATGACTTAAGGACTGGGGTGTGACAATTCTCCCCTCCTTATAAAAATTTTGTCCTCGAAATTTACGTACCTGTCACTCAAAGAGATAAGGATACTGCTGCCTCATTTGCTCTTCCGGTTCCCAAGTAGCTTCCTCTATTTGCTGACTCCTCCAAAGAACTTTAACAAGAGGAATTGTTTTATTTGTAAGCACTTGCTCCTTCCGATCAAGAATCTGAACCGGTTTCTCTTCATAGGTCAAATCTTTCTTCAAAGTAAGCGGCTGCTCTTGCAAGACATGAGAAGGATCGGCAATATATTTGCGAAGCATGGACACATGGAAAGCATTATGTATCCTGGATAGCTCTGGAGGTAGTTCCAATCGGTAAGCAACCGTGCCAACCCACTCTATAATCTCATAAGGACCAATATACCTCGGGCTAAGCTTTCCTCGCTTACCAAAACGTACTACGCCCTTCCAAGGGGATAATTTCAAAAATACCTAATCCCCCACTTGAAACTCAAGGTCCTTTCTGCGGTTATCCGCATAACTCTTCTGCCTATTTTGGGCCGCCTTGAGCCTATCTCTAATCACCTTGATCTTCTCATTTGTGTCCTGGATTATCTCTGGACCACAAAACTCTTTTTCTCCCACCTCATTCCAACATAGAGGTGTACGACACTGCCGCCCATAAAGTGCTTCAAAGGGAGCCATACCGATACTAGAATGAAAATTGTTGTTGTAGACAAATTCTATCAAAGACAAATTCTTATCCCAACTCCCTCTGAATTGCATCGCACAAGACCTCAACATGTCCTCCATGGTCTGAATAGTCCTCTCAGACTGCCCGTCCGTTTGAGGATGAAATTATGTGCTGAAATGCAACCGAGTGCCTAAGGCTGCCTGCAAAGCTCCCTAGAATTTAGAAACAAATCTGGGATCCCAATCTGATACTATAGATTCAGGAACACCATGGAGTCTCACAATTTCGTTCACATAAAGTCCCGCCAATTTATCTAATGAATACTTCTTCCCCACTGGCAGAAAATGTGCAGATTTTGTTAATCGATCCACAATCACCCAAATGCCATCATGGCCATCACGGGTACGAGGTAAACTAAAAAAACAATCTATAGTGATGTGGTCCCACTTCCATATCAGAATAGACAATGGCTCAAGCAGACCAGAAGGTTTCTACCTCTCAGCTTTCACTTGCTGACAAATCAAACACTTGCTCCCATAAGCGGCAATCTCCCTCTTCATATTTGGCCACCAATAAAAATCCTTTAGGGTCCTGTACATTTTAGTACTACCAGGATGTGCAGCATAAGTAGAAGGGCATAGTTTAACCCGCACGGACCAACAAATTGGTGACACCTGTCCAGTTCGCACACTTCAATATAGGACATTGCCGCTCAATTATAGACTCCTATGCAAACTGGAATTATAGACTCCTTCTCTCCATCTCGCGGGCCTTTCTTGCTCGCGGGTTTTAGAAGGGCTTTTTATATTAAAAGGGCCACAGGAATTGGCCCGAAGCATGTCAAAGACTTTAAAAAGTCTTCAACGATTAAAGTGGTGCAAGCGGACTCCGCCTGTTGCTTCCTCGCGAAGTCTCCTACGCGAGCCAGTTCGCCAACTCGCCTTGACATATTCCGCCTCGCCTAGGGCTTTAAAGCGCAGTACATTCGGCATGCGAACTATGTAGTCCGTGCGAAGTCATTTCGCGTGCGAGATCATTAAGTGTGCGAGCCCTGTATTTCGCGCGAACCGCGCGAGCTCTCTACCCTGCGCGGAAGCCATTCCGCACGCGAACTCTGAAGTTAGCTCGCGTGATCTATTCCGCGCGCGAGCTAAGTGTTCCGCGCGAACTATGTAGTCCGCCCGAAGTCCAGTTCGCACACGAACCCTGTAACTCAGCTTGTATGGTCTTACTAGCGAGCCATCACTTGTAAGCTTAAATAACTTGGGCTCGCCGGTATGACATGGACCAAGAGTTTAATTAATATTCACATGGACAGTTAATGTCCAGTAAAATATTAATTTAGGTGTAAACACTTCAAACTCTCAATCTCCTCATTCTCAACACACACCGAATCCTCTCTTCTAGTCAACTCCCTCAAACCAAAATCTCTCCTCTTGATTTGAAAACCCAAATCAGAAAACCCAAATCAGAAAACCCAAATCCTAAAGAACGTCTCTGCTAGCTTCAATTTCACCTCTAGGTCTTCAATGATGGCACGCCTTTTCCCCTCAGATCTGGCGAACCCTAGCTTTCTGGTATCTCCGTTCTTGCTTAATCGCTATGGGCATTTCTGAAATTGTGAAATTTTCATGAAGGAGGAGGCAATTTAGATGCGCAAATAGAGTAATTGCTTAACTTGGAGGAGCAGATGACTTGTGGCAGATCTCCGCCGTCATCTGCGTCGCTTTTCCTTCTGATTCAGTGTTATCTAATCACCTTTGTTTTCACCGACTGTCAAGGGTAAGAATGGCGGTCGCAATAAGCACGGCCGCGGCCACACCAACTTCATTCGCTGCTCCAATTGCGGCACGTGCTGCCCCAAGGTAAGGGTTAGGGTTTGGGATTTATAGCTATGCATCATTATTTGCTGCTCAGGTACACTTTGCTCTTCAATAACATCTCTTTCCCCTTGAAACGAAACCTCAAATCCATCAGGACTTCGAAACACCACTTCTTTTCGGAAACAATCTACCATAGCTCTATAAGCCTCTAAAAAGTCCATTCCCAAGATCACATCAAACTCCACAATGTCTGAAGGGATTAAATCCGCCTTAATCTTAGTTCCTCCCACTAATACCTCACAACCACTAAACACCCAATTTATTCTCATCACCTCACCGGAGGGTAGAGACACATGCCACTCGCCTGGAAGAGAAGATGATGGCACATTGGCATGGAGGGCAAATCTACTAGACATAAATGAATGCGTGGCTCTGGGATCAATTAAAGTAAAAGCTGGCTGCCTAAAAATTAATAACGTACCAATGATGACATCTGGAGAAGTACGACCATCCTGCTGGGTCATAGCATGAAGTCTAGCGCGAGTCATGGGACGTCAACGCTGACCACTACCCTGCTGAGAGCCACTCCTGGCTGCTGAACCGCCCTGAGAACCACCTCTGGCTAAAGACTAACCGGCTGGCTGAGTAGAGGTGGTCCTCTGAGCCGATAAGGAACAATCTCTCCTGAAATGATCCTGACCACCACACTTAAAGCACCCAGAAGACTGCTGCTGACCAAAAGAAAAAGTCTGACCACCAAATGTCCCACCCTGGAAACTGCCACCAACACCAAATTGACCAGTTTGCTGCCTACCCAACTGACTCCTGAAAGGTCTCCTGAAACGTCCTCTAGCCCTGTTCCGCACACCAGAGCTCGATCCGCTGCTATAACCACAACCAGATGAAGATCCAGAAGCGAATGAGGAAGCAGCCTTCTTCGATGGACCCTGACTAGGACCACTGAAATCTCGAGGCCAAGCACTATATGTTCCCCTGGTCTCGATGGCCATGGCTGCAGTAACCGTATCAAGAAAGGTCGGGTACATAACACCGATCATCTTATCTGCATACACTCTGTCAAGTCCTCCAATGAACATATCAATCCTGGTCCTCTCATCAGGAACCAGATATGGCACATGATAGCTCAAGGTAGTGAACCTCTGCTCAAACTCTATGACACCTTCATTATCTCTCTTCTTCATGTTCAGAAAATCCGACTGGATCCTGATACGATGAGCATGACTAAAATATTGACCCAAGAAGAGCGTCTTGAACTACTCCCAAGTCATATTCTGAGCACCACCATTATTTCTGCTAGCGAGAGTCCACCAATGATGCGCTGAGTCATCCAGAAAAGTCACTGCCATCTTCACTCTCTTTTCTTCCAGCATATCAGTGCTCTCAAAAGCTTTTTCCATCTTATCTACCCAAATATATGCATCAAGGGGTCCCTTGGCACCCTTGAACTCGACTGCCTCAGCATCGAAGACATCCTTCTTCTTCACAAACCGAGGGTGTTGAACCCTATCTAACACACCTCTCAGCATATTCTCAATGGAATCAACTAATCCTCTAACTTCATCACCCTCATTCGTGTTGGACGAGGTAGCTACATGGGGTCGGCGTCTAGGAGGCATAGTTCCTGAGGAAGGAGATATTTAATAGTCTGAATACAAGACTAACAGAACTATCACACATACCCAATAACACATAGCATCCAGAGCATAAAATACTAGTGAATCCGTCGCGGTCGGATCACCACTCTATAGGAACTACGTGCTTCTTAGGCAAATATGATAGTACTAAGGAGGCAGGAAATGAAACCTAAAGCTCTGATACCAACTGTCAAGACCCACCCCGAATTTCACCCTGAAACCCGAGGTAAGTCTTGCGGGGTCCACCTCTAAGGAAAATTTACCGAAAAAACTCGACGAACTTCCCTTGAAAATGAACAACCCTTTATAACAAGTTGACCATTCACCATTTCTACCCATAAATATTCAAATACCACAACAAATATCTTATCACACCACCGAGAATGTTATACAATAATCCCAAAAGTATTCAGAGCTACTAAACCAACGGAAGCAGGAAACTACCCTAGTAGGTTAAGCAGGTAACCTACTGGTGAAAAATGGCTGAAAAATGGGTGATTATGCCTCGTCTCCTCCTACCAGTACCGACCCGCACTCTGCAGACTAGACATTTTAAAAAATGAAGGGTCCAAGGGAAAACATTTGAAAACGTTAGAGTGAGTGGACAAAAATAAATTTAGAAGAAATATTTATGCTTCCCCAATTTAATTTCCATAGAAATTATGCTGCATGCGACAGCTCAAAAACTGGCAAGTGCATGACTAGCTCCGGCTAGTCTCCAAAACTTAATAAAATACAGCCTCTCATGCTAAAATATATATATATATATATATATATATGTATGTATTTACACTTGTCATACTCTTTGTATGATTTCTTATGAAGGAATATAAGAAAATAGTTATTCATACAAGGCTACTACGCTTGCGTCTAACGCTTACGTCACGTCATAATGAAATTTTACCTCATTACGCGGAAAAGACGGGTGTATTTATATACGTGCATACTCCCTATATGAATCATTATTATATTCATATAGGGCTACTACGATTGCGTCTAACGCTCACGTCACACCATATATAATGGTATTTTACCTCATTATGGAGAAAAAACACGTATAGCTAGCTAGCATTTGTTTATATACATACTATCCTCATAATCATTCATATATAAATATATACTCACCGAAATTCTCAATTTCGGTTATTCTCCAACAAAAGAAAATATTCAACAATAAATCTTTTTGCAGGCATAATATTCAAAACAAAGGTCCACTCACAAATTAGGCCTAAGCCTGATGTTGGTCCGAGGCCTTTTCTGCTCGAGCCTCCTCACGTCCTGTTCCAAATATATAATTAATTTCTCAACTTTAAAAATCCAATATTTATTCAAAATAGGCAAAAATAACTGTAAGCCTTAACCACGCTCCTCCTTGCCCCACTTCGCCATTCTTAACTCAATATTATCCAAACTTCACCGGAAAAATAACGGCAGCCTTAACGCACCATTCCACAGTCTAAACAACATTAAACCAATGGCCGGATTCTACCCTATTAATCCGTCAAAATTACCAAACTTTAACAATTTCCAAACCTAACCAAAACTCCTCCAAAAATTCCAAAACTCACATCAATAAACTCCCCTTAACCACACATATTTAAAACCATAAAAACCCCCAAACAGCGAAGGTCGACTCTGGCAACCTCCAATGCCTACCAAATTTTTACAGCATCTTCCTCTCAACTCCCTCTACAACTTTCCTAACTAGCACAAACACCAATTCCGAGCCTAACTATGCCAATCGAACGAAAACATTACGAAAAATCCTAGAATTTCAATCACCGATTTCTCCTTACCTAGCTCAAGAGGGAGCGAATTCTTTGGAGGGATGAACGCACGGAGGAGGGCTTCCTTTTGAGCCTAGCAGCTCCGGTTATGGCGGCCGGAGGAGGAAGTTCCGGCGACAGGAAGCTTTGGGCAGTCGGGACTACCGGCGAGTTTTCCTCTCGATCGGCGGCGCTAGGGAGCCTCTCACCGGTCTAGGATGGGAGCTGGGTCGGAGGTGGACCGTTTGGGAACCGGGGCGGCAACCAACAGTGGCCGGACGGCGACGGTCGGGCTCGGGAAACTTTTCCAAGCGGAGGGAGAGGGAGAGAGAATCGGGAGGGAGGAGAGAGAAAGGAGAGATGGGTTTTGGGCTTTTTTGCCCAACCTGGTCCAACACTACTATATAACCCAAATCCAAAATTTAACACCCCAAAAACAATACCCTAATAAAACTTATCTTTTCACAGGATAGAATTAACCATTTTTACCGTCGTCACATTTTTCAACTACGAATAATTTCTCTGAAATATTCGTCCCTCAACACTCCTCTAGGGACCTTTGAACTATAATTTCATTTACGAAGACGGTAAAACTATTATTAATTCCAAGCCAGTAAATAAGGTAAAAATTTAAGAGTCGGGGCGTGACAATAACTGTGAGATCTTTATCGGTATTCTTACCTGTTAATGTCCTAATTATTCATTTTTCTTATTCTCTTTCTGGATACTTACACTTGAATACAGGTAATCAAAGGTAAAGTTGAGGACGTTGAGTTACCTGAGAAAGCAGATATTCTTATCTCAGAGCCAATGGGTAAGCCTTTTGCTTCTGCCAGTTAATAGGCCGGATTCTCCCCCTCCCAACCTCCCTTGTTGAGAGGTCTATTATTATCAGAAAAGTTTAACTTTTTGGAATACTTTAAAAATACAATGGGATCAGAATATAATATTCAAAGTTCCATGGTTTTATCTTTATTTTTCCTCTACTGTTCTAATGTAAAGTTTTCTTTGGCTTTAGGTACGTTGTTGATAAATGAAAGAATGCTGGAGACCTATGTGATTGCAAGAGATCGGTTTCTTCGGCCAAATGGAAAAATGTTTCCTGGAGTTGGAAGGTAACATGACCTGTTTTGATTCCTTCTATTTTCTGTTATCTAGTAGGTTGACACTGTTTGACTTGTGTCCTTGGACCCTGTGTAGATAGTTGGCTCCTGGCTCTAATGCTACTCTACATTTGACTGACCTTACCTTTGATTAAAGCTGTATATGTATATATATTTGCTGTACTTATATGTATCAAGTGTCATATGACTAACTCTAAAATATATATAGCTATGCATCTATATATATTTGATGTATGAATTGCTTTGCATGTTACGTGTTATCTTAATTGGAAATTGCTAGATTATACTCACTATAGTCATGGTATATGTAATGTACTAGCTTTTCATTCCTATAATGTAATGTACTAGCTTTTCATTCCTATAATCTATACGGAAGATTGATGATGGACATCTATAATTTTGCATGCAGGTTGATAAGGTGAGCAATCCTGATAGCATCAGAATAGAAGCAGAAGAGAGAGATGATGTTGTTTGCATATCTTCTCATAATATTGAAATGGTGGAAGCATTGATCCCTTTTTATAAGGGAGAGCTTCTTAGTACTATACATAAGGTTGGAATATGATTTCCCTTTATCTTTCTTTGTTGTTTTATTTTTTTTGAATGACATCTTTCTTTGTCGCTAATATAATGCTTATTGTTTTTATGTACTTTGTGATAATTTAAATTTTGATACTTTATTGTTAGAGGTAATAATGAAACATGTGGAGTACGATGAGGAGTTCTCCCCTGTGTTTGAGAAGGTGCGCTTGCCTACATAAAGGATACGTTGAAATGCAGTCATTTTAAATTGCTGGAACGTAAATGAATGTGGATAGCTTCTGTATATGTCGGAATTTGGTTCTTGAGCAATAAGTTAAAGAATGCATCAATATTCATGTCATTATTATCTTTCTTTTCTTGGCTATTTTCTTAGCAAGTTAATTTAGATATGAATTACTGCTAGTTCCTTGTCTCATTCTTGGTGTTTTTATTTCTTGAAGGGTTCCAATGTATAGAGGCTAAGCTGCTCTTCATCATATATATGTGCCAAGGAGAGAATATGTCAAGGAGCGAGGGCAGAAATGTATGCTTACTGCATTTTATGCTGGGAATTGTTTAGTAATGGATTAGTACATGTGTATAAATGTGTTGCGATGTCTCTTATTAGTATATGTATAGGTATTTCTGGAAATAATAACTCTTTGTAAAAGATCTAGGTTTATCAATATAAAGGTCAATATGAATGAATTTGTGTTTCTTAAATGTGTTGTGCAAATACTGATGGCATGAGTGAATAGAATATTTAATTTGACATCCAAATCAACATCAAACGACATAATATTGTCGTTCATGATAAATTCAGACGACACAAAACTGTGAATCTACACAAAACTAAACATTCAGATGATAGAAATGTGATGTTTGAGCAAATCTGAAACAAGAGACAGGTGCATTCAGACGTCAAACATGTGACGTTAGAATATATTTGAGACGAGAGACAGATGCAAACATTTGTAGCTTTACTGCCTTCCAATGACAGTTCACTGTCGTTGTAACGTTTTCTAACGACATATTCTTTTTTTGTGTTACGAATCTGTATTCATACAGACGACATTCTGTATGTTGTGTAACCTTTATCAGACGACAGATTATGCCTGTCGACTTAATCGTTATCAGATGGCAGCTAGATAGACGACACGCAAAAAAGTAATCAGACGACGGGCATTGCCTGTCATCTGAAGGCAAAATTGGCGCCGCTTGACTGGTCTGTGCTCGAAGTGGTGTATATTGCAAGGAAAATTCTAATAAAGCAAACATCCACTTGCCAATGCGGCCTCGAAGAATAGGCCTCGTCAACATGTATTTAACTAGGTCGGTTTGAGCTACCCCCATAGTTGTAAAGAAAGCATATAATGCCAGAGTTTACAACCCGCAAAGTACAAAGCTAAACACAACCTCTCGATAGGCGAATACCTGGTCTCAACATCCAAAAGAGTCCTGCTCAAGTAGTAGATGGCACGCTCGATATTTCGACCCTCTTGGTTAGTATCGTCTTGAGCCAAAAGGCATGCAATGGAACTTTCTGAAGCTGAGATATAAAGTTTTAGAGGGATGCCAGGCTTAGGAGGAACGAGGACCGGAGGGTTCGCCAAATACTCCTTTATTTTGTCAAAAGCTTCCTGATGGCATGGCTCCCAAACGAATTCCTTGGCACCCTGTAACTTCAGCAACGAAGAAAACGGCTTAACCTTCCCAGCTGAATTTGAGATGAACCGTCTAAGGAAGTTAATCTTGCCCAACAGTTGCTGCAACTCCTTCTTGGTCTTTGGCACAGGTGCATTAATAACGGCCTTAGATTTGTCTCCAGGCACCTCAATACCTCTCTGATGGACGACAAAACCCAGAAAGTCCTCTTCCTGTACCCCAAACACAAATTTGGTAGGATTCATTCAAAGTTCATGTGTTCGCATACGTTCAAACACTCTCCGGAGGTCTGCAATATGGTCTTGTTTGACTTTGGACTTGACTACCACATCATCTATATAAACCTCTAGAATTTTACTAAGGAGATCATGGATGATCAGGTTCATAGCTCGCTGATAAGTGGCTCCAGCGTTCTTCAGCCTAAAAGGCATTACTACGTACTCAAAGGGTCCGATGAAAGCTGGACAACGGAACGCTATTTTGTGTCTATCTGCTTCAGCAACTAGAATCTGATGGTAACCAGCAGTGCTGTCCATGAAAGAAAGCATCTCGTGCTCAGCAACAGTATCAATGAGCATATCTGCCACAGGTATGGGGTACACATCCTTTGGAGTAGCCTTGTTCAATCCACACAGACTCGTATCTTACCATTCTTCTTGCGAAAAGGGACTATGTTGGATAACAACTCATTATATTTTGCTACTATGATAATGTCGGACTTGAACATCTTCTCCACTTCTTCCTTCACGGCATCCGCTGTTTCAGTCTTCATTCGTCGTGCTTCCTGCTGCACCGGCCTTTCCCCTGGTGTGGTAGGCAAACGGTGACAAACTAATTCGGGTGACAAACCCGGAATATCTTCATATTTCTCTGCGAAACAGTCTTTAAATTCCATAAGCAACGCAATGAGCTCCTGTCGTTGCTCAGTTCCAACAACTTACTAAGTTCAACCTCCATGGGCTCCTCTTCAGTTCCCAGGTTGACTTTCTCTACTGGATCTTTAACTTGAGGTGAAGTATCATCCAATGCAGCTGGAGCTGGTAAAATCACATCTTCCTCCTCATCTATCACTTCCAACACATCTTCTAGTACACACTCAATAGTTGCTAGTCGTTCATAAGTTTCACTTTCTTCCATATGTACAGCTAAACGCTGATGCAAGAACTCGAACGCTTGCAACTCTTCTCCTTCTAATTGTGTTAACATTGATCACTGGTTGGGTTCGGTACCATGAGGCTAGGTCTAGATGTATCAAATTTGACCTGAGAGAGACGCCACTGTGCTAACTCGGTCGACGTAACCCCAATCGGTTTTCCAGTTTGGTCGATGACGACCACTGTCAACGGACGTAAATCGCTGCTGTAATAATCTGCACCTAACTCATTCGCGGATACAGAAAATGGCTTAGGGTGAGCCTAAACCAACTCCGTACGTCCGCTACCTTGATCCCACATGAGCAACTCTTGGTGCATTGACGAAGGTACACAAGCAGCCATGTGGATCCAATCCCTTCCCAGAATGCAACTATATGGAGCAATACAGTTAGTCACGAAGAAACCTTGTACAATGTTTGAAGGTCCCACCTTTAGTCTAACCATTAAAATCCCCAAAGTTTTCGTAACTCCTCTAGCAAAGTTCTTGATAGTCATAGTTGTCTCAATCACATATGACTTCTTTATCCCAAGCATAGTCATTGTTCGCACTGTCATGATACTCACTGCAGCTCCAGCATCTATCAGAATCTTGCTGACCTTCGAACCATTGATGTCTGCTGTGATGTATAGAGGGCGAAGATGTTCCATCATTGTAGACGAAGGCCTTAAAAACATCATGTACCATTCCCTCATGGCGTTTGTAATTTCTAGAGGACCACTCGTTGACAGTCCTGCTGGCGAATCAATCGTAACTTTCTCCAACTCTGATGCTACCTCATCTACTGCTTCTTGGGATTCAGTAACAGAACAAACTGCTCTCGACTTCGGCAAAGCATACTTGGAAGAGATAACATAAACCATGTTGCAATGCATATGCACTTCCCCTTCCTCATCATCCGTGGAAACGTCTTCATCCATAGCCAGCTTTGGTTCATTCACAGCCACCTCCACGCCTCGTGTTGCATCAATTTCAGCAAAGGTCTGGGCCATGGCTGTAACCAACGATGTATCCGTTGTGTTGTCATTTTTAGCCTCAGGTATAGGCTCGTTTACTTGTTGAGTTAAAACAACCTCAGTACTAGGTTGAGTCAATTTAGGTCTCCACTGGAGCCTCCTTTCCTGCACCCCTTTCCTAGGTGTAGGATCTGACTTGAGTTGTTTCGCTTCAGGTTCTGTGCTAACAGGTTTGGTTCCCGAGCTAGAAGGTGCAAACTCGCCTACAGGCACTGGACCTAACCTCTCCAATACATACCTTCTTTTAGGGGACCCTGGTGTACTGGACAACCTCTTGAAAGCGCTTTCTCTGGGATGTGCAGGTGGCTCTGCCCCCCTGTTCCTCTTCAATGGTACATAGGACTTAAAGCGAGCCTGTCAATTGTCTTTCGCAACTGTTATGGTGTCTGGCCTAGGTCTTCTGGCTTGATCAAACCCTGCTCCAGAGCTGTTAGCTTTCTCTTTGCTCTGCCATACCTCTTCTGCATATTCCTGATCTTGGTGTGGTTGATCTCAACAGTCTTGCCCTTTTCCCTGATGTACCAGGTATCATCTTTAACTATGCTCCTTGATGCTGGAGGGATGTAGGGCTTCGTTAGGATGTCCTTTTGATCCTCTGGTGTAGATCTAACTGCTGATGTCCCTGCTTTTGCATTTCTTTTATACAGGTTGGATTCGCGAAACCTGAATCCGACCTCTAAATGCTTCAATGGCCCAGTAGGGCTGGCAGGCTAATAGTGATTCGGCGGCGAACGCTTGTCATTCGCTTCAACCGCTTTAACTGCTGTCTCAAATTCATCATAGGACAACGGAATGCCACATTCAACTTTGCACCTGGAGCATAATACAACTTTCGAAGCCTCAGGAATAGCTTCCTGCTTGCCCTTTTCGGATGTTTCTTCAACTTTATCACCTTCGTCCGACTCCTCCACTATCTTCCGGTCAGACTTCTTCCTCCAAACAACATCCACCATTGCCACATGGAAACTCACTTCCAGTGGCCCCTTCGTATAACTATCTTCAATGACCAAACGCCCTTCGTTAAGCCACTGCTGCACCTGGACTTTCAGCTGCACACACTCAAAAGTATCATGACTTCGTGCATTATGAAATTTACAATATGTTTTACCTGCCAATTGTTCTTCTGACGGGTATGCCCCCCAGGGTATATTGAGTAAGTTCGCCTAAATCAACTCATCCAACAATACATGAGCCAAATCTGCATTATAGGTGTAGAACTCGTACTTGGATTTAGCCTTGTGTTTGGGTTCCGGGGCCACGTCTACCATGGCCACTGTATGGCTCACATCTATCATGGCTATTGTAAGGAAAAGATTCTCATCGACCAGCGACACAGTCTTCTCTTCATCTAGGGTTACAACCCCTTCATTGATCCAAACCTGAATTTGATCCTTCAGCTTTACACAGTCCACGGTGTTGTGATTCCACATATTATGAAACTTGCAGTACTTTTTGCCCTTTAGCTGCTCTGGTGTTGGAAGTTGACCAAAGTCATGCTTTATCAGCTTTTGTCTGAAGAAATCATCCAGCACGTCATGAGCCTTGTTCGCATCATAAGTATACAACGAAAACTACGGGGTTTAGTAAATGCTGCTACCGAGATCTTCACTGGATTCCTGGCAAGCCTCAAACTCTGAGACCTAGCAGGCTTCTTGCTAACCAACTCCAAAGCAGCTACTTCATCCTTGTCATCGTAGTCCATACTGTAACGATGGGCAACTTATGCAGGGTAATATGGATCCACATGCGAATATACAGCTCCGCCAGTTCTATGCCGGTAGGGTCCAAACCTTGGCTTCAAAGTTCCAGGAGTGTATGTACCGCTAGACGCGTTCTGCCTTTCATCCATATCATTCAAAACTATCTGGTAACTCCCAACTTTGTTCAATAAATCAGCCATGTTGGCGAACTGTCCGTCATGATGTTTGAGCCTCTGCCTCAGCTCCAAACCCTAGATTGCAATGCAAATAGCATCCTCCTCTGACACAGGAGACTTGCACTTAGCATGCTGAACCTTAAACCTCTTAAGGAACTCGACTGGAGATTCCGTAGGTTGCTGGTACATTGAAGTTAAAGAAGAAAGGTCGACCTCTGGCTCAACTGTACCGAAGGTCGTTCTGAACATTCGTTCCATAGTGGCCCAATCAAGAATGGACCTGGGTACTAACTTGGTGTACCATGTGAGAGCTGAACCTGCCAAAGATGAACCAAACACCCTTAGTTTCAGCAAAGGATCGTTCCCATAGGGACCGCATTCACTTTGGAACCTTGAGATATGTGTTGCGGCATCTTCAGACCCTTCCCCTGAAAAGGGAGTAAAGCGAATGCTCTTGTAATTCTATGGCCAATCAGCACCTGCCACGTAGTCTGGGTATGGAGTCTGGTAGGTGAGATTTACTCCAGGCTCCCTCAACTCAGTCCTGAACTCAGTTCTAAGCTACTGCAGTGCACGGTCGTATAGACCCTGGATATCTTCTGGCCGAGCTATACCATTCACGGCTGCAGGCTATGCAACCATGTTCATAGCCGCTGGCTGTGCTCCTGCCTGGACTACCGGCTCATTAATTCGCTCAAACTGGTTTCCACCTTCACCTACGCCATTCTGTGGAACCACTTTGACGACTATTGCCCCTACTAGATTCATAGTAGGAACTTTAGCACCTGAAGTTCCATCAACTGGTGGGTTCACTTCATACTCGACATCCTTCTTGCGTAGGAACTTGTCTATGAAGAACGTGTCTATCTTCTGGATAGTTTCTGTGACACGTGCAATTTTCTCGGCCTGGTCGCCTACTTTTTCCCACATCTGGTCAAGCCGGGCCTCGTTCTTAACAATACAAGCATCCACACTTGCGGCTATGCTTGCAAAAAACTTGTCAAACATGTCCGTGAGCTACTCTTGAGAAACAGGCTTCTCAACTCTAGATCCTCCAGTCATCGTTTCGATATTGAAACACTGGTTGACTTGTTCGATGGTCAACCCTTTGCACCTCAAAGGATTGTGAGGTTTGGAGTGAGAATGTTCCGGCAAGGAACACTTAGGATACTGCTTACTATAAATATTATTAGTCGCTATTTTGCTACTGATGTGTCCTGCTGCCGGGCGTGCCAAAATGTTCGGGTCGGATTTTCAGGTCCTTCGAACAACCTTCTGGTGCGAGCGTGCCAACACCTTGAGGAAGTGTGCCTGTCTTGATCTTGCCTTGTTCGCGCGCTTCTCTTGACTTCTTCTCAAACAATTGTGAGCGAGAACGCTCAGTCTTGCTGCTAGGTTCTTCACAACGACCTAGGACGGATCCTGAGGGCTTACTTCAGTAACAAAGTGCAATAAAGGTAAAGGAATATTTGCTAGAGAGGTGAATCTCTAACAATGGATGGACCGGTGCTCGGGATGAGGCTTTATGAACTGGGGGTGGACTTTTTGCTCGAGATGAGGCTGATGAGTGAAACGGGGATTTGCTCTGGACAAGGCTTGACGGTGCTCGGGATGAGGCTTTTGGTAGATTGGGTGCTCACTAGGGAGGCGTCCAATTTGCAGTGATGCAATTTTTGTTGAATTGTCAGGGGGGCTGCTCGTTCGCTTAGAACTTCTTTTATAGAGAACCAGACGGCTAGGGTTCGCGAATGAACTGTTAACCAAGGCGATTAGATCTTCTAATTGAATCAGGAAAGATACTTTCCTAATCGAGCCTTCTGACAACAGATCTTTGAGATATCCTGCAAATCGTCCGCTAGTAAATACCTAATGCAATAAGGAACAAATTAAAGACATTTGGACCGCGGGTATCGATCCATGGGCCAGCTTACAAATAAGATAACCAATATAAAATTGGGCCCAAACAGAATGGTGGCAGTGTTGTTGACCGCCGTGAGTGCCGCTGTGCACGGCGGTGGCGGTGATGATTTTGGGTTTTGGGAGTTGGTTTCCGGCTTTATTAGTATATTGAATTTGTGGAGTTTTGAGAAATATGGGTTTTAGCAGTGTTTGTGATCACCGAGAGTGTTGCTGTAAATGGTAGCTGTGATGGTGGTTTTGTCTGTGTTTGCTGATTTCCAGTGGTTATGAATCTCTACGCATGCTTTTGATTGTTATATGTATTAGAAATTTAGAAGCATGGGAAGTGGATGATCGAACAATTGTACTGTGTTGCTTGGACAATAAGAACAGTGGTTGTGCATCTCAGATTTTGTGGTTACTATATACCTATTTGGTGATGTTGGCTTGATAAATAGATTAGGGAGGTTTGATTTCAGAAACTGGAAAAGATGGTAACTCGTTGGATTGGATGGTGATGAAGTTGCAATAGAAATGTAGGCAGAGACTATAAGGCTAAATATATGGATACATTATGGGTGTATGGTACTTTGGGTGTCCAAAGTAAATTCTGAAATTGGATTTATGCTTGGAGCACAGCTGGGATCAGATGACAGAAAGGTGGGGATAAAGTGGAATGAGTGCGTACGACGTTTGATTCAAAAATCGTCAGAGAAGGAGTGAGAGAATGAAGATTAAGGAACTTGTTTGGTGTCCTTAGCAATTTCAAGGACTTGATTGCATTGACTTAAAGTGATTTGTCAACATTATTGAAATGAGGATTTGATACGAGGATTGGAGGCACGTTGCAATTCCATAAGCAGAAGGATAAGGATTAAAATGTGAGTTTTAATATTCAATTCATATGCATAATGCATTGTGAGGAATTGTGAGAAGTGAGATCAGTGATTATGGAGATGAGAAAGAGATTGATAGAATATATACATTTTATGTAGTTAAGTTTCCTCATGGGTTGTCCTCGAGATCTATGATTAGCCTACACGTGCATAAATTCAAGAAATGTATGTCCCTTTGATGGCGGACATCGATAAAACGATCTTATCGGGTTACGGATCGGGAAACCATGAGTATAACAAGATGACTACCAAAAGAGGTACAGGTGGTGAGATTTTATTGATTGTTAGATCATATATTTGAGACATCTGAGTCACCCCCGGTTGGTAAAATACACGGTATGTGACGTAGAATATGAAAACCAACAAAATGATAGCTGCAAAATTGACGTTGAAATGTCGGTACTACTTTTCCTTATGATTAAATGTAACGCCCTGACCCAAATATTCATATAAATTTGAATTTTAAATCCAAATCTTAAACGAAATAGGAATTCAAAACTCGAATAATATTTCGAGTATCTAAAGTTTAATCAAGGATTAATTTTAGTTTACCCCCGAGGTTTAGGGTTGACATCGTTTCACCTCCCATACTTTTAATTTTGAAAATTTACCTCCTAAAATTCACCCCCCATACTATCAGTTTGTTGGACTATGTTTGTAGTGTGTTTTCTATCCCCTTATTTACTTCAATTGTTTTGAATCTTGGAGTTTAGTGTCATTTTGGTTATGTGTTTTGAAATTGCCCTTTCCTGTTTACAGTAGCTTATATAAGATTAAGAAGGTAGCAGGATATAGAGCTGAAATTGCGGTGAAATCCCAATCCCCCTCCCCTTTCCCTCAGTTAGAGGAAAGTTATTATAATTAGATTTAGAAGGATGATTACCTCATATGAGTTCTTTTAGAAGGATGCTTAGTCCAATGTTGATTATTCTATTTTAGATGAGGTTTCGTTTAGTAGATAGAATGATCAATAGATAATAACATATTAATTGCTTAATATGGTAAGTTCAAACAGCTTAAGCACTTTATGGACTCATAGTTATCATCCTCCATTACAGTGTGGTGTATGTATCCCCTCTTGCATCTACTTAATCAAGATTTGATTGCATCTGCTTGTTTCACTAATAATGGGTGATTTACACCTCTGCAACATTTGGTTGTCCTCTGACTGTTTCACTTGTAATGGGTGATTTGCACCTTTCAAGAGTTTTCTGATGTGAATGCTAAATTCTTGGGAATGCATGCAGTGGCAGCTCTATGGTGTTTGAGCCCTGATTGTAGATCTCAGTTTTAGTCTGTTTATGACATCAACTTTAAAGTTGAGGCTTATGCCACTGGAAAACGAGTTTTGTTAGGGTACATTGGAATTGGGGATGCTGATACATTTTTAAATAAGGTTTGAATGTTCTATGAGGCCAAGCTTATGAACGATTTGAATCCATTAGGAGTATGAACTAATATCACGGTGCAGTTGAGCTGGATTTGTCCTAAAGAGTGGTCTAAGTTAAACACTGATTGTAGTCTTAGAAGCGATCAAGTGACACAGGAATTATGAGTTCTGATGCAGGGTTTTTCTGCCAACCTAGGTTGTGGCTGAAATTTGGGTTCTCTTTTGGGGGTTGCAATGGTTCTGGAATTCTGTTGGCAGACTTCTCAAGGTTGAAACTATGTAGCTTAATGATTTTGTTCTGGGGGATGATGAGTTTCATCTTCATGTGTTATGTGTGGATCACAATCTTCCGTCTCTGCACATTATCAGTGATCAGTGGTAATCTAGACAGCTTTCCTCTTACCGTTGCATAAAACCAACCAGAAAAATCTACCATGAACCCTGCCACAGCATGGCTTTGATTTGAATGCACAAGCATACAAATTAACCACCAAAAACAATGACAATAAGAACTCCAAGCCAGAGTTCCTCATTATATAAAATAAAACAATAAGGGGAAAAACACTTTTCATATCTTTGTTGAATTGCGCTTTTCCCCTAAGTTACGGTGAATTGTGTTTTTGCCGCTAGTCTGACTAAAAAGACTATGTTACTCTTTAATGCAAATTTATTTACAAATGTGCAATTGTTCTGATCAAAAAGACGTTTTTCTTCTTGAAAATTTTGTTACTTCTTTATTTTCCATTTTTTACTTGGTTTTGGGCATAGGGTCAGAGGTGTCCATGGTGGTTTATGGAAAGGGAAAGGCCATGGTATGGTGGTGGAATTAAAAAAGGATGGCCAGATTCATGAACAAAAACATACCTTAATAAGGGATGAAACATACCTTTTTGAGAGTCCCAGAGCCTTGATTCAAGGTCCACAACCTCTAATGCCGCCTGCGAAACCTCCTCCTCCAAGACGCTGATCTGCCCCTTCAAATCATGTATCTGCTCCTCATTGTTTTCCTTCAGCTCATCCCATTTATTCTCCAACCCAGAGGCAGCAAATGATAGAGATGCTACGGCGACACCAGACACGGAAGCAACCACGCTCAGAAATCCGGGTCCGAAATGTATGAGGGTCACCACCACCCTAGGTGGAGGGGTCGGTGAAGGATTGAACACCACACTAGCTGGAGGAGTAGGTGGAGGGTGGTTGACGAAGAGAACTGTTTGTTCCATCTTCAGGAATCCGGTCATATGCGTCCAAATCTGCCTGAAAACCCCCATATCTCAAAGCAGAAATGTCTGTGTGTGTGTTTTTTTTTTCTGTGTGTATTTGATCACCGTTAATAAAGCTAGGATGGTTAAATTTTTGAATTACCCAAAAAACTCAAGTTTTATTAATCTTTAGCTATATGTAAAAATTAAGTGAAGAACCCTATCGTAATCTTGCAACCAAAACCCAAAACGAATAGAGAAGATTCAGCGAAAGAGAGAACAACCGAAAGAAGAAAGGACGCAGTCGCCCACGATCTCCATTCTTCAGAATAACCGCCCGATATCTGTCGTACACAATTGTGAGAGTCAATTGGAATACAAATGGATACACCACTACTCATCCATTTTTTCAGTTTACAAAAAAGAAGAAACGAAGAGCAGAGCGGCGCAGGACGAGGAGAAAATTGCTATCAATAAAGTTGAGGTTGGAAACTTATATTTGGCTCTGAGTTGTGAGTTTAAAGTTCTGCCTAAGTTTTTTTTTTTTTTGCCTTTTCTTATGTGTTGCAGAGCTGGGACTAGGGGTGTTATCGGTTTTATTCGGTTCGGTTTTCACGTAAAACCGGAAATCAAACCGAACTAAAAAATCGGTTCGGTTCAGTTCGGTTTTCTTTTTTTAAATGTAAACCGGAAACCGAACTGAACTGAACGGTTCAGCCCGGTTCGGTTTTTTCGGGTTTTTTTTTTTGTGAAAGAAAAAAAAAACAGATTTCTGGTAATTTTAATATAGAGTTCTTAATATATTGGGATCCATATTCGACAATGCATACTTCCATATAGTTCAAAACTTAAAAGTCTACAAATTGAAAATAGAGTTCAATGTTCAAAGTTTAAACATTACAAAATAAAAATTTGTTCAAACTTAAAAGTCCACAAATTGAAAATAAAGTCCACAATGTTCAAATCCTTAACAAGTATCAACATCATCACAATGATCTCATCTTCGCAATGTTCTTTGCTTCATAACCTTCATTTTAGGAGGCAACATACCACACTTCACATTTTGCCTACTTGACAATGATGGCATCTCCAATATTTCTACATACAAAAAAACAAAAAAACAAATGGTTAGAAAAGAAAATCATACATGTAAATGATGTAACATAACGTAAAACGAATTAATCAAATCAAACATTCAAAAATAACGTAAAACTATTACTTTTTTCCGCCTGTTCACATAACTCAATCTCTTCACTTGATGACACATGATGCAAAACAATAGTTTCACCTCTAAGCCAACTTTGTGTGCATATCAAGGCTTGCACCATTTTTGGACTTAGAAAGCTTCGATGTGGATTAATGACTCTCCTACTAGTGCTAAAAGAAGATTCCGAAGATATAGTGGACACCGGAATAGATAGAATGTCTTTTGCAATGCGGGCCAATATCGGGTACCTAGAAACCCGATTCACTCTCTACCAATTCAACAAGTCAAACCCTTCATCGTCTCTTTCAATAGAATCACTAATATATCTATCAACATCATTGTTAATGATCTCGGCTTTCTTTGCTTTTCTCTTCAACTCCTTCTCCTTTAGCTTCCTTTCAAACTCGGTAACACCCGTGGCTAAAGGAATCTTAATCATATCATTGGATGCTTGAGACTCACCAACCCCTCTAACATCATTTTCCTCCTCTTCATACACATTGTAAATGTCATACAAAAGCTCTTTCACACTCAATGAGACAACTTCCACCCTATGGTACTCATCCTCATCCCCAAAGACAACTTATAAATAATCAACAAGTTTCTCAAATTTGTGTCGTGGATCAAGAATAAGAGCAAGAAACACATATTGATTCAACTCATCAAAATCACCCCAATATTTTTATATTTTTCTCCCATTGGAGGTGCAATATCTCACATCTTAGGAACACTTGGTTTCTTAATTTGTTCTTCTAAAAGACCATATAGATAAAGCAAATCACCAAAAGTGTGATGAATAATAAGTACATTAGAACAACATACTCTTAATGTAACTTCATAAAATGGTTTTAGAAAATCCAAATACACTTCGGCATTCCTCCAATCAATCCCAGCGGGTGGCCCTTCCTTTGCATTCTTCTCACCCAATTTGAAATATGCACAATAATTACGAGTATCTTGTTCACTCAATCTATCAAATGCTTTTTGAAATTTCAAAGCCGATTCCAACATCAAGTATGTGGAATTCCATCTATTAGGGACATCCAACACAAGCCCCTTGCACTCTATCTTCACTCTCTCAACACATTGTTTAAAAAGTTCAACTCTTTGTGAAGAGGATCTAACATACCTCACCGCATTACGAATAACATCAATAGATATATTCATTGGTTTCAAATCATCATTCACAATCAAGTTAAGAATATGAGCTACACACCGCATATGCACATTCTTCCCCCCATTCAAAATCATTCTAGGATCTCCCCAAGCATCTAACTTTTTGATTAACTCTCTAATTGCAACATTATTTGCTGAAGCATTATCAACGGTGATTGTTAGAATCTTCTCTATTCCCCACTCTAACAAACAATCCTCTAAAATTTCAGCTATAGACTCTCCCTTATGATTCTCAATGGCACAAAAATTAAGCACTCTTTTATGCAACACCCGATCATCATCAATAAAGTGTGTGGTGACAACCATATAATTAATGTTTTGAATGGATGTCCATGTATCCGTTGTAAGACATACCATTTTCCCCTTCAATTGACCCATCAACTTCTCCATGTCCCACATATACACCTTAAGCACATCTTTTGCTACTGTTTGCCTACAAGGGATTTTCCAAAAAGGTAAATGGTAGTTCATCTATAATAAAACGCCTAAACCCCATCTCATCCACATGAGTAAATGGTAGCTCATCTATAATAATCATCTACACACACAACCTATTGATCTCTTCATTTGTCAAAGTAGAGGTATCTAACTCCCTAGTCTCTTTGTTAACACACAAAATCTTTTGTTTTTTAGCTCTCAACATTTCAATGTTTGGAAGATACTTGGGACACTTATTTATATGCTTAAGAAGGGATGTCGTACCATTTGAATACGTCCAATTTAAATAGGGAAACTATTTCACAATAAGGAACCACAAGTCAAAGTGACCATATGAAATTTAGTAGCTACAAATCAATACTGTAATTTACTAAGTAATAATGTTATATCAAAATTCTGAAGTAATCTTCCTCATTCTCGGATATATAAGACCATATCAACATGTCACAAACATTAATGTATCTACCACGTCAACCAAAATCAACGTTGTCTCAAATATCGCAACCATATACTGATCTATACAAAATATACCACATGTACTCATTTCAGCCACATATATAATCATGGTTACATACCTGCTCAACTTGGCATAATTTACTCAACCACGGTCGCCTTCTCTTATTCCATTTTCAAGTAATTTCTTTTGTTGGTCTGTGCACGAGTGGGACGAGCTTTGGGTGTATGCTATAATTTGAGTGCAATAGGTATCAAAATATCATAATGCTTAATGTTCAAACTTGACATGCATTTCATGGATTGATGATATAGACTGGTAAATAATTGAGTCAGAGTAGGAAACCAATCTAACAATGAAGTGACACAGAAAGTGAGATACTACTTCAGAAATATAACATAAATGAAATCTTGAACGACAGTCAAACTTTCAGTTCAAGCCAAAGCTGACAAGAGGTTTACTGTAAGTGTGACTCATTTTCTGAACGAGCAATCAGAAGCAACACAAGCTGTACAAACTCAACAAATACCTCAACCCATATACACAAGGTAATCCAAGCTAACATCAATTCAGATTCAAACATGGCTTGGAACATCCAAGACAATCCTAAGAAGGTAACTTTCAAAGCAAGGATAAACGTCATGGTTTGAGAAGACTCAAATACTTAAGAAGTGAAAAACTGATGCTGATTCCTCAAAAACAGGTTGATGCATAACACATGGTCCATATTGGAAACTAACAGAAAACAATTTGAAATCTCGAATAAAGAGACAAAGTTTTTGGCTCAAACGGAAAGGAAACCTGAAGCCATTAACAAGTATAATCTCAAAGCCAACCGTCTACCAGATATGATATTCTGAAACTCTGATAAAGGAATTCAAGCTTAACATAAAGTCTATAAAATTTAGAAATCTGAGGAACACTTCTAAATATTAAGTAAATCAAGAAATTCAATGTCATAGTGAGAGCAAAGCTTTTCAAATAAATCCCAGCACCCTTGAAATTAAAACAATGGCAGGAAGCAAAATGCAAGTATGAAACTCTACAAGCAATTGGTGTTAACTTGACTTTCTTCTGCAGCAACTACTTGGACTTCATTGTCGGTGAGACGTGGCTTGGTTGATTAAGGTGTTTAACTGACAACTTTGAGGTCATGGGTTCAAACCTTACTGACATATGTAGGGTGTGTGAGTTATTAATAAAAAGTTTTTTTTTAAAAAAAAAAAACAAAAAAACTACTTGGACTTCACTTCACCCTTTATGCAAATGCAAATCAGTCTGAGCTTAATATGAAATAAGGGCCAAATTCATGAACAAAAACATACCTTAATAAGGGATGAAACATACCTTTTTGAGAGTCCCAGAGCCTTGATTCAAGGTCCACAACCTCCAATGCCGCCTACGAAACCTCCTCCTCCAAGACGTTGATCCGCCCCTTCAAATCATGTATCTGCTCTGCATTGTTTTCCTACAGCTCATCCCATTTATTCTCCAACCCATAGGCAGCAAATGATAGAGATGCTACGGCGACACCAGACACGGAAGCAACCACGCTCAGAAATCCGGGTCCGAAATGTACGAGGGTCACCACCACCCTAGGTGGAGGGGTCGGTGAAGGATTGAACACCACACTAGCTGGAGGAGTAGGTGGAGGGTGGTTGACGAAGAGAACTGTTTGTTCCATCTTCAGGAATCCGGTCATATGCGTCCAAATCTGCCTGAAAACCCCCATATCTCGAAGCAGAAATGTCTGTGTGTTTTTTTTTTTTCTGTGTGTATTTGATCACCGTTAATAAAGCTAGGATGGTTAAATTTTTGAATTACCCAAAAAACTCAAGTTTTATTAATCTTTAGTTATATGTAAAAATTAAGCGAAGAACCCTATCGTAATCTTGCAACCAAAACCCAAAACGAATAGAGAGGATTCAGCGAAAGAGAGAACAACCGAAAGAAGAAAGGACGCAGTCGCCCACGATCTCCATTCTTCAGAATAACCGCCCGATATCTGCCGTACACAATTGTGAGAGTCAATTGGAATAAAAATGGATACACCACTACTCATCCATTTTCCAGTTTACAAAAAAGAAGAAATGAAGAGCAGAGCGGCGCAGGACGAGGAGAAAATTGCTATCAATAAAGTTGAGGTTGGAAACTTATATTTGGCTCTGAGTTGTGAGTTTAAAGTTCTGCCTACGTTTTTTTTTTTTTGCCTTTTCTTATGTGTTGCAGAGTTGGGACTAGGGGTGTTATCGGTTTTATTCGATTCGGTTTTCACGTAAAACCGGAAATCAAACCGAACTAAAAAATCGGTTCGGTTCAGTTCGGTTTTTTTTTTTTAAATGTAAACCGGAAACCGAACTGAACTGAACGGTTCAGCCCGGTTCGGGTTTTTTCGGGTTTTTTTTTTTTGTGAAAGAAAAAAAAACAGATTTCTGGTAATTTTAATATAGAGTTCTTAATATATTGGGATCCATATTCGACAATGCATACTTCCATATAGTTCAAAACTTAAAAGTCCACAAATTGAAAATAGAGTCCAATGTTCAAAGTTTAAACATTACAAAATAAAAATATGTTCAAACTTAAAAGTCCACAATGTTCAAATCCTTATCAAGTATCAACATCATCTCAATGATCTCATCTTCGCAATGTTGTTTTGTCACGCCACGACTCTTAAATTTTACCTTAATTACTAGCATTGTGGTAATAAGAATTTTACCGTCTTCGTCATTGGATTTTTAGTCCTAAAGTCCCTAGAGGTGTGTTGAGGGACGAATATTTTGAAAGAATTATTCGAAGGAAGAAAATGTGACGACGGTAAAAATGATAAATTTTAGCTAGTAAAAGGTAATTTTTATTGGGGTATCATTTTCGGGTGTTGAATTTTGGAATGGGTTTATGGTGGAGTGAAGGACCGGGTGGGCTAAAGGCCCAAATCAGTTTCCCCCTTTCCTTTCTCTCTCCTCCCTCCCGATTCTCTCTCCCTCACCCTCCGCCCGGAAAACTTTCGACCGCCCGACCGCCGCCGTCCGGCCGCCCCAGACCGCCGCACCCGTCCCAATCGATCGGTCTCCAACCCAGCTTCCGTTCTAGACCGGTGGTAGCCTCCCTAGCGCCGCCGTGAAGGAGAAAACAACCCCGAAAGCTCCGACTGCCGGATCGGTTTTCTCGCCGGAACTCCCTCCTCCGGCCGTCATAGCTGGCGATCCTTGGCTCAAAAGGAAGCCCTCCTCCCGTGCTCCAATCCCTCCAAAGGATTCGCTCCCTCTTGAGCTAGGTAAGGAGAAATCGGTAAAGGAAATTCTAAGGTTTTTATGGTTGTTTTCGTTCGATTGACATGGTTAGGCTTAGAATTGGAGTTTGTGCTAGTTAGGAATGTTGTAGAGGAGGTTGAGAGGAAGGTGCTGTCAAATTTTAGTGGGCATTGGAGGTCGCCGGAGCTGGTCGCCGGCCGCCGCCGAAAAATTATTTTTAGTGGAGAATTTTATGAGGAATTTAATGGAATGAGTTTTAGAATTTTTGGAGGAGTTTTGGATATGTTTGGAAATTGTTAAAGTTTGTATTTTTGGCGGATTATTAAGTTAAAATCCGGTCATTGGATTATTTATGATTAGGACGGTGGAAGGTGATGTTTTTGGATGTTGGTTTTTGTGGAGCTTTATGTTTGGCAGTGAAGTTAAGATTTAGGGCGATAGGCATGGATGAGCGCGAAAAGCTCATTTTTAATTATGCCTATTTTCTTTAAGCGTCGGTGTTTTATTTAAAGATTTATTTATGTTTTGGAACAGGACGTGAGGAGGCCTGAGCAGAGGAGACCTCCGACCGACATCAGGCTTAGGCTTAAGTTGTGAGTGGACCTTTGTTTTTAAATAATGTTTTATTGTTGAATAATTTCTTTTGTTGGAATTTATCCTGAATTGAGAATTTCGGTGTTTATACTCATTTATTGACGTTTATGAGAATAGTATGTATATATGTAAACGCTAGCTAGCAATACGTGATTTCCCCCCATAATGAGGAAAAATGTCATTATGGGGTGACGTGGGCGTTAGACGCCAGCGTCGTAGCCTGGTACGACTTTCTATTTTCTTTTCGTATTCATTCATAGATTCGTACAAGGAGTAATCACGTATATATATATCCACTCGTGCGATTCCCCCATAATGAGGAAAAATGTCATTATGGGGTGACGTGAGCGGTAGACGCGAGCGTAGTAGCCTTGTATGAATTTCTGTTTTTCTTTTATTCCTTCAAAGAAATCATACAAGGAGTAGACGAGTGCATATACATACTGATATATTTAATTTTAGCCTGAGAGGCTGTATTTGTTTAAGTTTTGGAGACTAGCCGGAACTAATCGTGTCCTTGAAAGTTTTGTTGGGGAAATATTTGTTTGGTGAGATTACTTTTGTCCACTCACTCTGACGTAATTAAATATTTTCTCCTGGGCTTTTCCTTCGTTTTTAAATGCCCAGTCTGCAGAGTTCGGGTGGGGTCTAGAAGGAGGCGACGAGGCATAGTCACCCACATTTCCACTACTGTCCGCCAGTAGGTTATCTGTTTAACCCACTAGGATTTCTATCAGCTTCCGTTGTCTTTCTTGTAGTAGCTCTGAATACTTTTGGAAAAATAATTGTGTATTTTTTTTATTCGGTTATTTGGATTGAGTTGAAGATTAATATTTTGGTTAAGAGGATGTTCTATATTTTTCCGGGTTAGGGTTGTCCATTTTCAAGGGAGGTTTGCCGAGTTCTTCGGTAAATTTTCCTTGGAGGTGGTCCCTGCAGGACTTACCTCGGGTTTCAGGGTGAAATTCGGGGTGGGTCTTGACAGTTGGTATCAGAGCTCCAGGTTTCCTTTCCTGCCTGCTTAATACTATCATATTTGCCTAAGAAGCACGTAGTTCCTATAGAGTGGTGGTCCGATCGCGGCGGATTCACTAGCATTTTATGTTTCGGATGCTATGTGTTATTAGGTATATGTGATAGTTCTGCTAGTCTTATTTATAGACTACTAAATATCTCCTTCCTCAGGTACTATGCCTCCTAGACGCTGACCCCGTGTGGCTACCTCGACCAACGCGAATGAGGGTGATGAGGTCAGAGGATTAGTTGATTCCATTGGGAGTATGCTGAGGGGTGTGTTAGACAGGGTTCAGCACCCACGGTCTGTGAGGAAGAAAGATGTCTTCGATGCTGGGGCAATTGAGTTCAAGGGTGCCAAGGGACCCCTTGATGCATACACGTGGGTAGACAAGATGGAAAACGCTTTTGAGAGCACTGATATACCGGAAGAAAAGAAAGTGAAGATGGCAGTGACTTTTCTAGATGACTCAACGCATCATTGGTGGACTCTCGCTAGTAGAAATAATGGTGGTGCTCAGGACATGACTTGGGAGCAGTTTAAGACGCTCTTCTTAGGTCAGTATTTCAGTCATGCTCATCGTATCAGGATCCAGTCGGATTTGCTGAACATGAAGAAGATGGATGATGAGGGTGTCATCGAGTTTGAGCAGAGGTTCACTACCTTGAGCTACCATATGCCATATTTGGTTCCTGATAAGAGGACCAGGATTGACATGTTCATTGGAGCACTTGGCAGAGTGTACGCCGAGAAGATGACCGGTGTTATCTACCCGACCTTTCTGGATGCGGTTACTGCAGCCATGGCTATCGAGACCAGGAGAACTGATAGTGCACGGCCGCGAGATTTCGGTGGTCCCAGCCAGGGTCCATCGAAGAAGGCCGCTTCATCATCCGCTTCGGGATCTTCAGCGGGTAGTGGCGGTAGTGGAGGATCGGGTTATGGTTCTCGGAGAAGAACTAGAGGAAATTTCAGGAGACCTTTCAGGAACCAGTTGGGTAGGCAGCAGACCGGTCAGTATAGTGCTGGTGGTAGTTCCCAAGGGGGATCATCTGGTGGTCAAACTTTTTCCTTTGGTCAGCAGCAGTCATCTGGGTGCTTTGAGTGTGGTGGTCTTGATCATTTCAGGAGAGACTGTCCTATGTTGGCACAGAGGACCGCCCCTACTCAGCCAGTTGGTCAGTCTTCAGCTAGAGGCTCCAGTGGTGGTTCTCACGGAGGTTCAGCAGCCAGGGGTGGCTCTCAGCAGAGTGGCGGTCAGCGTGGACGTCCCATGACTCACGCTAGACTTCATGCTATGACCCAGCAGGAGGGTCGTACTTCTCCAGATGTCATCATCGGTACGTTATTAATTTTTGGTCAGCTAGCATTTACTTTAATTGACCCTGGAGCTACGCATTCATTTATGTCTAGTAGATTCGCCCTCCATGTCAATGTGCCATCATCGTCTCTTCCAGGCGAGTGGCATGTATCTCTTCCCTCTGGTGAGGTAATGAGAATAGATTGGGTGTTTAATGGTTGTGAAGTGCTAGTAGAGGGATTTAATTTCAAGGCCGATTTAATTCCTCTAAATATTGTGGAGTTTGATGTGATCTTGGGGATGGACTTTTTGGAGACTTACAGAGCTATGGTAGATTGTTTCCGAAAAGAAGTGGTACTTCGGAGTCCAGATGGATTTTAGGTTGTTTTTTAGGGGGAAAGAGATGTGATTTCGAGTTGCCTGATATCAGCTGTGGCCGCCAGGAAATTGTTAAATAAAGGCTGTCAGGCATTCCTAGCTCATGTTGTGGATACAAGAATAGGAGTGTTGGAAGTAGGGGATATTCCTGTAGTAAGAGAGTTTCCGGATGTGTTTCCCGAGGAGTTGCCTGGTTTGCCTCCGGTAAGGGAGATAGATTTTTCTATCGAGTTACTTCCTGGAACTAGACCTATCTCTCAGACACCTTACAGAATGGCTCCAGCAGAATTAAAAGAGTTGAAGACTCAACTGCAGGAGTTGGTAGACAAGGGTTTTATTCGGCCTAGCATGTCTCCATGGGGTGCCCCGGTGTTGTTTGTTAAGAAGAAAGATGGCACCATAAGACTATGCATTGATTATAGGAAGCTTAATCAAGTCACAGTGAAGAACAAGTATCCGTTGCCTGGCATTGATGATTTGTTTGATCAGTTGAGGGGTGCTTCTGTTTTCTCAAAGATTGATTTGAAATCTGGTTATCATCAGTTGCGGATCCGGGAGAGTGACGTAGCCAAGACTGTCTTTCGATCACGGTATGGTCATTATGAGTTTGTGGTGATGCCTTTTGGACTTACTAATGCACCCGCGGCGTTCATGGATCTCATGAATAGGGTGTTTAGTCCATATCTTGATTGTTTCGTGATCGTATTCATAGATGATATTTTGGTATACTCAAAAAGTGAGAAGGAGCATGCCAAACATCTAAGATTGATATTGGGGACTTTGAGAAATGCTCAGTCGTTTGCCAAGTTCAGCAAATGTGAATTTTGGCTGGATAAAGTGGGATTCTTGGGTCATGTAGTTTCAGCGGAAGGTGTTAGTGTGGATCCCCAGAAAGTGGAAGCAGTGTCCAGTTGGAGAAGACCCGCCTCTGTGACGGAGATTCGTAGTTTCTTGGGCTTAGCAGGTTATTATCGGCGATTTGTGCAAGACTTTTCAAAGATTGCAGCTCCACTAACAAGGTTGACCAGGAAGGGAGTCAAGTTTGAATGGTCAGATCAGTGTGAGCAAAGTTTTCAAGAATTAAAGAATCGCCTGACTAGTGCTCCTGTTTTGACGCTTCCGGATGATAGTGGGGAGTATGTGGTTATTGCGATGCTTCTAGATGAGGTCTAGGCGGGGTATTGATGCAGCATAATCGAGTGATTGCCTACGCTTCTAGGCAACTGAAGCCGCATGAGGTGAATTATCCCACCCATGATTTAGAGCTTGCAGTAGTAGTTTTTACTCTCAAGTTGTGGAGACACTATCTTTATGGAGCCAAGTGTCAGATTTTTTCCGATCACAAGAGTCTTCGGTATGTGTTCACTCAAAGGGAGTTAAATATGAGGCAAAGAAGGTGGATGGAGTTGATCAATGACTACGATTGCACTATTGAGTATCATCCTGGGAAAGCTAATGTGGTAGCTGATGCTCTTAGTCGAAATCCCACTATATCTTTGTCTCACCTAAGGATGGTTCGAGTTCCACTTCTTTGTGAGTTGCGAGCTACAGGGGTGGATGAAGTGGGTGCCTTAGTAGCTAGTTTCCATGTGAGGCCAGTTTTGGTGGATAAAGTGCGTAAGGCGCAGTTTAATGATCCTTCCATAGCTCAGTTGATGGAAAGAGCAGCGAATGGAGCAGCCGTGGATTTTTCGGTAAAAAGAGATGGAACCTTGTTATTCAAAAATAGGCTTTGTGTTCCAAAGAGGAATGAAGAGTTAAAGAAAGAGATTTTGGAGGAAGCTCATAGTTCTGCATATGCTGCTCATCCAGGTAGTACAAAAATGTATCGGACTTTGAAGGATTATTATTGGTGGTCAAACATGAAGAGGGAAATTGCAGCTTTTGTGAGTAGGTGTCTGATTTGTCAGCAGGTGAAAGCGGAAAGGAATAAACCTTCAGGATTGCTAGAGCCGTTGCCGATTCCAGTGTGGAAGTGGGACCACATCACCACGGATTTTGTTTTCAGTTTACCTCGTACCCGTGAAGGGCATGACAGAATTTGGGTGATTGTGGATAGACTCACTAAATCTGCACATTTCTTGCCGGTAGGAAAGAAGTATACACTGGATAGATTGGCGGAGCTTTATGTGAATGAGATTGTGAGACTTCATGGCGTACCTGAATCCATAGTGTCAGATTGGGATCCTAGATTTGCTTCTAAATTCTGGGGAGCTCTTCAGGCAGCATTATGTACCCGACTACACTTCAGCACTGCTTTTCATCCTCAGACTGATGGACAATCAGAGAGGACTATCCAGACTTTGGAAGATATGATGAGATCTTGTACCTTGCAGTTCAGAGGAATTGGGATAAGAACCTATCTTTGATGGAGTTTGCTTATAACAACAGCTTCCATTCGAGTATTGGTATGACACCTTTTGAGGCACTGTATGGGAAGCAGTGTCGTACACCCTTATGTTGGAATGAAGTCGGAGAAAGAGAGCTTTGTGGTCCTGAGATTATCCATGACACAAATGAGAAGATCAAGGTGGTCAGAGATAGACTCAAGGCCGCTCAGAGTAGGCAAAAGAGTTATGCAGATGTCCGCAGGAAGGACCTTGAGTTTCAAGTGGGTGATTGGGTGTTCTTGAAACTATCTCCTTGGAAAGGGGTAGTACGTTTCGGTAAGCGTGGGAAGCTTAGTCCGAGGTATATCGGGCCTTATGAGATAATAGAGCGAGTTGGCTCTCTGGTCTATCGGTTGGTGTTGCCTCCGGAGTTGTCCAGGATGCATAATGTGTTTCATGTATCCATGCTTCTCAAGTATATTGCCGATCCTTCTCATGTGCTTGAAGAGCAGCCGATTAGTTTGCACAAGGATTTGTCCTATGAAGAGGAGCCGGTTCAGATTCTTGACCGAAAGGAGCAAGTACTTAGGAACAAGACAATCCCGCTTGTCAAAATGCTTTGGAGAAGCCATCAAGTAGAGGAAGCTACTTAGGAATCAGAGGAGCAAATGAGACAACAGTATCCTTATCTTTTTGAGTAGTGTGTTTGTAAATTTCGAGGATGAAATTTTTATAAGAAGGGGAGAATTGTCACGCCCCGACTCTTAAATTTTACCTTAATTACTAGCATTGTGGTAATAAGAATTTTACCGTCTTCGTCATTGGATTTTTAGTCCTAAAGTCCCTAGAGGTGTGTTGAGGGACGAATATTTCGAAAGAATTATTCGAAGGAAGAAAATGTGACAACGGTAAAAATGGTAAATTTTAGCTAGTAAAATGTAATTTTTATTGGGGTATCATTTTGGGGTGTTGAATTTTGGAATGGGTTTATGGTGGAGTGATGGACCGGGTGGGCTAAAGGCCCAAATCAGTTTCCCCCTTTCTTTTCTCTCTCCTCCCTCCCGATTCTCTCTCCCTCTCCCTCCGCCCGGAAAACTTCCGACCGCCCGACCGCCGCCGTCCGGCCGCCCCAGACCGCCGCACCGGTCCCAATCGACCGGTTTCCAACCCAGCTTCCTTTCTAGACCGGTGGCAGCATCCCTAGCGCCGCCTTGAAGGAGAAAACAACCCTGAAAGCTCCGACTGCCGGATCAGTTTTCTTGCCGGAACTCCCTCCTCCGGCCGCCATAGCTGGTGATCCTTGGCTCAAAAGGAAGCCCTCCTCCCGTGCTCCAATCCCTCCAAAGGATTCGCTCCCTCTTGAGCTAGGTAAGGAGAAATCGGTAAAGGAAATTCTAGGGTTTTTATGGTTGTTTTCGTTCGATTGACATGGTTAGGCTTAGAATTGGAGTTTGTGCTAGTTAGGAATGTTGTAGAGGAGGTTGAGAGGAAGGTGCTGTCAAATTTTGGTGGGCATTGGAGGTCGCCGGCCGCTGCTGCCGGCGGAGCCGCCGCCGGCACCGCTGCTGAAAAATTGTTTTTAGTGGAGAATTTTATGAGGAATTTAATGGAATGAGTTTTAGAATTTTTGGAGGAGTTTTGGATAGGTTTGGAAATTGTTAAAGTTTGTATTTTTGGCGGATTATTAAGTTAAAATCCGGCCATTGGATTATTTATGATTTGGACGGTGGAAGGTGATGTTTTTGGATGTTGGTTTTTGTGGAGCTTTATGGTTGGCAGTGAAGTTAAGATTTAGGGCGATAGGCATGGATGAGCGCGAAAAGCTCATTTTTAATTATGCCTATTTTCTTTAAGCGTCGGTGTTTTATTTAAGGATTTATTTATGTTTTGGAACAGGACGTGAGGAGGCCCGAGCAGAGGAGACCTCCAACCGACATCAGGCTTAGGCCTAAGTTGTGAGTGGACCTTTGTTTTTCAATAATGTTTTATTGTTGAATAATTTCTTTTGTTTGAATTTATCCTGAATTGAGAATTTCGGTGTTTATACTCATTTATTGACGTTTATGAGAATAGTATGTATATAAGTAAACGCTAGCTAGCAATACGTGATTTCCCCCCATAATGAGGAAAAATACCATTATGGGGTGACGTGGGCGTTAGACGCCAGCGTCGTAGCCTGGTACGACTTTCTATTTTCTTTTCGTATTCATTCATAGATTCGTACAAGGAGTAAGCACGTATATATATATCCACTCGTGCGATTCCCCCATAATGAAGAAAAATGTCATTATGGGGTGACGTGAGCGGTAGACGCAAGCGTAGTAGTCTTGTATGAATTTCTGTTTTTCTTTTATTCCTTCAAAGAAATCATACAAGGAGTAGACGAGTGCATATACATACTGATATATTTAATTTTAGCCTGAGAGGCTGTATTTGTTTTAGTTTTGGAGACTAGCCGGAACTAGTGGTGTCCTTAAAAGTTTTCTTGGAGAAATATTTGTTTGGCGAGATTACTTTTGTCCACTCACTCTAACGTAATTAAATATTTTCCTCTGGGCTTTTCCTTCGTTTTTAAATGCCCAGTCTGCAGAGTTCGGGTGGGGTCTAGAAGGAGGCGACGAGGCATAGTCACCCACATTTCCACTACTGTCCGCCAGTAGGTTATCTGTTTAACCCACTAGGATTTCTATCAGCTTTCGTTGTCTTTCTTATAGTAGCTCTGAATACTTTCGGAAAAATAATTGTGTATTTTTTTTATTCGGTTATTTGGATTGAGTTGAAGATTAATATTTTGGTTAAGAGGATGTTCTATATTTTTTCGGGTTAGGGTTGTCCATTTTCAAGGGAGGTTTGCCGAGTTCTTCGGTAAATTTTCCTTGGAGGTGGTCCCCGCAGGACTTACCTCGGGTTTCAGGGTGAAATTCGGGGTGGGTCTTGACATGTTTGCTTCATAACCTTCATTTTAGGAGGCAACATACCACACTTCACATTTTGCCTACTTGACAATGATGGCATCTCCAATATTTCTACATACACAAAAACAAAACAAAAAAACAAATGGTTAGAAAAGAAAATCATACATGTAAATGATGTAACATAACGTAAAACGAATTAATCAAATCAAACATTCAAAAATAACGTAAAACTATTACTTTTTCCGCCTCTTCACATAACTCAATCTCTTCACTTGATGGCACATGATGCAAAGCAATAGTTTCACCTCTAAGCCAACTTTGTGTGCATATCAACGCTTGCACTATTTTTGGACTTAGAGAGCTTCGATGTGGATTAATGACTCTCCTACTAGTGCTAAAAAAAGATTCCGAAGATATAGTGGACACCGGAATAGCTAGAATGTCTTTTGCAATGCGGGCCAATATCGGGTACCTAGAAACCCCATTCACTCTCCACCAATTCAACAAGTCAAACCCTTCATCGTCTCTTTCAATAGGATCACTAATATATCTATCAACATCATTGTTAATAATCTCGGCTTTCTTTGCTTTTCTCTTCAACTCCTTCTCCTTTAGCTTCCTTTCAAACTCGGTAACACCCGTGGCTAAAGGAATCTTAATCATATCATTGGATGCTTGAGACTCACCAACCCCTCTAACATCATTTTCCTCCTCTTCATACACATTGTAAATGTCATACAAAAGCTCTTTCACACTCAATGAGACAACTTCCACCCTATGGTACTCATCCTCATCCCGAAAGACAACTTCTAAATAATCAACAAGTTTCTCAAATTTGTGTCGTGGATTAAGAATAAGAGCAAGAAACACATATTGATTCAACTCATCAAAATCACCCCAATATTTTTTATATTTTTCTCCCATTGGAGGTGCAATATCTCACATCTTAGGAACACTTGCTTTCTTAATTTGTTCTTCTAAGAGACCATATAGATAGAGCAAATCACCAAAAGTATGATGAATAATAAGTATATTAGAACAACACACTCTTAATGTAACTTCATAAAATGGTTTTAGAAAATCCAAATACACTTCGGCATTCCTCCAATCAATCCCAGCGGGTGGCCCTTCCTTTGCATTCTTCTCACCCAATTTGAAATATGCATAATAATTACGAGTATCTTGTTCACTCAATCTATCAAATGCTTTTTGAAATTTCAAAGCCGATTCCAACATCAAGTATGTGGAATTCCATCTATTAGGGACATCCAACACAAGCCCCTTGCACTCTATCTTCACTCTCTCAACACATTGTTTAAAAAGTTCAAGTCTTTGTGAAGAGGATCTAACATACCTCGCCGCATTACGAATAGCATCAATAGATATATTCATTGGTTTCAAACCATCATTCACAATCAAGTTAAGAATATGAGCTACACACTGCATATGCACATTCTTCCTCCCATTCAAAATCATTCTAGTATCTCCCCACGCATCTAACTTCTTGATTAACTCTCTAATTGCAACATCATTTGCCGAAGCATTATCAACGGTGATTGTTAGAATCTTCTCTATTCCCCACTCTAACAAACAATCCTCTAAAATTTCAGCTATAGACTCTCCCTTATGATCCTCAATGGCACAAAAATTAAGCACTCTTTTATGCAACACCCGATCATCATCAATAAAGTGTGTGGTGACAACCATATAATTAATGTTTTGAATGGATGTCCATGTATCTGTTGTAAGACACACCATTTTCCCTTTCAATTGACCCATCAACTTCTCCATGTCCCAAATATACACCTTAAGCACATCTTTTGCTACTGTTTGCCTACAAGGGATTTTCCAAAAAGGTAAATGATAGCTCATCTATAATAAAACGCCTAAACCCCATCCCATCCACATGAGTAAATGGTAGCTCATCTATAATAATCATCTACACACACAACCTATTGAGCTCTTCATTTATCAAAGTAGAGGTATCTAACTCCCTAGTCTCTTTGTTAACACACAAAATCTTTTGTTTTTTAGCTGTCAACATTTCAATGGTTGGAGGATACTTGGAACATTTATCTATATGCTTAAGAAGGGATGTCGTACCATTTGAATACGGATCAGCACAATATTCTTTACTCTAATAAATGCATACTCCCTTAACTCTATTCTTAACCATTTTTCTAGTAAAATGAGCCCAAATATCTAACATTTCATTGTCCTTCAAGTACGCCAAATATTCTTACTCAGTCATCTCATGATTCTCCTCTTCTTCACCAGTACTTGCTTCAGTTGCTTGTGATCCACCCATACTAGGAACCGGAGTCGGTGTTGCCGATTCACCAACACCAACACTATCAACTTGCATATGCATATTATACAAATATAAGCATCATCATCAGAATATATATATATATATATATATATATATATATATATATATATATACAGGGCTTCTCAGCTGCGGAGGTCCGCACCAATGGTTTTGGTGCGGATTTCCATTTTTGCACCACTTTTCGATCGAATTTCTCCATCTCCACCGTCTAGTATCTAGATAATATTGTGTAGATCATCTCTGCAAAATTTCAGCCAATTTGGTAATCGTTAAGGCCCTCAAAATTGCGTTTTTCTGTTTTAAACATGAACGGTTCATGTTTGACAAAATTCAGTCCGTCAATTTATTTTTCGAGTTTGAGGGTCTTAACGATTACCAAATTGGCTGAAATTTTGCAGAGATGATCTACATAATATTATCTAGATACTAGACGGTGGAGATGAGGAAATTCGATCAAAAAGTGGTGCAAAAATGGAAATCTGCACCAAAACCATTGGTGCGGACCTCCGCACCTGAGAAAGGTTGTATATATATATATATATATATATATATATATATATATATATATATCATAACTATTTCAATAACCAAATTTCAGTAATATACCTGAGAAGATGAGGAAGAATTGTTCATTGTAGAACTCGTAACACCACGGCCACGGCCACGACCACGACCATGACCAACTAAGTTAATGGACATTGAGGAACCGCGCTTCACTGCCTTTGATGAGTTCAATCTAACCTTCTTCATTGTAAGAGGGAATGTTGTCTGCAAAAGAAAAGAAATCAAAGATTTAAGCACATAACAATTAACAAGTTACCACATTATGAAAGTTGTTCATCAACCATTAAAATTCATCATTAGTTACATAATGAAAGACCATGCCAGCACTAAAATGCCCTAGGATCAGCAGCAATGGATGGATGCATGCAAATGTGATACCTTTACCATATCTAAAACTGGTAGGGAAGAAATTAAAACATACTGTAAAATAGTTTTAAATCATAGGTGAATAACTCTTAACACCATATACTTCTCAATCTTTATCAATCCTTTGAACAAAATCGAGTTCACATTCAAGAACAGAGTTGCAACACACCAAAATGCATAACATAATGTGATCCCAAATGCACATCCTTAGGTGAGAAAACAAATTCATTAACTCAAATCACTTTCATTAACTCCACTAAATACTAACCCCAATACACAAACCAAAACAACAAATTTCAAAGATCATCAATTACAAAAATAGATTAGAAACACAATGCAAGTACTTAACGAGCTTTCTTCTTTGCGGCAACAGTGACCCTCTTACCCTTCAAACTTCAAAGTCCTGGTGTTGTTCTTAGTCCTCTGCCCTCTACAAGGTAGACCCTGAATATGCGAGATTGGGAACTTCCGGCGAGAGGGGAGAAGTGGGAGAGTCGAGTGGCGACAGGGCAAAGGGGACTGGCGCAGGTGGCGGACTGGCGAGTGACGATAGGGCGGACTGGCGAGTGACGATAGGGCGGACCGGTGAGAGGGGAGAAGAGGGACAGTCCGGCGAGACGCAAAAGAAAAAGAGGGGACTCGGGACTGAGAAAGAGTGAAACAGAAAGACTAAGGAACGATAGGCGTGAGAGACTGAGAGAGAATGGCTGAAGAACTAGGTTTTTTTTTTTTTAAACGATGTCGTATTACTGTTTGACCGTTGACTTCGGTTCAAACGGTTCAGTTCGGTTTTAACTGGGCTAAAACCGAACCGAACAGATCTGGTTCGGCCCGATTTTTTTTTTTTTTCGGCGCGGTTTTTTCGGTTAGTGTTTGGTTTTCGGTGCAGTTTTTTTCGGTTTTTTGTTTCGAAGTAACACCCCTAGCTGGGACGACTTGGAGTGAGGGGCGTGGAGTGGAGCGGCTCCAAACCGTGGGCTCACTCACAATACACAAACTGGTATGTCTATCACTCCCAGACTCACTCATTCGTTTAAAACTTTTTGCTTCGATTCATTACTCCTCGACTGAATATGTATATGCCTCATTTCTTGAAATCTTATCGGCCGAGGTGGGAGCCATCGGTTTTTAGCCGCTTAATGATTTCTGTTTTTACGATTTTGGTTTATGGGTGTTTTTTGGGTTCCAGTGTTTGGGGATTTAGTGCTGCAATTGGGTTCCAGTGATTGGTTTATGGACCAATTGGTGTTTACAGAAACAATAACAAAAGGAGGAGAAAACTGTGATCATATTGGGTTAGGTATGACTTCTTTATTGTTATATGCAAACTTTCAAGCATCGTTTCGATTGATTTTCATATTCATCTGAATTGGTTTGTTTTTCTTCCATGTTAGAATTTTTCAGGAGTATAGCGATCCTTGGGTGATTGATTTCAAGTAGGTATGTTGTTATGATCCTGTAATGATACAGTTTAACCCTTAATCATAAGAGTAACACTCTCATCTGTTCTACAAATGGCCAAAATGGGTGCGCGCTTATCAAATTGATTTTTCAATGTCAATGGAAATCTATTGCTTAGTTCATAACAACTTTAAATATTAGAAAGTAAATTGATCTACTTTGAGTTGTAATTTGGCACGGACAAAAAAAGAAGGTTAGGGATCGGCGGAATTTTTCATAAAGGTATTTTGTTTTCTCCTCTCATGTTCTAGGTATGGAATCCTCTTAACAAATTTGGTCATATAGTTGATGCCATTGAATTCAAAATTGGTTTCTTTTCAAATCCCTATTGCCAATGAAGAAGAGAAGCAAACCAAAATTGAAATAACTTTACCGTTTCAATTGTATGAGCTTATTAACTGTAATGGTATACTTTCATTAGTTCATGTATACTTTCATGTATTTTTTGGTTTAACTGTATTAATGCAACCCTTCATGTGCTTCTGCTTTCTTTCTTTCTACTCCCTTTTCTGGGTTTTCTAAATGTACTTGGATTTGTGATTTGGTACTACGCTGGTATTAACGATCTGAAGTTAAGTGTTTGGAAAAGTTTTTTCATATTCTGGATTTTCTTTTCATTGGTTGTTTTCTTTTGCAGATATCAACTAGCCGTGAGTTTGGTTGGATATTATTCTTAAAATTATTACTCTTTCTGGAATACTTTAGTTACTCGAACGTGTCTTTGCTTTGGAGCAAACAGTGGGAGAGAGGAATTTGATGTTTTGCTACTTTGTATATTTATTTCGTCTACGTACTGATCATTGTCAAACTACTCTTGCAGTGGGGGTTTTGGGCATGATTGTTGGCAAATCGAAGTGCTGACATTCTGAGAGGTATTTTACTTTTTTTTTTTTTTGGTAAGAACAGTAAAAGGGAACTTTGAGTAGCTTTCCATAAAAAAAAATTCTTTTAGAAGTTTCAAAGAACTGTTAATAGTTAAGATTACTGATTTTATTATTTTATCATTGTTGAACTCTGATATTAAATGGTGCTAAAGCAATTTGGTGTCCATGTAAATTGCCTTTTGGTTTGCAGGGCATTGATAGTTTATTAGGGGTTTTGAGGGTAGGGTTCTTCGGCATCTGGAAATTAGAGGTGCTGGTTTTGGGTTTTGGCAAGTTTAATGGCGAAGATGAATAGAGGCACCATAAACTTACAGTAAACAATGAATTATATCTGTATATATATGTCTATGCTTTTTAAGTGACAGTGAACTTGATTTGAGTCAAGTTAAGTCTTCGTTCACATTGAAATAAGTTTTGCTATGATATAAGTTTTGGTTAATCTCTATTCTTGCCTGTACTCAATTGATTTCATTTATGAAAATAATGTGTGTGTTGCAATTACTAATCCATCAATTTAAGACCAATTGGTCTATAATCTTTCCTCCTCATTCTTTATTCATTTTTTTTCATCTTAAAAATAAGATGCTATCTGCACTTTTAAACTCATCTCTCTCCAGGTTATGGCACCTATATACTTCTGTGTATTACAATTCTCTAACTTTTGGTTTTGTAGAAACAAAACTCAAATGGGCAGAGCTGAGAGCATATGGATTAGGACCTGTTGATTTATATTCAAGGTATCCTTTTGATATTTCTTTTGTGGTTTTAGGATCCATATATGTGATTATGTTTTTCCTTTCTTTCTTTTTCGTCTTTCTCGTCTATCGATCTTTCAGTTTGATTAAGCATTGGTGTATGTCTTATCATGCAGTACTAAACCATTTTTCATCAAGACAGTTGTATTGTTTGTGGACTAAAAGATTGGGGAACTTTGCGATTTACTCGGGTTAAGTCAGATACATGTACCACTCTAAGTCAGGTTCACACAACATACTGTGGAAGTTTCCCCAAGACGACTCCAAGATGATACAGAGTACGGATGGTTCAAGTACCAGACTAAATTTATAATGAGCAGCTAATCAAACAAACTTTATAATGAGCAGCTATAGCTAGGTAAAAGCAAGCAACACTTCCGTACCAGACTAAATTTATAATGAGCAGCTAATCAAACAAACTTTATAATGAGCAGCTATAGCTAGGTAAAAGCAAGCAACACTTCCAAATACGTACTGATTCATATTACCAGATCACACATACCTTTACTATTTCATCCTTTATTGGTTTAAAAGTGACTACGGTGTTGTTAAAAGGAAAAGTTGCTGCAACCTATGATGAAGATGAGTTCTGGTATATTCTGTGATTTCGAAGTTAACACGTAAATCAGAAATTTTTTTTTTTTGGCACTTCAACTTTAACCACACTCATAACTATCAGCTTTTTAGCTCTCCTGGCAACCTCTTCAGATCTTAGGAACTTGAATGGAAGTGCATAGATATATGAGCTTTAATTGTTGCTTATCTCCACTCGGGTGTTCTTAGATTTCGAAGTTATTGAGATTTAGATGGCATGTAATGAACTAAAATATGGGTGAAAAACTAAGAATTCAATTGAATAGAAATGGAAGCTTGCTTCAGTCATGATTACTTTTTTATTTGTCATGAAGTTTCTCTTTTTATGTGGTCATAATATGTGTATCTACACTGTTATTTAGACTAAGGATTACATTACTATTCAGACCAACTCTGTATCTACCCTCTTATTTTCATTAATACACCCAAATGGCAAGAATTTAGGAACTTGCCAATTAACTTTACAAGTTTAATCACTACTCCCATTGAAAATACATTGGTGATGGAAGATACTGAAAAAACTTTATTGGATGAAATAGCAAACTTGGATAGTGTGGCGCTAATTATCAATTTTAGTAGATGCAGGATGTAAATACAACTAAAGTGTGACAGAAGCCAATGGATGATCATTGTTCGAGTCTCGCAATTTCAGTTTCAATTATGTCTTCTCATATTTGTGTATGATTTTGTAAATATTCACAGTCTGGAAGATTGCAATGTGATTAGTTTGGGTGTGAATCAATAGAATGTTAAACAGAAACGTGCCACCAAAGAGGTTTTATTTGAGCTCACGTAAAGATTGAAGAAAATGATCTTCATAGCAAACTTGGTGAAGAATTGAACACCACAGTAGCTGGAGGAGTAGGTGGAGGGTGGTTGACGAAGAGAACTGTTTGCTCCATCTTCAGGAATCCGGTCATATGCGTCTAAATCTGCTTGAAAACCCCATCTCTCGGAGCAGAAACATCTGTGTGCCTTTTTTTTTTTTTTTTGTATTTGATCTCTGTAAATAAAGCTAGGATGGTTAAATTTTTGAATTACCCAAAAAACTCAAGTTTTATTAATCTTTAGCTATATGTAAAAATTGAGTAAAGGACCCTATCGTAATCTTGCAACCAAAACCCAAAACGAATAGAGAGGATTCAGCGAAAGAGAGAACAACCGAAAGAAGAAAGGACGCAGTCGCCCACGATCTCCATTCTTCAGAATAACCGCTCGATATCTGCCGTACACAATTGTGAGAGTCAATTGGAATACAAATGGATACACCACTACTCATCCCTTTTCCAGTTTACAAAAAAGAAGAAACGAAGAGCAGAGCGGCGCAGGACGAGGAGAAAATTGCTATCAATAAAGTTGAGGTTGGAAACTTATATTTGGTTCTGAGTTGTGAGTTTAAAGTTCTGCCTACGGTTTTTTTGGTGCCTTTTCTTCTGTGTTGCAGAGTTGGGACTAGGGGTATTATCGGTTTTCACCTAAAACCGGAAACCAAACCGAACTAAAAAATCGGTTCGGTTCGGTTCGGTTTTTTTTTTTTTTTGAAAATGTAAACCGGAAACCAAAATGAATTGAACGGTTCAGCCCGGTTCAGTTTTTTTCAGTTTCCTTTTTTTTTTGTTAATTTTAACAGATTTCTGGTAATTTTAATATAGAGTTCTTAATATATTGGGATGATGGGATCCATATTCGACAATAAATACTTCTATATAGTTCAAACTTAAAAGTCCACAAATTGAAAATAGAGTCCAATGTTCAAAGTTTAAACATTACAAAATAAAAATTTATTCAAACTTAAAAGTCTACAAATTGAAAATAAAGTCCACAATGTTTAAATCCTTATCAAGTATCAACATCATCTCAATGATCTCATCTTCGCAATGTTGTTTGCTTCATAACCTTCATTTTAGGAGGCAGCATACCACACTTCACATTTTGTCTACTTGACAATGATGACATCTCCAATATTTCTACATACACAAAAACAAAACAAAAAAAACAAAAGGTTAGAAAAGAAAATCATACATGTAAATGATGAAACATAACGTAAAACGAATTAATCAAATCAAACATTTAAAAATAACGTAAAACTATTACATTTTTCCGCCTCTTCACATAACTCAATCTCTTCACTTAATGACACATGATACAAAGCAATAGTTTCACCTCTAAGCCAACTTTGTGTGCATATCAAGGCTTGCACCATTTTTGGACTTAAAGAGCTTCGATGTGGATTAATGACTCTCCTACTAGTGCTAAAAGAAGATTCCGAAGATATAGTGGACACCGGAATAGCTAGAATGTCTTTTGCAATGTGATTTCGAATTTAACACGTAAATCAGAATATTTTTTTTGGCACTTCAACTTTAACCACACTCATCACTATTAGCTTTTTAGCTCTCCTGGCAACCACTTCAGTTCTTAGGAACTTGAATGGAAGTGCATAGATATATGAGCTTTAATTGTTGCTTATCTCCACTCTGGTGTTCTTAGATTTCGAAGTTATAGAGATTTAGATGGCATGTAATGAACTAAAATATGGGTGAAAAACTAAGAATTCAATTGAATAGAAATGGAAGCTTGCTTCAGTCATGATTACTTTTTTATTTGTCATGAAGTTTCTCTTTTTATGTGGTCATAATATGTGTATCTACACTGTTATTTAGACCAAGGATTTGGAAGTGTAATGAATCAGTACAAAATGGCAAGAATTTTCATTAACCATTTGGGTGTATTAATGAAAATAAGAAGTTTCTCTTTTACTGTTTAGACTAACTCTGTATCTACCCTCTTATTTTCATTAATACACCCAAATGGCAAGAATTTAGGAACTTACCAATTGACTTTACAAGTTTAATCACTACTCCCATTGAAAATACACTGGTGATGGAAGATACTGAAAAAACTTTATTGGATGAAATAGCAAACTTGGATAGTGTGGCACTAATTATCAATTTCAGTAGATGCAGGATGTAAATACAATTAAAGTGTGAGAGAAGCCAAAGGATGATCATTGTTTGAGTCTTGCAATTTCAGTTTCAATTATGTCTTCTCATATTTGTTTATGATTTTGTAAATATTCATAGTCTTGAAGATTGCTATGTGATTAGTTTGGGTGTGAATGAGTAAAATGTTAAACAGAGACGTGCGACCAAAGAGGTTTTATTTGAGCTCACGTAAAGATTGAAGAAAATGATCTTCATAGCAAACTATACTTTGCCTACACATGTCAATTCAAGAACGATTAATACTAGCTCACATAAAGATTAATACTACTACGCGTGCAGGAATGCCAGTAGGATATTAATTTGCATTCCTCTTTTTGAATAGTAGGTATTGTGTAATGGGTTTAGCCCATATTGTATGTATGTATAGGAACTCAAGGCCCATCCGACCCAAGTAGGTAGTTATCGAAGTAGTTGTTTTGTAGATCTGTAGGATATATAATTGCTGTAAACTTCTCTAATTCAGTCATGGATGAATGATTATGAATGTTGTTTAGTTTATTCTATAGTTTTCTTTTAATTAAGTCGTTTCCTTGAATTTTAAATGAAAAAAAGAGGCATATGTAATACAATTTAAATATTAAAAACAAACATTTATTTGGAAACTAATAATGTGAAATATAAACCAAATTAAAAAATTAAAAACGAAAACTTATTTTTAGAAACTTATAAAGTGAATTAGAACAAATTAAATTTTTAAGATTGAGAACTTATTTAGGGAAGCTGTTAAAGTAAACAAAAAATCTGTAAGGAAATTTGGATAATCAATTAATTTCTTTTTTGTCCTTAAAGATTCATAATTTTCAAGTTTAGAGTGTCAAAGTGTCTAACAATGTAATTGTTATGCATATAAACACCTATTTTGTTATATTTCACATATTTTCTTTTTCACCCAAACACACTATTCAGATATGTATTTTTCATCTTATTTATCATTTTCATGTTTAAGAATTTGAAATGAACAATGAATCTGTAAGGATTTCTCAATAACTAACACAAGTAATAGATATAAACATCTATAAAATGTTATTTTATATAAATATATATTAATTATACAATAATAATAGTGTTAATATAGTCACATAATATGATTGTTAGTTCTTATAACACTTTAGAAAACTGTTTACCAAACATCGAGTTGAATTTCCTCACAACAAATCCGAAAACAATTTTAACCACAACAGACTCAATCGCAATTCTATTCAAAGCACATCCAAGTGAAACTGGACCTAAGAGACTCTACTGGACTCAGAACTGCATAGTTGAGTCAAAACACAATTCTATTCAAATTATAATCTAAGAAAAAAAAAAAAAAAGGAAACTAATAACAATCATAATAATTTGGACGGGCAACATTATTAAAAGACCCAACCCAATACCGTATTTCCAGTGTATAAAATCATAGCTAGCGAACCCTAAATATCAGATCAAGAGAACTATGAATTATCGCGTAGTCATGGCGTCGCGCGGCGTGATCGATTATATCAAAGACACCGGTTTGGCGGTCGTGTGTCTTGGATTCTATGCATATATGACGCATTTGACTGAAGTCGCTCTAAAAGGATGGATACAGGACAGGGACGAGGTACTGAAACGGCGCAAGGTCGCCTTTAAATCGGCAAGTGGAGGTTGGCATATCTGAATTTGTGATTCTGAAATTAAGTCTGGGTTTTAATTGAAGTCTCTATTTTTCATCAAAATTGGTGCCTTTTTGTTTTCCTGTATCGTTATATGTCATCAAAGTGTTTTGAGTTTAAGTTGATTTGTGGATTAGTATAATGTTGCTTACAAATTCCAATACAAATCATTTTCTTCTGGTTGCTCTTTCCATTTTGTTGTAGGTATGCTCTTGTTGATAGTATTGTTGTACTCATAGCTGTTAGTATTGTCTTTGTTTTGTTTTTGTTTTTTGTTTTTTGTTTTTGGCATGTAAGGGGGCCAAAAGGCCCAGACAAAAAGCAAAACAAAGACTAAGTAGCAACGGCTACATTCCTATCTTTAAACGAAACACACAAGTCATTTAAAACAACATTGACAACTTGTGGAGGAGGTTGCTGAAAAATCAGAACTAAGGTTAGACTTGGAGAGAATATCAGATAGCTGTTAGTATTGTTGGTCTTGTGTGTTTTTCCAGTTTTGACTTGCTACAATCTGAACCAATTTTTAGCCTCTGCTTATATCCCCTCCCAGGGCCGGTCCTTCATTTTTGGAGACCCTGTGCGAAATCATTTGATGTGGCCTCAGTAAGAGAGCAGCCAACCTTGTGAAATTACAACTGTTAACCTTGTGAAATTATTGTGACATTGTTTTTCCACCACTTTTCATTATATCAGTGCTTAGTACATTACTCTTTGTAAAGTGTTAAAAGTGCAAGCCAATGAAGCAATGTAAGATTAAAGCTTCAAAACTATCAACTTCTTGCATTTTCCTTCTGTAAACTATCAAGGCAGGAGGAGGAAAACGTGAAAACTAAAGGCAATATATGTTTCGGAAATGAGATTTTAGCTTTTACAATTTATGATTCTTCTAGCTTTGGTTTTTAGCCCGGTTGTTGAAAAGCGCTCTAAAAGGATGGATACAGGACAACGATGAGGTACTGAAACGGCGCAAGGTCGCCTTTAAATCAGCAAGTGGAGGTTGGCATCTCTGAATTTGTGATTCTGAAATTAAGTCTGGGTTTTAATTGAAGTCTCTATTTTATGATTCTTCTAGCTTTGGTTTTTAGCCCAGTTGTTGAAAAGCTTGAAATTGTGCAGTGCGACTTAGAGAAATAAGATCAGATTGGACCGTCATGGGGAAGTGCACCAGTAGTCTTGTGTTACATTGCCTGTAATTATCACTTTGCATTTTATGAGCTATGTAGAGATTAACATGTACCATCTTTTACTGGACCATATATGAGTGTAATAAAAATATAGTTTAGCCGCAATCATAGCCTTAGATGATGTACTTATCCAGTAAAAGGAAAAATGAAAACTAATTTGCTTGTTGTGTTTTACTTCACCCTCTTATGCATAGGTTTGTTGATAATTTGAACAATCTTGGTTTTAATCCTGAATCACTCATTCAACTCATCAAGAAAAGATGAAAAAAAATGTAAATATAAGGAGCTGTGAATCGAACTTGGGTGGAACAGGTAGCATTAAAAGCGCTTAACCAATACAACTACAACATTAATCAATAACTCCTGAGCATTTTCTTCAGTTTAAGCAATATAATTTTTTTTTTTTGAGGCCCCCAACTATTGGAGGCCCTGTGCAATTGCATAGCCCCAGGGCCGGCACTACCTCTCCCTATTATCCATGGTTCTCTACATAAGAACAATGTGTACTTCTACATTAGATAGCTATCAAGTAAGGTTGATTCAGTATTTGACTTAGAACAGATGATATGAAATTATGAATTCTAAATGCATGCTTGTTGTTTTGGCCACGATCCTCAGCGCGCGGAGCAGAGGTTTCTAGCGAACAAAGAGAAAGGGGGTGTTGCGGGCGTGCCACCTCGCGGACGAGGAAAGAGTAGTAGGGGTGCGCTTGACTTCTTGATCAAGCGAAGGGGGTTACAGGTGCCACCTCAGACGAGGATTTACGAGCACAAGCGATCGATACTCGCGGCGGCGCGAGCAGAGCAACTATAGGGAGTCCAGAGAGAAGTCGGGGGGTAGAGTCCGGAGGGCTCTGGAGAAGAAACCTAGGCGGTGGCGCACTTAGGGTTAGGGTTTCGAGGAGCTCGAAGGGTAACTGGTTTCAGTTTGTATTGTGTTTTTGTGTATTGTTTGAGAGAGACAGAAGGGTTCGAGCCCCCTTATATAGTAGCTCGACTTGCGGCAGAATAAAAGTATAATTAGAATCCAAGTCGGACTCTGAAACCCTATTCGCACAAGGATACTGCTCCGTCCATGCGAACCAACCATCTTGTGACACATGTCCAGTTCGCACACTTCATTCCGCATAGGGCATTGCTTCCGCGCTGCCAACTGTAGACTCCTATGCGAACTGGAATTCATCCCGCAGGCTGTCACACGAAGCTATCTCGCTTCCATTTCGCGGGCTATTGCAGCTCGCGAGCCTTAAAAGGGCTTTTTATATTTAATGGGCCACAGGGATTGGCCCGAAGCATGTCAAAGACTTGTAAAAGTCTTCAACATTTGTCATGGTGCGCGCGGACTCTGCATGTGTCTTCCTCGCGAAGTCTTCTACGCGAGCCGGTTCGCCAGCCCTCCTTGCCTTGCCTACGCGGAGTGGCAATCTCGCCTCGCCTACGCGGAGTGTCGAATAGTAATTCCGCACGAAGTCATTCCGCGCGCGAGCTAAGTGTTCCACACGAACTACGTAGTCCTCCTATGTCCATTCCGCGCGCGAGCTAAGTGAAGTCCAGTTCGCATGCAGTTCGTTCCGCGTGAAGTCTAACTCAACTCGCGTGATCTCACTGGCGGGCCGACATTTGTAAACTTAGAGAACTTTGGGCTCGCCGGTATGACATGGACCAAGAATGTAATTAATATTCACATAGACATTTACTGTCCAGTAAAATATTAATCTAGGCGTAAACATTGCCCCCTAGCCTCGAAGTTATGAAATGTCGAGAATGACTGAAGAGGTTTATGTTCATGTTACTCCAAAGTCAATAGTAATGGCTTGGGTCATACATAAAAGGAGTGTGAAAAAACAAGCCTGTGAATAGGTTGCGTAACCAACGCACTCAACTAGGCATTGTAGCGAAGTGCTCTATGGCTCGCCTCAACACCTTGGACTTGAACTTCAAATGCATTCGCCTGCTCTTAGCTCGTATTCGCTTGCTCAACTCAGAAGACATAGTACATGGCACGTACCGTTAGCGAATGTAGCTCGCGTAGATGTATCCTGAGCAGACGCACGTAACTTGAGTAGATTCCAAAAATTAGCCCTTCGCGAGCTCTTGGCGATGGCGGACCAACATGGAATGACAATGGCTATGTACTTCGCTACCCCCCAGTGCGAACCAGTGAGAGACAAACAAACAGAGTCGGCGAACTTTAAGAGGCCATGCATTTCGTTGCCCTCAGTATATTCTTCGCTGCCCCCAGTGCGAACCAATGATAAGTAAATAAAGGAGTCGGCGAACGGCCACATAAAGCTGGCGAGCCAAGTTTGAAAATTTGGAGGCCACGGGGATTGGCCTAAATGATGACTAAGAAATACTTGAATGAAGTTGTTTTTTGTTTAGGGCCTCAGGAATAGGCCCCAATCCTGGTCTGTTAGTTAGACCACGCACGTTTACAAAGAGAAAACTGATGACTGAGAAACATTTGAATTAAAAATTTTATATATTTAGGGCCTCAGGAATAGGCCCCAATCTTGTACTGGTCAGTTAGTTAGACCACGCACGTTTATGAAGGAAAAACTAATTGCATGCTTCTCCCTGGGGTTGCCCCCTAGTGTGAGGTGATGGAGCGTAAGCGCGACGGTGCGTGACACTAATGACAGTGGTCGCGGGATCAGGGGGAGGAGGAGGATCTGCGCGCTCCCAAACACTAGCGATGTGGCGCTTTAAGAAACAACCATTAATAGGATTAGGATGGAGTGTACCGTCAAGGTCGCGCAAATGGTATGCCCCCTTAGGCAATATGCGATGAATAATAAAGGGTCCCTCCCACCGCGCGGACCATTTCCCGCGGCCTTCGGTTTTCTCCCCAAGTGGGAGCACAGCACGCCATACCATTTGGCCTTCGGCATAACTCCGACCTCGAGTGACTTTATCATAAGACCGCGCAACACACTGCTTCTCAAGGATGAGATTGTTGAAAGCAGTGATGCGATGTTCGTCAAGGTCTTCAAGCTCTTGGCACATTGCCTGGACGTAATCGTCACCAAGCAACTGGTGCTGTTCCTGGACACGAAGCGAGGCGACGTGAACCTCAAGGGGAAGGATGGCGTCATGGCCATACATGAGAGCCTATGGGGTGGTATCTGCCGGACCGCGCTTGGAGGTACGGTAGGCCCACAAAGTATGGTAAAGCTCTAGATGCCAGACGCGGGGGTTCAACTCTAGCATTTTTCGCAAGATGCCGAGGATGACTTTATTGCTCGCCTCCGCCTGACCATTGGACTGGGCATAATAGGGGGTCGAATGCAGGAGTTTGACACCGTAGCCGTTGAGGAATGTGACTACCGAATCCGCCATGAAAGCTGCCCCCCGGTCCGTCACGATGCATTCTGGAACACCAAAGCGGGAAATAATGTTGCAGAAAATAAAGTTGCGGACCGAGGTCGCGGAAGCGACCTTGAGTGGCTCGGCCTCGACCCACTTGGTAAAGAAATCGGTGGCCACAATAAGGAACTTGTGCTGCTTGGAGGAATGGGGATGAATGAGACCGATGAAGTCTATCGCCCAACCTCGACATGGCCAGGGCTTAACGATCGGCTGTAACCGAATGTTTGGAATGTGTTGCACTGGTCCGTGAGCCTGGCAGTCCTGACATCCTTTAGCGAAAGTAATACAATCCTTGAGAATAGTAGGCCAGTAGTAGCCGTGGTGACGAATTAACCAACGCATCTTTGGTCCAGCCTGATGCGAACCACAAACGCCAGAATGCACCTCACGCACAAGCCGCTTAGCCTCGTTGCCATACACGCAGCGGAAATCGTTACCGTCCTCGCCGCGCCGGTGAAGCTCACCATTACGAAGCACAAAGTTGAGGGCGAGAAACCTCATTTACCGGGAATGGGTAGCGTCATGAGGGTGCTCGAGGTAGGCAATAAACGGTAGCCGCCAATCTTCATCGATAGGAACTAAGGCAGCGACGTTAAGAGGGTCTGCCTCGTATTACCCCCTAGCAAGAAAAGAAGGAAGTGTACGTCGTTCGACTTTGAGGAGTCGTTCGCGCACTCCATAGCGTAAGCTAAGACTGGATGCGATCTGCGCGAGCTCATTCGCCGCGAAGTTGAATTCGCGCGGGATGTGTTCAATGTGAACATCGTCGAAGCGGTCCAGGACATCAAAAGCTTTCCGCAAGTAAGGTTCAATGGACGAGCTTAAACACTTGAACTTTGCCACATGTTGGTTGACGACCAGTAAGGAGTCGCCAAAGACTTGAACCTCGCGGACTCCTAAGTCCAGCAAGATTTCCAGTTCGATGATGAGCGCCTCGTATTCCGCCTCATTATTTGTACATTTAAAGTCCAGCTGGAAAGAGTAAGAAAACCGATCTCCTACAGGGTTCTCGATGGCGATCTCGGCACCTGCAGCAAGTTCAGTACGCGAGCCATCAAAATAGAGGGTCCATGGAGTAAGGGAGACTACGGCAACCTCCAACTCGCGGAATGCTGTCAGCTCGGTCGGCGGGTGATGAGCGAGGAAATCCGCTATGGCCTGTCCTTTAACTGCCTTTTGGGGAACATATTGCAAAGAGAATTCAGACAAAGCCAATATCCATTTACCTATGCGGCCTCGTAGGATAGGGCGGGAAAGCATATATTTGACTAAGTCGAACTGAGCGATCACCACCGTGGTAAAGGCCAACATGTAGTGGCGGAGCTTGCAACCTGCAAATAATAGGGCGATACACAACTTTTCCATTGGGGAGTAGCGCGTCTCGCAATCGGTCAACACCCTGCTAAGATAGTAAACGGTGTGTTCCACTCCGTTCTCGTCGTCTTGTGCCAAGAGTCCGCCGATAGACAAATCAGCAGCGGCGATGTAGAGCTTAAGCGGAACACCAGGGCTAGGAGGAACCAAAACAGGTGGATTCGCAAGATAGTCCTTGATACGATCAAAGGCCTCCTGGTGTTGGGACTCCCATACAAACTCGGTTGCCCCCTGGAGCTTTAGAAGAGGCAAAAAGGGCTGAACTTTCCCTGCCGCGTTGGAAATGAAACGGCGGAGGAAGTTGATTCGCCCGATCAATTGTTGGAGCTCCTTTTTGGTTGTAGGAGGCGAGGCGTTTATTACCGCATGCGCCTTGTCTTTGGGGATCTTGATACCCCTTTGATGGATGAGAAATCCAAGGAAGTCGCCTGCCTCCGCGAAGAAAACACACTTGGCGGGGTTCATCTTCAAGTGATGTTTTCGCATCCGCGTGAAAACCTGCCGGAGGTCTTCAACGTGTGTCGCCCGTGTCTTGGTTTTAACCACGACGTCGTCGATGTAGACTTCGATAAGCTTGCCTAGGATATCGTGAAAGATAAGGTTCATGGCGCGTTGATATGTTGCCCCCGCGTTCTTGAGCCCGAATGGCATGACAACATACTCGAATGCACCGGCAAACCCCGGACAACGGAAAGCAGTCTTGTGGCGATCTTCTTCAGCGACAGGGATCTGATGGTACCCAGCAGTTCCATCCATAAAGGATAGCACTTCATGCCCTGCGGCCGCGTCAATGAGGAGGTCAGCAACAGGCATGGGATATATATCTTTAGGCGTTGTGTTGTTGAGGTCACGGTAGTCAACACAGACGCGCGTTTTGCCGTTCTTCTTGCGAACTGGAACGATGTTTGATAGTCATTCATTGTATTTGGCCACGCGAATGATACCTGATCGGTGCATGTTCTCAATTTCTTCCTTGACCAAGATCTGGGTCTCAGTTGATAGGAGCATAAAATTCGACGTTCTTAATATCTTTTTACCTCCATTTATACTTTGCTTAACCCTTATTGTGGTAATATTGAGTCATTTTGTCAAGTTAAGAGTTTATGGTAGAGTCGGTTGTATATTGTGCTAAAACGAGCTGAAAACGCAGAATTTGTCAAGAGTTTTATTTATAGTAGGATTCCTTGTGCAACTAGGAAACCTAGTTCGATTAAGAGTCTTCATTATTCGACGATTCTGTAACATTTGTGATAATTACCATGTCTTTGTTTTATTTCTTCTTTCTTATTTTCAGAAATTAAAGAAGAGATAATGCAGCGCAAATTGAGGATTAAACAAGGAGATAATTCAGAAAGAGAGAAAAGAGAAAGAGGAGCAAACCAACGAGAAGAAAAAGGAAACATTGGCATTGATAAGAAAGATTCATGGAAATTTATCATGCAAACTTTTTGCAAATGCCATGAAATTGCTGGGAAATCAAATCAGATTTTATGATGTCTTTTAGCTTGCATAATTCAAGGAAATAAGAGAATGAACCTGGTCATCATTCTGGGAAAAGAAGAGAAAGCTACGACGCCAAATTGAGCAGAAATACAAGGAAAATGTCTTCTTTTACTCAAGGGAAGAAATCAGGTTTAAAGTGTGACTTAATAAGAGCCATTGGATTAGAAATTGACGAATGACTAGGATTAAAGTTCAAGGCTGCTCTCCCTCTATAAATAGGAGGCTTCATCAACAAACTGATCATCACATCTTCCATACAAACACAAGCAGGAACTCTACCAAATTCTCACCATAAACCCTATACAGAAACTAGATTAGCCGAACCACCACCATCTCCCTTTTGCTTTGTATAATTCCATCACCAATTCCACCACCTTTGCAGCCACCATTCAAGGTTTCTACAAAGTGTGATCCATTCTTCTCATGGCTGTTTATGTTTCTGTAATTTTACAATACTTTGTCTATGAAGATTGTATGTTTTTATGGTTCCCGATTTGGTTTTGTAACATGTTTAGATTTTCTGATATTTATAATTTATGTATGACGATTGTTACAAACTTGTTCATGTGATATTTTCTGTGTTAGATTTAGGACAGCATGTTTCAATGTGTTCTTGATTGTATTCGATTAGTTTTCTGAATCGAGCAGGCAAAATCAATGGTTGCATACAGCCTAAGGCCGTGGTTGTTATGTGGGTTGCGATTTCATCTACCAAAGTGATATATGATTTAGTCATACGCGAAGTTGTCTAGGTCTTTGTTGCTTAAAAGTGGTTAAGTATAATTCTGAAAACTTGCATGTTAATAGGATGAGTGACGCCATACCTTGTGCATGTTTCTGATTCGGCTTACTATGCTTATGTGTTTTCTTGTTTAATTTCTACGCGAAGTGTCTTTAAATGAGTTAGCATACAATTTAGGATTACACGCGAAGTTGATTCTAAATACTTATGAAGTCTTAACGATTGGAGTAACCGCGAAGGGCTCTAAATCAGAATCGGAATTGAAGTAGAGTCTAGGATGTGTTGAAACTGCTATACCAAATGTCTTGCATAATTTGTTACATGTTCTTGAGTGTTTTCGTTTTTTGTTTTGTGTGAAGTTGTCGATCACATGTATATATGTTAGTTTAGGTTTTATTACAGCGGTAGTTTTAGTTAGATAAATCTTTCCAAAACTCCCCCAATTTCTATGTGTATTATGTGAATATATATTAGCACTTATAAGTTCAATTCACCCTTTGACATCCCCGGACTGAACGATCCCTACTTATTCTATACTAACGATGACATTTGCAGGGTAATAATTGTGTGAGGTTGCATTGTTTACTTTGTAGTCGATGTAGTCTCCATCAATTTTGGCGCCGTTGCCGGGGATGCCAAGAAGAAATTGTTTTATGAAGTGTTAACTTTGTATATATTATGTTTGTAATTGTTTTTCCTTTGTTTCGGGTTGTATAATTTTTCTTTTAAGTTTCCGATTTGTTTGTATTTTCGAATGTGTGCTGTAATAACTTAGTTAAATTTCTAGGAAGTTATAGATTTCTTTATGTTTAGTTTACTGTAGGTTCTAAAGTGAACGGAATAGGTGAAGTCCCTTTTTTAATATTAGCCTAAACCCTTCATGTTATCTTTTTAAGGTCTCATGAGGTTGAGGGCGGCTTTTATTAACACTTGGAGAACTGTCTAACACATGAGTTTGTTCTTAACTGAGTAAGGGGCATGCTATTTTCATTACCCTGGTTCAAGGTTTACAAAATTGGATCTCAGAGGCCCACAGACAGATGTTCCTTCTTGGTGAGGGAGTCGATAGGGAGTTCGCTCTCCGTGGTTACCAACAAATGAGTCCTGCCTTGTGACTATCTTTTGATCTAGCACGCAATGCCTTCTGAAAACACGGAACACGCTTATGTCTAGACGAGTATACTTGGGCCGCACGTCCACCTGGCTTTAGAACTTGGAATAAACTTTGCATAAATAGATTTATATAACTTCAATAAAATTTGTCTTTAATTTTCGAGGTATATCGGATGAAGCAAGACCTTACCGTGGGCTGCACAGGTCCATTGCACAGTTTGCTCCTCTGCTCCACGTACCTTGAAAGTTAAAGTTGTGCGAATAAAATCAACTAGAAACTAACTAGGTTCGGCAACATCATTTGTGTATACTTGAAATCGTGTAAATTTTTGAATGTATCCCATACTTAGATATAATTGAATGTGTTGTAAGAGTATTGTAACCGATTGTATGAAATGTGTATGTGCTAAATTTATTTTCTCTTTTATTTTTATTTTGTATTCGACGTCACTAACTTTCTTTTGCTTGTGACAGGAATGAATGTCAGATTTTAATACTTGGTCACAAGCAGTTAGAGAGCGTTTAGATCGACTTCGAGAAGAAGGAGGTTTTGACGTACCAGAACCGAGTTCACCACCTACTGAGCTGATTATTGTTCCACCACATTCACCTTTTCCATCAACAGCATCTAGCAAGTTCAATCCATTGTTTCACGAAGATCCTAAGTTTGAGTTGTTACAAAGTCCGTTTCCTACCGACTTTGTGAATTTTGATTTACCTGATCCTAAACCGAAGATGACTACCATCAGAGAGCAGAATGGACAAGTTCACGGAGCAACAGGAGGAACGGCACCAAGCAATATCACATATCCTGCCGTAGCTGAAGGAAAGTCGAGTGAGTTTGAGTTGAAGAGTGGATTTTTGCATCAATCGCCGAAATTCCATGGACTTTCAGGGGAGGATCCAAACCAACACTTGACACATTTTCAATTTACTTGTGAGTCAATATGTCCTAGAGGAGCTGATTTGCAACATGTGAAGATGAAAGCGTTTCTGTTTTCACTAGAGGACCGAGCTAGGAAGTGGTTGTTTGAGGTACCTGTTGGTCGTATTACCTCATGGACAACTATGGTGAATGAATTTTTGCTTAAGTATTTTCCGTCGTTGAGGGTGACGCATATCAGGAAGCAAATCACCGGGATTAAGCAAGGAGGTGACGAGTCTTTTTGTGTTTACTATGAGAGGTTCAAGTCTCTTGTCGCTTCATGTCCATCTCATGGGATTCGAGAGGGGCTCTTGCTTCAATACTTTTACGAAGGGCTGCGTACTATGGAGAGAGAATTCTTGGATTCAGCAGCCGGAGGATCATTCTTAGACATAAGTGCCGAGGAGGCTAAGACACTCTTGGAGATTCAAGCTCTTAACAATCAGCAATTTGGAACAACTATTGGTTCCACGAGGCAAGTCAATGAGACGAGTTCGAATTCAGCTCTTGAGGAGAAAGTTGATAAGCTGTCTCAAATGATGGCTAATATGATGAAGTTCAAAGGAGCTCAAGTTTGTGGAGTGTGTACTGAAGGCCATGCAACTGATCAATGTCCACAGATTGCTTCGAATGAGTCTTATGAGGAGGTCAATGCCGTAGGATATCGAGGGCAGAAGTATAATCCGTTTTCGAACACTTATAATCCTGGCATTCGTGATCATCCTAACTTTCGATGGGCGAACAATGATAATGTGCTTAGACCTCAGCCGAATGCAACACAAGCTCAGCCGAATGCAATGCAATTCCCACCTAGGCCGGTTGGACAGTTTATAAGACCACAAGCACCTTTCATGCCGAGTGTTCCTATGCCTATGGCGAATGCTCCCAATTATGATGAACTTTTGAAGTCTTTAGCTGTGGGACAAACTCAGTTGAACACCGCTACACAAGCGTTGTTAGTGGGACAGCAAACGAACAGCAAGGACATTGTCGAGCTCAAGACGCAAATGGGACAAGTTGTAGACTTCATGGGACGTTTCAATGAGCAAGGAAAACTGTCGGGAGGAGTGATACCGAACCCTAAGAAGGAGCAAGCTCAAGCTATCACCACAAGAAGTGGTAAAGTGTTGGAGGAGCAACCGAGAATGCTGAAGAAGAAGAAAGGTGCCTAGCCAAATAATGAAGACAAGCATGTAGCTCACGACAATGATGTTGTGGAAGCAATGGAGGAAGATAACTTAGAGAAAGATCCAGCAACTTCCAAGAAGGAGAGTGTGCCGATTAATGAGGCACCTAAGGGTATAAATTCTAACTCTAATGGTTTAGTGACGACTAACCAATCTTCGTGTTTACCCTTTCCTTCTAGGTTCGCTAAGTCCAAGAAGGAAAAATCTGATGAGGAAGTGTTGGAAGTCTTTAGAAAGGTGGAAGTAAACATCCCTTTGTTAGAGTGCGTTAGACAAATTTCAAAGTATGCTAAGTTCTTGAAAGAGCTATGCACTACACGAAGGCAAACAAGGGAAGTACAGGTAGTGAAGATGAGCGAGACGGTGTCGGCCGTAATTCAAAGGAAGCTACCACCAAAGATGAAGGATCCGGGCAGCTTTAATGTGCCATGTGTAATTGGAAATACACGATTTGAGAATGTAATGCTAGACTTAGGTGCTTCGATAAATGTAATGCCCTATAATGTGTATCAATCCCTAAGTCTAGGACCCCTCAAAAAGGACAATGTAATTATCCAATTAGTAGAACGCTCTAACAAGTATCCTGAGGGATACGTTGACGATGTTCTTGTGCAGGTGAATCACTTAATCTTCCCTGCCGATTTCTATGTGCTAGAGATGGAGGACTTGCCCGTGAATTCTACTCAACTACTTTTGGGGAGACCTTTCATGAGGACAGCACGCACGAGGATTGACATTGCCAAAGGAAATTTGACAATGGAGTTCGATGGCGACGTGATCAGCTTCAATATTTTTGAAGCAATGAGACATCCAGTTTCTGAGTTGAACCAGTGCTACACTATTGATTATGTTGATTCTATTGCACAGGTTTTCTCAGCAACTACGGATCAATAGCAATGAGCTATTGAGCTGGGGGCCGGATATGACAAAGAAGGGGAGTATGTGAAAGAGGAAGCACGGGCTGAATTTGAACCAGAAATACTTGAAGTCATTGCCGAACTCGAGGCAATCCCTATAGTGAGCTTTCCTTTCTTGTCAATACCGAATACCACTAACAAAATGTTACCATCTGTGGTGAAGGCCCCGAAGCTAGAGTTGAAGGTGCTTCCGGAACATCTGAAGTATGTATATCTTGGAGAAGGAGATACTTTACTAGTTATTGTATCTTCAAAGCTGAGCGAGCAGCAAGAAAAGAGATTGATTGATGTGCTGAAGAGACACAAGACCGCTATTGGTTGGACTTTGGCGGATATCAAGGGAATTAGCCCTACTACATGTGTTCACCGAATCTTGTTGGAAGACGGTACGAAATCTACAAGGGAGGGGCAGCGCCGGTTGCACCCTCCAATGATGAAAGTTGTCAAGGACGAGGTGATCAAGCTGAAAGATTGTGGAGGGATTTATCCAATCTCGGATAGTCAATGGATCTCACCCGTTCACGTTGTGCCGAAGAAGTCGGGTGTCACGGTTGTAAAGAATGACAAGAATGAGCTTGTGCCGCAACGTTTGGTGACCGGTTATAGGATGTGCATCGATTATAGGAAGCTTAATGCAGCAACAAGGAAGGACCACATGCCTTTGCCGTTCATGGATCAAATGCTTGAGAGGTTAGCCGGCCATGAGTTCTATTGTTTTCTCGACGGATACAGCGGTTACAACCAAATCATGATCCACCCGGACGATCAAGAGAAGACAACGTTTACATGTCCCTTTGGTACGTATGCCTATCGACGAATGCCTTTTGGATTATGCAACGCACCAGGTACGTTTCAACGTTGTATGTACTCTATATTCTCGGATTTCATTGAAAATATTATTGAGGTCTTTATGGATGACTTTAGCGTATATGGAAAAGACTTTGATACATGCTTAAATAATCTAGAGTTAATATTGGAGAGGTGTGTCGAAACTAACCTTGTACTTAATTGGGAAAAATGTCACTTCATGGTTCATCAAGGTACAGTTTTAGGACACATAGTTTCGGCAAGGGGAATAGAAGTTGATAAAGCTAAAGTGGATATTGTGCAACACTTACCGTCTCCCACAACTTTGAGGGAGGTTCGTTCGTTTCTTGGCCATGCAGATTTTTACAGGAGGTTCATCAAGGATTTTTCCATGGTGGCGAAACCACTTAGTTCCCTATTGCAAAAAGACGTTCCATTTGTGTGGGATGAAGCATGTGAGCAAGCATTTATGCGGTTGAAGGAGCTCTTGACATCAGCACCTATCATATCACCGCCGGATTGGACTTTGCCGTTTGAGCTCATGTGTGATGCATCGGATTATGCTGTGGGAGCTGTGCTCCGCCAAAGGAAGGAGAAGAAGCCGTGTGCTATCTATTATGCATCACGAACTCTCAACGATGCTCAGCTGAATTATTCCACAACTGAAAAAGAACTCTTAGCTGTGATTTTGGCTTTAGAGAAATTTCAATCTTATCTTTTACAATCTAAAGTTGTTGTATATTCTGATCATGCAGCTTTGAGATATCTCATGACAAAGAAAGATGCGAAGCCGAGGCTCATTCGATGGACTCTCTTACTTCAAGAGTTTGACATCGAAATCAAGGACAAGAAGGGAAGTGAAAACGTAGTGGCGGACCATTTGAGCCGAATTTTGCAAGAGGAGGAGCCAACACCACTACAAGAAACTTTCCCGGATGAGCAACTCGTTCGGATGGATGCAAAGGAGCCTTGGTATGCTGATATAGTGAATTATCTTGTGTCTAGGAAATTTCCTAGCACAATGCCGAACTCAAGGAAGATACGGATTAAGAAGGCAGCTCAACACTTCATTTGGGACGAACCATACTTGTGGAAGCAATGTAGTGATCAAGTCATTCGACGATGTGTTCCCGAAGACGAGCATAAATCCATCCTAGCATTCTGCCATAGTGAGGCATGTGGAGGTCACTTTGGACCAAAGAGGACAGCCTTGAAGGTTTTAGAGAGTGGTTTCTTTTGGCCGACGATCTTCAAAGATGCATACATAACGTGCATTACATGTGATAGATGCCAAAGGACAGGTAACATTGGTAAGAGAGATCAAATGCCCCTTTCTCCTATTATTGTGGTTGAAATTTTTTATGTTTGGGGTATAGATTTCATGGGACCTTTTCCTTCATCTAGAGGCTTCCTCTATATTTTATTGGCTGTCGATTATGTCTCGAAATGGGTGGAAGCCAAAGCTGTAACAGTCCAGCCCAGTCCATTGAGATATTGTCCGCTTTGAGCCCAACGACCCTCACGGTTTTGCTCTTGAGGTTTCACCCCAAAACGCGTCTCAATGTAAGGTGCTAGCTCTGCACATATAAGCATAGCAACTTGTCTCCCCCGGGCGATGTGGGACGGATGCACCTACTAGCTTGCTTGCCTAGTCAGGTCATCACAATCCACCCTCCTTAGGGCCCGACGTCCGCGTCGGCACACTTTCGGCCGGGGACAAGCTCTGATACCAAATGTAACAGCCCGGCCCAGTCCATTGAGATATTGTCCGCTTTGGGCCCAACGACCCTCACGGTTTTGCTCTTGAGGTTTCACCCCAAAACGCGTCTCAATGTAAGGTGCTAGCTCTGCACATATAAGCATAGCAACTTGTCTCCCCCTGACTAGGCAAGCAAGCTAGTAGGTGCATCCGTCCCACCTAGGTGCATCCGTCCCACATCGCCCGGAGGAGACAAGTTGCTATGCTTATATGTGCAGAGCTAGCACCTTACATTGAGACGCGTTTTGGGGTGAAACCTCAAGAGCAAAACCGTGAGGGTCGTTGGGCCCAAAGCGGACAATATCTCAATGGACTGGGTCGGGCTGTTACATTTGGTATCAGAGCCTGTCCCCGGCCGGAAGTGTGCCGACGCGGACGTCGGGCCCTAAGGAGGGTGGATTGTGATGACCTGACTAGGCAAGCAAGCTAGTAGGTGCATCCGTCCCACATCGCCCGGGGGAGACAAGTTGCTATGCTTATATGTGCAGAGCTAGCACCTTACATTGAGACGCGTTTTGGGGTGAAACCTCAAGAGCAAAACCGTGAGGGTCGTTGGGCCCAAAGCGGACAATATCTCAATGGACTGGGCCAGACTGTTACAAAAGCCACCAGGACTAATGATTCTAAAGTGGTTGCAGGATTCTTGAGAACTAACATCTTTTGTAGGTTTGGAGTTCCAAGCGTTTTGATCAACAATGGAGGTTCTCATTTTTGCAACCGAACCATAGAGGCTTTGCTAAGGAAATATGGTGTCGCTCACAAGGTGTTGACACCTTATCACCCTCAAACAAGTGGAATGGCTGAAGTTTCAAATCGAGAGATCAAGCAGATTTTGGAGAAGACCGTAGGTCCAACGAGGAAGGATTGGAGTGATCGTTTACACGATGCATTATGGGCCTACAGGACAGCGTATAAGACGCCAATTGGGATGTCACCATTTAGGCTAACATATGGGAAGCCATGTCACTTACCCGTGGAGCTAGAGCACAAAGCATGGTGGGCGGTGAAGACATTCAACATGGAGATAGATGCTGCCGGCACTCATAGGAAGCTACAACTCAACGAGCTGGAGGAGATAAGGAATGAAGCCTATGATGCCGCATGGATTTACAAGGAGAAGACACGAGCTTATCATGACAAGATGATTCGAGGGAAGAAGTTTGAAGTTGGACAGAAAGTTCTCTTATTCCACACAAGACTTAAACTTTTTCCAGGAAAATTACGTTCTCGTTGGGTCGGTCCATATATTGTTACTAACGTGTTTGCTCATGGTGCTATTGAAATTCAAAGTGTTGTCACAGGTAAAGCGTTTAAGGTGAATGGTCATCGACTTAAGCCTTATTACGAGCCTTTTGAGGAGCACACAATTGAGGAAACACAGCTAGAGGACGCACCACAAGCCAAGTGAACACATGAAGAGTCTAGGCTGATGAGACTATAAACATTAAGCGCTGCATGGGAGGCAACCCATTTCAACCATAGCTGTGGAGGAGCCATCAACAGGAGTTTGCGTTTTCTATCCCTTCACTTTTATGTTTGAATTGTATATGTGTTATATGTGTGAACTTAGAAGCATGCTTAGGAATTACATGATTATTTTCGGGCTTACATTGAGGACAATGTAATTTTCTAAGTGTGGGGTAGGTTTACATGTTAACATGTTAGTTTAATTTTAGTTCTTGTGTTTATAAAAACCAAAAAGAAAATAAAAAATCAGAAAATCAGAAAATTGTTCCACAAGAATACGTGTGTTTTTGTTTTTGTTTGAGTCTTAGGATGCCCTTAAAGTCTAGGATGATTATGTCTTTGGATGCATAGATGATGGTTTTGCATTTACTTAAGAAAATTTGTGAGTTTCATGAATAATGTGGATCGGTATGAACATTTGAGATTTGATCGATTGTGGAAGCATGCATGTCTTGGTTAATTTGTGTTCATAACAACCTATGTGAGCTTTTGAGCCAAAATGTTTTCTTCATGAGTGACTTAAGGAAGAAAATTTCGGCAATTTCAGTTTTGAAACCTCATCATTCTTTGCATATTCTATGACTATGTGCTATAGCTTTTTAATGGACTCTAGAATTTACTAGAACTTACTCTTGATGATTTTCGAAACTTTTATATCATAAAATGCCTTGATTGCGAAAAGGATTGAAAAAGATCTCTTAAGGATGACCACCAAAGCCAAAGAAAGCTTGTGCCCTATTTGTGCCCGTCGTGGGACTCCTTAGTTTAACCCCTTTGAGCCTACATTGAGCCTTTCTTTCATCACCCTCATAAACATCATTTGCTTAGAATAGTTATATCCTTTACCCTTGTTGTCGAGACTTGGCAAAGCTTACATTCGATATGGAGATATGATGGAGTGATGCATGAAATAAGTGTGGGGTGGACTTGTCCAAGTATAAAAAAATGTTATGCATGCCGAACCAGAAGAAAAGAGAAAGAAAAAAAAGGAAAAATATATATAGGTTCAGCAGAAAAGAAAAAAAATGTGCATGGATTAAGTCCTTTGAAAATTTTTGTGAATTTGGAGTTTGTATGTATTGGAAGGTCTAGCTTTGTTTTACTTGACCTTTGTTCGTTTTCACAATATTGGAGGAGTGAAGAATGACGATTTGGGGTCCAACATGAAGGGATCCGACCCTTGGAGTGAAGTTATAAGGTTTATGCAGCTTGCTAAGTCTTGGTGACGTTTTAAAACTCAGAAAAATTCATAATGATCCCACCCTTAGCCGAGCCCCATTACAACCTTTGTTTGAGATCTTTTCATGATTCTTAAGATAGGTGAACTTTGATTTGTGGAGATTTTCTCAAGAGTTAAGCATATGGTTTTGGTCCATTCGGCATATAGTTGTTAAATGAGGTTTTTCCAAAAGAAAATTCACAAAGTGCTTTTGTTTGATGAAATATGCAAGCTATTTGTTGCCTTACTATCTTTTCTCTTGCATATACTTATGAGTGAATGCCATGATCAAGTGAAAAGAAGAGAGTATGCCTTGTGAGGAGAATCGAATTAACTAGATGTGTCATATGCTTATTTTTCTCTCTTCTTACTTATTCATATTTTGAGGGATGTTTGTGAAACTTGAAATTTATGTGTTTACATTCTAATGCCAAAACTTGAAAGCTATGTGTTTAAAGATTCTGAGACAAATCATTTAAGGGCAGTAGTAGTAGAGTCTTTTATTTAGTTTTGCTAAGGGACTAGCAAAAGATTAGTGTGGGGTAGTTGATAGGATCATAAAATGCGACGTTCTTAATATCTTTTTACCTCCATTTATACTTTGCTTAACCCTTATTGTGGTAATATTGAGTCATTTTGTCAAGTTAAGAGTTTATGGTAGAGTCGGTTGTATATTGTGCTAAAACGAGCTGAAAACGCAGAATTTGTCAAGAGTTTTATTTATAGTAGGATTCCTTGTGCAACTAGGAAACCTAGTTGGATTAAGAGTCTTCATTATTCGACGATTCTGTAACATTTGTGATAATTACCATGTCTTTATTTTATTTCTTCTTTCTTATTTTCAGAAATTAAAGAAGAGATAATGCAGCGCAAATTGAGGATTAAACAAGGAGATAATTCAGGAAGAGAGAAAAGAGAAAGAGGAGCAAACCAACGAGAAGAAAAAGGAAACATTGGCATTGATAAGAAAGATTCATGGAAATTTATCATGCAAACTTTTTGCAAATGCCATGAAATTGCTGGGAAATCAAATCAGATTTTATGATGTCTTTTAGCTTGCATAATTCAAGGAAATAAGAGAATGAACCTGGTCATCATTCTGGGAAAAGAAGAGAAAGCTATGACGCCAAATTGAGCAGAAATACAAGGAAAATGTCTTCTTTTACTCAAGGGAAGAAATCAGGTTTAAAGTGTGACTTAATAAGAGCCATTGGATTAGAAATTGACGAATGGCTAGGATTAAAGTTCAAGGCTGCTCTCCCTTTATAAATAGGAGGCTTCATCAACAAACTGATCATCACATCTTCCATATAAAAACAAGCCAGAACTCTACCAAATTCTCACCATAAACCCTATACAGAAACTAGATTAGCCGAACCACCACCATCTCCCTTTTGCTTTGTATAATTCCATCACCAATTCCACCACCTTTGCAGCCACCATTCAAGGTTTCTACAAAGTGTGATCCATTCTTCTCATGGTTGTTTATGTTTCTGTAATTTTACAATACTTTGTCTATGAAGATTGTATGTTTTTATGGTTCCCGATTTGGTTTTGTAACATGTTTAGATTTTCTGATATTTATAACTTATGTATGACGATTGTTAAAAACTTGTTCATGTGATATTTTCTGTGTTAGATTTAGGGCAGCATGTTTCAATGTGTTCTTGATTGTATTCGATTAGTTTTCTGAATCGAGCAGGCAAAATCAATGGTTGCATACAGCCTAAGGCCGTGGTTGTTATGTGGGTTGCGATTTCATCTACCAAAGTGATATATGATTTAGTCATACGCGAAGTTGTCTAGGTCTTTGTTGCTTAAAAGTGGTTAAGTATAATTCTGAAAACTTGCATGTTAATAGGATGAGTGACGCCATACCTTGTGCATGTTTCTGATTCGGCTTACTATGCTTATGTGTTTTCTTGTTTAATTTCTACGCGAAGTGTCTTTAAATGAGTTAGCATACAATTTAGGATTACACGCGAAGTTGATTCTAAATACTTATGAAGTCTTAACGATTGGAGTAACCGCGAAGGGCTCTAAATCAGAATCGGAATTGAAGTAGAGTCTAGGATGTGTTGAAACTGCTATACCAAATGTCTTGCATAATTTGTTACATGTTCTTGAGTGTTTTCGTTTTTTGTTTTGTGTGAAGTTGTCGATCACATGTATATATGTTAGTTTAGGTTTTATTACAGCGGTAGTTTTAGTTAGATAAATCTTTCCAAAACTCCCCCAATTTCTATGTGTATTATGTGAATATATATTAGCACTTATAAGTTCAATTCACCCTTTGACATCCCCGGACTGAACGATCCCTACTTATTCTATACTAACGATGACATTTGCAGGGTAATAATTGTGTGAGGTTGCATTGTTTACTTTGTAGTCGATGTAGTTTCCATCAATTTCGCATGAATCTGCCGTCTTGGCGGACTGGACGTCTGTCAGGATGAGTAGGCAGACGGTGACAGACTAAATCCGGGGATAGGCCAGGCATGTCTTCGTACTGCTCGGTGAAACAATCCCTATACTCATGTAGTAAGGCGAGAAGGTCTTCCTTTTCTTGTCCCGCCAACTTGGCACTAATGGAGAGTAGTAAAGGTTTCTCTGCAATCCCCACGTGGACTTGTAACGTGGGATCGCGGACTTGAGGCGGCGTGTCGTCCAAGGCAGCGGGAGCTAATTGAATAACTTCCTCCTCGGTATCGGTATAGTCCACTATCTCGTCTACATACTCCATAGTAGCGACCCTGTCGTAGGCTTCGCGTTCCGCCCAGTATGAGAGGAGTCTCTCACACAAGGACTCGCCAGCCTCGCGTGCTTCTTCTGAGGGTGTACTAATCATAAGATGGTTGTAGGGGATCCGCGATGGTGTGGGGACGTTGTAAATCGTCCCTCGCCTGAGTGAGTCCCCATCGCGTTAAGTTGGAGGCCGTGACCCCATATGGGCGGCCTTTAGAATTGACGCCTTGGACGTCTAATGGGCCAAAGTCAGTATTGTAATAGCGGGCGTCATTGAAGTTGGTGGAAATGGAGAAAGGACGCGGATCCGCTTGGATGAGGACCGCCTCGCGTTTCTCAGTATCCCAAATCATAAGCTCCTGATGCATGGATGAAGGTATACAAAAACTTCTATGGATCCAGTCACGGCCTAGGATCATGATGTAGGACGAAGCACACTCGGCGACGAAGAATGTGTAGACCCTTGAAGCCGGTCCCACCTTGACCCGTAAGAACAACAAACCTAGAGTCCTGGAGACTTGTCCGGTGAAGTTCTTGATTGTCAAGGACGTAGTTTGGATCATCGAGCGTGGGATACCAAGGAGTCCCATAGTGAGGGTGGTGACGACATTCACTGCCGCCCCCGTGTCGACCATGATTTTGTTGATCATAATCCCTTCAACTTCAGCCGTGATATACAATGGCCTCATGTGAGTGGCCATGTGCAAGGTTGGAGTGGAGAAGGTCAGAGTCGGCATGCTTGTGATGCTGCTTGTGGCTTCCAACGGTACAGCCTGTGCGGGCTCCGCCAGGACTGGACCCATCTCACTGCTGCAAGGGGGGGATATGTCACAGACACTTTCGCTATTGTCTGGAATATCCGACCCGTTGCATGTTGTATTTGGTGGGAGAGCGTATCTCTCAGATATGAAGAACACCATTCGCGGACTGGAACCAGTGGCGTCTCAATGCTCCCATGTTCTCCGTCGAGCACGGCAAATGCGCCCTCCGCTGGATTGACCTCTTCGAGCTCGGGCCATGCAGAGATCTCAAGCATATTGCAGTTGAATGATTCACCCTGCCCTTCTGCTTGGTCGTCGCCCAAGTCGATGCGAGGCTCGGAATGAGTCTCCTCGTTCAGTGAATTTTCGCGGAAGCATTGGGCCATGAGTTCCACGAGGTTAGGGCTGGAGGTGCTACTTTCGACCCCTGGCGAGACGTTACCCTCTGGCTGCCGTGGTCGCCACACGAGTTTGGTCGAGGGCTGTTTGTCCTCAGCTGAAAGCTTATCCGCGGCTAGTGGAGCTCTGGCATTGTCCTCTGCCTTAGGTGGAGGAAGGACTGAGACCTGAGGCTCCTGTGTGGGTTGAGGTTGGGGCAGACCCGGTCGTGATAGTTCCTTTTTAGCCTCAGGTTCCTGGCGAATAGGCTTCTGGGGATGTGATGACCGAGGCGGCTCGCGCCTTGATTCGGGCCTTGATGCGGCAAACAGTCTTCGCGTCGCTGGGGAAGATGGTTCTCGTCTTCTTTCAGCCTCTGGTGACTGTCTACGCCTTGGTAAAGGTGGCGGGTTCCTTCGTCTTTCGGCTTCCGGCGACTGATGGCACCTTGGTGGAGGTAACAACTCTCTTCTTCTTTCAGGTTCTGATGAAGGCTTGTGCCGGGAGAACTGTGGCTCCCTTCTCCTTGCTGGCTACGGAGATGATCTGTGCCTAGCGGGGCACAGATCCTGTCTTGGTGGTACGGTGAGGCGACAAAAAACATTCGCCTTTGGAGCGGGGTCATCTGTTGCCTGCGCACAGACACGTGGAGGCGTGACAGGCGGTCTTTGGAGCAGAGCGCGCAAGCCTTCAGCTTCTCTCCACATCCTCTCGGGTGTCTGCGTGAGCTGTGAGGGTCGGATGATGCCATCATCAGCCGCTCGCAAGGCACGCAGGATGCTGCCATACTTCTTTTGTAGCTTCCGCTTCTTGGATCTGCTGATGGTGACCGGCTTTCCCCCTTGCTGTGTGTACCAAATCCCTTCCTTGATCGCTGATTTGGATGTCGAGGGAATGTAGGGGTCGGTCAAGATACCTCGCCGAGGGCTTGAAGCCTCGCTGTCTTGGCGTTCGCTGCCGGAGTCAGAGATCTCCATCTCGCTTGAAGCTGGGGACGAAGGTACATCTTTAGTCCAGTGTGATTGGACGAAGGTTTCGAGGCGTTTGATCCTCTGTTCCAGCTCTTCGCGAGTCCTGGGACTAATGGGTTGATAGTTGTCAGCTGGAGACGGTGTATCGTCCCGCATGGTAGCTTTGCCTTTATCCTTTCTTGAAAGGCGATCGGGCTGTAGTCTGGCGGCTAACTCCCTTGCTGAGTAGTGGTTCCTATTTTGGTTCGCCAGAACGGTGTGGTCATTCGCCGGCCTCTTACGGTTTTGACCTGGCAGTTCGCGTTGGCCCGCGTTTGGAGATAGGTCCAAAGTTATCGCGCGCTGGCCGATGCGAGGCCAGGCGATGTCAGCAACTGTGATCATGAAGCCACCTTTGTCCTCGAAGCGAATATACTGGAGGTCTCGCCAGTCCTAGACTTGCTCGCGGAGCTGGTAACAATCGCGAGTTCTGTGCCCCCAACTGTCATGGAGCTTGCAGTGGATGCGGCCCTCCTTGTATTCAACATAGGGCAAGGCCCTTGACACAGTGACGAGTCCGCCGTCAATAAGATCGTCTAAGACCTCGTGCGCGAGGTTGACGTTGTAAGTGTACCGGCAAGATGGCTGACTTGTGTCATCATTACCATCCTCTCGGTCTCGCTTAAGTGCCCGGCGCGGATTATCATCCTCTGGATGTTCGGCCAGGTCCAAGGTAATTCTCCGCTCGCCTGGCTTTGGTGCCCGGCGGCGGCTGTTCTCCTTTGGCTGGTCAGTTCGACTGCTCCTACGTCGTCAACATACCCCTGCGTGACTTCATTCTCCTTATGCCTTTGGTAGTAAGGGTCGAACGTGGGGGATTGAAGGTTTAATGCCCCTACTATCCTGTTTCTCCCCGGTACGTATGTCCCTTTGGAGGCATTCGCCTTCTCGTCCATTTCGTTGAGAATCAACTCATAACTGCCGACCTTGTTGATGAGGTCGCCCATAGACGCGAAGCGTTCCCCATGGTGCTTCAACCGCTGGCGGTGTTCGAGGCCACGAACAACCAACTTAATGGCTTCCTGTTCGGGTAGGAGGAAGTCGCACTTGGCTTGTTGGATCTTGAACCGCTGGAGGAAGGAGACTCTTGACTCCATGCTCTGCTGACTCATCTGAGTGAGGGAGTCAAGGCCGACCTCGGGCTCAATGGTACCGTAGGTCTCCCGGAATAGTTTCTCCATGGTAGGCCAGTCCACAATGGATCCTGGCTTTAACCTAGAGTACCAAGTAAATGCAGCTCCGGACAGAGAGGTCCCGAAGAGCTTGAGCTTGAGGATGTCATTGTTCCCGTACTGGCCGCGCTGGACTTTGAAGCGGGCCATGTGGGTTGCTACGTCTTCCCTTGTTTCGCCAGAGAAGGTAGTGAACACTACGTTCTTGAACCCATGCGGGAAGGGGTATTCCGTCACACTATCCGGGTAGGGGTCGCGATACTGCAAGTTAGCATCACCATGTCCGGTTTGCTCCTTGACAATGGAGGAGATAAGCTGGCGCTAGTCGTCTGTTGTCACGGGCACAGATTCTGCTCCTTCCCCATGGTTTGGCCATGGAGAGAGATTGACGGCCTGTCCGCCGTTCTTGGGAGTAAGGCTGGAATAAACTAGAAGCGGGTCATCTGGTGTCCCGGTTCCCTGGCGTAGAGAATTATGCAGTCCCTTGGAGGGAGCAAACAAGCCATGCGGGAGCGGACTCTTTGACGTTCCTGCTCCTGGAACGAACTGCGGGGCCTTCGGAGTCCTGACTTTAGGGTTTCCCCTGGCGCGTTCATTAGGAGGGATGTACTTGGTCGTCCCTTCGTTCGCGCTTGGGCTAGTAGGGTTTAGAGCAGGGTTCTTTGGTGCCTGCGCCCTCATCCAGTCTTCAACTTCAACGACCCGTAGGTTCAGCCGGTCTTGTTTGTCTTTGAATTCGTCTAGCTTCTCTAGACTGTTCTTACTTCTAAAGAAGGAAGCATTCTGCTGGTCATGCAGCTTGGTATCGTGCTCCTCCAAGCGGCGAGTCTGCTCGTCTACTGTCGCGCGAGTGAGCGACAGGACCTCCGCATGTTGCTTCACGGTCTCCGCGTTCTGATTCACGGTCTCCGTGTTTAGGTCCAGATCCGAGCGGATCTGTTGAAGGCTTCCTTCGACCAAGCCCTTGGTTTCCCTTGTTTCGCTGACAAACTGGTTGAAGTCTTCAGTGAGTACGGTAAGGTTGTGTTGGTCTACTTCCCAAAGGGTTTTGTCCCTATTGACTTGTTCAACAAGACCTTCGACCTTACCAGCAAGGTCGGTGATGCTTTGTTGAGTAGCCAACCCCTGGCTCGTCAACTGCTCGAACATCTGGAAGATTTGCTCCATAGATAGAGCAGAACCTGTATCTTGGGTCGGCTGAGAGCCTACCATGTTGGTCTCGCTGAAGTCTGGATCACCAAACTGAGCAAGGACCTGTTCTTGAGTGAGGGATCGGCAAGCCGCGCTGTTATGGGGCTTATACCGTAGCGATTTGTGCTTGAGACAAGAAAGCTGGGGCTTTCGGTACGGTGCTTCTTCCGGTTTCCCTATGATGTATTCGCTTGTACTCCCGGTCCCACTGGGCATGCCAATGTTTTGGCCACGATCCTCAGCGCGCGAAGCAGAAGTTTCTAGCGAACAAAGAGAAAGGGGGGTGTTGTGGGCGTGCCACCTCGCGGACGAGGAAAGAGTAGTAGGGGTGCGCTTGACTTCTTGATCAGGCGAAGGGGGTTACAGGTGCCACCTCAGACGAGGATTTACGAGCACAAGCGATCGATACTCACGGCAGCGCGAGCAGAGCAACTATAGGGAGTCTAGAGAGAAGTCGGGGGGTAGAGTCCGGAGGGCTCTGGAGAAGAAACCTAGGCGGCGGCGCACTTAGGGTTAGGGTTTCGAGGAGCTCGAAGGGTAACTGGTTTCAATTTGTATTGTGTTTTTGTGTATTGTTTGAGAGAGACTTCTGTTAGGGTTCGAGCCCCCTATATAGTAGCTCGACTTGCGGCAGAATAAAAGTATAATTAGAATCCAAGTCGGACTCTGAAACCCTATTCGCACAAGGATACTGCTCCGTCCATGCGAACCAACCATCTTGTGACACATGTCTAGTTCGCACATTTCATTCTGCATAGGGCATTGCTTTCGCGCTGCCAACTGTAGACTCCTATGTGAACTGGAATTCATCCCGCGGGCTGTCACACGAAGCTATCTCGCGTGCTACTGAAGCTCGCTTCCATTTCACGGGTTATTGCAGCTCGCGAGCCTTAAAAGGGCTTTTTATATTTAATGGGCCACAGGGATTGGCCCGAAGCATGTCAAAGACTTGTAAAAGTCTTCAACGTTTGTCGTGGTGCGCGCGGACTCCGCATGTGTTTTCCTCGCGAAGTCTTCTACGCGAGCCAGTTCGCCAGCATCTCGCCTTGCCTACGCGGAGTGTCGAATAGTAATTCCGCGCGAAGTCATTCCACGCGCGAGCTAAGTGTTCCACGCGAACTGCGTAGTCCGCCTATGTCCAGTCCGCGCGCGAGCTAAGTGAAGTCCAGTTCGCATGCAGTTCGTTCCACGTGAAGTCTAACTCGGCTCGCGTGATCTCACTAGCGGGCCGACATTTGTACTCGCCTGTATGACATGAACCAAGAATGTAATTAATATTCACATAAACATTTACTGTCCAGTAAAATATTAATCTAGGCGTAAACACTTGTTTTTGTTTGGTCCAATGTTATTATTTTAGTCTTTAGCACCATACTTGGACACAATAAAAAAAGGTATAGGGAGGGTTGATGAACCAAGTATGTGCTGCAAAAGTTACTTCTATGCAAGTTTCTTCTTTGAACAATGAACCAGACTATTTTTGGTTTCATCTTTTATCTATTCAACTGGTTTTCATTTCCACATAGATGATTCGTATGTGACATTAACTTCTTTGTCTGGTTTTTGGTTGATATGCAGGAGAGTGTTGGGAAAATAATATAATGGAAGTAACAACTCAAAACCACACAAAGGATAAATATGTAAAGATGTAAAAGATAGAGGAAAGGGAATACCGGATATAACGTGGTTCGGCGATGTGCCTATGTCCACGGGGCAGCAATAACAAGAACTTGCACTATGAAATAATGGGTACACGAGATACACAACTTCAAGAACAGTACTTGAAGGAAACCCTCTCTATCACTTGTTTTGCTATCAACTACTCTACACTCTCAACTTGGAGTGGACACTCTTCTCTACTTGGAAGATGGATGTTTCTCTCTTGGAAGAAATACTTGAGATGGATGAGATGCTTGGAATGAGCAAATGACTCTCCTTTTATAGGCTAAGGAGGAACCATCTAGACCTCTCATTGGTGCTCTCCCAATAAATGATACTTCATGAGTCTTCCTGTAACTCATGCCTTGACTATAACTCCAAAACCATCCATGTAACTCATGTAACCTTTGTGTAACTCATGTAACTTATGTAACTCATGAAACCTTTCATATTATTTTCATTACTATTGTATTTATTTTGGTCTGGATATTATAACAATCTCCCCCTCCAGACCAACCCAGAGACATACGCGGCAAGACTTCTACTTGAAGTCCATCCCAACGGACTTGCTGCAATACTCCAACTTCTGTTGTGGCACAGCCTTAGTCAACATATCTGAAGTATTCTTGTTGGTGTGAATTTTCCTCAACTGCAAAAGCTTCTTTGACACTATATCTCGTATCCAATGATAACGTAGATCAATGTGCTTTGCGAGGGTGATAAACTGAATTTTTACTCGAATTGCACTCTGACAATCACAATGCACCATATACCTTTCTTGCTTCACACCCAACTCCTGAATGAACCTTTGCAGCCATATCATTTCCTTGCCTGCTTCGTTTGCCGCTATGTACTCGGACTCAGTGGTGGATAAGGCAACACACTTCTGTAACTTAGACTGCCATGATACAGCTCCCCCACCAAATGTAAATAAGTACCCAGAAGTAGACTTTCTGTTATCAAGGTCCCCAGCTAAATCTGCATCTATGAAACCTTCCAAAACGGGTTCGGATCCACCAAAAGACAAGCACAACTTTGAGGTGCCCCTCAAATATTTGAGTATCCACTTAACAGCTTCCCAATGCTCTCTACCAGGGTTAGATAAATATCTACTAACAACTCCAACTGCATGAGCAATATCTGGACGAGTACATACCAAGGCATACATAAGACTACCAACAGCTGATGAGTAAGGGATACTTGCCATTTTGTCTTTCTCCTCTTATGTAGTTGGGCATAATAATCTGCTTAACTTGAAGTGATTACCTAGAGGTGAGCCCACTGACTTGGCTTCTTTCATGTTGAACCTTTCAAGCACCCGTTCAACATACCTCTCCTGTGACAACCATAATTTATTTGCCTTCCTGTCACGGGTAATCTCCATGCCCAAAATCTGCTTAGCTGGACCTAAGTCTTTCATATCAAAAGACTTTGATAAATTTGCCTTCAACTTGTGGATCATAGAAACGTCTTGCCCCACTATCAACATATCTTCAACATAAAGCAACAAAATTATAAATTTACCTCCAGTGAACCGTTGAATGTACACACATGGGTCTGCATCAGTTCTTTTGTATCCATGACCCACCATGAATGAGTCAAACTTCTTGTACCATTGTCTTGGCGCTTGCTTCAGCCCATACAAACTTTTCTTTAGCTTGCAAACCATATGCTCCTTGCCCTCGACCTCAAAACCTTCTGGTTGCTCCATGTATATTTCTTCCTCCAAATCACCATGTAGGAATGCCATTTTTACATCTAACTGCTCCACCTCAAGATTCATGCTAGCTGTCATGCCCAAACTAACTCTGATAGATGTCATTTTGACAACTGGTGAGAAGATCTCATCAAAATCTACTCCTTCCTTCTGCCCGAAACATTTGACAACCAAGCGAGCCTTGAACTTTGTCAACTGTTCATTCTCGTCCCTCTTCAATTTAAACACCCATTTGTTTTTTAGTGCTTTTCTACCTTTAGGAAGCTCCACCAACTCGTAGGTACCATTTTTCAACAATGACTCCATCTCAGACTTCATAGCTAATATCCACTTGTCGCCGTCTGCATGAGTCTTCCCCTCCTCAAAGCATTCAGGCTCTCCATCACCAGTCAACAGAATGTATTTGGAATATGGATTATCTCCATCACTAGTGAGCAAAATATATTGAGAAGAAGGATACTTGGTACTTGGCTTTAGCACTCTATGAGATCTTCGAACTGGTGCTTGGGCATTTTCTTGTTGCTGCTCTTGATTAGGCTCTTCCTGATTAGGCTCCCCCTGATCATGATCAACCTGAACCTGATTCTCCTGGTCATCATTTGCAGCACCTGCAGCTTCTAGTTCTGCCGTATCAGGAACGTCTTCATTAACCATTCCTTGAGGTTTGTTAGACTCTTCTTGGAGCGGAGACGAGTCATAAGTGAGACGCTTTGCATTTTCTAGTATGTTCTCGTCAAAATTTGCAACAGTCTGATCCTCATGGAACACCACATCTCTGCTTCTGAATAACTTCTTGGTTATTGGATTCCAGAACCGGTAGCCCATCTCTTCATTACCGTACCCAAGAAAGATGCACGGCACAGCCTTGTCATCTAGCTTCGATCTTTTCTCCTTTGGAACATGTGCAAATGCTTTGCACCCAAATACCTTCAAGTGAGAATATGAAGCGCTTCTACCGGTCCACACACTCTCTGGAGTCTCCAAGCCCAATGGTACACATGATGTTCGGTTGATGAGGTAACATGCAGTTGTCACTGCTGCGCCCCAAAACTCTTTCGCCAGGTCAGCTGTCTTTAGCATGCTTCTCACTTTCTCCAAGATGGTGCGGTTCGTCCTCTCTGCTACAACATTATGTTGTGGAGTGCCAGGAACTGTCTTTATGTGTCTAATGCCATGCTTCGAACAATAACCTCTAAACTCGTTCGAAGTGTACTCTCCACCATTATCACTGCGGAGACACTTGAGGGTTCATCCCGTCTCCCTCTCAACCATGGCATGGAACTTCTTGAAGGTTTGGAACACCTGGTCTTTTGATTTCAACAAATACACCCAAACCTTCCGTGAAGCATCATCAATAAAAGTAACAAAATACTTGTTATGACCTAGTGAGTCAACTTCCATGGGGCCACATACATCAGTATGTACTAGGTCTAAAAGATTCTCCTTCTTGGCGAATGTATTAGAAAAGCTGACTTTCTGCTGCTTACCAAACAAACAGTGATCACAAGAGTCAAGAGAGGTACCTTTGGCAAAGGGAATAAGAGACTTCTTTGCCAGAACTTGCAATCCCTTCTCGCTCATGTGGCCCAGCCGCTTATGCCATAGACTTGGGGAAGAGTCTTCTCCAACGTTCAACTCCCGTTTACATATCTTGCCGTATGTCTTGTAGAGGGTACAACACAGCTTCCCTCTAGCCACCACTAGTGATCCTCTGGTAAGCTTCCACTTTTGGTCTCCTCCGTGATGATGATATCCTGCCCGATCAAGCACACTGGTTAACATCAAATTGAGACGTAAGCCGGGAACATGTCGAACATCTTTCAATATAAGGTTGTTCCCCAAATCAGTCTCAAGGCAAACATCTCCAACTCCTGCAATCTTGGAGTAGCCTTCGTTGCCCATCTTTACAATCCCAAATTCTCCACCTCTATATGTAGAGAAGAACTCTTTATTTGGAGTGGCATGAAAAGAGGCTCCGAAATCAACGACCCATGGAACACCGGGAGTATCGTCATGAACATGTAGGCATTCTCCTTCAAGGCAAAGGAACTCATACACATCATTGCACACGGCAGCGGTTGTGTTCCTTGTGTCATCCTTTGGTTGAGAACTGCCTTCTCGCACCTCCCTTGGATCCTTTTTCAACTTGTGACAATTTTTCTTCATGTGCCCAAAAATGCCACAATGATGGCACTTTCCGTTGAACCTCGTTCTGGATCGGCTTACACTCCTTCCATGACCTTTGGATCCTCTACTCTTGCTCCTTCCTCTGTTCTCCGCCACGAAGACTTGGCTATTGTCGGAGCTTGAGGCTTTTCTCCTTGTCTCTTCATTCACCAAGTTACTTTTGACATTATCCATAGTCAATTTACCATCAGGAGCAGAGTTACTTACAATGATGACAAAAGTCTCCCAATTGTCTGGCAACGACCCCAACAACAACAGTGCTTGTAATTCATCATCGATCGCCATCCCCATGGTTGTCAATTGATTAATTGTACTTTGGAAGTTGTTTAGATGCTCGGTGACCCTCACGCCATCACTATACTTCATGTTGGCAAGCTCTTTGATTAAAAAGGCTTTCTTGGCGGCGGTCTTCTTCTCAAACAAGGACTCCAACTTCTTCCATAACTCGTGCGCATCGGTTTCGTTGGCTACATCGTGGAACACACTATCATCCACCCACTCCCGAATATGACCAATCGCCTTGCGGTTCATCTTCTTCCAATTAGCATCCGAAGTCCCTTCCGGCTTAGCCTCGACTCCTTCGATGGGCTCATGCAAATCTTTGCAATAGAGTATGTCCTCCATTCGTGGCTTCCATGTAATCCAATTTGAGTGGTTGAGTCGCACCATGGTACTCCTTGAACCTTCCATTGTAACACCCACGCCCTACGAACCAAGGGCTCTGATACCACTGTTGGGAAAATAATATAATGGAAGTAACAACTCAAAACCACACAAAGGATAAATATGCAAAGATGTAAAAGATAGAGGAAAGGGAACACCGGATATAACGTGGTTCGGCGATGTGCCTACGTCCACGGGGCAGCAATAACAAGAACTTCCACTATGAAATAATGGGTACACGAGATACACAACTTCAAGAACAGTACTTGAAGGAAACCCTCTCTCACACTTGTTTTGCTATCAACTACTCTACACTCTCAACTTGGAGAGGACACTCTTCTCTACTTGAAAGATGGATGTTTCTCTCTTGGAAGAAATGCTTGAGATGGATGAGATGCTTGGAATGAGCAAATGACTCTCCTTTTATAGGCTAAGGAGGAACCATCTAGATCTCTCATTGGTGCTCTCCCAATAAATGGTACTTCATGAGTCTTCCTGTAACTCATGCCTTGACTATAACTCCAAAACCATCCATGTAACTCATGTAACCTTTGTGTAACTCATGTAACTTATGTAACTCATGAAACCTTTCATATTATTTTCATTACTATTGTATTTATTTTGGTCTGGATATTATAACAGAGAGCATTCCCCTGAGCATGTCCCTGAGGATGTCTCTGTGGTTAAGAAGTGATGTGTATGGATGTCCAAAGCCTGAATAGTCGGTGTTTATGTATTTGAGGTCTAAAATTTTTCGTTTTATTTTCATGAGATCACAATGACTGAATAGTAGCTTACTATGTATCTGCTGAGATCCTTTAAGGAGCTAATAAATAATCTTCACATTTGCTTCTTGACCTCATTTGTGGTGACCTTTTCTTTGATTTGTTATGCTCCTGCATTTTCTTCTTCTTTGCTTCCAACTTTAGCCGATGTATAAACTGTTGGAATCCCCAATGGGTCTGGAATAGTTTCTATCCTACTGCTAGAACTAGTGGACGAGGCCAAAGGTCTCACTCCCAAAACCACACTTCCCGCTCACTTTGATAATAATTTTTTTATAGGCGATATATCTTTTCATTTCCAAAAAATGCCCTTATCTTCCTCTCATTGTTGATACTGGATGAGAAATTTTAGAGCTCAATTACCCATCCTCTTCAAAATGCATTATACTGTTGATCTTTGCATGTTCCCCCTTTCATTCTCAAGCTTGTGATCAAATTAAGGCACAGTCCAATTCTTTCATTTCATTCGTAGGCAACTGTCTCTTCCACACCACCCTCCACCATTAATTCGTAAGCCAATATTCATGTTTAAATTAGAATCAGCAACTCCTAGAATCAGATACCCATTTTGACAGGTGGGATCCGATGAGCCCAACGCTGTCGGTGACGATGATCTAGAGGTCCTTGCGCTTCATAAGTAAAAGTTCAATCAAATCGAAGTTCATATTTAATGCTTACTTTCTACGAACCAAAACCAACCAGACACTACAACAATATGGGGCAAAGGCCACACAAGATGTGTGGCTTTTAGAGGTGTTGCAAATTACCTTATGTGTGACATTTTTCCTCATACTCCACCAATACTTACATTATTACCCTCATTTGCCACACATAAGGTGATTTGCAACACCTCTAAAGGCCACACACCTCCACACAAGATGTGTGGCCTTTGCTCCATTTTGTTGTAGTGAGACCTAGGTGCCATCATCGTTTACTGCTTGTCTATTAGCTTGTGGCCGGGGAAAAGCATGGCCTCTCTGCCTTCACTGAGGTAGTGGCCGATCAATTTGCCCTCTGCCGTCATCTGGCATAGGAAACTTCTTCTCAGGGACGGTTTCCACATCCCTTGACTTTGTCCTACCAACATTTCACTAAACAGGTTAAGTCCATCTTCAGGATTTGCCAGAAAGAAAACAATGCCCCAAAATCATAGCATCCCAGCAAACCAAGTTCCTATATGCCATGATCTTAAACACTCGCACCCTTTTGCATTTACAATACATATCAATCAAAGACATAACAAACAACTATATTCACCTCCATGCATGCCCTAATCAGATATCCATGAACTGGCCCCAAGCATATACATTCACCGCTGTACTACTATTGCCCTTCACTCCCATATCCACCATTCTCCTAATCAACATGAACGCACACCCCGCTTCCCTCCCTTTCCGATACCCACAAATCATAGCATTCCAAGATCGAAACCACAGGCATCAAAACCAAATCTCCAATGATGTAGAACGAGAATAGGCCAAATTTAAACAGAAAAAAATAAAATTCAGGAAGCGGCGAATAATAAAAAATAATGATTTGAAGGTCGGTAATTCTCGTATCATGAGGTTGCTAGCCGCTGGAATATTCAAGAATATGTTGTTTTGGACTTTTCGGGTTTGTCGGGCAAAATCTGTTAAATCTGATTTAGAGTAACTTTTGGCCAGAACGTCCGTTTGGGATGCATGATACCTTTCCGGAATGGGAACGATGAGATCTCCAAGACTCGCTTTAGGCCAAAAGATATGGTTTTATTAATCCGATTCGGCATTTAGTATTATTTTAGGTTTTAGTTTATTTTGGATTTTGTTTTCATTTAACCTATGAGTTTTTAGGCTTGGTTGTTAGTTGCCATAGGGTTTAGTTTCTCCTATATAAGGACCCTATCAATTGTAGTCGTCATCTTTTTTATTAATAAAAAAACCTTGAGTTTATCTCAATTCTCTGGTGGATTCCATAATTCCTCTCGTAAATTCAAGAGACTAGGCTTATGAATTCAAGTCGTCGTTGGTGGATTCCAACGTTATATATTTTCGCTGCATCAATTCGTAATCATAGCCTAGTTTCGCCCGCTTCTTAGCAGACGATGGTTCATGGGAGTAGTTCACCCCACAAACCTCAACGACGGTGGTCGTAGAGTATCTATCCAAAATTGAAGAGGAACATACCAAGGGATTCGCCCTAGGTTAACCTCATCAATTCAAAAAAAAAAAAAAAAAAAAAAAAAAAGAAGAAGAAGAAGAAGGAAGCTAGCATGGAACGTTAGGTATTCATATCGCCAGATTACAACGACTTTCGAACAACATGTTTCATCAAAGACAAGGTATGGTCAGCAATAATTGACAGCATTCTGCAAGAGAATTTTGTAGCAAGTAAGGTTGTCAATTACCTTCAATTACCGACAGTGAAGCTGAGCGATCCATATTGCATTGATGGTCATGCACAGGTAACAAAAGTTTGTAAAATTCCCATATATATAGGAGAATTTTATAACGATGATGTTACTTGTCATGTGATTGACATGGACGACACTAATGTGTTTTTTGGAAAACCATGGCATGAAAGCGTCAATGGTGGTTATTGCAAAGATGGTACATATTTACTCAGGAAGGAGTTGCGCAAGATCAAAATCAAGCCTACAAGAAAGAACATTAAGATTAACCATCTTGAGGTGTGCAAAAAGAATGATGAAGAAGTCACTTCGGAGATTAAAGAAGAAATTGCTCTTGTTGAAGAAACATTGTTGCCTCTGATATATCAATCAGAAACAATTATGATTCAAGGTTGCAATATTCTTGAGAGCCGAGAAGAATCTGTTGAAGATGCATATGACCGACTCATCTTTGGTGTTGGGTTCATGGTTGTGTCATTCGAGTTCGCAGAAGAGCCGGCTTACAAACCACAGATATCAGCTGTTTAATTTATTATTAAGTTTCTCTTCTACAAGTTCTTGTTTTGCAATCAAGACGAACTCGAGGTCGAGTTTTTTCGTAGTGGAGGAGACTGATGTAAACGAGAATGGGCTAAATTTAGACAGAAAAAAATAAAAGTCAAGAAGCGACGAATAATCAAAAAGAATGATTTGAAGATCGGTAATTCTCGTATCATGAGGTTGTTAGCCGCTGAAATATTCAAGAAGATATTGTTTTAGACTTTTCAGGTTTGTCGCCCAAAATCTGTTAAATCTGATTTGGAGTAACTTTTAGCCAGAACGTCTGTTTGGGACGCATGATACCTTACAGGAATGAGAACGATGAGATCTACAAGACTCACTTTAGTGAGCCCTGTCATATTTAGGCCAAAAGATATGGTTTTATTAATCTGATTTGGCATTTATTATTATTTTAGGTTTTAGTTTATTTTGGATTTTGTTTTCATTTAACCTATGGGCTTTTAGGCTTGGTTGTTAGTTGCCCTAGGGTTTAGTTTCTCTTATATAAGGACCTTTTTATCAATTCTGTCATCTTTTTTATTAATAAAAAAACCTTGAGTTTATCTCCTCTGGTGGATTCCAGAATTCGTCTCGTAGATTCGAGAGACTAGGCTTATGGATTCAAGTCGCCATTGGTGGATTCAAACATTATATATTTTCGCTGCATCACCCAAACTTAGCATAAACAGACTCTTGTCACGCTCTTACGTTTGATGTACTTTTGATTAAAAACGGTGACTCAGTGTGTATAGAGAAAGCCTGTGATTCGCATTACAACTGGAAGACAAGCCTTGATGAACTATACGGAGGTAATCTTGTTCTCTTAGTAGTTTGATACTTTAATATAGAGTATGCTTTACTTCACTCTTCTAATTGTGTGTTGTCTAACTTTCAGGTGGGATTGGAATATAATATTGCAATCACACTTTCTTTGATGCATTCTTGTAGTGTATTGCTTGATGTGAACACAAGAATTCTTCTGTTTGATTGCTTCTGCTTGTCTAGTGACCAAACTAAAAACCCGATTTCAGATCATCAGGGACAACACAGGTTTCTACTCAGGTTTGTCTTTCTATATATGCATATATTTTAGCATACTGCAAAATCTAGGCATTACTGTGTGGTCTTTCACTAGCTAAAAAAAACAATGAAATTTGAGCAGTCTAATATTAAATTTATGTCATTCAGTATCATAGAGTATACTTAGAAGCACAGAGATAGTGTGAGAGTGAATAGGGTGGGTTGGAGAGTGTTGAGAGATTATAGAGAACAGAAGGATTTTAGGAGAAACAGGAGTTTCTTAGGGAGAAATAGAATAAGGGAGGTTAGGGGAGAGGATTCAAGGCCAAGCCTTCAATAAGATAAACTCTTAATTCATTCCAATCTCCTTCGGATTACATTAGAAAGCCATATTTATAGGCTTCAAATAAAACCCTTAGACTCCTAGAATACCATAAGACTAATGTAACTGATTAATAATAAGACTCTTAAATACTTAAAACTTAAATAGACATAAGGACACACTCAAGACTCTTTAAAACACTAGACTCATAATTATTCTTTTCATAACTGAAAACAAACTTTGTAACTGAAAATAAACCTGTCAATACCCTTAAACTACCGAGTAGACTTTCCTTTGGACCAAAAAGGGTTGGGCTTAGTCTTTGGCTTCCAAAGAGGATATTTCTGTTCCAGCCAGCTTATGGCTGCTCCATTACTAAGGGACTATATATGGTTCATTGGTTCTTCTCAGGATAGAATTTGGAAACCATCAAGCGATAGTTGCAGTTTTCGTCCCAGGCTGTCATTATAACTGAAGTTGAAATGTCGGGGTACTACTTTTCCTTATGATTAAACTATGGCAATTGCATTTTGATTCAAATATTATCCAGCCTTGCTGACTGAGCTTGCCAGCTTCTTTGAGCTTCCTAGTCACATTCGCATGGAGGGAAAGGAAAAAATGCTAACACTGATACTGAAGAAACTTTGTGTCCTTGGTTTTTTGTCCATCCCCTTGAACATTAACCTATAGCATTTTTCTAATACATATGATGGCCAAAACATTATGTTAAATAATTTCTACCTGGTCTGATGTATGTGTTTATTTTAACCAAGTGCACTTCCAGTCGGCCTGAAAGACGTACTAGTACGAATAGTTGAAAATTTTGGTTTCAACGTACCTGTTTACGCCTAAATTAATATTTTACTGGACAGTAAATGTCTATGTAAATATTAATTATTTCTTGAACCATGTAATACCGGCGAGATGGAGTTTCTCTAAGTTTACAAGTGATAACCCGCTAGTGAGACCACGCGAGCCAAGTTAGACTTCGCGCGGAACGAACTGCATGCGAACTGGACTTTGATAGGAGCATAAAATGCGATGATTTTATAGTTTAACCTTTGCATTTAACTTAGCTATTTTCCTTTAAAAAGATCGTTTTAACTTTGTTATTTTCTTAGGTACTTCGTGGAGCAAGATAATGCAAATATGTGTTCAAGTGATGCAAACAAGGCTTCCAATACGAAGTAGAGATGTCAAGGATGGAGTTTGATCATTCACATGGTCAAAAATATCAAGGAAAGGCGATGGAACCACTTCACCAAAACAGAAGCTACAAACACAAAAAGCTGAAAACTGGTTTCTGCTTATTTTCTCCGGTTTTCAAGGCCTATTTCCATGAGGTTCCGAGAATGGTTTCACCAATATGACCACCCAGGTTTGTAGAGGTGCGTTTGTAGATCAATTTAGAGTCAAGAATCATCCAAATCGGTGATGGCATCTAGGAGTTATGAAGCGTCGAAGTTGGACAGAAATTCAGCAGTTCCGGGAAAGCTGTGCAGCAGTCAAGTTCGAGGCAGTGTTTGGGCTGGATTTTGAGAAGCTTTCTTGGGGGTTTTTACACGATTTCAAAGAGTGATATCATTAATATAATTTTCCCAAAAGCCAAGCCCAGATTATATATGGAAGACATTTAAAAGATAGCCCAAACATTGATCCTAGTCAAAGAAGGAAACATAGTCTGAAAAGGAAGCTTTGAAGACTTGGAGACTACTTAAGGCAGAACCCTAATACCAGAACGAGGCTAAGCTGTCATACTAGAGGAGAAGAAACACAGAAGAGAAGAGGGAGCCGTCAAGAACTCAGGGAGAAGAAGTAAAGTTCAGAGCCCATAAGAGATTGATCTCTCGACTCAGAAAATCAATCTTTTCCCCTGCTTTGCATCTTTCGTATTTTCTTTTCTTCCCGAATCTTATGAAATTCTCTTATGTGTTTTCAAAGATGATGAGTAACTAATTTTCTCTTAGCTAGGGGCTGCTTCCAAGCCCTAGACATGGTGTAACTATGAAGTTGGCATTTATTTAATTTGTTCCATGGATTTCGGATATTCATTGGTTTATCGTTATATCATTGATCAATTTTGTATGTTTATTGATGGTGGCCAACATTAGTATGCATATTAGGTTGTAAAGCTATGAATGTTTTGTATGATCATCATGTCTACTTGCATTCTAGAGTAGCGAGTGAGTGTGACTTGAGCCCATTCACATAAATCAATGTCTAGGTAGATTAGGACAACATCAGTACCGACATTGTCTAGCCTTATTCATAATCTTTTAGACCTTAATGACTTCTAGGTGAGAGCTGTGCGAGAACATCACTCTAGGCTCCATTCTAGATGCTAAGTTAAGTTGAAAACATCATTCTCTTAACATACCAAGTAAGAAAGATTGATAGGTTAAGTTCAACACATCATTGGCTTAGCTTGAGTAAGGATATCCGAATGAATTGAACATGTTAGTAAACACATCATAGGTGCAATCATTGTCTAGTGGTGAGGAGTGGTTCCTAACTAGTTTTTGTTATTTGATTTCCAAAACCGTTTTTGATCAGTTTGTCTGTCATATTTCTGAATTTTGTTAGCATAGCAAAACTACACAGTTTCCCCCCAAATTTTGTGTGTGTCTTTGTCAGTGTGTCTAGTTTCTCCAGATTTAATTTCGTAATTTTTCGTTGGGTCTAGCTATAGTTTTTGTTTTCGTCTTTGTCTAGTGTCTGTTCAGTTTTTCAGAGTTATATTTGCAATTGTTGAGTCACAATCCTCTGCGGGAGACACCCTACTTTTCTATACTATCATCGATAACTTGATTGTGATTGCAGGGTTATTTATAAGTCTATTTTAGGCTTATCAGACTTCACTTAGCTCGCTCGCGGAATGGACATAGGCGGACTACGCAGTTCGCGTGGAACACTTAGCTCGCAAGCAGAATGACTTCGCACAGAATTACTATTTGCCAGTCCGCGTAGGCGAGACGGAAATGTACTTCGCGTAAGCGAGGCGAGATTGACTCTCCACGTAGGCGAAGCGAGGCGAGCTGGCGAACTGGCTCGCGTAGAAGACTTCGCGAGGAAGCAACATGCGGAGTTCGCGCGCACCACGACAAACGTTGAAGACTTTTACAAGTCTTTGACATGCTTCGGGCCAATCCCTGTGGCCCATTAAATATAAAAAGCCCTTTTAAGGCTCACGAGCTGTAATAGCCCGCGAAATGGAAGCGAGCTTCAGTAGCACGCGAGATAGCTTCGTGTGACAGCCCGCAGGATGAATTCCAGTTCGCATAGGAGTCTACAGTTGGCAGCGCGGAGGCAATGCCTTATGCGCGGAATGAAGTGTGCGAACTAGGCAGGGGTCGCCAATTGGTTGGTTCGCATGGACGAAACAGTGTCCTTGTCAATTAGGGTTTCAGAGTCCGACTTGGATTCTAATCACTTTTATTATGCCGCAAGTCGAACTACTATATAAAGGGGCTCGAACCTTAACAGAAGTCTCTCTCAAACAATACACAAAAACACAAATACAAACTGAAACCAGTTACCTTTCGAGCTCCTCGAAACCCTAACCCTAAGCACCGCCGCCTAGGTTTCCTCTCCAGAGCCCTCCGGACTCTACATCCCCGCTTCTCTCTGAACTCCATATAGTTGCTCTGCTCGCGCCGCCGTGAGTATCAATCGCTTGTGCTTGTAAATCCTCGTCTGAGGTGGCACCTGTAACCCCCTTTGCCTGATCAAGAAGTCAAGCGCACCCCTGCAAACTTTTCCTCGTCCGCGAGGTGACACACCCGCAACACTACCCCTTTCTCTTTGTTCGCTAGAAACCTCTGCTCCGCGCGCTGAGGATCATGGCCAAAACAGTACCCAAGAGATGTTCTCAACAAAAGATGCTACATTTCCATATTATTTCCGTTGAACTAGTGAGACAATTACTTCTACTAATCTTGTCATTTTCTGTCATTGCAAAAAATTGTTTATGTTCGTGCATATACATATGAGCATCGGTATATATAATAGAGGAAAATTCAGTTTAGTACCCTGAACTTTAATGTTAAAATCAGTTCAGTCTCTCGTTTCGAAAATCCATCTTTTTAGTCTCTTAACTCTCAAATGACTACACTTTAGTACCCTGAACTTTAGTGTTAAAATCAGTTCAGTCTCTCGTTTCGAAAATCCATCTTTTTAGTCTCTTAACTCTCAAATGACTACACATTAGTCCAAATTTTGATGTTGGCTCCGAAAATGACATCAGGGGCTGAATACAATCCAAAACGAATCTCTTCTTAAAAAAAAATCAAACTGAATCCAAACTTCCACACATTAACAACACCGGACCTTAAACTCCAAAATTATCTACTAAAGTAACACAAGCAAAAACACCAGAAAATGAACTGAACAACATATAAGGGCAAAACCCTTAAATTTGCATTCAAGTTTATCAATAAAAGCAGTAACAACCAAATAGTTGCATAATTCTGAAAAATATTAGACAATCAAACTTAGACAACACCTGACGTCATTTTCGGAGTCAACATCAAAATTTGGACTAAAGTGTAGTCATGTGAGAGTTAAGAGACTAAAAAGATGGATTTTCGAAACGAGAGACTGAACTAATTTTAACACCGAAGTTCAGGGTACTAAACTGAATTTTCCTCTATATATATAATATGTTTCTTGGTCTAGCTGATCGAAAAAATGGCTGAAGAGCCATTCACACTTCTCTTAAAGATTTTTACAGTCAAACTCCGTCCTATGGTACAAAAGATCTCGATAATTTATGATCATGTTTCAGGTTGTGGATTCAGTGATTGCACTCTTTCAAGTGGATTTTACTGGAAGAGGAGAACTTGTAGAATGCCAGGTCAGTTTCACATGTTCCCTACAATGCTTATACTCACTTGGATCTTATGTTCTATTTTTTTTTTTTTCCATACTTCTCATGACATGAGCAAATAATTATGTGCAGAAAAAACCTGCATATATGCTTTCCTATTAAATAAAGAACGCTGAGGAATTCAATGTTGCTGTCTACATAACCAACCAAGGTAATCATTGAACAATAACCTGGTATGAGATTGTAATATATATGTCTTGGGGACTTGATCCGAAATTCCTATGTGTTTAAACTTTAAGTAATCAATGCCTGTCCTTTGGAGGCTTTCTGTGAATCATACCAGAAACAGCTTATCTTGGTGGCATTGTGTTCATAACAGGTCCAAAGAAACCAACAGGAGGACATGTGTGCTAGACCATGCAGCAACGATGAGGCTCAGGTTCCAAAAGAAAATGGCAAACAACGAGTCTGCATGGAGTTTGATGCTCTGAACCAGCTGCCCAAGGCTGAAACAATATCCTTTACGCCTACCAAATTGGTTTGCTGTGGTATTCATAAAGCCTGCATCACTTAGTATGAAAGTTTATTCTCATAACTGAGACACTATATAATGATGACTAGGGGAGCAGGTATGTTGTTTTATTCTTGACAAGGAGGCACATTTTTCAGATAACTACAGGAGGCATTGCTGATGCAAAGGACTGAAGGGCAAGGCCTTTCTGACACTAGAAGCACCGATATAGTTGCTATATGATCCTTTAGTTTGGCAAACATAAGCAAACGGCCGTAGCACAAACTTGGGAAATTGAGTGACTTCATCCTTGTTGTGCATATCATCTTGAAGTGCTTTTGTTATTTGATGTTGTTTCAAATGGGGCCCTATGTCTTGGTTTTGACAGTGAGCAACATGTAAGCTAATTGCCAGATAAGCATAGAAGATGTTAATTGAACTAGTTATCTTAACTGTCATGTTCAATCAGTTGTGGTATTAAACTTTTAAAACTTGATGAGTAACGGTTAATTAGTTTAGGAATTCAGGATTTCTTATTTGAGGCATTTTAGCCAACACCTTAGCTCATACTCTTAAGAACACTGTTAAAATGTGAAAACGGCAAACTAATTTTGTCCTTACAGGCCATATTCCAGTAATCCAGTTGCTTCCCAAGTCTTCATCACAGCTGCATACACATTATGGGTATTTGTTATGCTGCTCAATGTCCATTTTCTTTAAAATTTAGGATCTTGGATATATTACTGGAACTGATGCCCTACTCTAACCAAAGCAAGTTTAAAGCTGTTAAGAATTTAAGTTGGCTTAGTTGAATGGAAGTGATATCTGAGCTGTCTGATCAAATTTACACTCTTACTCTTGACTTAAAACTGTATGTGATGCTCAGTGTGAAACTGAGAAGTTGAAGTTGAATTTTGTTTGTGTATAGAGAAAGTTGTGATTTGCATTACAACCAGAAGACAAGCCTTGATGAACTATACGGTGGTAATTTTAATATAGACTATAGAGTCTGCTTTACTTTGCTCTTCTAATTGTGTGTTATCTAACTTTCAGGTGGGACTGGAATTTGCAATCACACTTTATTTGATGCATTCTTGTAGTGTATTGCTTGATTTGAAGTTTTGAACACAAGAATTCTTCTGTTTGACTGCCTCTACCTGTCTAGTGACCAAAATAAACACCCGATTTCAGGTCAGGGAAAACGCAGCTTGCACTGTTTACTCATTTGTCTCTCTCCATATGCATATGTTTTAGCATACAGGGAAATTTAGGCATTATTGTGTGGTATTTTACTAACCAAAAGGAATAGGTTGAATACTGACATTTGAGCAGTGTAATACTAAATAAATTTATGTGATTCGGTATCATAGCGTATACTTGCTAAGGGACTATATACGGTTCTTCTCAGGATAGAAATTGGAAACCAACAAGCCATAGTTTCCTAAGTGATAGTTGCAGTTTTTGTCCCACTCTGTCATTATAACTGACAGTTGAAATGTCGGAACTAGTTTTCATTATGATTAACTATTGCAATTGCATTTTGATTCAAATATTATCATGCCTTGATGACTGAGCGTGCCTGCTTCTTTGAGCTTCCTAGTCACATGCATGGAGGGAAAGGAAGGTAGGTAACACTGATGATACTGAAGAATCTTTGTATCCATGTTTTTTTGTCCATCCCCCTAACACTACCTATAGCATTTCTCTAATACATGATCACCAAAAATTATTAAACAATTTCCCCCTGGTCTGATGGTATGTGTTTATCTTAAGTAAGTGCACTTCCAGTCGGCCTGAAAGACTTGTACGAAAGCTGAGAATTGTGGTTTCAACCCAAGAGTTGTTCTCAACAAAATCTGCTACTTTTCCATATTATATCCGTTGAATTAGTGAGACACTTGCTTCTATTAACCTTGTCATTTTCTATCACTACAAAAGATTGCTTATGTTCGTGCATATTGTCATATACATATGAGCATCAGTATGATATGCTTCTTGGTCTAGCTGAAAAAATGGCTGAAGAGCCATGAAGATTTTGGCAATCCAAATCCCTCTTATGGTACAAAAAACCTGGATGATTTATGCTCATGTTTCAGGTTGTGAATACAGTGATTTCTCTCTCTTTCAAGTGGATTTTACTGGGAGAGGAGAACTTGCAGATTGCCAGGTCAGTTTCATATGTTCCCTGCAATGCCTATACTCACTTGGATCTTATGTTCTACTCTTTTACCATACTTTATCTTTCACGACATGAGAAAATAATTATCTGCAGCAAAAACCTACACATATGCTTTCCGGTTAAATAAAGAATGCAGAGGAATTCGATGTTGCTGTCTACATGACCGACTGTGGTAATATTGAACAATTATCATGTATGACTTGATCCGAAATTCCTAAAGCATGTCCTTTTGGAGGCTTATCTGTGAATCTTACTCTTGTGAAGAAACGACTTGTCTTGGTGACGAAGTGTTCAATCAGGTCCAAAGAAACTAGCTGCAGGAGGACATGCAGCAACAATAAGGCTCATGTTCCGAAAGAAAAAGGCAAACAGCATGTATGCAGGGTGTTTGATGCTCCAAACCAGCTGCCTGAGGCTGAAACAATATCCTTTTACACTTACCGAATTGGTTTGCTATTGTATTCTGAAAGCCTGCATCACTTGTATGAATTTATTGTTACAACTGAGACACTATAAAATGAAAACTAGGGGTAGTCGATATGTTGTTATTCTTGACAATTAGGCACATTTTTCAGATAAATGCATGAGGCATTGCTGATGCAAAGGCCTATCTAATACTAGAAGCACCAACATACGGTAATGTTTTATTTTCCTGCTTATATGATCCTAGAATTTGTAGTGATATATATATATATATATATATATATAGGATCCCTTAGTGTTTGTAAACATAACAAACGGCCATAGCATATACTTGGGAAACTGAGCGACTTCCTCCTTGTTGCGTATATCATCTTGAAGCGGTTTTTGTAAGTTCTGTTATTTGATGTTGTTTCAAATGGGGCCATTGGGCTTAGTTTTGACAGTGGGCAACATATGTAAGCTAATTGCCTGATAAAGATAGAAGTTCTAACGTTCAATCGGTTCTGGACTTCAGCTGGTATTAAACTTATAAAACTTGATGTAGTAACGATTAATTAGTTTAAGAATTCAGGGTTTCTTTTTTTGAGGCATTTTAGCCAACACCTTTGCTCGTAGTCTCTTATGAACACTGTTAAAATGTGAGAACGGCAAACTTCTAAAGTTTACAAGTGTTTGATGTCTCAGTGATTCCATAGCTAGGCACAAGAGCACTAGAGTAAATTCTGTCCTTATAGGCCATATTCCTTGGTAATCTATAATCCAGTTGCTTCCAAAGTCTTTTTCACAGCTGCATACTCATTATGAGGGTGATGAATCTAATTTAACTTCAGAGTAAAGGGTTGTTTTCTATAAGTCAGCATGTTGTTTACATATTCTTATGCAGAATGACGCTGGTTGCTATCAGAACTATTGCATACTTGACAAGTAACATGTCTTTTCTACACTTGATGATAGTTAGCATGTCAATTTAATCTGACAAAGAAGAGGTATTTCAGATATTGGACAAATGTTGGATGGTGATATGTCGACTTGTCGTTTATGCAACAATAGTTGTGTGGATATAGGGAATTAGTTTTACCAGATCTATTTCAATGATGGATCATATGCATGGCTAGGTTGATTCCAACTTCTTTATACAGTTCAAACCTTGTCTGGTCTATTTTGGTTGTTGCACAGTCAATTAGGCTGGACCAGGTTGGAGTCGACATATATAGAAACTAAGGAACAACTTGAGTCTTGAGGAGCACCAGTATCACATTCAGATGGCCAAGTGTTTAAACAAGTCGTTCTCGTCAGCTAGAAAATTAGATGGTGAATAGGATCAGATTTAGTATCAGAGGAACCAACAGAACCACACACAAGAACTCTTCCTGACCGTAGAAAAGGACCATTTAGTTTTGTATCTAACCAGATAAAATAAGTGGCTGCTACTTTCAGGTCTCACCACTCATCACTCGCTTATGCCTCAGAAGAGTGCTATTCACTTGTCAGATTTCCTGAAAACGAACTGTAACGAGGTTTTGTGTTGGTCATACCAAGTTATACTGATTTCATAGAAAAGAGCAATCGTCTCTGAAAATAATGCATGATAAAATAATAAAACTATAGACAGATTACATTCAGTTACATTGTGATCCAGATAAAGCTACTTTTCTGAACCTGTAAGCCTCTGGAGCACATTTTGCCAAATGCAAAATGGGGCTTTTTTACACAAGGAAACTTCAATAAAATACAATCTTACAAAACCAGAAGACAGCCTCCCCCCCCTCCCCCCCACACACCAAAAAATAAATAAATCAAGATGTCAGAAATTTTGGCGAGGAAGATCTTCCCCATCTAATTAAGTCCATTCCTGTTGAAGCTTGCATGCTCTGATAACTCTGCATATTCTTCTTTTACTTAAGGAAGGCATGGATGTTTATTAGTACCTACTTCCATGTCCCTGCAAACACATTATAAAGAATCAGATATTAATGATTCAGTCATAGATTAATTTCATAATCGACTACTACGATTTGAGATTGAGTACTACTCACATCAAATGCAACAAGAGATTTGCAGTAGTTGGTATTTGTGGTAAGCACAGTACTGCTGGAGCCACACTCACTTTCCATTAGTGAAACTGAGGATCTATCAAGCTTGATATTATACCAAGGGTACTGGTAATTTTGAGCAGTGGAACCTACATGTGAAGATGACCTCTGCATCTTCACAGCCCTTGGGATATGATTCCTTCCTTCCATTGATGTCCTTCGTGGTCGGCTTGGTTGCCTCTCAAAGGCATCTGGAGGTCTTTGCTTTGGCGCACTCTGTGATCTGGCTTTGGCCTTTGAAGATTGTGTATTGGCCATGTAATTTGGGTACAGTGGGTAGTCATAGGACAACTGTGCTGCATAATCTGGCCTAGCAAAAGCAAAAGGAACTCTTGATGGATCTGGTCTGGACATTGCAGAGTAGCACTGAGGGCTGCTTTGTGCTGTTCCAAAGGAGAAGTCCTCAAAATGGCCACTGCAGGCTCCTGGACTCATCATGTCCTGAGTCAGAGCTGATGGAGCTGGTGAGACATTGCTGTAGTTGTCTGGCTTTATGTATAATTGATGATTTGGTGCAGACTGAGTCGACAATCTAGAGTCTGGTCGATCTGCTTGTGTGTGATTCGAGTAGCTGTTTCTGCTCTTCACATTTCCTTTTGATTCCCCAACATCCATCTCCACAATCTTAATGTTCTCTTCCATGCCTCTATCGAATTCCTAGAGTAACATAACCACATTGCAGACCCAATATTGGTGTGATGAGAAACCTTTTCACTATTTCTTTTGAACAAAACAACTCAAAGTAAACGAACACAAGGAAAATGTGCTGTGAATAATCCAGAACCACCTAAGAGATTAATGAGTTTATGACAAATAAACTGTTCGAGAATAACAGGAATGCAGGAAAATCTTAGACTTTGACAAAGGGTATCAGACTTAGTAACTTACATTATAAGAATGCCTGAGCCGATTGTCCTGCAAAGACCTTCTGCCGGTGGATGGCCTAGGATTAACAGTATTTCCATCTTCAACCATTCTAACCCTCTGAGCTCGAGCTCGAGCCTGCGCTGTCACCAATGCCTGCATGCAGCGCAGCGTGGCTTTTGCCTGTTTCCTCACCAGGTGACCCCTTACCAATGCCTGCAATTTTACTAGTCCTTTCAATGCACATAATGCTTTTCTTGCCTGCACCAAAACCAACATAACAGTTTAAACGACAAATCTTGTAAAAGAAACATTGGATACAAGACTTTTTCCAGATTGTTAAGAACATAGATTGGACTTTCATATTCCATACCAGATAAGAACGGAATACAGATTGAATTTTGATGGCGGCCGCTTCTTCAATGGCGGTAGCTTTCCCATTGGCAGCTGCTGTCAGCCGCATGACAGCAGCTGCAGCTTGTGCAGCAGCAGCAGTTGCATCAGCAACTGCAGCAGTGGCTGCCGCCACAGCCAAGGCATGTTTTTTCTGCTCAAAATTATCAGAAAAATCCAATGTGGTGTGCACAGGTGGCGGTGTGGTTGGTGCTTCTACAACACTTGAGTCCTTCGAAGCTGGGGATGTGGCAGATGACCTTCTGAAACTCCACCTTCTCTTCTCTTTTGGTGTTGAAATTGGAGTAGTAGGATTCTGGTCATGAGTTGTAGCAGGTGAGCAATTCTGATTAGAGGTAGTAGTAGTAGTAGTGGGACATTTCTCCTTATCCTTGTGATCTTTGTCTTTCTTTCCAGCCAAGAAGCTTCTAAGCCATTTGCCTGTTTTCCCCATCACCTGTGCCTAAGTTCTAATCTAGATGCCACCACTGGATCATCAACAACATGAAAAGAAGAAAGCAACAAATGATGAGTTAGAGGTGTTAGATCTCTCTTCTTGTTAAGTTGCTTTCAGCATTATAACTGGCCCTCCCAGTTAGATTACATCTTAAATTGCCAGCTAGCTAGTCTGGTCATTATTATTTGATCCTTCTCTGTTATTTAACTTTCATATGTAACTTCCTGGACACTGATATCTTGTTGTGTCAATTATATAAGTTAGGCATTTGATTCCTTGCCTTCACTTTAGCCTTGCAGCCACCCAGTTTTGCCCTTCTGGTACTTGTGATTCTGATGCAGGCATCAAGGGTGGTTTGGTAAACCATGGGAGTTGGGGGTTTAACATGGAATCTGGTGGATCAGAAAGCATGTGAAAATGGGTCAAGAACAGGCAGCATTGGTGTAGAATACTCTAGCTAGGGGTCCCTTTTGGGGTTATCTGAATTTAGAAATAGAGACAAAGCTTATTAGAATGGGCGATATGGGATCCCTATACTAGTGTTTGAGTTAAGGAAGGCTCTGGTTCTTCACGTGTTTATCCTATCCTTGATGTTGGAGTTGAGTTGAGGCTAAGTTTTTTCACGATTCAAAGAGAAGCTATCTGTGAAAGTTATCCTTGGTTTCTTGATTGATACCAAGACCCTCTACCAAGTATGGTTTAGTATTCTCGAATAATGCTTCCTGGATTACTTCTATAAATGGTTCTTGATATTCAGAGACCAAGACAGTATGGTTTAATGGCCTTTACGATTCATAGAGTACGTAGTGCCTCCATATGAGATAAGAGAGTTGGTGAAAGGGTTAATTAGTTTAGTGAGAATTGATGGATCAAGTTATTAAAATGGAATCAGAAACTAAATTCCAGAGCTGTTTCTACATCAAGTTATTGTATGAGGAATCCATAAATCTTCATTGGTTGATGCAAGAGGTGTTTGTTAGATCACATTATTGCAGGCAGCAGGACTGAAATGTTTGATCTTGGAGTAAAGGCGAAGAATCAAAATTATTTTGCTTCTTTCCTAACTTTTCAAGATAATTTGTGGCATTTTATCTTATGTCTATGCATTTTCGCTCTTTACTTTTAGTAAAAGAAAGAGATAACATATGTATGTAGGAGGCCAGGTATAAATCAGATTGGGCAATTCTTCACTTCATCAAACCTTAAACATAGGTGACAAAATGACAATAGCTAATTGACCAAAAATATAAGAATTCTAGTTGACATATATACGTATTGGTAAAGTGTACCGACAACTCTAGCTAATTTCTGTGTCACCTTGATCAATAAGAAGTCAACTAAAAATTTCAGTATTATCAAAACAATTATCTGCAAATTTAGCTCCCATATTTATTTGCATGATATAACTCGACAAGACCACCACCAATTCTGTTTGCTAATCAAATAGACCATGCATGAATGCATACTCGATAGATTATGCCTATCAGAATTAGTTTAGTCATCGCAACCATTTTTATTTTTTATTTTAGATTTTGTGTGAGATAGCAAGTCATCTCGATATTAATGTAACACACTCACCTAATTAGTATTCAGACTAAAATTCACGAGGGTGGTAAAATTGTATTTTTGTCTCCATCCATCTTACCAATTTACACAAGAATGTCTCGGAAGTAAATTGCATTATTATTGAACTCTATGTATCTGTGTGTGTGTGTATATATATATATATATATATATATATATATATATATATATAATGGAATCATAGAGGTGGCAACCACATGGTATGTGTTTATATGCTCCCCTTTGACTAGGTGTTTGCTTCATGGAAACACCCTTCACACTATACTATTCTCATATATCCTTCAAATAATTAAACGTCTAATTCTATATATTAGTCGACACAATCGGCCTGTAATCCCTCTTACACTTACCAAGATCCTATTCAATTATTCATTAATTCCTCATAAAAATACAAAAATTGTAAAGCAGTGTCAATTTTAAAATACATTTGATAGGGAAATTTTGGATATATTCAAGAATAATATACATAGAAAATTTATGAATTTTATGGGTGTGGATTTGAATATAGTTTGGACTATTGATTTAGCAAGATCTATTAGGTAGGGCCATCAATGATATCCATGTTTCTCTAGTTTAAATTTTTTGAATCTTTCATGCATGCATCCACTTGAAACTTGAAGTTAAGCATGTGAAGAACAGTAGTGCATACAAAAGACATTCTGTGATTCAAGCAAGATTAACTTTTTGTACTTTAGGCTGATAAAACTATACTCACAATGCTTGCATTGTAACAATAAGATAACAATGATAATTTGCTCAATTAAGTGCTCATCACATGGGACAAATTAATTAAAAAGAAATTAAGATTGTGAAATGTGAATGCTTTCTTGAAGATTATTAGGGAGCACTTGAATATATAATTGATCTTGTTGTGTTTGTATGTGACTAAGCTTCTTCCTTAAGCACATGCTATAAGGTGGTTGTACATATATACATAGTTGCTACAAGCTAGTGAAATGGTATCTTGATTATTGCTTTCTTAGTTTGGTTTCTTCCTCAAGTTGAATGCAGCAAATTACAGAATGATTCGACTAAAATCTGTTATAGTTCTTTTTTTTTTTTGTGAAAAGTATTTGTTATAGTTCATTGCTGCGCGCACAAAGCCACAAAATCAATTAATTAAGATATATGATCAGTACTGGAGCTAATTATAGATTAACAAGTAAAGCATGAAGGTGGCTAGCTGAGATTTCAGGTACTCGATAAGAACTATTTATGTGAAATTTCCAACCCAAAAAAGTTCGGCTTGACTCAAGTCAAGGGGCACTTTATTTACGACTAAGAAATTTTGTCTAATATATATATATATATATATATATACACACACACAGTCCTTCTCAGCTGCGAAGGTCTGCACCAATGGTTTTGATGCGGATTTCCATTTTTGCACCACTTTTCGATCGAATTTCTCCATCTCCACCGTCTAGTATCTAGATAATATTGTGTAGATCATCTCTGCAAAATTTCAGCCAATTTGGTAATCGTTAAGTATCTAGATAATTTTTTGTTTTCTATCTGACGTTTTGATCAATTGGAATGGTGGGTTTTTCTGATCACAGATGATGTCTGCAAAGACATAGAATGTGGTAAAGGGACTTGCAAGCCTTCAAGCAGTAGCACTTTCTTTTTCGAATGTCAATGTGATTCTGGGTGGAAGCAGACTACTGAGAACAGCACTGATCACTTTAAGTTTCTACCTTGTGTGATTCCCGATTGTAAGGCTTCTACATCTTTCTCTTTCCATAATTCAGAAACAAGTAGATAATGGACTATATCTAGTAACATCAGTCGAGTATATCTTCCTAAACTTTTTTTTTTCTGCGAGTGTTTGTTATTATTCTACAAAGCTCTAGCAGATGCAACAAAAATCTTGACACTTTTTAGTGTTGGTTTCTTGGTTTAGTACTTTGGTTGACGTCAGTACTCTTTGGTGGTCATTGGTAACTGGTTAGGGGTAAGGGGGTAAGGGAGTTTTGGTGTTGGTATATTGGTAACTAGAGTTGGTAACGAGGAGTGAAATATAAACAGCAGAACAACTTATATTTTGGGTAAAATTGAAGTATATATCTAACCATGATGAATCGCTATTTGTTCATAAAAAAATGCCAATTTAATTTACTTGGTAGTGCATGACTGCATTTTAGTCACACAGTCGTCTTATGTTACTTTATGAGATGTGCATACACTTCTAAATGCAAAGCTTTGATTTTGATATCTTTATCGACAAGTCGAAAGATCTCGACTATAACTTTCCTTTTAACTTTGATATTCTACCCATAAGTCAAACATTTTGATTATGCTACATCATTTCCAACCAATATCATGATTCTGAGGTTGCTGATATATTGTTGTGGATTTTTATAGGTAACCTGGATTATTCCTGTGAAAAAGCACCAGCCCCAATTCCAGATAAATCGAACAAGGCGAATACATCATTCTTTGATCGTATTGACTCTTATACTCGGAGTGTTTTTTCTCCTTTTCCTACATAAGCTTATTTATTATATATTATTGGTTGTATAGCTTGCTATTGGATGGATTGTGGAGGTGGAACTTGCAACAAGACATCAAAATTGTCATACAATTGTGAATGCGGAGAAGGTTATTATAATCTGCTCAATATGACTACCCTCCCTTGCCTTAAAGAATGTAAGAGCACATAAACTTGTAAAGTTTTTAAATGCTTTTAATGATGATGAATGAGTATGCAGAAATGCAGATGAGAATGTCTGACTGTTTCACACTTTATGTTTAAGGTTCAATTGGAGTCGATTGTGCAAACCTTGGGATTTCGGTGTCAAATAAATCTACTAGTCCTCCAACACCTGCATTGGCTGATAGGGTCAAATATAACAAGGTTTGGAGAATGAATTTTCTGATGTATTATTCATCCCACAGAAGAGGCTATTTATAGAGATACTACATGTACAAACCATACGTACTATGTACTACATGTATTACACATATAAAATAAAAAAGCAATAACAAATTAATTTACATTCCTAAATTAACTTCATGACTCATGCTAACACTCCCCCTCAAGTTGGCGCATATACATCAACCATGCCCAACTTGCTAAGTGAGTCATAAAAGGCCTTCTTAGAAACTCCTTTTGTGAGTATATCTGCAAGTTGCTCTTCTGTAGGGACAAAAGGAAAGCTAATGATTTTAGCATCTAGCTTCTCCTTTATGAAGTGACGATCAACTTCCACATGCTTCGTACGATCATGTTGCACAGGATTCTGTGAGATATCGATAGCTGCCTTGTTGTCACAATACAGCTGCATAGCACACTTGGGTTTAACACCCAAATCTCGTAACACACTCCTCAGCCACAACAACTCGCACACTCCATGAGTCATACCTCTATATTCTGCTTCAGCACTAGACCGAGCCACAACCTTTTGCTTCTTACTCTTCCAAGTAACAAGGTTACCTCCCACAAAGGTAAAGTATCCTGATGTAGACCTCCGATCTGTAATATTTCCAGCCCAGTCTGCATCTGTAAAACCGCATACCTCAAGAATATTGTTGTGCCTAGAAAACATTACTCCTCTCCATGGAGCGGACTTCAAGTACCTCAAAATTCTTACAACGGCATCCATATGATCTACACTGGGATTATGCATGAACTGGCTCACCACACTTACTGCGTATGCAACATCAGGTCTGGTGTGTGCTAAATAAATCAGACGTCCAACTAACCTCTGATATCGAGGCTTGTCGGTAGGTACCTGATCAGGATACTCTGCTAATCGATGATTCTGCTCAATTGGAGTACAATCCAACATACTTGTCTCTGTTAATAGATCAAGTATATACTTCCTCTGACACAGATAGATGCCTTCATTCCCCCTGGCTACCTCAATGCCCAAGAAGTACTTGAGTGCACCTAAGTCCTTCATCTCAAACTCTGTGGCTAGCTGTTTTTGCAATCTATCCATCTCAACAGTATCATTACCAATAACAACCATATCATCAACATATATGATCAGAACTGTTACCTTCCCTTGTTGATGTCTGAGAAACAATGTGTGGTCTGAGTTACTCTGCTTATAACCAATCTTCCTCATGAACTGTGAAAACCTTCCAAACCAAGCACGAGGTGATTGTTTAAGACCATACAAAGATTTTCTCAATCTGCACACAAAGTTACCTGAAGGAGCAGTTTTATATCCAGGTGGCAGATCCATATACACTTCCTCTATAAGTTCTCCATGAAGAAAAGCATTCTTGACATCAAACTGTTTAAGAGGCCAGTTTAAGTTAGCAGCAAGAGAGAGCAATACCCGAATAGTGTTCATCTTTGCAACTGGTGCAAATGTCTCATCATAGTCAATGCCATATGTCTGGGTGAATCCCTTTGCTACCAGACGTGCTTTATATCGACTCACTGACCCATCTGGATTATGCTTCACTGTAAACACCCAGCGACATCCCACAGCCTTCTTTCCATGTGGTGGAGATACAAGCTCCCAAGTATTGTTCTTCTGTAATGCTTCCATTTCCTCATCCATTGCTTTTCTCCATTTTGGATCTCCCAATGCATCCTGCACTTTGTTAGGTACTGATACAGCAGATATTTGATTCACAAATGATTCATATGACTTAGACAATCTCTTGGTAGACATAAAATTTGTCACAGGATACTTAGTTTTGGCTTGAAGGGTAGGTTCATACCTTTTTGCTGGTTTACCCCGAGTAGACCTATTTGGTAACACATATTGTCTACTATTAGCATCACTAGTATTAACCCCAATAGAATTACTAACCTCAGATGGAAGATCTTCTGTACCAGGGAGACATGAGTCAGGGGTATTAGTAACATCAGGCAAGGAAGGAGGGGCAGTAACGGTTGCAACAGGAACACTAACGGTTGCAGCAGGAACACTTGCAGTGTCGGACTCTTGAATCTCTGGAGCAATTATACCAGAATCATCTGGTGGTGCCTGTCTGTCATCTTCTTGTCCCTGAACCTCTGATGTATCTGTAACCTCAACTGAATGACCTGTCTCCCCCTCTCCATGATACAGCTCTTCAAAATATGAGTTCTCCCCCTGAAGAGCAGTATCAGAAGAGGTGTAATAGCTCATATCCTCAAAGAAAGTAACATCCATAGTGACATAATACTTCCTAGTAGGTGGATGATAGCACTTGTACCCTTTCTGATGGCCCCCATAGCCAACAAACACACACTTAATCGCCCGGGCATCCAATTTACTTGACCTTTGACTCTTTGGGATATGAACAAATGCAACACAACCAAAAACACGAGCTGGGAGATTATGAAAGGAAGATAAAGAGACATAAGAAGCTAGTACCTCAAATGGTACTTTTCCCTAGAGGACAGTAGAAGGAAGACGATTAATGAGATGGGTAGATGCGGAGATAGCATCACCCCATAGATTCTTGGGACAATGGGCACTAAAGAGAATACAACGAGCCATATCAAGTAAATGACGATTTTTCCTTTCGGATACCCCATTTTGTTCAGGTGTGTAAGGGCACGTTTTCTGGTGGATAATCCCATGTGTTTGTAAGAAAGACTGAAAGACACGATTGACATATTCCCCCCCCCCCCCCCATTATCAGAGCGAAGAATTCGAATTTGGGCATTGTATTGCGTTTGGACTTCAGAAAGGAAGGCTTGAAAAGCCGGAAAAACCTCATCCTTAGTTTTAAGAAGAACAACCCAAGTAAGACGTGTACAATCATCAATAAATGACACATAGTATCGCATACCAGACACAGTGGATTCCTTTGAAGGTCCCCAAACATCAAAATGAATTAATTCAAAAGGAATGACACTTTTATTAGAAATACGAGATGAATAAGTTGAGCGATGACTCTTGCCCAAAACACATGTTTCACAATGTAAGACTGACTCATCCACACCAAAAAACAAAGAAGGCATGGATTTTTTCATAACACTAAAAGATGGATGCCCTAAGCGACGGTGCCATAACCAAACTTCACTTAGCTTGTCAGAATTGGACATTAAAGCCGTCCGGGACTGTGCTCCTGGTTTCTCCCCTACGTACGTCTGATCCAGATGAAACAACATGCCCCTCAGATACCCCCGACCTAGTAACTCCCCAGTGAGAAGATCCTGAAAAATCACATACATAGGTAAAAAGGTCACAGAGCATTTGGATTCAACATTCAACTGTGGGACAGATATCAAATGATGGGATAAAGCAGGTACATATAGCACATTCTTTAGCATCATTGTGGGAGTGATACGAACTGACCCCTTTCCTAAAACAGGGAAGGCCTCACCGTTGGCATTAGTAACATAAGGTACAGGTGGAGATGATAATTCATTAAAAAAAGATTTGTCATAAGTCATATGATCGGAAGCACCTGAATCAATAATCCATGTATCACCACCAACAAAGTGAGAAATATTTAAGGCCATACCTATCTTGCCACGACTAGCGACAGATGCTGAGGGTGTGGCACCTCCTGCTGTATGATGATCACATCCGACCACCCCATAGATGTCTGGTTCCTGGACTAACTGGATAGCTGCTTTCGCCTTGGGACGATATGTAGGCCTTTTAGGCCTAAGATGCGGGTACAACTTCCAACAAGATTCACGAGCATGGTCACCATTGCAGTAAGAGCAAGGAGAACGAGGTTGATTCCCAAAGCCTGGTGGTGGTCCTTGCCTGTGGAGTGGAACCGAACTTGATTGCTGAAGGAGTGGTGCTGGTGCTCTTGCCTGAATAGTGAGACTAGAGACTTCAAGTTGTGCTTGAGTAAGGCTTTCCTGCTGAGACTCATCCTTACGGATATATGTGAAAGCTGTAGTCAAGCTAGGAGGTTCTGTCATTCTGAGCAGCTCTCCTTTGGCACTGTTATGTTTTGCATCAAGGCCTCTCAAGAAGTGATGAACTCGCTCAAGCTCCTTTTCCTTTAGGTACCAAACAAGATCCTCCTGATTCTTGATCTTACAAGGACGCTTCACATCAATTTCAGCCCAAATGTTCTTCAGCTTGGTGAAGTACTGCGCCACTGGCTGCCCATTTTGTTGCATTGCTGCAGCAGTACACATCAACTCATGAACCTGTATGAAGTCAGACTCATTAGTATATAAATCTGCCAATGTCTTCCAAATTGCCTGCGCAGTATCACGTTGCTCCACCAGGTCAACTATTTCCTCATTCATGGCCTTATACAAAACTGACATCACAAGACCATCATCATCTTCCCACTTAGTGTAAGCAGCAACATTACTTGCACTAGGAGCCTCAATCACCCCAGTTACATGTCCCATCTTGTGCATCTCTCGGAGATGAGCCGTCATGATTTTCTTCCATTTTCGGAAATTGGTTCCATTGAGTTTGGTTCCCCCAAAGGAACCACTTTCAGAATTCTTGACTGATACTTCAAACTTCTGAACATCATTGACCTGATAACTTTCTTCTCCAGAACCCATTGTAACACAAATGTCAAATCAGTAGTTTATGCAGTGACAACAATATACCACAATAAAGCAACAATATATCACAAACGGGTCGGATCAGTTCAAACCGGGTCGGGTTGAGCAAGAAACAGAACCGGGTCGGGATGGCAGCAGAACCGGATCGGGATGGCAGCAGAACCGGGTCGGGTTGAGTAAGAAGCAGAACCGGGTCGGGATGGCAGCAGAACCGGGTCGGGTTGAGCAAGAAACAGAGCCGGGTCGGGATTGCAGCAGAACCTGGTCGGGCGCGTCGTCACGTCTGGGGCGAGACGACGACGGAGATGGCGTCTTCTGGGCGGAGATGGAAGACGACGGCTTCTGGCTTCTGGGGTAGTCCAGTCGGCTTAGGGCACGGCTTCCGGGCGGAGATGGAAGACGGCTTCTGGCTTCTGGGATCGACGGCAGTCTTAGGGCAGACGATGGCACGACGGAGATGCGAGTCAGGCCGGCGTCTTCTGGGCACGACGAAGATGCGAGCCAAGGGACGGAGATGCGAGCCAGGGGACGGCGAGAAGGAAGACCTCGTGCTCTCGTGCTCTCCCGTTCTCTTTCTCACTCTCTCTGAAGAAACGGGAAAAACAAAAAACAAAAAACACCCGAACGGAAAAACGTCGTCCGGAGAATAAAAAATCGTTGGGAAAAACGTCAACGAAATCGCAGCGGAAAAACAAAGAGACAAAGTCCTTTCGGATCTTTGCTCTGATACCAAGTCAAATATAACAAGGTTTGGAGAATGAATTTTCTGATGTATTATTCATCCCACAGAAGAGGCTATTTATAGAGATACTACATGTACAAACCCTACGTACTATGTACTACATGTATTACACATATAAAATAAAAAAGCAATAACAAATTAATTTACATTCCTAAATTAACTTCATGACTCATGCTAACAGATAGTGGTAAGGATTGTTGTGAAGAATCCTTAAACATAAAGTGTACTGTTAAATGTAAGGGGAAATGATAGTGGCACTTCTGTTTTTAATTTAGCTTCTGGCTTAATAGAATTATATGAGCTAGCTTCTGTCTTTCACCTATCAATCTATGATAAAATATTTAAGATGGAAACTTACTTATTGAAAGCAGTACAAATAACCCACTTTTAGGAGCTGATTTTTCTCATAAATTTCAGTTTTATGCTAGTCCCAACAGCTGTATTAATGGGATTGAAGTATCTGTTTGAATTATTCATATTGACTGTGTTATGCTGAATCCATTTTTTCTGCCTTTTTTTCTGATGTACAGGTAGCTTGATCACACATGCAAACTCAATTAAATTGGTGACCCTAATAATGTTGGTTCTTATGCTTCATCGGATATGGAACTAGTCAGGTTAGTTAGCTAAGTAACCACACATGTTTAGTGAGGTGATCATCTCAATTTCTCTTCATTCATATAGATAGGTTGAGGATTGTGATTTTGTTTTTGTATATAACTAAGACCTACTGCCTACTCGAAGATATAGCTTCATTTCGAGCTTGGATTTTGTACTTCTTTTCAAGATGTAGGTTCATTGGCACTTTTGAGACATTTTGAACTCCCGTAGAAAATGAAGATGACAGTGCATTATAACAGGGATCAAAAGCTTCTTGTATTCTCTATCTATACAGACTATAGTTCATGAGACCAAATAATATTGGTGTGCTGAATAGCTTACATAAAAAGAACAGAATAACTTGTAGAAAAAGAAACATAATAACTTGTATAAAAAAAAAACTTGATAAAATAGTATGATGAAGGGTTTTATACCCTTTTACAAGTATTTGACCTCCTTTCAGTCAGACTCGAATCATAATCTTCGATAGAATCCCCATCTTCGATAAAATCAAATCACCTCGTCTCTGAACCCTTTTCAGAGGATAACTCAGAATCCACTTCTTCCATAAATTCAACTTGACATATCTTTGAACCTTTTTCAAAGGATAAAATCTTCTCCTCTGCATCACCAATACAGAAACAACTTGGAGAAGAAACAATCACCTTATGTAGAACTTCACCATAGCTTAACAAATACTTTGCCCCGTTAATCTCATTCGGTGTTCCTTTGAATCCCTTTATGGAGATAGTCTTGAGCTGTGAAGACAAACAAGAGGGCACAAACTCTGGTGGTTGGAAGGAATCCCCTCCTATCTTTGCAAATTCTAAGACAAGAGATTCTAGATTAGGCGATATGTTTAGCACCTCCGCTAGCCATTTCCAGCAAGACTGTTTATAAAAAACCAGCTCTAGCTTGATTAAGTTACTAAAAGCTTGGGGCAAACAAGGTTTAAAATCAGGAGCAGAAATGGTCATAGATCTGACACTAGAAATTCTATCGAATAACTCAGCAACAAGGTCAGCGGAAGTTTCATGGAACTCTTGCAGTTGAACTTTGGCTTGAACTAAGGAGTTTGAGTTCTCCCAAATATACTTTGACATAACCTCTCCCTTAACACAAAGGTTTTCAAGTTTCGGGGCATTGATAAAGAAATTGCAGGGTTCTTTCCTAGACTCTTCTTCTTCAGCGGCCTCTTCTTCAGAATCTGAATCACATTCATATTCTTCATAACCTTCTTGTGTAATGATGGTGGCATAGTATTCTTGTGTAATGATGGTGGTTAGTGTCCTCAATTCAGGTGCAGAGATGTTAAAATTCAAAACACGTTTCTTATGATGTGCTTCTATAGTCAACTCTTCGAGTACAGGGCAGCTGCGGAAAAGATTTTCCCTGGAGGCACGGTCGGAATCATAACCAGAAATATAATGAAGGAACTTGAGATTTGGGAAACAACAACCTGTCTTAGGAAGAGAATAATATGTAAGATAATCTGACTTCACCTTCAAAGTCACCAGTGATTTGCAGGTATAAACACATCGAGGCATTTCGAAAGGATACACATAGCTAGGTCCATCACAACATTCCACACAAAATTCAACATCAAGCTCAACAACATTAGCCTTGACGGCGACCTGTATCCATCGATCAATAATAGAGAAATCTTCACAACACGCCCAGGCAACCCGAAATCTTGTGATGTCTTTTGAAGAATCGCGTAAAGCCAACACCCGATCAACGAACCTGACAAAAATGCGATAGTTACTCCATGACGAACGGAAATCATACATGTTGAAATCAAGGTCGGTAATACAACCAGTCCACAAGTTGTTCCATCTCTTAGACAAAACGGTGGTCCGGACAGAATATAACGGGATAAGGAAAGAGAGTATGTGACAGAGAATCTCATCCGGTAGTGCACTGATCCTGTCAACTTCCACAGCTTGGAGTTGTGATATTGGATCTTCATGTGCAAGTTTGAGATCTCCACTGTTCTTCATTCCGCCGGAGTATGAGTGTGTGACGATCTTCTAGGGTTTTGGTTTTGGTGTTAGCGCAAATAAATCTTTTCCTGATGTAATTGCACCCATCATATCATACCTAGTATATATAAGAGTTTAAGACCTTCCTATTTGAATTAGGTTTCCTTATTAGAATAAGCGGGGTTTAAGACCTTCCTATTTGATTTAGCCTTCCTTATTTGAATAAGGGCCCTGCTTTCCTAGACTCGTAAGGATATTGGGTCAAGATTCTTCTTCCTAATTTGACGATCAATTCTAGTTTGCGTTTCTACGTGTGATTTTCATGCATGTCAAGTTGTCAACAGCGTTCATTATTTATGTTTATTTAATATTGACTTTAATTGATAAACTAACCTATTGACCCGCACTACGCGTGTGTCAATTTACTTTCTTAAATTAATTGTGTGAATTTTTTATTTTTTCACTATTACAGTTATGCTCAAGTCTCACTTCTCTCCCCATTTTTCTCTCTCACTTCCCACCTTTAAGCTTCTTTCTTTTTGTTTTTTTTCTTGTTTCCAATATTGACAATTACTAATTTGTTCTTCATATATTAGAAGACACATTTTGAATTTTTAATCAATGGAGGATATTATAGGTAGTTTAAAAATTTAACCATTCATAAACTCCTTCTGGCTTAATTAATAGAGATATCAAAAACCCAAATGCCCCAGTGTGTTATCACGTGGGCATTGTTGTCTTAGGTTTATTAGGAATATGTATAAACCTATGTTAACTAGGTTTTATATAGATGTTGCCATGTATTGGTGGGTGAGGAATTTGTATTCAAACCTAGGCTGTTCTCTATCATCAACAAGGAACAATAGTATTTGGGGTTTGGGTTATTTGAGAGTTTATTAAAAGTTCTATTGTACTTCCTCCGATTGTTGTAGTAGAAATTTTTCGCCTGCTCCAAAAGTGGACATAACTCAATCACATTGATTGGGTTAACCACTATAAATTATGTGTCATTGTCTGTCTTTTCTTTTATTTGTTTCATTCAATATTCGGTTTGTTTACGCTTCCGCATAACAAAATGATTTTGTGATTATTGTTCTCAAAGCGTAAGTATGGAGGAGTCAGATTTTGATAAAAAAAAAATAAAAATAAAATAAAATATAAAAAAAATATGTGTTTTTTTGTAAAAAGAAAAAAAATTAAAAAAAGTGTGCGGCAAAAGGAAATAGAAGAATAGTACAAAGTTTTGATCTCATTTCGAAAGTGAAAAGGGAAATTGTTTACAAGTAAAGACCGGAAGGAAAAATTTGGAAATCTACCTCTACGAATCATATGAGTTAGACAGAGAGACGAGCACAAAACGAACTAGATGATGAGCCTTATATGGAAGGAAAGCTACGAAAGTCTTCTTTCTATAGCTTTTTCCAATATGTAAATTAGGTTTTCAATTTTGTACATACTGGAACTTTGTCTTGAGTTAGGGTTTATGAATTTCATGACCAACTCTTGATGTGTTGAAATAGGCGGTTGTTAGATTATCCTCTCAATCGCAATTTCAACCATTTTTGACTCATGACCATCCCTCTTTTATTCATTCACAAGCACATCACTCTTCAATACCAAGACTACGAATGACGTCCGGCCATTTTCGCCCGGCGACGAGAACAATAAAAGAGCTCATAGCTTTGTCGGAAGGCAAGGATTCGATGGCGTCAATCTCTGACGCGTCTCAATCGGAATCTACATCGATCTAGTTCCTTCGCCGCGCGTCGACCTGAATCATCATCATTCTCGACGAGCTGACCTCCAATATCCAACTTGAATCCTACTCCGCCGTCATGGTCAGCAAGAACCTTCGGCCTTGATACGCACAAAGAGAAAAGTCGGCGTTGTGGGTTAATTCTTGTTTGATTTGACATAAACGTCCTGAAAACTTTACTATAACGATTGAATCTTACTGTTAACAGAAGTTAAGTGAGAATTTTACTTATGTGACCTTCGAAATTGAATTTTGTGGACCAGATGATGCCACGCATCATGGGCGTTTTAGGCATACAAATTTTAGGTCGTGTTCTGGCCCTTTCCCCCCATAGCACATATTAGTTATGGTACGTGGGGGTAAAAGTAAATCCAGCATAAATTCTAGTTATCGTATGTGGACAGGCTGTGTTTGATGCAGCTTATACTTATAAGTAAGAATGAAGTTAATGTTTGGTAAACACATGAATAAGCTCCTTTTTAAATAAGTCGTAATTATTTTTCAAGTAAAAAAAGATGGCAACCCTTTCTTTTGCTTATAAAGAGAAGTCAGGATAAATACGGCTACTGTAACTGTGAATCAATGAAATTTTTAAAACGATAATAGGTATCCTTCTAAACTTCAGCAAATTACAAAGGAGCCTGTGAGAGACATTACGCCTCCATCGCGTCTCAACTCTCTCACTCTCTCACTCTCTCATAGCTCGCTCCTACATCGCTGAGAGAGCCCAGGAGGCACGCCGGCGGTAGTCCATCTGCAACCCAAGACCCATCGCTGCAATGACCTAGCTGAGGACGTCATCCAGGTAAGAACAACACAAAGGCCATAAACAAGTTTGGTGCTTGTATGAGAAATCCAATTATCATTTATATGCAATGTTATTATTTATAGATTTGATCACAATCTTGAGCTTTTATGTGTTAGGGTATAGATTTGATATCAGGTTGGAGTTTTCTGGTTCTTTGTTGGCGTAATAGACACAGCCTTATTGCTACAAGTGAGTTTTCTGATTTTCCAAACTATCATCCTTGATTAAACTACTTTCATATTATTATGGGTTTGATTCGTATCTAAAACTCCTTTGATAAGTGGCTGGATAGCTATGGTAGATTGGGTGTTTGTATTTTGAGGTTTTGCACGATTCCTCTTGGATTGCTTTGGAATAGCGTGATTGCTCTTGGATATATTTGGCTGCTGATTTCTATGACTTGAGGTAGGGAAAACAAAACCTTCCTTATAGCTTAGATTCTAATTTGATGTGTGTTGGGTGTGATTGCTGTGATATGTGTTTTCTACGAATTCTTATGCGATTTTGATAAGGATATGTATTGGTGGCCCCTTGTTTGATTCTATTCGTTGCAGCAACTGATCAATAGTTTATGGTCGTTTTTATCGAGTTCTGAGATCAATTTCTGAATCATCTTCAAGTATTGTTTCAGCTGAGCTTTGTTTTCTTTCAAAGTAGACATTCCAAGAAGTTCTTTAAGCAGGATTTGTCCAAAACACATTGTATTCATAACTCTTAGCTTTTACATAAAGGAAGGATAGAAATTCTGAAAATTCTGCAGAACTGTTTAGTTTTGCACAGCCACTTTGGAAATTCGTTTAACTAACTTTTAAATGTCCAAATTTTCTGAAACTTTTACATGTTGCTTCCTTGTTAGCCTACAAGATATCTGGAAAGTTTCAGCTTATTCCAATGTAAATTGAAAAGTCGGTGATTTTTCAAAGTTTACCCTGCAGTTGGTAAAGTTCCAGAATTTTGAATATGTCTCCTTGTTTCCTGTTGAACTTTGAACTTCCATTTGAACTATTTCATTTCTATCCTTTTTATATATGGCTGTACTTGAGACAAATCTGTACCACTTCATCGTTGTTCAAGGTGTTTATAATTTATTGACATTATTTCCAATAAGATACTTCTATTTTCAGTACACCTCAATGCCTTGCATTATGTTTTTAAGAAAAGGCCGTACTGCTGGTTCATTGTTAGTTTTATTCATTTCCTTTAGTATTGTCTGTTGCTATCTACAATTGTTCTAACAGTTTAGAAAAGAAAATCCTAAGTTGCCTGCTGCTGGCTTTGTTCAAATCCATTTATTGATACTTATCTCATGTCCAGCTTGTTATTGAAAATTGATTCTTCTGATATGCCTGATTGAATTTACTTGGAAAACAAAGTCCCTTTCTTCGATTAGTACGTCCTTTCATATTCGTATATACCATTGTTCAAATCCAAACTTATTACTGATCCGATCTTTATAAAAGGATTTATTCTGTAAGATTCTGTTTCTTGAAAGGATAGGGATTTGAGTTGAAGTACACTCTTTTCTTGGCCATGAGTTCCCAGGATGAAAGGATTCAGAATTTCCCCATGAGTTCTTTGAAGCGAAAAGGACTTTATAGTGTTGATGTTACTTCTATCGGATTCAAAAATATTTTGCCTATTGACCTTTAGTCTCAGCCTTTTCTTTGTTTTATGTATTTTGTTGAGGCTTATTTAAGTTTTTAAGGATTTGAGATATCTCTTTGGCTTCAATGTGATTATCTGAATAAAGTTCCTCTTCTGCTATAATGATTTGGATTTCTGGTTTAATTTCAAAAGTGCAGCAGCTAGTGAGCTTTAACCTCCACCTTATGGGTATTTTCCTAAACTAAAGAGCATCTAAAAGCATATTTTCAGTCTTTCACATTCAGATGCATATTGAGTTAGAGTCTTTGTTATAATGATTGTTTTGTCGTACTTACTGAGCTTGTGAAGCTCATTCCTTATATTCTTGTTGTTGATTTCAGGTAGTCCATAAGGGGACACGATATTAATATTCTGGAACTCTTGAACTGAAGTTTAGGTGGTTTTATAACTGTGATGTGTGCTCTTTGTGCTTTGCTGTTTGTTCGAATATCTTTGTTACCTTGGATTGGAATGCATTGCCACCATTTGAAAAGTTTGCTTTACTGTTAGCAGGTTTTGAAAGGTTAGAACAGTTAAGTATTTATGTGGAAAGAACCTGCTATAGTTTTTGGTACCATGTGTGATGGATGGTTTTGAGATAACTGCCGTATTGCAATAAAATGTAAAGTTTCATTGGCTTTTTACACTTATCTGATTTTTTCTGTTTCCTTTGTGTATTTGAAAGCAACAGAACAAAGAATCAAAGTTGTACTGAATGGTTTCTACATGTAATCAGTGTTACTGTACAGTTTTACACATTTTGGAAAAGAATGTGTATTTGGTATTTCATGATATGTTTATTTCTCATGTTCCTGCTCAATGTAGTTAATAGAATGATTCTTCATTCTCAGATTCTTCAATCAGTTGGTTTTAACAAAATGGTTATCCCTTCAAAGTTTTAATTACTATTTTCCGGTTCTTTATAAAAGTTCTTCCTTCCAAAGTATATTTAAAAGGAAAAAAAATATATATCCACCAATCCTTCTTTCGATTTAATCCATCACATTAGTCATACCCTAAGGTCGGGATGTGACACTAATGTATTTTAATGATTTACTTGTATCTGTATATGAGATTTGTATATTGAGAATGAATGAGAAAGCTGTTGTTGGCCTAGAAATCTTCATTGCTGTTCAGTTTTTAGTTACCATTTCTGAAAACTTTAGGCCAGTATGATCAAATATGATCACCATTCACCATGAGATTAAACTCGTTCAAAGAAAAAAAGAACAACAATCAAACTAACTATAAGAAAAATTTATAGTATTAGCAAACTGTATTCCATGTCTAAATTGGTCATTCCACAAACAAAAGGCACAAGCCCAGTTTTAGTTTACTAAACACTTTTTATTGTTTTTAACACTCAGAGCGCCTGTTAAAAGTCAGTTTATCAAACACTTAACTATATTTTACTTTTTAGTCACTTATTTTCATAAATAAGTAAAAACTAAATTTTCTAATAAATTAAGCTGCAACAAACGCAGCCCAAAGATGCTTAAAGATCTAAGCTTTGATTGTAATTCTATTTCATCAATATAGGGAGCACTAGCTTTGATTGATATTCATTCGCATCATCATGATGACAAAGCTTAAGAAAAAGATAAAGCCTAAGCTACCCACGGATCATGAATTCATGATTAGTACTCTCTCACCCTTGAATCTTCTGTAGACCTCTCCAAAATCTAAACTACTTCCTCTCAGTGTCCCTCAAAGCTCCCCGATCAATCCCTCATCAAAACCCCTTCGTAAAGTAACCAGTCTGAGGCTCTGAGCTACAAAGCTTACAAACCCTAAAGGCCTAAACCATTGTACAATGAAATAAATATACACAAACCCTAAAGCCCAATATGAACCCCATCACATCCCATCACATTATATCGATCGTCGAATCTCTTTCAAACTCGATCTCGCCTCCCCCTGAAGCGGCGGCGTACGGCCCCCCGCCCCCTCCCCGTCCCATTAAGGTGCCCTGTATCACACTGCAGGTAGAGTACTCGGTACTGTCGAGGAAGACTGACATGCAGACATCAAATCATTCGAATCGAATTCAACTTGGCTATCATGTTCTTCGAATGTTGTGAGTGAATTATTGCCTGCTTTAACTCCATCTCTCTCACTTCACCAACTCTGTGTCTGTTTGCTTTTTTCCGTTCAAGTTTTTGGTTTCCCGTACCTCGCAGGTCATGCACTAAATTTCCGTTCTTCTTTCTGGTTTCGTTCGTTTCCTTCCCATCGTGTGTCTCTTCTTTTCAGGCAACCCTTCGGTATTATAGCAACCAAACCCTAGTTGGTTTTCTCAGTTTTTGCTTTAGGGTTATTGCTGTAACACTGTAAGCTATGACTTCATTCACTCACTGCTCTGTAGCTAGCCTTTGGAAACAGGATCACTAGTATCTATCTACACCACACTGGCTGTCATGTCCGTGCTAATTTGCTACTGTATCGATCATTGTCAATCAATTCAGAGTCCTCGTCTGTCATCGGAATATGAAATGCGAGATCTAGGCCTGCATTTCCGTTTCAGCCATTAATATTCAGAATTTTGATCCTTTCATTTACTCTAGAAATAAATAAGCGAGGCATCAATTTCTTGCCTATTGACCATTCTCTGTGTTACAATACCATGATTGCAAAGTCATTTAGCTTCTTAATTAAGATAATATTGCACTTATAATGCTGTTAGAAACATGGAGTGTATAGGGATGCAATGTAATTATATGTGTAAAGGTTAATGATTCCTCATTTTGATTAGCAGATTAATTGGTTTGTGTGGGTGACCCACTAGTCGACGGAGTTGTTCTATATGCGTGCTGGGGCATCAGGGCATATTCCATGTCTTTTGAGTTTTGACTGATCACCCTTACGAAAACTTGAGTAGGTCGCCCAATTCTATATAGTTTTTTCTGTTCATAAGACCTGCTGGTTTCGTTCGCCGGAAAAAGAAAGTTAATCATCTGTTGGTAGAACCCTAATGCAAGTATTATAACTTGTACGTTTGAGAGATTAGGTATCAACAATTCAAACCACCGTACTTGAAGAGGCCAAGAGTTAAGAAATAAAATCAAGCATTCAAATACAAACGATTGACATTACTAATTAAACTCATGATAGATTAGTTTTAGCATTCAACTCTGGATACTCATGGCATGGGCCAAGATGGTCATGATAACATGATAGAAGACTCACCAATTTTCTGCTAAGCAGGTTGAATACATAATTGCTGGGGCAACTTGGTAATGAATATGTCAATTGTCATATCTCTCATGGAGTCATGACACATTAGACCTCTCATCCCATGCCCGACTCAGAAGTCGCAACGTACTATATGTGCAGATAGATGGATATACATATATTGAATTAAGCTTTGGACTAGCAGCATCAGAAGGTGAGCTTGGTGGTGATAATCAAAGATTCCAATGATCCTGAAGTTGAAAGTTCTAGGGAAATCACAATATTTTTGAATGGATGTTTAGTTCACTATCTCATATATAGGACTCCCTGTCATCCACACAAAGAGCTTTCTAAGTTGGTGGTGGGTTTTAATGTTCCATAAAATCATCTCCTTCCTTGGTTATGGTTCTGTCCCATCTCATCATCACGTCTAAATAACAGATCGAAAATTATCTTAACTTGAACGATTAGTATATAGACAGGAATATAATTCTAGTAATTGGTCTTCACAACTTTAGCAAATTGGTTTTATAAGGTTGATAGCTCCATTATAATGTTATTCAAGACATCTTTTTTAAAACTGTAATTTAAACTGAGAGTGCAATTTTGTTACCGTAATTGAAACATTAGCAAGTAATAAAAATATCTAATTAGTTTGTTATATGTCAGAAATTATAAAATATGTTAATGCATGACAAGTTTTATACAATAAACAAATTCCTTAAAATGATATAATAATGTATCAAAATAGTAATACTCACAGTAACAAAAACATTTGATACTTAAAGTAACTTTTTTAAAACATTTGATACTTAAACTCTTTAAAGTAAAAGTGGTAAACTTTTTTAATTACTACATGCATTCTCAAGTGGTAGTCCTCAAAATAACAAAAACATTTGATGTATAGCCGTACACGTTATATAACGTTTTCATACTGTAAATACTCAAAATTTGGTATACTGTAATTAGTTTCTAATTATCAGAGAAACACATATAAAGTGAATATAAATACGATGAAGATGAGATACTTGTGTTGCTATAACAATGTACCTCGAAGCTTTTAATATTTCATCATTTATAAAGAATCTGCATCAAGCTATATATATTTGTGGCCAATTGATGTCAACAAAACCATGGCTGCAAAATGTCAAAAACCCAACGCCATGGAAACCGTAAAATTTAGGGGCTGATTTAGAAAGGATTTAAATAAGACTCAGACCCAGCTATAAGTAGTCTATAACTAAGTGTTTGGTTGAGGCAAGCTTGCCCGACTCTTTCAAGTGTCATTGTTTTGAATCTCAGGTACAAGATTGAAGATGTCTTCTTCTGATCTTCTCTAAGCTACTTAAATCACTCTCATGGAGTCATGACAATTAACCAAAAGCATTTTCATTTGATCAAAATGCTACGTAGTTATATTATTACAACATTACTAGAATCCCTCGCAGTGCCAATTTACAGGTTACTTAGGATCCTTAATTAGGACTTGGGAGTAAGTTGTAACCTAGCTAGGAGTATTTGGACAAATGTTGTTCACTTCGATCAATATACGTGCACACACAGACACACTTGACACGCAGTCTCGAAATAAGAACAATGAGTTCCCATGTTTCTGCACTGCTGGTTATCGAAGACATTAAAATAATAGGTTGCTCTACCATGTTTCATGAAGTTATGATTACTAAGAGCATCAAATTTGGTATGAGCTAATAATTGCACCCTCTATACATCACCAGTCGATCACCACTGCCGTTACAATTACCTATGCCATGCCGGCAGCACCCACAAATTGCCAGAACTCGATCAGAAGCATGGCATGGTGACGGTGTTCTGTTCTCTCTTCTCATTGTCATGCCCTAGTCATCGATCTGCTACTTGCATTGTATATATTGATATATAGCAACCGGCCAGCCTAGCTATCACTATACGTCTATATATATATACATACCTCTTCAGTCTTCACTTAGACAAGAAAAAAAAAACGGAGAGAGAGAGAGAGAATACAACTTCATCCGATAGAGACAGTACTGCAGAATGCAGATATTAATTTATTCATAGAGTGAAAAAACTCAAACTCTCTTCGATTGAGAATGTGATTTTATCTAACAATTAGCAACATGCATGCAATCATTGCAATGTTTGTTGAAGTGAAATGATTTTTTACACTCGTACAGTCTAACAATGTTTTAAGAAAAAATTCTAACTACATTTTAAACGGGAAAGAGAACATAGAGATATCAATTTCACATCGGGAATATACGATGCATATGAGTTTATAAGGGTTCGGGTCTCTTCACTCATTGCCAATTATTAGTTTTGGATGTGAATTCCAAACAACTTTATCATGGTATCAGAGCAGGTTACCCACGTCCACGTGTGAAACCCAATGACCACATGAACTCTACGTCACCCTAAATGTTGTCCACGTGTTACGCTTAAAGATTCGCCACACGTGCGGGGGCGTGTTGAGTAATGGGGAAGCAAAAACTAAAATCTCCAAAAAAAATTATGCTCAAAATCCAACCGCTTCTCCATTTTAGAGATTACGGCATTTAATACAACAATAAAATATACTATATCATTATTAATTATAACAAAATACCATTATATATTTCATTGTAACAATAAAATACCTAATAAAATATTATGTTGTCTTGAATTCGTTGGAGCACGTAAAGAATTAAATTTTGGAGAAGGAAAGTTTTGCTGCAAATTTGGGGAATGAATACTTCTCTTTCTTCTTCATCCCCATTTTGAGAAATGAGATGAGAAACTATTGGACCTAAAAACAGCTCTATATTACCTAAAATTGAGAAATTTAAGAAAATGAGGAACTTGTTGGAGATGCTCTAAAGCGATGAATTAGATTACTCTGCACAAACTTCCATATCAAACGCATCAAAAAAAAAAATCCATATCAAACACATTGAACCTTTAATTAACATCTACATTGTCTTTATTCTCATTAGCTCTTTAAGTTCTCACTTAGCTAGTAAAGTGATACGTATCGGCTTTCCCAATAAACAAAAGCGGGAACATTCTGCACCCAAATTCAAACACTCCCACCACCATTGACACACTTCCACAGCCAATATATTTGACCACCTCAAATATATTTCCACTAAAAGTTCATGTAAGATCGATCACCACAAGGGCAGTATCGGAAAAACAAAAGGGCAACACTCAAGGGTATAGGTGGGCATAAAACCCGAAAACAAAAAAAAAACGGGACCGGGCCAAGCCGGGCTTTTATACGGGCCCTCATCCATTTTCTGCCATTCTGGGCCGGGCCCATCTATACACGGGCCGGTCCCGGGCCCTAAGTTCTATAACATTTTAGGCCCGAAAGCCCGACATACTTATGTGTCACTATATAATTGGATAATTTAGCAGTCTTATGCTAGTAACATACACTCAACCACACTAGATTATTCAAATTTTATTAAGACCCTAAGTCAAACCCTAATTCTTAAACCAAATTCAACCTCTTTGAAACTCATCTGAGACGCTGGGTGGCTGCGCATCTCGAGTCTCGACGGCGCCGCCGACTCCTCCACACCTCTCGACGTTGCGACGCCTACGCGGCTGCGCCTCTCTTCCTCTCGATGCGACACCTCAGTCCTCACCACAAACCAAGTTGCCCAGACGCCTCAATCCTCTCTTCCTCTCGACGCCTCAGTCCTCTCTTCCTCTCGACGCCTCAGTCCTCTCTTCCTCTCGACGCCTCAGTCCTTTCTTCCTCTCGACGCCTCAGTCCTCAGTCCTCACCGCGTCTCTTCCTCAGTCGCCTACTGTCAGGACCCACCCCGAATTTCACCCTAAAGCTCGAGGTAAGTCCTGCGGGGTTCACCTTCAAGAAAAATTTACCAAAAATTCGGCATAATCTACCTTGAAAATGGACAACCCTTACTTGAAAAATCCAACTTACACTTCTATAACCAAACGAACCAGCCTCAACACCTGGAGTTTTTCTGCTCCCCAAGTTCATCACATCTCCCAAAATATCAAATACTAAACTTCTGGAATTCCACAACCAACAACAAAAACAACATTAAATCACTAACTGATTATCAGAGCATATCTATAATGAAATAAAAACAATGAATAAAGAATAAGCGGAAGCAGCCTCTGACTATGCCTCGACTCCATGTACGTTCGACCTCATTTAGACTTAGCCTGCAAACTGGGCATTTAAAACCAAAGGGCCCAGGGGAAAGTAATTTAAAAATATTAAAGTGAGTGGACAAAAATAAATTAGATAATTTAACAAACATATAACTTATATACTTTCCCACGTTTCAACTTTTAAAACTTAACAGCATGCAACTTTTATAATCCAAATAACTTTAAATTCAGAATACTATAAAAATAGACAAACCAACAGGGATGGTTAATCAAATACAGAAATCTCGTAAGAAGAGATAAACCAGCCCCACTGGTTAATCAATTACATAACCGAGAAAAATAAAAATAAGGGGAAGAGTTATCACCATGTAGAAGGAGTCTCCAAGGCTCAGGTAGATGTCTCCTAGTCTATAGTAGTGTCTCACGCTAAGCGCTCAACTCACCTATGGTGAGGACCGCTAATAAAGCTAGCTAGCAATAAATAATAATATCCGATCGGTGCCTCTCAGGGTATAATAGCGTCCCACGCTAAGCGCTCTACTCACATATGGTGAGGACCGCTAATAAAACTAGCTAGTAATGAAACATAAGCGACCATATATTATGGTGACTAAAAACATACGAAACACTTAAATCCATTAAACTTCTCCAAGATCATACGAATGGTACGGTTCCCAACCGTACTTGAAAATCATCATAAGAAATTATATTAAAACTCAATGACGTGTCTCACACGTCAAAATATTCTCAAAACCATAATATAAGCAAGATTTAATTAACAAGTAAAAATCGTAATTAATATCTCAAACCAAAATACATGCTAAAATATTCTCAAAGTCAAAATCGATATTCCATAAATAAATGCGAAAATATGGCGAACTACCGAAAATCCCACTTTCGGAAATCTTTTATAAACCTCAAAGTCCACAATTAAAACAATCATAATGAAATCCGGAATTTATAAAAATATCTAAACTCAAATACCAAATTAATAATCCGAGCTCAAATCCATAAATCATGACCAACCATTAATTAATGCTTCAAACTCAAATAATTTCCAAGATCATCTCATAAGCTAAAATTATAATATAAGCTCGGAAAATAAAATAATAAATTATAAAATCTTGCATGCATATTTATTTAAAACCAAAATGTCCACTCACAAATTTAGGCATAAGCCCAACGATATCCGCATCGCCACTCAAGCGAGGTTCCCTTCGTATCCTGGCACAATAAATATGCTTAGGACCAAACTTCAATTCCGGAAAATAAATACTTAAATATAAACACCAAAACTCTTCCGCTTAACCCACTACCTTTACTAGGGTTAAGCATATCAGATTCACACCAAACTCCACCACAACCTTAATTCATCAATTTTAACATTCTAGTATAAATACCAAGGAAATCCAACGGCCAGATTTTCATTATAACAACCGTCAAAATTCTTAATCTTTGAAAAATCTCAAACCTAACCAAAACTCCTCCAAAAATTCCAAACTTTACATCATTAAACTCATCTCATTAAAACAAACTCAAAAACATGAAAAACTACCCCTGAGCGGCGGCAGTCGGCAGCCGAACTCCGGCGACCTCTAATGGCTACCAAATTTTGACACAATCTTCTTCTGAACATTCTAAACAATTTTGATAACTACCATATTGATCAATTTCAAGCTTAAACATGTCAATCGAATCAAAACAGAAAAACCCCCAATTCAAGCACCATAGAATTTCAAACCTTCGATTTTCCTTACCTAGCTCGAGTTAGAATGCATCCTTTTAGGGGTTTGCTGCTGGAAGGGAGAGCTTCAAGACAAGACCGACAGCTCCGATTTTGGTGGCCGGAAAAAGGAGTTTCGGCGAGAACACCTCTGCGGTACAGCTGTGACATCACGGCGATCGTGCTCCCTCACGACGGCGCGACACCGGCTGCCACCTACCTACACTTGTAAAGGATGCTCCAAGCTTCAAATCAATACCAAGCACGCCACCTAATTCGGCCGGACGGCGGCGAAGAAGTTCGGCGAAGGAGAGAGACGCGGGAGAGAGAGGAGAGAGAGAGAGGGAGGGTAATTTCTGACTTTCTACCTTACCTCAAATGGTAAGTTTTCATTTTTATACCCCTAACCAAAATAGTAACTTTCGTTTTTAGACCATAACTTCTTCATACGAACTCTGTTTTAAGCGTGTCACGTGTCCATGAACTCTGTTTAACGTCCTCTACGACTTTCATGAAGAAAGTTTTCCCAAATTCCAAACGGAAGAAAAAATCAACTTTTAGAATCTTAAATAGTAAACGGTTACTTAAAACAGTAAAAGGTTAAAGTAACCCAAAAGTAAATAACCGCAAATTGACTTAAGAACCGGGATGTGACACCTACCGCATCCAGTAAGGCTTTGTTTTCCTCAGTCCTCAACCTTCTCAATCTTTTCTTCATTTATTTATGCCTTTGTGATTGTGAGAGTTGAGAAATTGAGAAGAGAATGAGCTGAATGACATGGTAGATTGCAAATCAGCATATCCTTAGTTCATTAGAACAAGATTTCATTCACAGCATATGCATATCAAGCTATCAGCCTTTAACTCATTACAGGCCCGAAACCCGGCAAAACCGGTCCGGACTTTGCCGGGCCGAGCTTTTCCCGGGTCTCAAATTTTTTCGATGCAAAGACTGGCCATGTTGTACTGTTACCGCTCCGGGCCCGGTCCTTATGAAAAGTAGGCCGGTCTGGGTCCGAGCCCAGCCCTACTCAGGGGGATCGATCGAGCATATATAATATCAGAGGGTTGCTGTGAGCTCGCGTCTCTCTGCACAGTGTTGTCTTTGGTTCATTCAGTGAAGAAGAAACAAAAGTGTAAAAGAGAAAAAGGGTAAAGCCTGCGACGCTGTTTCTCTTTTATTTTCATTTTCTAAAGCTTTTGATGACCTCTACGAGATCGGAAGGGCTAAAGGAAGAAGATGATGACGCAATGCAAAGGCACGCCACCGCGCACCGTTTTGGGCATAGGAGATCGAGCGAGGAAGGAATAGGAAGGCCGGGGACCCCGAAACAAAATCCGCAGAGATGCCAGAATAGTATTACCGCAATCACTGCATGCACTTCCATTGCCAGGGGCTGGTTTCTGTTACATGTTTTGTCTCCATTAGTCTGAGCCAAGAACTGAGAAAAGTGGAATTTTCTGGTCCTATGTGGCAAGATCATCTATATGGGATTGTTTCGGGGACCTACATGACTTGCATCGATGGATCATGTAGAAATAAGACGAGTGACAATATTAAGGAATATGGAACTACCTATCTTAGAGATTCAGTATCATCAATTGTATGATAGTGAAGACTGTTTGGTTATTTTGATGAGTTTGCTCCCTTTTTTCTGAATAAGCTAAAGATTTTAGTCAATTTTTTCCTCCATCTTCATACATTTATATGAATTGTGAATCAGATCTACATCACTTCTTGCACATATTTATGTAGGTTGTAGGTTTGATATATATGTTTGTGTTTTGCTTATGATGTGTAAGCGTACATATACATGTGAAGGATTATGATAATTTAAAAGGGGCAGGGTATTTATATATGAGTTATATCTATCATGTTACAGTAGCACAATAAGGACCCTTTACCAGATAAAACCTCAATCAATGTTGAAATGGGGATACATAAGCATCCTCAAACCTATCATTCTAAATGCAGCACCATTAATAAAGATGAATACATTCCTGGAAAACCAGTACGTACACAGGAGCTTAATAAGTTAGGCAAACAGAAAATGGTGAAAGAACGTACGTAGGGCTAGGGCCAAGAATTGAAGAGCTAGGGGCGGCCAAGAATGAAAGAGATCGGCAAGAGGCCAAGGACCAGAAAACAGTCTGTTGAATGAGGTCTCTACCCTACATCTCTTCTCGGCCGTACAAGTAAATTGAAGTTCCTTCTGTCTTGTTCAACGAGCATGATGAGCTGGTTGAGAAATGGAGGGGACTCTGATCAGACTCATCAGACGAGGAGGGACCGGAGATTTACTGGAGCAATATACGAGTATCTTGAGGACTTGATTCATTGCCGGTCGCGATTATTATTTCTGAATTCTGATTCATTCTGATGGCCGAGTGTTTAATTTGTATCATCATGCAGCACTTATGGCCGGTCAAATTATTATGCATGCCTTCTCTGTACGTTCTACAATTCAAAATTTGTTTTACATGGAATGAGCGGATTCGAAATGCTTCTTCTTTTTTCTCTCTTCCTAGCTTTTAGATCGTGTTACTATCAGAATTAAGATGATTTTAGACTAAAGAATGTGGACTTTGTAGATTAGAATGTTGGGAAAGAGTCATGTTCACATGGTCAGTTACTAACTAAGTGATTCAAGGTCAATCATCATTAGATCTATATTTAACTATTTAAGGGTTGAGAACAAAATCAACTTTATTTAAAAATAACTTTATTCACCATTGAATTTGCATCTAAATGTGATTGACCATGAATCTCTTGGTTAGTGACTTATAACCATGTGAACACTAATGGGTTGGGAATATGATCGATAGTGTTTACCACCTTGAGAGGGATAACTACATGAGAGATCGTTAACTACATAATGTTAATTTATCTCTAAAATCTTGATACTATTTCATAAAAGTTATGACGTCTTAATATGTTTACCGAAATGAAATAAACATTCCTCACGTCTATTTCGTAAAAGATGTGAACACCGTTCTAAACTTTGATCAAAGCCCTAATTATTCCATTTCCGGAAACCACATTGACGAGTTTATTAAAATAAAAGGAGATGATGAGTTGAGATCGATACTGTTAACTTTTCTAGAAAACTGAACGGTGTTCCCTCGCGAATTCTCGGTTAAATTGGTCATAGATGATTGACATGAACCATCAACACTTGGGGAATCCATTGTTCACTTTTACTGATCGGGTCTTTTCATTGTCATATTTAAGTTCATAATTGAACACCAGCTTGTGACAAAGAACACTATTCAACAAGTTATGCATACACATGAATATAATTACAGTACAAGTTACATAACAACTACTATACTATAGAAAGGTCAGAATATCGACAATGACTACTGCCTACTAGTTAGGAATCACAATTCCCTTATTTTCTCCGAAATTGTCATGTTGCTGTAGCAGCAGTACAGAACAGAATTCTAACCTAGCTTGATCAGAAACATTTAACAAAACCAATCACACACTGTAGAGCAAAATCGACTGCCAATGATTGATCGTCTTCTTCTTCTTCTGCAATCTTCACCATTTATCATCCAATTCAATTCAATTCAATTCAATTATCAGTGAAAGCTGCATAATTCGATTACCTCTACCTCAGGTTCCTTCCTGCATCATATATAAGCTCTCTTTGTCACTCGTTGGATTTGTATTTTTGGTCCCATTTCATTCAATTCTCCAGATGGATACAGTTCAGTGGCTCCCCTTCGGGTCCCTTTCTGCTCCAAATGCCAGCCCTCTATGTTTTCAGACTTGTCACACATTTTTATTTCCTTTTATAAAATCTATTTTCTTTTGTTTTCTTCCATAATATATCTATAATTGAGTAATAGACCTCAAATCTCTATCATGCCTTTCATTGAACTTTCCTAGAAATAAATTTGTATAATGGATATGGAAATGTATGACCATGTGAGGAAAACGAGAGTCCACCAAAAAATAAATACATATCAAAGAGTTACTATTTTACACTTATCACTACAACTTTAATTAATACATTTCAATTTGATATCTCTACATTTTCGGTAACGAGTGTTTCATCAACTTTGATCATTTCTCCAAGGACTATGGTCCATAATTTAGTCGAAAGCTGAAGGTCTGCTTACTAGACGAAGAGGAGAGTCTCTATGTTTAATGAACATCCATAGAACCATTTAGAAACTCATCGTCAACGTATCAAAACTCCGGTTAAACATTAATAAATATCATTCAATAAGTTGAAGTAAACTTCAATGATTTTTTATTCGAAGTCTCTATTCACACCGATTTTTAGTTTCTAGTAGTAATTATCAAAATTTATCAAATAGCTAGGCACATTATCTTACTCTTTCGACCTATGTAACCTTGTATTTTGACTCGTTAAGAGAATAATGAGAAAATAGTTACTTCATACATAATCTTTGTAATTTTTTTATGATAGAGAAGATATATAGAATAAGAAAACAAGAATGTAAATGACAAATCTAACCAAAAATAGAGAATGAAGTATCAAAGGTGTCATAGTCTCAAAGAGGCAACAAAAACCGAAGAGTAGAACAATGTATCTTCCCAAATGTTACACATGTAAAACAAACTAACCGCGTTTCTACTAACTCCTGATTGGCCGAACAAAAGATACCAACCATCGGATTTTAACTTATCGTACAGTAAAATATCCAAAGGCAGCTGATTTGCAACATGTGTCTTTCCCTGTTTTCCAATTCCACTTGCTGTCACACTCACTTTACCTCACACCAGTCACACATAACATAAAATCGCAACCTCAATTATATGTACATTTTCATTTGCTTAACATTAAACCATACAACTTTCTAGCCATAAGACATTGTTTTCCCGAATTATAATTTGATTATATCGAATTAACAAAGATACAACTTAGAAAAATGTTATGTTTGCTACCAAAGATACAACAAAAAGTTCGAGCAAAATTTGGATTTTCTTTTCATCAAATAAGGGCATTCATACTAAATAATTATGAACATACCATCTTCATGGAGCTATACTAATTAACCGATAAGACAAAAAACATAATCGTAACAAATTTTAACAATGGGAAAAACTCACACTATGTTTAGAAATAATCATGCTTAAACTTGTTCATTTTGTTAACTAGAAATGTCTTAGTATTGACCATGATAATTCAAATCGCACCTTAAGATCTTAAAAGTTTTTATTTTTGCTAACCAAATAATAGTTACTCTCTCACTTTTATACTATAACAAAAAGCTCAAGGTAACTTTCTTGAATCAATCTTAAGGTAACTTTGGATGAGCTCAACACATCTTAAAAAATCTAAAAAGCAACACACATAAAAGATTTTCATTTTACAAAACTCTAATTTTGTGAAAAAGAAAATATCCATTTAATTGAAAAAATTGAAAAGCAGTTAAAAATGGCTCAATACGGCTATAAAGCCACGACCTTCCCATTTGTGCAAAGAACTCTCCTTTGAAGCCCCTCACTTCCTTCCCCTCTTTCCATTAAAAACCAACCCACTCTCTCTCTCTCTCTCTCCCTCCCCTCAACCCATGACGGAGCAGTGGCGACCCGACCCGGCCCACACGTCCCTCTTCCGTCCTCCGGAGACTCCCCGCGAGCCCATGGAGTTCCTCTCCCGCTCCTGGAGCGTCTCCGCTCTCGAAGTCTCCAAAGCCGTGGCCCCTTCTCCCCATGGCCCATCACTCTCCAAGCTCAACCTCAACTCCGACACCTCCCCTATCCCCGAGGACTTTGCCGGCGAGCTGGACGCCGCCGTCTCCGGCAACCCATTTTCCTTCGCTTCATCCGAGACTTCCCAGCTCGTCATGGAGCGTATCATGTCACAGTCGGTAAGTTCTAAGAGCCATAGAGTGAAACAGAGTCGAGACAATATTGTGGATTTCTCAGTTTCGTGTTTTCAGCTCTGTTTTGTTTAATCTGATTGCGATTTCTTTGGTCTTGTTTCTCTTCTTTTTCTTTTTGTTTCTTTTAAGACTTTTAATTTGGCCTTTCTCTCGTGTCTGTTTCTGATCTCCGGTGGGTTCTTATGTGTTTCTTGTTTTCGGGTGACAACAATACCATTCTCACTTCAATGTCAACTTGTACTAGTACTACTAATATTTACCAGTAACTCCCACTTTTGTTTTTGCTCTATAAACAGCAGGAGGCCGTGTCTCCTAGAACTTCAGGCAGGCTCTCTCACAGCAGTGGCCCTCTTACCGACAGCCCGCCGGTCTCTCCTTCCGATAACGATGACATCAAGGTATGTTTCAATTGTTTTGTTGATCAATGATCAAAACATATTAAATTCCGGTTTTTTGTCGGTAACCGGTGGCCGGAATATGTCTCCGACACGACTGTAGGACAGGGGCAGTTGTGTCTAGGTTTTTAAAGCACGAAATGTGTGAGAGACTGACGCAAACTCAGAACCGGTCGAACATAGTCCCCAGCTTTCCCATTAACCAACGCCCCTATTACCAAATCCCTGTTGTCCCTGTTTCCAATGCAAATTAGATTTTAGCTATAATCAAATTTGGTGTTAAGCTACGACGTTTTTACACAAACAGTGTTGGTTTTGTTTTTATTTACATAACTACCACTCTTCTGGTTTTGTACTCTGTTCATGTTCTTCTTCCACTAGTCATGTTTGGTCCCCCCACTACTCGATCCAGTTGCAACTTCCAACCCGCACGGCTTGGAGATGACACCAAAAATCTGTTTCTGAAAATTTATTAACCTACCATATCTACTTGTAGACCCAGTTCTTGGTGTTACTCTGGTTTAGGGTGAATGAGTTATGGACCCCCATAACCAAGAGTGGGTGTGTGATTAGTGCACTATTCATGTTACACTCACAAGTCTCTATTTTGGTGGTTTGATTTTAATTTTATGATTCCCAATTTGGGGTCTTTCAATCAATTGATGATGACCCAGAATGATTTCTGGTATTTTTTTCTCTGCAGTATTGTCGCTCTAGCAACCACCACCTCAACAACCAATACCGAGGTGGCGCCAACGGCGGAGTTACGGTGGCTGCTGGGGGAAAGACGGTGGGGAGGTGGCTGAAGGACAGGAGGGAGAAGAAGAAAGAGGAGGCGAGGGCTCATAATGCACAGCTCCATGCTGCTGTGTCTGTTGCCGGTGTGGCTTCTGCAATTGCCGCCATTGCCGCGGCCACGGCCGCTACTTCCGTGTCTGGAAAAGACGAGCAGATGGCTAAAACCGACATGGCAGTGGCCTCTGCTGCGACGCTGGTGGCTGCTCAATGTGTGGAGGCGGCTGAGGCCATGGGTGCTGAAAGGGAGCACCTTCACTCGGTTGTTAGCTCCGCCGTGAATGTCAGGTCTGCGGGGGATATCATGACACTTACCGCCGCTGCTGCAACAGGTAAAGAATGCTAATTTTGTTTGTGTTTGTGTAATTGGAAAGATATATTTTTAGCCCATAGAATGACTAATGACATTTGATTCTTGTGGTTTGGGATTGCAGCGTTGCGTGGTGCAGCAACATTGAAGGCCAGGGCGCTGAAGGAAGTCTGGAACATTGCGGCGGTTATTCCCGTCGAAAAAGGGGTCGTTGTAGGTGGAAATGGGGGCAGTAATGGTGATTCTAACAGTAGCTTCAGTGGTGAACTGGTTCCTGAAGAGAATTTCTTGGGCATTTGCAGTAGAGAATTACTAGCTAAAGGTTGTGAGCTCCTGAAGCGCACCCGCAAAGGTATATTCAGGCAGTAACTTTCCTTCACTGAAATTGATGTATGAGCATGTATATCTGATATAAAAGTTGGAAAAAATTGATTTTCTGAGTTCATTTAAATGAACCGATTCTACTTTAGTCTAAATTGTCTTTCAATTTCAGTATAGTAAAGCTAGTGAGTTCTAATTGAAAGACAATGCTTTCTTGATAAAGAAAATGCTTTCTTGTTGAGTGAATTTACATGAACTAGAATGAGTCTGCAACTATTGGAGACTGATCACATTAGATTGTTCTTAAGTTCCTGTAAAGTCAAGCTACTTGGTACTAACTGTCTTGTCTTTGTTATGATTAATGCAGGAGATCTTCATTGGAAAATTGTTTCTGTTTATATCAACAGGAGCAGTCAGGTAAAGCTCCTAACATCACTGATATGGTTTTCTTTTAACATTAATTGAATCAATTATTTGGGCATCAATGCAACTTTTCTGGTCATCAATGTGTGAACCTGATGGGATCAAAAGGTTCCCAGCAAAAGAAGAGTAGTATGATGAAAGAATTGGATCTAGCCTCTCTTTTTTATTTTTGTGTTCTCTTTAATTAGATTGGAGCTTCTTTTTGTGCAGGTTATGCTGAAGATGAAGAGCAGGCATGTTCATGGGACCATCACCAAAAAGAAAAAGAGTAAGAGAATTGCTTTTGTCTTTGGCTAATAATTTGATGAGCAGAATGGAGGTGTGGGGTGGGGGTCTGCTTCTATATCTTGGGATTTTCAAAAGCTAGCTTAGCAGTAGCACTACCAGATCAAAAGAGTTCATCTTTAATTCCATCTCCTTTTGATTTGTACAGATGTGGTGCTGGAGGTGATAAGAGATATGCCTGCCTGGCCTGGTCGCCACCTTCTTGAGGGCGGGGAGCACCGGCGTTACTTTGGTCTGAAGACAGTTATGCGTGGGGTGGTGGAGTTTGAGTGCCGGAGCCAAAGGGAGTACGATATTTGGACTCAGGGCGTCTACAGGCTGATATCCATTGCTGCAGAAAAGAGGAACAATAGGCATAGAATTTGATAGTAGTAGTAGTAGTAGTAGTCTTGTGTTGAATGTTTTTGGTATTTTGGTGGTGCTTATTATTGTAAAAAGGGTTAAATGAAAGGTATAAGCTATCCAAATTGGCCTTGTTTAGTATTGTGGATGGAGTATATATATTTTGGACTCCTCTTTGGTTTTTTGTAGTGGAAAAGAAAGTGATTGGAAAATGAGATTGAGAGGTAAGCAGCACCATGTGATTCAAGTCCTTGTTTTAAGACACTGTTGAGGAAAGAAAAGGAGGATCTTGGACTGAAGGCAGTCAAAAATAGAATGGAAAAGAATCTCAGTTTGAGTAAAGAACAAGATAGTAGATAAAGACATTGTCCTCATTTGTGGTTTTGTTTATTCCTGTGGGTTTTTTTTTGCTTTTGACTACTACCGGGTTTTGGACTTTGTTTGAGATTTATAAGATGCTGTGGATCTTTCTATGATTGTTTTGGTGTGTAATCCTTCCTTGCTCTTTATTAAGTAAATTTGTTTGGATCAAGTGGAATGTTGGAGGGCTTGAGAAATATTAAATTGGCTGAAAGAGGAATAAGAGGCTGATCATCAGAGAATGTGCTTGAATAAACTAGTGGTTAAGATGATTGTCTGGTCCTAAACCTGGGTATTGTATACACATATAAATGGCCTGATAAGTCATATATTTATCAAGATCCTGTGCCGGAGGCAATATATGTGACAAGAATATGCTGCTTTCCATCATAGCAAGAACTAAGGTTTCATTTCTTTACAATCCACAATTCCACATAGAGAGAGTCGCTTAATGCCAGTTGTTTAGATGATACTTGAATCGATCAAACTTGATGGATTAGTGTTTTGCTTGTTACTCTCGGTTTTGTATTTCTAATACAATACTGGCTTTGCATAGAGAAAGTATCATTTGACCAATTTCCAGCGCAACTAAGCTAATCATAATCATAGATGTTTAAGATGCAATTGAACTCAAATAAGCTATTATAGCAAAAATGACTGCATAGTGCGGTTGTACAATTACACCAAGCAATGGATGTCACAGAAATTAGGCTCTACTCTTGTACTCTTGATATTACTCTGAACTGGTAACTGATGTTACGTACTCTGCAATGGTAACATATAAAAACCGTTCTTATCAGTTAACCCTAACATTGGTTCGGTTTCGGTGCGGCCCCGGCTTCATTTGATTTCGGTTTCTCGATGTTGGTTCGGTGTGATTTTGACCGGTTTCGGATTTTCGGTGCCTAAAAGTCAAACCCTAGAAGAGAAAGAAAAAGCAGGACAATATCGGCGTATATGGAGATAGCTCCCAAGATGTACTCGTCGTAGCTCAGGCGCTTGATGATGTTGTCTGTGTCGTATACAATAAACGCACAGGCCAGAATCGCTCCCAAGGCTGCAAATGTACACTTCCACCAAGGCCCCATAGGTACGATAAACTGTTGTAATGTCATCCATTAAGAACACAATATTAGACAGACATTTAGATTAATCAAGAGCTGATTGAACCAAATATAAACCTAACGAAAAGAGCTAAAAAGGCTGCAATCGAACACGCATTCATGGTGCCGAAGCTTGCAGTTTAAGGCAGCTCATCGGGCAACTTGTTCCTAAACTTTGAAGGAAAACCGCAAAACATATATGGACATGCTCGCTTAGTAGCTTAATGCCTAAACCAAAATGGGAGGGAGGGCATACATGTGCATTTTGTTAGAGCATATCATTGATTCCTATATGGTGCATTTCCAAATTAAAATGTGCTTATAACAAAGATGCTACTGGTGTAATTACCTGAATGAGGGCAAATGTAAAAAGCATGATACATGCAGCAAACAAAAATGGCCCCATGAAGGAGAAATCTGCTCCTCTTTTGACTGCCCAGAATGTGTATAGAGTCAGGGCAAGAAACACCGTCGCCGTCAGAATCACGGCCAGCAAAACAATCTTCCCTGTTACCACCAACAAACTTAAACAGTCACTCCACATTTCCAAATTGGTTACTACATAATAATCCATGTCAAAACACGTACTTTCATTTATATGAATGTAACTTCGAGACTCAGAAAAATGAACAAATTCCACTTTCTTTTCTTAAGAATCAAGAATGACAAATTGTATATCTTGTATATTGTTCCCCTCTCTTCCTCATCGATCACATTAAAGTTCATCGCATATTCATTTATGCATATCAAGTTAAGCAAAATCAAGATTGATAATAGCACGGAAGCTCCCTGCATGCAGAAGCTAGAAGTTCCCTAAATTTCATAAACTTGGTTACCACAGCAGAGAAACAAAACCAAATAGCCGATTTAAAAAGTTAACCGAAATTCTTTTTTTACCTTCTTTATACGTACAACAAAGCCCAATCGTAATCGCTTTAAAAATGGTAAACAAAATAAGCAGCACATAATTCCAGGGATGCTTGTTGTGCAACCACCACAACGAAATAGCAACTGCACCAACAAAACAACACCATGCAATAAATCAAGATCTTGATTTTCATAGATATATTATATATCGAGGATAGAAATATATGAATAATGGGACATATATGAAACTTACTGGCTACGGTAAGGATAATGATGACTACTAGGGTTCCTAAACCGGGCCCGGTTCTGAAGAACGTGGGAATGTCACTGACGGTGACGACGACGGCGGCGACTGCGACGGTGAGAGCCAGCTGGAAGAGGACAATGCTGTAAACCTTGCGGATGAAGGCCCAGCGGAGCTGAGGCGTCTCCATCTGATTAGGGTAAAGTTGGCCATCTTTTTGGGCCTCTACGTCGCCACTCTTCATGAACTGTGGTAATCGGAACCCCATTGATTAATGAAGAGGGAGATTAACACAGAGGGAGAAGAGATAGAGGTCAAGGAATTAAGACGACGGATTTGCCTTCTGTATCAGAATTCAGACATGAGAAAAAAACGTAGGAATGTGTGGAAATTATTTACTTTTCTACCGTGCCTCCTGGATCTTTTTCATCTATATGTACTGCTGATTTCCGCGTATCTTAGATCTATACACGGTAAAAACGCACCTAGTCAGTAATTTCCTTTCTTGAGCATGAGTGCCCAACTTTGCGATCGATGATGAAAGCAAGTCTGTTGTCTATTGTCTATTTCCCGGGTGGTACTTATTTATGCACAATAGTTAGCGTATACAAACCATTTTTAGCTCATATTTATCACTTCTCAAGCACGGTAAAAAGAATGAGCGTGTTATATATATATCATTAAAATAACATATAAATTCTCGAACCTTGAGATTGGATTTTGAGAGTTTAGGTTCAAGAGTTTACAAATATGGATTTCAATTCACAAACACGCATATTACAATGTTACATGAAATAAGGAAATGATCGAGACAAGTCTTAATCATCAATAAACTTCAATCGGCGAAGTTACACGTTCCGGTAGCTAGTTTAGGACGAGAAGACTCAAAATCCTGAATTAGTCTTAGTCATCAATGAACGTTTAATGGAATAAAATGGACCCTTCTCAATACTTGGTTCTCAAAATTCAATACATATCTTTTGAACTTTAGTGGAATGAAATAAATCTTTTTTTTTTTTTTTTGATACGAATGAAATAAATCTTTTGGGTATGAATATCCATCCAACTACGGCAAGGTAGTTGAATGTCTTGTGATATTTCTTAATTCTCAAATACCTTTTTTTTTTTTTTTTCTTTGGTCAGTAGTTTCCTCAAATCTCTCAACCAAATCAAAAACAGAATAACACAAAACATCTCGTCATTTCTTAATTATGATGCTAAAGGAAATCCTCCATCTTGTCGCTTCATTTTTGACTTTGCCTCGATCGATTACATCCTATTTCATAAGACTTTCAAAACTTTTATTTTTTAGGTATAGTTGGTTTACAAAGATGCACATTTAATGAATCTACTAAACAAGTTATATCACATTTATAGACATACTGTGATCCCAATGAATAAATTTTACAAAATCAACATTCGACCCATAAATTACATTGAATTGAATTGAATTAATCGAATTAAACTTTAAACCCTAAAAAAACATAAAAAGATTACACTAAACTTTAAACCCTAAAAGTCTAAACCCTAAACCCCAAATCCGAAACCTAAACAAAACCTAGTTTGGCCTAATTGAGATCAACAAACACAAATTCAAGTGTTTGGATTTAACAATAACAATAATAATAATAATAATAATAATAATAATAATAATAATAATAATAATAATAATAATAATAATAATAATAATAAAATAGCCTCATTATCTCCTTCTTTTCCTTTCAATTTTTTTTCCCTTTTCGATGAAGTTTTCTACTCTTCTCCTCTGAATTGAATGCTGTCTTCCCACAATTTGTTGCCTAACCTCAAATCCCTTCCCAAACCCAAAACCAAATCCAGCTCTCTTTCCCTTCCTCCATCGACCTCTGTGTTAGGGTATTAGCCCTAACTGAAGAAACTGAAAGCAAATTGAAAGAAAAGAAAAGGAAATAAACTTCAAATTTTCATTGATACTGAGCAAAAGCTTTGAAAGCAGTACATATAGACCTATTTAGCTGGTCACGTGCTTGGCACATGACTAAGTGAATAAAATATCATAACAATCCATCACCCTTTAGGAAACTTGACCTCAAGTTTTAATTATAAGAAAGACACTGCAAGTAGAGCCACTATAGTTTAGACTACACAGTAGGCACCAAAAGAGATAAATCTTCAAAGCTGCAATTCTGATAACCACATGGTGTCCTTTACACCTTTTCCCATCAATCAACATGCTTATGAGAAGTTCCGTAGTCAGCCCCTGTGCTTCAGTACTTGCATGGTTTGCAACTTCATCATCAACACACACTTTTTCAGCTTCAACATATTTCTCAGTACTAGTTAGGAAGCCAAAACTTGAAGAATGATGCATCCCAACTACTGTTAACACAACAAGAGTTTGACCAGCAGTAAAAGCTTTGGTCCTTTTGTCTTTCTCTTTCTCCAGTGCAAGAACCCCAACGTTTAGCTGAATTTCTTCATCAGACTTGACACAAGCTTCTCAGTTGCACTTGTGCAATAATGAATTAGCATAGGGACAATATCAGCAATATGACGACTAATTAAGGCACCAAGCATCTGAATATTCTTACCAATATATTTACGCACAATGCACAAGTTACCCTTCAGTTCATCCAAAGGTCTGGTGGACGAAATCATCACCCACTGCATAATGACTAAGAAATCATACATTTTGCCATCAATGTATGCATTAGCTTCGGTAACATTGTTATGGATGTTTTCAGCATCTGTCCCAATAATAACCAAAATGGGTGAGTTTGAGAGCTCAGAACCCCAAGTCAAATTCGCACAAGTTTTGGTGTCCTTCTGAGCCAATGTAAACCAAGGCAGCTTCTTAAAATCTGGCTTGAGTATTTCTTCTGCTTCATCAAGTAATATCAACAGAATCTCAAAGCTCTTTTTCTTAGCTTTTACCTTTTCATAAATTCCCACAAGTCTTAGAGTGAATTCTATGCATGTAGAAAATGAAAAGTAGAGAGCCACCATCTTTCCTTCATGTTTAGAGATAAGCATCTTCTTACCTCCCATAATTGCAATAACAAAGTCCCGTGAGCAGGAGACCAAAGCATGGAATTCCACACACCAATGATGCAATAGACTCTTCAGTGCATAGTTAGATACATAGACCATGTGAATAAGTTTCTGTCCACTTTTGAGGCATGTTTGGTGTTCCAAACTCATCCACTGAGCAATCAAATTTCCCTCATCATATATATGCCCTGATGCTAATGTCACAAGATCATTCATAAATTCAAGTGATATTGAGCTGCGAAATTTTTCAGGATCCATCAGCTCCAATTCTTCTTTCTTCTCAATAATAGTATGATCAATAACCATGTAACCATTCTCCTTTTCAAACACCAACTCCATGTCCAGAGTTGACTTAACAGTATTCACAAAAAACCAGAAAAGAGATTACATTACCCTCACTGAATAAAATGCTCAAATCTTTTAATAAAAATGGCTTCATTCCTTTGCGTACCATTTCATCATCATTCATGAGAAGCTTCACTTGTAGAGAATGAGCTGATATAAGTAAATTCCCAGACTCTTTTGTCTCCCACTTATACTTTAATGTAGCACTATAATCCTCAATTCTGAAAACAGAGTGAGGTCCATTCTTCACCAAGCTCATTCTGCCAAAAGGAATTACAGATTGAGCAAAAAATCTTGATTCCCGCTTATTTTTATTCAATGAGTCCTCCATAACACCAAGAAGTTCACCAAAATTACCATTCAATAATCCGTTGTCCACATCCATGAGAGTAAAAACCTCAACACTTAGAAATGTGTTCCCAACAGATTTGTCAGAACCATCATCCTTTTCTTGATAGCTAGTCCCAAATGCCACTTCTACAGGTTGGTGAGAAAGTCCCCCACCTTTGTCTCGAATACTTGTAAGAGTTGCAACAGTCCTCCCTACACTACACAACCCCTTTGACTGAGGCATTTCATTCTCTCCCATTGTCACTCGAATTTGGTCCTTGCAGATCATCTTGCTTAACACTAACACCGTTAAGCTCACTAAGCTCTTTCACATCTCCACTATACACCTTAGCCTTCCTGTCAGAACTCTTATCCTCTCCATTTTCGAAATTCACATCACTCCCATTTAATTTTGCAACAAGCACAAAATCTACGCCAACGCAATCAGTACTGACAAAATTGAGATTAAGAATAATTGATTATGATAGTACTCACGAGTCGCGATATTGGCTTTGTTTTTGAAAAAGAATTTGTATGATATTGTATACAGCGATGGAGAGTCTTTTAATTGAAAAATCAGGCCAAACTAAACTCCCATTTAGTTTGGCCTGATTTTTCAATTAACTTGATTACATTTCACAGAACTACTTACATGCCAAATCTGGTCTTTGGCTTGATTGCAAGTGTTGCTAAAATTTTCTAAAGAAAGTTAAGCTTCTCATTAAAAGTTTAAGCTGTGTTAAAAAAATTTACTATGTGTTTCCATGTAAGTAGGCTGATGTCTTGTTCTAACACAAATTTAATTTCTTTCTATCAAACCTGGGAAAAGTAAGAGGGCCATATAGAGTTGTTATCCACATAATTGATCAGATCACGACTCCCCTATTGTTTTTCCACTATGCTCCAGAGCTGCACATTAATCACCAAAAAGAATTTTAACATTAGATTCAAATGGATTGAGATGACTGGTCTTTCTTGTCATAAAGGCTTCAACTTTATACTACTAATTCCACACTAAATGCCCAATCCAGTTAAACAAAATTGAATAAATTTGAATCGACTCCTATTATCTCACTTCAAATGGAATCACATTTTGGACTTATTCTCTACTACAGATACAATTTAATATACTGGTTTTGTTCGTTGACATGCAATTCAACTTAGTCCATATATATTGAGTTTTATAATCACATTGAGTTTTACTTTTATACTACTCTCCCTTGTTCAGAAACAGTTTGATTTTGAATTTTAGTGTCTATTGCTCACTGGGCTTGCTTGTTGAATCAGTTGCGCCGGAAAAGTTTTTTTCTCTACTTGAATATAGATTGATTACAAGTACTTGGCAGAAGCCAGTAAAACCCTGTAGTTAAAGGTTCAATTGAGCATTGCATAGAACTATAAAAGTCTTTAATTGTACTTTTACCTATGTACACCAATGTTATGATCTGTTTTCGTTTTCATGTTTATAGCTATTTCATGTGATTATTTGTGTCTACTTCCCAGATCAAGTGAATAGTTAGTTATATTTGAGTTATGATTACTGAGCGCAAAGACTGTTACTTTATCATGTTTAGGTACAGAATTACAGATAAAGGAACCGATTCTGAGTTTTTTTTTTGGCGAAAAACTTATTCTGAGTTTCAGTTGTTTATATATAGTGACCTCACTGACTGAATTGAACTATTACTATGTCTTATTAGATGCATCACTGACTGAATCGCAAGGCAGAGACATGTGCATGGTTTACAACACTGATTAATAGCCCTGATAGAAAAATATATAATCCGGCTCATTGGTTGCTTATGTTAAAGAGCCTAGAATTCCATTGAGTCATCGACTATGATATCTCTCTTTGAAATAGCTCTGATATCACGTTGATTTGTTATTATGTTGGTATTGATTATTTTTGTTTGTTTATTCTACAGATTGGAGATAACAATGGCCGGAGTAATAACAAAGTTTTTTACTGCGTCATTGTTTATGTGGATAGCTTCTGTTTCAATATTGTATGGGTATAACAACAATCTGATTCCTGGTAAGACGCTGTTAAATAATGCAGCTTTTGGCTATCTTCAATTGTCCTATGATAATATCTAATTGGTTATTGGAAACTAGGACTGGTTCTGATTTGTGTCTGGCATTCAGCGTTAACAAAAGTTGGACTGAGATTTTTCTTATCTCTATCAATTCTTTTGGATCTTGCTTCCAACTAATGTTACCTCCTCTAACTTCTCAAGAAAAGTTGTGATGATTATGATTTTTTTTTTGTTTTTTAAAAACTTTTTCATATAGTGGATCTGTTTTAACTGAAGATGATATGCCATCACAAAATCCAGAGAAGTGACTAGTGTAAAATTTGCAGTGGTGCCATACTGATGTAGGATAGTACTCACGAGTCGCGATATTGGCTTTGTTTTTGAAAAAGAATTTGTATGATATTGTATACAGCGATGGAGAGTCTTTTAATGGGATTAGAGATAGGTTTTGATCTTGTTTATAAGAACTGGATGGCACTATAGATCTGTGGCATGCTAAAGGCTAGTAGAAAAGAGAGGAGTGCAAAGACATCCTATAAGAGGTAGAGAGATAAACATATAAACTATGCGTAGATTTTCATGTAGGACGATAATGCATCATTTGCGACTAATTCCTGACTAAATGAAGAGTCTTTTCATATATCTAAGCTTCTTGTAATTTGACACTTAGGCTGGAGACTAGCGTAACCAAATTCAGTAGCATTTAGAAGTTAAGAACAACCCAGTGACGTGAGAATACCCATTGGCCTTGCAGCCCAAGGCAATGCCTCCTTTTGAGAGAGCTGCTCCAATAATATATGAGAAAGTCACACGTCTTATCTGATAATCATGAAGAAGATTTCTAGCTGTGATTTTCTTTTTAAAGGTGCAGGATTCTCATCTAAGGCCAATAGTTCAGAGAACGGTTCTCATGATGATATAGACAATTGTTTGTCAATTGTTATGGCGAGGCTACACTTCCATCCAGACAAGTGGCCTTGTAGTGGCTACATGGATCAAAGGATAACTTCTTTGCATTTGTTTATCTTTTATATTTACTTTGCCTGATTTTGTTTTATGTGTTACTTTGAGATACCTAGATATATGTCTCCTATCTGTTATCTGATCAAGGATGTTATTCATTCAAAACAGGTTCAAGCGACTGGTCTCCTCATACTCTCACACTGTTGAGTGGATTCCTTGCTGTTGTTTCTGTCAATATAGTTATTGCATTCTACATATATATGGCAATGAAGGAACCTTCGGATAAACATGAGACTGATCCTGCATTTCTTGCTGAGGCCAAAGCTAGCATAAACCAGTCTACAGCTGACGCTGGCAGCTCTTCCCAATCCTCCAAGAAAAATGAGTAAAATGTGGTTTGCCATTTCCAAAGATGCAAGAAAGGGAGCAGAAATTTTGGCGAGCATGGTGCAGATAAGATTTGGATTAAGAATCCATTGAAAACTCTATGTTGGTTTTCATTCTGTCATTTGCTATTAAACCTGAGGTATGATATTGATATGAGAACCTTCTTCCCAGAAGTGTATTCACTTGGTAAACTAGCTAGATGCTACGACTTCACCCTTCATTTTTGAATCAAATGCTAATGTTGGAGGACTTGCACTTGCTTCATCATAATCCGGTCATAAAATTTATAGCTTTCGACATTTGTATGTAACATTCTTTCAGACTCATACGGATTGCAGAACTATAGTAATACAGTGGATCAAATTCTAGTGCTAATCACCCTCATAGGTTGAGTTACTATTTCCAAGTAATCCCAAAGCGAAAAGGTTTACATCCATCTTCATCTCGACAAGTGTATTGCCAGCAAGCTAACATTCGCTGAACAGAAAAGAAGTACCAGAAGCCTCCAGAAGCTGTTGGGATTTTAACCCCACGAACGAACCGAGATTCAGAAACAGACACACCCAACAACACCGCAATAAAGCAGAATAACAAACAAGGATGAAAAAAACAGTTGACACGAGATTTAACGTGGTTCGGCAAATTTCCTGCCTACGTCCATCCCAAGATATAGCTCTTCCACTATGAGAATAAAACTAGTACAAGATACATGAGTTAAATCTCATAACTCAAATCCCAAAACCCTTGTACACCCTCACTCATAGAATACCCAAGAACACTATATCTCACCTAAGAGAATTTCCCTCTTAGCACTTTTTTTCTCTCACTCTCATGCACAACCCACAAGCTCTCTATAGCTTGTCCGATGCTTACTTGATGCAAACTTGCTTGCATACTTCAAATGAGTTTCCATGCAGCCTATTTATAGGCAACAATCATACCATGTGAAAAAACCAAGGCTTTTTCTTCCCACCTATTCAATTTGCTGCAAGCACACCATAGAAGACTTCTATAGCTTTCAATTTCCACAAACATCATTTAAAGCTTTGTTCCTAGCTATGGCATAGCTAGCTATTCACCCATGTCAATATTTGCTGCATCACCTTTTGCATGGTTTCTAGTTGCATGAGAATGAACACCAATCTCAACATCCACCCTGGTGAGAATTCCATGCAAAACCTGCACCACACTAGAAACTCGTTGGCCTTCATATAGACCAGTCACACACCCTGAATCAATCAAATTTGGTCCTCCTTGATTCAGCACTTCGGCCAACCATGTGTAACTGCACCAAGCTAACTTTGCTAGTTAACTTCAGGGGAGGGTCTCGATGCACCCTCTCCTCCAGCAGGATTAAACCCCTCACCATTGTCTGTATCCTGGAAACCTGTTTGCGCGCCTTGTTTCCAGCAGCCCATCGAGTTTGGAAGTACCGTACTTCCTTCCAGACAATATAAACCATCACACTTCCTTCCTTTCACCAGGACCATATTATCACACGTGATTTCCATGGCTCCATCCGCAAATGAACATTTGCATCCCATGGAGTCCATCCGACTAAGCAAGATTAGATTCCTCTGTATTCCTGGTACATATGCAACATCGTCTAACTGACGAACCACTCCATCATACATAATTATTTTCACCATTCCAACACCATCAATTTTACAAGGGACACCATTAGCCATAAATAAGCTACCTCCCTTACTTTCTTGGAATGTTTCAAAATAATCCCTCCTGGAGCAAACATGCATAGTACAACCGGAATCTAAAAACCAATCATCACAAGGAGAAGTGTTTATACCTTCGGAGACTGTGAGGACATCTCCATAATCTTCCGCTACCCCAACATAATTATTCGGACCATTACCATCCTTTCTTCTAGGACAATTCCGTTTGATGTGACCGAACTCTTTGCACCCGTAGCATTGCACACCCTTTCCTCCGGAACTAGATCTGAACCTGCTGCTTGTATCAGATCTACCATCGGATGTCCTTCCACGATTTCCACCCCGAGCAACAAACACAGACTCGTACTCGTCTTTGAGATTGGCTTTTTTCTGAGTACTATGAGACACCAACGACGCCTGCACTTGCTCTAGGTTCACTGTATCTTTACCATACAACATGGTAGTCACCAGATTTTCATACGAATCGGGAAGAGAGGTAAGAAGTAGAAGGGCCTTATCTTCTTCCTCAATATTCACATCAACTTTCCGCAGTTGATCCAAGCATCCATTGAACACGTTCATGTGGTCCATGAGATTATCGCCGTCGTCCATCTTCAGCTTGTACAGTTGCCGCTTCAGATGTAACTTGTTGGTCAAACTCTTTGCAAGATAGAGTTTTTCCAACTTATCCCACAGAGCCGACGGAGAATCTTCATCCATAACATTGTTGATAATGTTATCAGCTATATAGAGTCGTATCGTACTTACACACTGTGACTCCAGCTCCTCCCACATATCATCTTTCATTCCTTCTGGCTTCCCATCCTTGCCTTTCAAAGCTTTAACCAAGCCTTGTTGGACAAGAATATCTTTTACTCTCCTCTGCCAAAGAGTAAAGCTGCCTTTGCCATCGAACTGCTGAATTGCATAACTCTTTGTTGAAATCATGGTGCCTTGAATCTCAAACGAACCGCCGCAGCTTCGAGCCGTGGCTCTGATACCACTTGTTGGGATTTTAACCCCACGAACGAACCGAGATTCAGAAACAGACACACCCAACAACACCGCAATAAAGCAGAATAACAAACAAGGATGAAAAAAACAGTTGACACGAGATTTAACGTGGTTCGGCAAATTTCCTGCCTACGTCCATCCCAAGATATAGCTCTTCCACTATGAGAATAAAACTAGTACAAGATACATGAGTTAAATCTCATAACTCAAATCCCAAAACCCTTGTACACCCTCACTCATAGAATACCCAAGAACACTATATCTCACTGGTATCATACCCAAGAACACTATATCTCACTTCGTGGGGTTAAAATCCCAACAGAAGCCTCCAAGTATCCAACAAAAAACGAAGCATTACTGCATCTAGTCAATCTAGATATATAGATAATTTGAATAATATGAGAAAGTGTTACTCCAATATACTACGAAGGAGCGCCAATAGGCAGTGACTTCAAAATCTATTTACTGGAACAGTGGAAGATATTGAGGGAATCTTAGGATTACTTACAGCTACAGAAGAAATCAAATTGCCCATCCAAAATTTGATACTCATTTAACATGTATCTGACTTTAGAAAAAGAAAAGAAGAGAGAGAGAGAGAGAGAGAGAGAGAGAGAGAGAGAGAGAGAGAGAGAGAGAGAGAGAGAGAGAGAGAGAGAGAGAGAGAGAGAGAGAGAGAGAGAGAACTTACATGACTGGCAAAGATGTACATAAGAAAATTGAGTCCACCTTTAATCCATAATCCTAACTTTTCTTTAGGAGAATTGTTGATTTCCTTACATGCGAGATAAATGCGAAGGACTCGTGGAACATATTGGATTAGAACAAGAAAATTTAAGAACTTCCTAGTATTCAAAGATCTCGAGTCTCTCATTTTTGTAAAGTAAATGAGGATTGTAACCTGTATGGAAAATGAATCTTCAGTGAAATCTAAGTATATATGGTAACCTACAATTAACAAAGTAATGACTTGGCCTGGTCTCAAAAATGATATATGCATATGATATGTGTTGATAATATGAAGCTATTTTTTTAATGAATGCTGGAGGACATGAGGAGTAATTACTTGGTGACCTTCTCTTTGTGAACCTGGAGGACATGAATAGCTACCGCCAGCAGTAGAGAGGTTTTGGGTATGAATATCCATCCAACTATGGCAAGGTAGTTGAATGTCTTTAACAATATGTTAGGCCTTGAAACTGAATCCATATCATGATTTGCCTCGAAAATATCTAAGACAAACGTTCTCTCTGTCACAGACTCACAAGTGAGGCTATAAATGCCACTTGCTTTGATATTTATGCTCCAATTCCAGTCATGTCTACTTCATCTTGTTCACACGTTTTTGAGCTTGGAAAGTACAGGGTAGAGTTCCAAACAGTTGAGGCAGCAGAGACTAGTAGTGGATGCTGCAGCACCAAGTCTTCTTCAACTGTTTCGCTTCGGCCTCCGAAGCAGCTTTTGATTGGCTTGCCTTGCGAAGCTGGAGATTTCCCAGTGCTGCTCCTCCTCCATGGTTTTCTTCTCTCCAACTCTTTCTACTCTCAGCTTATCCAACACATCGCCTCTCATGGCTTCATCGTCATTGCCCCTCAGGCGAGTACTACTCTCTCTCTCTCTCTCTCAAAACTTAATGATATGAACACTTCACAATTCTGTACAGGTTTGTTGTTTCAGTCAGACATGATTAGCTTTATCCATTTTGGCATATTTTTGTCTTGCCAATTATATATTCGCTTACGGATCGAGTTTACATCATTATTTGTTATTCGCTGTTAATTGACATTGTCGGTACCGGCTCATCATCCCCTAACTATTTAAGCTTTTGGAGCCGAATGATTGTTGAATATTTATTAAAGCTTATGAACCTGGTTACCAGAAATGCCTAACTAAGTTCGAAACCTCCATCCTCATTCCTCACTTCTTTGTTGGGTTATGAGGTTCAATATGAACATGTTAATATATGTCTGTATTTATTTATTTCTTTGCCTCAAAGTTTTAGAGTCCTCCGTTTTGTCTAACTACATGTTAATACATGAAGACAGATTTCATATGTTGGTTTCCTTCAAGTCACCCTCACTTCTTAATGAAAAGCCTTACTCTCCAAGATAGCTTGAAGCTTTAAGATAACACCTACAAGAAGCAGATTATGTGAATAATATGCTTTCCCTTTCAACTAACAAATTATTGGAAGCAGAATTAACATTCGGACATGTACAGTTGGTATTGTATGAACAGAAAATAACCAAGTGGCTCAATATTCCTTGTGAAAAATGCTTGGCTCTAGATACTGTCCTTTTAGTCTGCGTTCATACAAGTCCAGAAACCTCCATGTTTCCTTTGTCCTTTTTTACATTCTAGCTAGAAGGCCTGTGTTCAGATTGTGATGTTACATGTAGCAATATTTTTAGATCAAAAGTGGTCACTGATAATTAAGTAAATACTCTTTGTGCTCCAACAGTTGTATACAATAGCTGGATCAGATACAAGTGATGAGATCAAGTCCACAGCTGCAATAACAAACTGGTTATCAGAAGGACTTCAATCCTTGCTTCCACCCCATGTTCATGCAAATCTAAACAAGCTAGCACTCGCCGGGCACAGCCGAGGAGGCAAAGTTTCTTTTGCACTAGCATTAGGGAAAGAAGGCATCACTACTAGCTTGAAATTTTCAGCCTTAATAGGCATAGACCCAGTTGATGGAATGGACAAGGGAAAACAGACCCCTCCACCAGTACTAACCTATGTCCCTCATTCTTTCGATCTCGAAGGCATGGCAGTAATGGTGATTGGTACTGGTTTGGGTGAAGTGAAGAGAAACCCTCTATTCCCTGCTTGTGCTCCAAAGGGTGTAAACCATGAGGACTTCTTCAACGAATGTCGAAAGCCGGCTTGCTACTTTGTGGCCAAGGACTATGGGCATGTTGATATGCTTGATGATGAGACAGAGGGGGTTAGAGGGAAGGCTACATATTGTTTGTGCAAAAATGGCAAGTCTAGGGAACCCATGAGAAAATTTGTTGGAGGAGTTGTGGTTGCTTTCATTAAAGCCTATTTGGGAGGGGATAGCAATGAACTAATGGCTATAAGAGAAGCAGGGTGTGATGCTGCACCAATTGAGCTTCGAAGTGTTGAATTCCTATTGTGAAACCCAAATGGTTTAGATTATGTCACAGAAGCTATGTACTTGATTTCTTTCTCTCACAAAATGTACTTGATAGATGCACATTTAAAATTGCTGTGTTTCATTAACCTCTATTGCACACCTTGTCATACACAAAACATTTTGTCAGACAATATAAAACAAACCTTGGGATTCAGAATCAGAAGCGGCTAGTTGTGTTGGCGTTTACTAAACCTATATAAACCCTGGAACGAAATTTATCAGACCCAACAAGAAACAAAGTCTTAAGCTTTGCTCGGCAGTCTCCAGCGCCACCACTAAAGTCTTAAGCTTTAGCTCTCTGATCTCCGTTCCAAGTCAACCCACGTTTCTACATTCACAGAGAGGTATTCCTCTATATCCTTTTTCTCTGAATTTCTAATGTCTTATAATAAATCGTCTCTGCAATCTGGGTATTGAATAGAATTGTCTTGTTTATACTATTCTCTCTGCAATCATAGTATTAGATTATGAGAACATTATAGTGGATTCAATCTGGAATTGTGTAGTGGATTAGTCTATGTTTCCCCTTCAGTAGATGGGGATTTAGTGAACAGAACATTGAACTTACAGAATGAATGCCATCCCCAGATGGTTTATAGAACATGAGATATTGTTCAAGAATTGATTGATTTAACTTCTTTGGTTGAAAGTTTGATGTAACTTTCTGTGTATTTTTCCAATTTTCCTTAATGCTGATAGATATATGCGTGTAATTAAAGCTTGACTAGCTAATCTGAATTGATATGCTGCGAGTTTTTAGGCTCGGCAATACAAGAAACTCTCTGCAATACTCCTAATCAGTTGCTTATGTTCTTATTGTATTTCCAATTTGTGTCTTTTTTGCAATACACAATGCTTATAACTAATAACTAGTTTTGGAATCAAAAATACACTAAGCATGGTAGCTGCACTAAATCAACATTTAGTCCAGATAGATGCTTTGAATTAGCTGAGGTTTGTCTTATAATTGGTGATTCGTAAAGCTAATATCACCCCAGGTCTTATACTTGACTACACTATCTTTGAGCCGAGCCTCGTAGTGGCGTTTGAAGGAAAACCACAACCAAGGTTGATTTGCCACGGTGACTTCCTGGTGGAAGTGATTATTTGTTTGGATAGAGAAGCAGACATACATATCAGTTGCGTCCCCCAGTCTAAGTGTACCACTGCTATATATTTTCCAAGGGTTTTAAATTAGGTTCCAGATATGGGCAGAGATATGATAGTTAATCAAGTAAGTTTAGTCTAACTCCTCATTTTGTAGTATTGGCTTGAATCTGAGTTTGTAGTCTAATTTATTTCAACTGTTTTTTTAGCTTCAAAAACTTTAGTTTATCACCCAAAAAATTGAACCTAGTACTTTTCAATGATTTTGGGTTAAACTGAGAGAGCATTCCATGAATTTCTGTTGTGGTTCACTCACTCAAATCTGGAAGTAGGCCGGGATGCGTGGTAATAAGGTTTATCCTCCCATCAATATTATCTAGAGCAAGTTATAGAGAATGAAGTCTGGTTCCAGTTTAAAATGTATGCTGTGTGTGGTCTCTCGAAATGCAAACTACTTATGGTTAAGTCATAGATATTGATGACGAAGGTCTGCTATACTGTGAAGATGCAAAACATAAAATTCAAGTCACATTATACACCAAATGCATCTTCTGTCAAGCTTCCTCTCAAAAGAGTAAGATATTCTCGCAGCACCTATCCCTTGGTACAAGAAAATGACATTCAAATACACAAGGTGCAAAGTTTTTGTGCTCTTATATTTAGCCTAGCCATTTTCGGATCCTAGATCCATCACTGGCTGTAGAATTAATTTGCTAAAGTCAATACATCCAAATTGATGTTGTTTGGTTTCCTCTGTAACTGGGCGTTGAATTTCTGGTTTTTAATTATGATGTTCAACTTAGTTGTTTATATGCTCGATAGAAACACTCAGCTTGATTGTTTGAGCTGATCTATTGCTTTTGTTCATTTGATTTGGTGAATTTTATGCACTTATAATAAGCCTAGAAACCATTCAGATTTCACTGCTTGAACTCATGCAAGCCTTGTGTTTTCCTACATCACAAAACTTATGTTCAATTTCACCCTTTGAGCTGACCGAAAAAATGGTTCTCGGAAATTTTCTTCTACATTCATCACCTGATTTGTTCTATTTATCTTGTTTGGTTCTTTTGTGAAAACAGAAGGTTTGATGCTACAAAATACTACTTTATCATATATGAAATCGTATAGGAGATAATGATTGTTTCTGTGTTCTTTAATTTGTTTTAATCTACTTTCTCACCCACTGGCCACCAGTGATGGTAGTTTTTGTCGTAAAAATGGTTTTGCTTTGTCTGGAGTCAAATGGGTAAAGGTTAGAATTCCTTGAATCCCTTGTAGAATGGATGTGTCTAATCCCATGGTAAGCAAGCAGGAAACAAGAGAGGAGTCTCTGGGGTGAAGCTTTTCACAACAGTTTGTGCACTAGTCTGTTGCTGTCTATTAAACATGCTTGTGGTATGATCCGTGTTAATCCATAGCCCTACCTGGTGAGTTTTGATCCTAGTAGGTATCGTAGATGAGGAGTCTCAAGTGTATTCTCACATGTAAATGTCTAACATGCCTCAACTGCGTTACCTTTGAGCTTCTATTTATGGGACTGTGCAAGTCTTGTACTAGCCACTTCTGGTCTTTACTTTCACTCTAGTGTAAACTCAAGAGGTATTTTCTTTTCAAGTAAGTTGTCATTTTCTTTTCATGTTGTTTGGACTTTGTTGTTCTCATACTCTTCATCTTCATCTTCATCTTCTTCATTCTATTCTTATTTCCCATTGTTTGGGCAATTTGATAAATACTTGACACCCCGTCTACCGTTAGTCGTGCAAAGCGGATTAGACATTACGTGTGACTACAAGGGTTGTATCTTGGAGTTTGTAGACGACCGTCATAACCCCGCACGTGGGAGACGTCTACGGCTTAAGGACAACGTTCATGTGCCTCCCTTGTAGATCTTATGAGAAACGCTCCAATATCCTCTTCTTCTTTTATATTATTTATGTTTATATTACATGCTTACTTGATTATATTTATCATATATGTTTAAACTGAGACGTTGAGAACTAAAGACACGAACAACATCTCTAACATAGGATCTCTAACCCCAAAAAAAAAAATGAGCGACATACTCTATCAGACAACACACGAACATCAAGCTGATGATGCCTCGAGACCTCAAGGTGTCCGCACACTGCTACGAAGGAACTGATCAGACTCGGCAACCTTAGTCTCAGATTATCCGTGATAACCGCTACAACTTCAGCAGTTAAGAACACATTCGACAGCTTCAATACAAAAGTTCCAGGCTTGGGAGTAACAGTTTCAACGCGAGGCATGTCAATAACATGATTACCCTAGAAGAAAATAACACAATCAGTAAGGGAAGATCACTTTGTGAAAATTGTAGAATCTTTCTATGAAAATGATGAGAAAATATATGCAAGATTCATTGCTGATCCGTTTTGTTGACCCACCCTACTTCCATCATAACTATCTCACCAGCAGCCTAGTTTCCACTAGTTACACCGTTGCCATTCTTTACTGTGTGCTCCAAACACTTCCGCACACCTCGGGTCAAGTACTGGCCAGTCGGATCACATTTCAATCCCTTTCGGAAGGTTTCCAAAGCTTTTGCAAATTCTTTGTTTCTCAACAAAGTTGACCCTTTCCAAAGATACCCTCTTGAAAACTTTGGATTGATCTCAATGCATTTCTCTGCATCATCCAGTGCTTCAATGTCCATTCTCAACACATAAAAACATAAAAAGCAAGTGATCTATTGCAGTAGGCCTACAGTAAATCGACATGGGAGAAAGTGAAAACTTATGTGAGCAATTTTAGTATATTAGCTGTGAAAAGAACCAAAGTGGATAAATCCTGAAAAAAAAAATATATTGAATTTCATGAACAATAAGTGTACTAAGGATCTCTAACTATGCTAAACACAACCCATTATATTTTACCTTGGAGTCCACGGGGTTCCACTCAAGTGCAAAGGTCTCTCATAGCGTCGTTGAATGTTTTTTACCTACATACACCCTGTTCCTGCACAAAAATGCAGTAATGTTTTGTTGCTAACAGGAATACATACATAGTGTCGCTTACACATTAAACGAAGTAAAAGTTCTGCAAACTACAAGACAGCAAAAGCTAAGCCCATAAAATCATGGGAAATGCTGCTGGATACCTTTTTCGCGTAATTCATCAGTGATTCTCATTTTCCCATTCCACTGATCTTCCTGAGTTCCTGAAGAATCAATTCACAAAACACTGAGATGTAAATACGATTTATGAATTACCAGAGCTTATGTTTTATGTCCCAGATTGTCTTAGCATCAGATAAAAAATGGAAAGTCTACCCAATGTTAAATTTCCACAAAGCATTTTCAATCATGACAGCAACAGTAGGATGATTATTGTTGCTTCTCAAACACTCTTCCAACTTTTTAGCCTCGTTTCTAACACTACTCAAGCTCTCTGGGTCTGGAGCATGGACATATGTCCTACGGACGTTTGCTAGAAAATGATCCACTACAGCTTCAAGGATTTCGTTTTCCGTATCCATATTTGCTATCCTGTACAAAAAGATTGAATTTGGCAACAAGAAGATTACTGACAACTTTATAAACCCTATCATTCATCTCCATATCAAAATTTCACAATTTTCGTTTATATATAATCGAAGAGACTCTATACCAATACCCCATCTACCATACATTTGTCTGTCACCAATTAGCAATGAATAATTATAATTACAACACTCAAAAGCCCTCTTTTAGAAAGCTCAACATTCTAACCCAAACTTCTCGAATATTCAATGTACCTAGAAAATCCTTAAACTTCAATTCTAGGTATTTATCTAATTAAAACACTCAAAAGCCCCAAACCTTGAACAAGACTACTCGAATAGACAATGTAGCTCTTTAATTAAACGAATCAATTCATTTTACTATAACTCTAAATACCATTGAAAGCACGAACCTTTGTCTGATGAAGCCTCTTCCGTATATATGAACAGACTCTCACTTCTCGAAGCCTATGGTTAGCTTCTCAGGTACGCCCAGGACCGGTCCTGAGTAATTGGAGGCCCTGTGCAAACTTTTAAATGTGGCCCTCTTTTTTGTGTGTGTGCAAGTTATATGCCTAATATAAATAGATTGCTACAATCATAATATATATGAACATACATTCTGCATATGATCCATATAAAAAGTAAATTGCTAGAAAGCTTTGCATAACATCGAACATGTTAGACTCCATTTCACAAACTATAATATTATCTTGCAAATTCAATATCAGTTAAATGAGTAAGCAAAAAGAGTTGTATTTAAGTTTGAAGGAACCAGCTGAAAACTTATATAACGATGACGCTTCCTACATCTTTCTGATAAATGCATCATCAAAGATTCAATTTTCTGAGTTATACAAACCAAAATCAAATGAACTGAGGCATAGTCTTCCATCTTCAACAAGAGATGTTCATTAGGCCATGCTTGTAAAACTATCCAAACAATACCCTGAAACAAACAACAAGGTTGCTAACAATAATATCGTACATACCTGAAAACTACCAAGCTTTTCCATTGGATCATCAATAAGAAATTGAAACTATTACCATACATTTACCAAAAGAAACAAAAATAACAACTAGTGCAATACTACTTTCTGAACATTGATCTTCTTGCATTTTTAGAAACAAAATCATCAATTAAACGTTCATAATCAAGCTTTTCCAGAGATTCATTTTCAATTGAAATCAAAGCCAAAGCATTTAATCTTTCTTGTGACATGGTTGATCGCAAGTAAGATTTCAACATTTTTAGTTTTGAAAAGCTTCTTTCCGCTGATGCAACTGTAACAGGAATTGTCAACAAAATTCTATATGCAGGACAAGTAGTTGGATAACAATTTGCTTTGTTCAAAAAATTTAGTATCGCACTAGTTGTATCATGTAAATGTTTTTGTAACAGTTGCAATTCATTAAATAATCCTCGCCTTCAATGTCTAAAATGTGGTCATTCTGTAACTTATGTTCAAGGTTGTTGCAGCTTGTCTTCAAACTCTTCAGCATCCAATGATTTTAACTTCTTTGCTGTGAACAAGAAGCCAAAGGTCTCTTCATATTGCTTATATTATTCAAACCTCCTCTCCAATGAACCGATTGCTTATATTATTCAAACATTTTTCCGATATGTTGTCTGTCAAAATCTTCCACCTCTTTGTAAAATCTACAAACAATGTATAGATACGTTGAACAACTCCAAAAAAACAAGTATGTTTTACCACAACATTTTGCTACACCTGATAGTGTCAAATTGAGAGAATGAGAACCACAAGGTGTATAAAATGCTCTAGGATTGATGTCCAAAAGCTTCCTTTGCACACCTTTGTGTTTCCCTTCATGTTTGACCCTTTATCATAGGCCTGCCCTCTAATATTATCAACATCAAGATCTAGATGGTGTAGCACATTTTGCAACTCTTCAAACAAACTTTGACCAGTTGTGTCATTCACAACCAAAAGCTCTAGAAAATACTCGTGTACCTTTATTGGAACTGTAGAGACATCAACACACCTTAATATCAACGTCATATGTTCTTGCTTGCTCACATCAAGAGTGCAATTGAGTATTACTGAAAAATAGTTGGCTTATTTTATTTTCTGTAGGATTGAACCTTTAATTTCAGAAGCTACTGCTTTTATCAACTCATTTTGCACCTTGTGACTCAGATAATGGTACTGAATCTCATGATTTTGTTTCTCTTATATGCTCCTTCAAGGTCGAATCCCACTCAGAAACCATTTGAACTAAAGCCATAAAATTTTCATTACTTTCTTCATAGGTTCTCTCATTACTTCCACGAAATGTCAAACTCTGTTTAGCCAAATATTTTACTAATGCAAACAATCTTCGCAGTACCTTCCTCCAATGTTTAGTCTCTTTGCTGATTTGGTGTGGCAAAACTTTGTCAATGACTTGATTACTTTCCAGCCTTGCACGTAGATCTACCCAAATGAACATATTGTTAACATGATCTGGACTTTTCTCATGTGTTTTCAAGCTGAAAGCAAGATGTCCCCAATCTCTTAATACATCATGTGCTAACTGACTTGGTAGTGGTTTGTTCTTAAACAATTTACAACAGAAGCAAAACACTTTGTCAAGATCCTTCGAATACACAAGCCAATCTCAATGATGTTTTACTCCATTTGGTTAGTACTTGCTGTAAAATTCAGAGGATAAATGCCTTTTGAATCTATCTTTGGGACTTTTCCCTGTTAACATGTCTCTTACTGGACCAATTTTCGCCAATAAGTCCCACCATTTAGCATCAAGATTATCCCAATTTTTAGGATCATTGGTGTTCAACCGAATATCACCATCATTACCGTTCAAACTAGTCTCCTCTACATGCACAATTACCGTTGACACACAAAGAAAGCAATTTCATATATTCTATTCGGTCGGTAAAGTTTATAGAGCAGAACAGCAATCTATTCTCTATTGCTCTATTCTCAATATGTTCAGTGGTGATGAACAATCAACAAATTCTACTATTTCTTTTCTTCAACAACAGAAAGTTAACAACATAGCAAATATGAAATATCGCGTGCTAATTTTGACCAATAACAAGTATGACTAATTGATTAAATGAAAAAAGATGCTTATATACATCATACATAACAAGTTAACAACTCAAGCAGTCAAGGAAATCGATCAAGAAAAAAGAACAGTAGAACAACTTTGATGAAAACCAAAAAAAAACTAACATCTAAGAAGGAAATATGAGATTACATTTGTATATAGTATATCAATGATCCAACACTCGATTGCTTTCAATGATGAATGATATATATATATATATATATTCCCTCGAAAATCGGACCCCTTATGCAACTGCACACGTCGCACGGCCCAAAGGCCGCCTCTGGGTATGCCTTGACTTGCCTAGACCAGCTTAGGACGCGTGTAGGGACCTCTTAGACCCACTTAAGGGCCGCCTACACCCACCTAGGGTTGTCAAGACATGCTTTGACCCGCCTAGGGCTGTCAAGAACCGCCAAGACCAGCTTAGGACCCGCGTGGGGACCTCCTAGACCCACTTAAGGGCCGCCTAGACTTGCTAAGGGGCTGTCGAGATCCACCTAGGGCCGCTAAGGGGCGATCTTGACCCGCCAAGAGACCGTTTTGACCCCCCTTGACTTGCCAAGGGACCTCCTTAACCTTCTTAGTATCGCGTAGGGACCACCTAGACCCGCTTAGGGGCCGCTTAGACCCTCCAAGTGGCTGCCGAGACACGTCTAGGTTCGCCTAAGGGGCACCTTGACCCGCCTAGGGCCGTCAAGACCTGCATAGACCAGCTTCAAACCCGCGTAGGGACCTCCTAGACCAGCTTAAAAGCCGCCTAGACCTGCTAAGGAGCGGTCTTGACCCGTCGAGGGCCGCCAAAGGGCCACTTTGACATGCCAAGGGAGTGCCTTGACCCACCTAGACCCGCTTAGGGGTAGCCTATACCAGTCAAAGGGCTGTCGAGACACGTCTAAGGCCGTTAAGGTGTTGCCAAGACCCACTTAGGGCCATCAAGGGGGCGCCTTGACCTGCCTAGACCAGCTTAGGACCTGTGTAGGGACCTCTTAGACCCACTTAAGGGCCGCCTAGACCTGCCAAGGGGCTGCCGAGACCCGCCTAGGGCTGCTAAGGGGCGATCTTGATTCGCTGAGAGCCGCCAAGGTGCCGTTTTGACTCTCCTTGACCTGCCAGGGACCGCCTTGACATTCTTAGACCCGCGTAGGGACCATCTAGACCTGCTTAGGGACCGCTAAGACCCGCCAAGAGACTTCCGACACATGTCTAGGTCCGCCAAGGGGGTGCCTTAACCCGCCTAAGGCCGTCAAGACCGCCTAGACCAGCTTAGGACCAGCATAGGGACATCGTAGGTCCGCTTAAGGGCCGCTTAGACCTGCTAAGGGGCTGCGAAGACCTGCCTAGGGCCGCTAAGGGGCGGTCTTGACCCGCCGAGGGCCGCAAAGTGGCCGCTTTGACCCGCCTTGACCTGCAAAGGGATCGCCATGACATTTTTAGCCCCGTTAGGGACCACCTAGACCCACTTAGGGATCGCTTAGCCTCGCCACAGAGCTGCCGAGACACGTCTAGGTCCCCCAAAGGGGCGTCTTGACCCTCCTAGGTCCGTCAAAATATGTCTAGACCATTTTAGGATCCGCGTAGGGATCTCCTAGACCTGCTTAAAGGCCGCCTAGACCCGCCAAGAGGCTGTTGAGACACGCCTAGGTCCGCCAAGTGGGAGCCTTAACTCGCCTAGACCAACCCAGAACCCGCGTAGGGACCTCCTAGACCCACTTAAGGGCCGCCTAGAGTAGTCTAGACCCGCCAATGGGATGTCGAGACCCGCCGAGGGCCGCTTTGACCCACTTAGACCCGCTTAGGGGCCGCCTAGACCAGCCAAGGGGCTGTCAAGACATGTCTAAGGCCTCCAAGGGGCTGCCGAGACCCACTTAAGGCTCCCAAGGGGGTGCCTTAACCCACCTAAGGCCGTTAGGACCCACCTAGACCAACTTAGGACCCACGTCGGGACCTCCTAGACCCACTTAAAGACCGCCTAGACCTGCTTAAGGGTAGCCTAGACCCGCCAAGAGACTGCCGAGACCTGCCTAAGGTTGCCAAGACCCGCTTAGGGCCACCCAGACCTGTGCCAAGACCCACCAAGAGGCCGCCGAGACCCGCCTAGGGTTTGAATTGCTAAGGGTCTTCTTGACCCGTATAAGGGCAGCCTAGATCTCCACGGAGGCCGCCTTAACCTGATTGGACCCGCCTTAAGGCTGCTTTGACTCGCCTTAGCCTGCCAAGGGACCTTCCTTGACCTTCTTAGACCCGCGTAGGCGCGTAGGGACCACCTGCTTAGACCCGCCAAGGGGTTGCCGAGACCCGCCAAGAGCCGTTAAGGGGCGATCTTAACCCGTCAAGGGGCAGCTTTGACCCCCCTTAACTTGCCAAGGGACTGCCCTGACCTTCTTAGACCCACGTAGTGACCACCTAGACCTATTTAGGGGCCGTTTATACCTGCTAAGCGGCTGCCGAGACACGTATAAGTTTGCCAAGGGGGCGCTTTGACCCCTTGGGGCTGTCAAAACCCGCCTAGACCAGCTTAGGACCCGTGTAGGGACCTCCTAAACTAGCTTAAGAGTCGCTTAGGGCCGCTAAGGGGCGGTCTTGACCCGCCGAGAACCGTTAAGGGGTCGCTTTGACCAGCCAAGGTAGCGTCTTAACCCACTTACACCCGCTTAGGGGCCACCTAAATCCGTCAAGGGGCTGCAGAGACACGTCTAGGGCCACCAAGGGGGCGTCTTAACCCACCTTAGCCTGCCAAGGGACCGCCTTGACCTTCTTAGACTCGTATATACCTGCTTAGGGGCTGCGGAGACACGTCTAGGGACACCAAGCGGCTGCCGAGACATATATAGGTCAGCCAAGGGGCACTTTGGCCCCTTTATGGATGTCAAGACCCTCCTAGACCAGCTTAGAACCCGCGTAAGAACCACCTAGACCCACTTAAGGGCCGCCTAGACTTGCCAATGGGCTGCCGAGAACTGCCAAGGGGCCGTCTAGACCCACCAGTAATCGCTTAGGGGCCGCCTAGACCTGCCAACGGGTTGTCGAGACACATCTAGGGCTGCCAAGGCGATGTTGAGACCCACTTAGGGCCACAAAGAAGGCGCCATGACCTGCCTAGTGCTGTTTAGACCTTCCTAGACCATCTTAGGACCTATTTAAGGCCGCCTAGACTTGACAAGGGGTTGCCGAGACCCACATAGGGACACTAAGAGGCGATCTTGGCCCACCAAAGACCGCCAATTTGACTCGCCTATACTTGCCAAGGGACTACCTTAACCTTCTTAAACCTGGGTAGGGACCACCTAAACCTGCTTAGGGGCCGCTTAGACCCGCCAAGGGGCTGCCGAGACACATCTAGGTCCACCAATAAGGCTTGTTTACCCACCTAGACCAGCTAGACCCACTTAGGGGCCTCTTAGAACCGCCAAGGGGCCGCTTAGATCCGCCAAGGGGCTGCCGAGACACGTCTAGGTCCGCCAAGGGTTCGCCTTGACTCGCCTAGGGCCGTTAAGACTCGCCAAGAACAGCATACAACCTGCGTAAGGACCTCATACCTAGACCAGCCTAGGGCTGCTAAAGGGCGGTCTTGACTCGCCGAGGACCGCCAATAAGCCGCTTTGACCTATCAAGGCAGCGCCTTGACCCACCTAAACCAACTTAAGGGCCGCCTAGACTCACCAAGGGGCTATTGAGACACGTCTAGGGTCGGCAAGGGGCTGCCAGGATCCACTTATGGCCGCCAAGGGTGCGCCTTGACCCGCCTAGGGCCGTCGAGACCCGTTTAGACCAAATTAGGACCCCTGGACCAATTAAGGGCTGCCGAGACCCGCCTAGGGCCGTTAAGGGGCGATCTTAACCCGTCAAAGGCCGCTACCTGTCTTGACCTACCAAGGAACCGCCTTGACCTTCTTAGACCCGCGTAGGGACCACTTAGACCCGCTTAGGGACTGTTTAGACCCGCTTAGGGACCGCTTAGACCCGCTAAAGGGCTGCCGAGACACGTCTAGGTCCGCCAAGGGGGCACCTTAATAACCCACCTAGGGTCGTCAAGACTGCCTAGACCAGCTTAGAACCCGCGTAGGGACTTGACCTCCTAAACCAGCTTAAGGGTTGCCTAGACCCGCCAACGGCCGCTGAGACCCGCCTAGGGCCTTTAAGGGTTTTGACCTGCCGAGGGGCCTTTTTGACTTGCCAAAGGAGCAGCTTGACCCACCTAAACCTGCTTACGGGCAGCCTAGACCAGCCAATGGGCTACCGAGACCCACTTAGGGCCGTCAAGACCGGCCTAGACTAGCTTAGGACCCGCGTAGGGATCTCCTAGACCCACTTAAGGGCCGCTTAAACCTACCATAGGGCTACCGAGACCCACCTAGGGCCATTAAGGGGCGATCTTAACCCGCCAAGAGGCCGCTTTGACCCGCCTTAACCTACCAAGGGATCGTCCTGACCTTCTTAGATCTGCGTAGGGACCACCTAGACCTGCTTAAAGACCCCTTATACCTACCGAGACACGTCTAGGTCCACCTAGGAGGCGCTTTAACCCTCGTAGGACTGTCAAGACCTGCCTAGGCTAGCTTAGGACCCGCGTAGGGACCTCTTAGACCCACTTAAGGGCCGCCTAGACCCGCCTAAGGCTGCTAAGGGGCCGCTTTGACCTGCCAAAGGAGCGCCATGACCCAACTAGACCCACTTAGGTAAGGGTGGGCATAAAACTCGAAATAGAAAAAAAGACCGACCCATATCGGCGTGCCCGACCAGGCTGGACCGGGCTTTTTCATGGGCACTAGTCTAATTTCTGACATTTCGGGCCGATCCCGGGCCCTAATTTTCAAAAATATTTTAGGCCCGAAAGCCCGACATACGTACGTGTCACTCATAGATTGGATTATTTTAGCAGTCTTATACTAGTAATATAGACTCAACCACACAAGATTAGTCAGTTTTTAGTACAAACCTAAGTCAAACCCTGAACCAAACTTCATACTCGACCACTCAACCTAAACCAAACACAGAGACGCTGCACCTCTCAACTTTGGACGACGTTGTCGACGCCTCTGCGCATCTCGATGACGCCTCCGCACATCTCGACGACGCCTGCTGTCAAAACCCACCTCCAAGAAAAATTTACTGAAAATTCGGCATAACCTCCATTGAAAATAGACAACCCTAACCTGAAAAAGTAAGATAAACACTTCTATAATAAACCAACCATCCTCAACTCCTGGAGCCATCCGCTCTCCACAATCACATCCACCACAACATTTAGTAATTTCCAAATCCAACACATGAACATCCAACTGATTAATTAAGCGTCAACCTCCAAATATTTTAAAATATACTCTTGAGTCTTAACACATAACCCAAATTATCATACAATATTCCCAGGGTAATCAGAGCTACTAAAATTAGGAAAGCAAGAAGATACACTGGTAGGTTAACATGTAACAAACTGGTGAAAAGTGGTAGTGATGTTGGTAACTATGCCTCGCCTCCTACTAGTACCGACCCAAACTCTGCAGACTGGACATTTTTAAAATGAAGAGCCCAGGGGAAAACATTCAATAACGTTAGAGTGAGTGGACAAAAATAAATTTAATAGAATGCACAAATAAAAATATTTATGTTTTCCCAATTAAATTTCCAAAGAAAAACGAGTGCATGCATCCAACAATAAAACTTTCAGCTCATAAAATAGCGAGCCTCTCAAGCTCTAAAAATATATATGTATGTATTTACACACGTTCATACTCCCTATATAAATTTTATGGATTTAAAAAAATTTATATAGGGCTACTACGCTCGCGTCTAACGCTCACGTCACAACATAATGCGGTTATTCACTGCGCCATTAAGGTGGATAGACACATATGGCTAGCTACTATTTATATACATACTCTCGTCATAAAAATATATATATTCACCGAAAAATCCCATTTTCGGTGAATCTCCAAAATAAATAAAATCGTCAAATTAAAAAGACGTCATATGCTCCAACAACAGAAATTGATCAACAATAAACCATTTGCATGCATATTATTTAAAACAAAAGTCCACTCACAAATTTAGGCCTAAGTCTGATGTCGATTCGAGGTCTCTTCTGCTCAAGCCTCCTCACGTCTTGTTTCAAATATATAATTAAATCCCCAACTAAAATTCAACACTTATAAAAAAAATAGCAAAATTAAATGTGAGCCTTAACACCCTCATCATTGCCTAACTTCGTTATTCTTAAATCGATACGGGCCAAACTTCACTACAAATACCGGTAGCTTCATTATAACCTTCTACAGTCTTAACAATATTAATCCAACGGCTAGATTCTACCCCAATAACCACCAAATTCTCCAATCTTTGAAAAATCCCAAACCTATCTAAAACTCCTCCAAAAATTCCAAACTTAACATCATTAGACTCCTCTTAATATAACAAATTTAAAACCTTGAAAAACTACCCAAAAGAGGCGGTGCTGCCGTATGCTCCGCCGGCAGCCTAACTCCGGCGACCTCCAATGCCCACTAAATTTTAGCACAACCTTCCTCTCAACACGCACAACAACTTCCCTAACTAGCACAATCATTAATTCCAAGCCTACATAGGGTAATCGAACCAAAACATAAAATTGAGCCATAGGATTTCAAACCGTCGAACTAACTTACCTAGCACGAATGGGATCGATTCCTTTTGAGGTTTTGCTACACAGGATGAGAGCTACACGATGGAACAAGAATTACCGGCTATGGCGGCCGGAGGAGGGAGCTCTGGCGAGAGGACAGTCGGTGGTCTAGGACGGGATTTATCCCGATCGGCAGCGTGGTAGAGCTGCTCACCTACCCCGGAGGAGAGAGGAGACGATGTGGGTCGAACGGGACCAGAGCGGCGGTCGGAGTTGGCCGGACGGCAGCGGATGTCGCGAAAGACGTACGGCAGGGAGAGAGAGAGAGAGAGAGAGAGAGAGAGAGAGAGAGAGAGAGAGAGAGAGAGAGAGAGAGAGAGAGAGAGAGAGAGAGAGAGAGAGAGAGAGAGAGAGAGAGAGAGAGAGAGAGAGAAGGGAGAGTAAGGTTTGGGCTTTTCCCAAACCGGTTTCCCCACCCAACACCTTAAAAACCCAACTCCAAAATAACACCCCAAAAATATACCCTAATAAAAATTATCTTTTTACTAACCAAAATTTAGCCCTTTTTTTTTTTTTTTACCATTTTCAACAAATCATCCTACGTAAGAATTCCTCCGAAATAATCGTCCATCCAAAAAATCTCTAGGGGACCTTTGAAACTATAAACTCATTAACGGAGACTATAAAAATTCTTAGTAACTCCATGCAGGTAATTTAGGGTAAAAATTTAAGAATCAGGATGTGACACATGCCGCCTGTGCCTCTCGAGTCTCGGCAATGCCTGCACGCATATCTTTCTCTCTTCCTCCGGTAAGCCTTCTAATCATTCAATCGATTGTGATTGTGGTTTTCCAAATTCCAATCAATTCAATTATGATTTACAATATGAATCAGACGTCGAGTCTTGACCACGCCTCTCTTTTCTTCCTCTCGATGATGCATGCACGCCTCGATCTCTTCCTTAGTCGCCCACCGCCTCAGGTAAGGATTCGCTTCAGCTTCCATCTCTTCCTCATTCCTTGATTAAAAAAGATGTGATTGTGGATTTGTTACTGAATTTCGTTGTCGTTAGTTTTTACTGAATCAGACAATGATGCTGGTTTTGTACTTGTGTTTATGCAGGATGTATGTAAGCTTCTGTTCAGAAAATCTTGCAAAATACAGACTTGCAGCCATTCAGTGTTTTTAGGCCTGAAAAACGAATTGGTCCGGGCTTTTACTGGTCCTTCACCTGCTAACAGCAAAGCCCAGCCCCTCTCTGGTACATGATGTGCTCATATTATCCTATATTTATATGTCTCATAATCTTTGTTTTTGCATTAAGTTTCCTTATTTGTGATTGATTTACGTTATTTTAGTGTTTTTGTAGGTTTGTGTCATAGAGAGAATAAAATGAGATAAAATGCGCAAAAAAAAGATTGAAAGGCTATTGCAATCCCAAGTCCCAGAATCTGTCTGTGCAAAACATCTAACTTTGCCGAATTACTGGGAATTACTCGGATCCAATCAGACAATGAGCCTTATATCATTGGAAAGCTGGGGAAGGTTACTTTCTGTAGAAATTTACGGATTTCAATTTCGATACTTCTAGACTGAGTTATGATTGTTTGAATGAAGAAAGGTCAGATTATCAAATCTGTTCGGATTTACAAGCTTTTGTGGAGAACTCAAGTTCTGTGTCACAAGACCGTCAACCCTAAAACTTCAAGGATAATAATGCAGATGAGGATTCAAGGAGTACATGTATTCCTAGTTCTACAAGAGATATCTCAAGGTTTTCCCATTCCATGTCAAGAAAGGAGTCTGAATCCAAGTTCTACAAAGAAATATGAAGTCAAAGATGAGTAGGAAACTTCTCTATATAAAGGAGCACGAATTTCACATGAAAATGGAGGTCTCATAAGCACATTGTAGACGCCTAAAGGAGCAGAGACCATCCAACCATCTAACCATCCATCCATCCATCCATCCATCCATCTTCACCTTCATTCCCTTTCCATTCTTTTTATGTTTTCTTTAGTCATGTTTAGTTAAACTTTTTCTAGGGTTAAGATGATGCCCTAGTATGATTGTTTATGCTTTTGATGAATGATTAATAGATTTATAGTTTCTTTATGATGAATTCTTAGTCACTATTTTAATTGATGCTATATGTTTGAGTTCTTTAATTGATCACCTTAGGGCTTTGCATCTAGTAAATTAGAAGATGAATTTGAGGCGTAACTGCAATATAATTCAAATTAGCTTCTTGTGATTAAGAATTGTGAATTACATTATTGTCGTAACTGAAGTAATGGTTTGCATGATTTTCTTGTTTTCTAGAACGTAATGAGTCTTACATGTTAAATTTATGCCGTAACTGGATAGACTGCATGTTAGGATATACGAACTCTGCCGTACCTGGAGAGAATCATACACTTAAGGAAAACTATGGTCTAAGTGCCGTAACTGGACTTAGATACGGGAATTGTCATCTAGAGAAACGAAAGAGTCTGTTAGTTACATCAAAGCATGAATATGACTGTTAGTGGTTGATTCTGTGTAGTTAGTTTAGGTATTTCATAATTTGAATAGAACTAATAATCCTCGTGTGAACGACAACCCCTTTTCTTCCATTTACTATACTACATCAACCCTGTATACTTGCAGGAATTCTTCACAGATCAAAAGCTGCATATCTTAAGGATCATAAAAGGACTTTACAAGGTTATAATTGGGCCATGACTAAGGTTTAAAGAACAAAAAGATTTGGAAGATAACAAAGCATCCTAAAACCTAGTAGAGCCATAAGATCACCGTAGAACACTCATGAAAAAGGACAAAGACCATATATAACATTATTGAGTCTTCAATTTAAAACAAACTCCTCAATCACAATGGGGGAATTAATCAAATACTTTATTTTTTTTCCTTTGCCATCACATTTGTATAAATTTTTTTTCTTCTTCTTCTCACGGCAACAAAACTTTTTTTTTTTTTTTTTTTTCATGGACAAGTCTATCCCACCCCCACACTTGCTTTTCATCATCTCCTTCTTTTTGAACAAATACAAATCACCAAAGTATAGCTCTACTAGATCTTAGAACAAAGGGTAATGATTCAACTATACTAAAGCTCAAGGCAAATGATAATATGGGTGATGAAAGAAAATGTCTAAACTTGTAAGCTCATAGGGGTTATCTAAGGGGTGTATAATTAGGGACACATGGCAGTTTGGCAATGGTGGAAATCCTAAGTTCTTTTAATCCCTTCCGAAATCAAAGCATGTATTGACTAAAAGTTTCGAATAGCACAAAAGTGAGTTCTAGTATAACTCTCTAGTCCATTAGAATCTATGACAAGTAATCAATGAAATGAAAAATGAAATATATGAGCCAAGAAAATAAGAATATATTTTTTTCATTTAACACTCAGAAAGAAATGCACATAGGAGGCTCAAATTCTCACAAGGGTTATTTTTTTGAAACAAAACTCATCCTAGCGTCCTCATATTCTATACCATGTTAGCAAGGCCATATCCACTACATATTATATGCCACATATATATATATATACATATATATATATATATATCATATTTAACCAAAGAATAATATCAAATAAGTCTCAATAGCATGATTATCTTTAAACACGATTTCAAAGATATAAAACAATCCTAGACATAGTTGTTGAAAGGCATCCTAACAACCTAATAGAAAGAAAAAATCAAACTTCCTTCCCCCACACTTAAAAGCTAACATTGCCCTCAATGTTGAAAGAACTAAAGCATGCAATGCACATAAAAACATGGAAGAGAGATGTGAAAAATAAAAGCACGAAAGTAAAGAGAAGAGTTTAGAGCTCTCTGTGATTGATTGAAGAATTGCACGAAGCCGATGTTGTCGAAAAGATCGCCAAGATGTCGGAAAAATTTTGATCCTCGAATCGGACAGTGCAGACGACTCAATTCGGTCGAATTTTGTCAGGGCTCATTGCAAAACAATGAGTCTTGTAGATCTCATCGTTCCACTCAAAATCGACATACTACACGTAAGAAACAGGCACTTCTGCTCAAAATTATTGCCACATGAATTTCACAATCAAAACTGAATTTCCACGCGAGTACTGTTCGGTATTTCGCAAATATCTCTTAGCTCAGAACTCCGAATGATGATCCGCTTGGTGCGTTGGAAACTAGACTCGTTTAGCTTTCCTGCAAAAATATGAAATTATGAGTTTGTAATAAGCGTTGCAAAACAGTTACAAAACACAAGAAACAGAAAAACTAGACTGATTTCTTAAACACACTTTTGACACAAAAAAAAAACACAAAATTCTAAAACTAAATCACACTGAATAAACTAGAATTAGAATAGGAATCCAGAATTTAAATGAAACTAAATAGCCCCCGGCAACGGCGCCAAAAACTTGATGGAATTTCTGCAAGTATACAGGGTGGATGTAGCATAGTAAATGGAAGAAAAGGGGTTGTCGTTCACACGAGGATTATTAGTTCTATTCAAATTATGAAATACCTAAACTAACTACACAGAATCAACCACTAACAATCATATTCATGCTTTGATGCAACTAACAGACTCTTTCGTTTCTCTAAATGAAAATTCCCTTATCTAAGTCCAGTTACGACACTTAGATACGGGAATTGTCATCTAGAGAAACGAAAGAGTCTGTTAGTTGCATCAAAGCATGAATATGATTGTTAGTGGTTGATTATGTGTAGTTAGTTTAGGTATTTCATAATTTGAATAGAACTAATAATCCTCGTGGAAACGACAACCCCTTTTCTTCCATTTACTATACTACATCCACCCTGTATACTTGCAGAAATTCCATCAGTACACCCGGTCTGGTCTCAGTCCTTGTAAAAAGCCAGCCGGTCAAGGCTTGAGCCCAGCCCTACACTTAGGGGCCGCTTAGACCCGCCAAGGAGCTGCCGAGACACGTCTAGGGTCGCCAAGGAGCTGCCGAGACCCACTTAGGGCCGCCAAGGGGGCGCCTTGACCCACCTAGGGCCGTCAAGACTCGCCTAGACCAGCTTAGAACTCGATTAAGGGTCGCTAGACCTGCCAAGGGGCTGCCAAGACCCGCCTAAGGCCGCTAAGGGGCGATCTTAACCTGTCGAGGGCCGCCAAGGGCCTCTTTGACCCACCTTGACCTTCTTAGACCCGCGTAGGGACCACCTAGACCCGCTTAGACCCGCCAAAGAGCTGTCGAGACACTAGATCCGCCAAAAGGGTGCCTTGACCCGCCTAGACCAACTTAGGACCCAAGTAGGGACCTCCTTTTTACCTGCTGCTGGTTAACCTCTTCTATCTTACTATTGACATTTGCCAATAGTTCTTCTTTTTCTTCTAGAAGGGATCAAATATAGTATATTTTGCTTTCTAGTTTAGTTAATTGATAAACTATATGTAGAAGTCTTTCTAGATATTCTATATGTCTAGAAACTTGTTCTAGAGTTTCTTGATCCCTCGCATCAACTCGTTGTACTAGAAACTCAAGTTTTTCTAGTATTTGTTCAATTCTTGTTCCCATCTTGAGATTTCTTTTGAGCACCAACTTAAAAGCTAGGCTCTGATACCAGTAAATTCTTACAAGAGTATTCTACTCGAGGTAATCTGTTTGAGGTAATATATTCAAGATAAATAATCAGCTCGAGTAATCTACTCGAGAAAAAGGAAATTGATGAAGATAAATTTCCTCAAGTTTAGTGAAATCTCCTCGAGATTGATCTCTAATTTATCCTATGCTTGGAAAATCAAGGGGTTCTTGATATACTTCAAGGGTTTCTTTGATAATCCTAATGTTTTTTTAGAATTCTATAGATTTTTCTCTGAACCAAATAGATATTATCTCAATAATTAGGATTTTCTCTATCAAGTGTTTATCTAAAATCTTTTAAGATTGTCAATTGTTTTTGTTCTTCTATCAATTCTTCTCTAGTCTTTTTGCAAATAACAAGCAATTATGTTTCAGTAAGAAACAAAATTATGATAATTTAAAATTAATTGTTTGTATTCGAGTTTAGAGGATAAGTCTTGATTGCAAAATATAAGAAATAAATAAATTCATAAATATGGCCCGCTACGCTCCGTCAAAAATTTATTACAAACGCAGAAAGTAAGAAGAGAAGTTAAAAAATAATTAAAGAAGAAGGTGGAACTTGTGAATTTATTTGTCCGGTTATTGCCTTTTGGAAAAGGACGAGGATGACAGCACTCAAGTGGCTTACAGAGTTTGATATCAATAAACAAACAAAGTTTTTCTATTGTCTCATTATATGTTGACACCTGTTTTCATTCGTGAAAATAGGGAAGTGCGACGTCCGCTTCTGAAACGGCACTGTATATATCATTTCTCGAGTGTATACGAGTAAACCCCTAAAGCGTGCCAAAGTTGTCGTAGAACATGTCAGATTTCCACCGTCCGTATTACACCCAAGTTAAGTGGAAAAGATGCTCACCCTCCATGAATATTGAAACAATTAGCAGCGACGACGTGCTTCCCATCCAGTTCAATCTGTTCATGCCACACCAAGATCCCAAACTCTTGAAAAATGAATCAAGTAGAGTCCTTACGCTCTTTGTAATTGTGTTGGTGCCACCGGTGGTTTGACGAGAACAGGCTACCGTGTTAAACACTTGTTTAAAGCATCTATGTCTTGTCAAGCCTATTCACAGATGAAGAAGTACCTTTCAGGGTATAGAAAGCTTAAATCTGCCCAGTACATGATCATGAAGGTTCTTGAAAGCCTTGTGCCTCTTCCTCTTCCACAAGAGAAGCATCGAGACACTGTTGGCAAAATATTCAATGTGCTTGCTACTATAGCTGAAGACGCTTTTCTTATCCAAGTGAACATATATGTCGTGAATCGTAATCCTAACCCTAATCCTGCAAGCATGTCAGCCATTGGTGAACGAGTTGGAGTCTTAGAGAAAGTGAGACTTGATAGATCATGTGGTATTTGCAGGGAGGAATTTGACAAAGGTGTTATGGCTATTCGTTTGCCCTGCTTTCACATTTTTTCATGGAAATTGCATTTTCCGGTGGCTGCAGAAGGATCGTAAGTGTCCTTTGTGCCGACATCGAATGCCTGACGACGATGCAGATCATGCCGACGACACTTTTTCTTGGGTGACCAAATACCAGCATTCTTATTATACTTGAATTGAATCAAAAATATGCACACCGGCACCATCATCCACGCTTGAGATCCAATTCAATTTCTACAAGTCATACCAATCTGGTTCATTGCTGAAGAATGGTGAAGTTCTACGCCACGAAACTGAGCCTGATGCTGAACAAATCCACCTCGAAACTGAGCCACGATTACTTACAATTCCTAGTCATTGCGAGCTGCAGCCAACTATGATCACCCAAGTTCTTAGAAGCCTGGATGTTCCGTAAAATGAGCAGCCACCCATTGTTGCCAAAATATTTGAGACAGTTGCTGCTGATGGTAATTGTGCTTTTATTAATGTGGACATCTACCATGAGGCATTGAAATTGTTCGATCGTAGGGCCTTTTCTCGATGGTTTTTCAGGATTAGACGTATTGGAATTGATCATCCCATTACAGATGAACATGATACTAGGATTGCGAGGGAATTAGAGGAGGAGGAATCATTTATCAAGCCTAGGCCTAAGCCTGCTACTACTAAATCAGCCATTGAGGGGTTGGAGAGAGTGAGAGTTGACACGTCCTGTGGTATTTGTATGGACGACTTTGGGGACAGTTTACTAGCTACTCGCTTCCCTTGCTTACACATTTTTCACGGCGATTGCATTCTCCGGTGGTTCGAGACCCATTACAAGTGTCCTTTGTGCCGTTACCCATTGCTTTGTGACTGAATGATGTTCCAATATATCGATCACATTTGCTTTCAGGTGGAACTTAATCCTAAAGACTAGCTTGGTATCTTATTCTTAATAGGCATAGACCCAGACACGCAGTAATGGTGATTAGTACTGGTTTGGGTGAAGTGAAGAGAAAACATTTATTCCCTGCTTGTGCTCCAAAGGGTGTAAACCATGAGGACTTCTTTTGCGAATGTCGAAAACCGGCTTGTTACTTTGTGGACTAGGACTATATGCATGTTGATATGCTTGAAAATGAGACAAAGGGGGTTAGAGGGAAGGCTACATATTGTTTGTGCAAAAATGGACATTTGTTGGAGGAGCTGTGGTTAGTTTCATCAAAACCTATTTGGGTGGGGATAGGAGTGAAGCAGGGCATGAGGCTGCACCAATGGAGCTTCAAAGTGTTGAATTCCTATTGTGAAACTCAAATGGTTTTAGATTATGTCACAGAGCTGATGTCACAGAAGCTATGTAGTAGTTCTTTCTTTCACAAATTGTAATTGATACACATGTAATATAGCTGTGTGTTTTATTAACCTCTGTTGCCTTGTCATACTCGTAACATTTTGTCACACAATATAAAACAAACCTTGGGCTTTATAATCAGAAGCGGCTAGTTGTGTTGGCTTCTACTAAACCCTATATAAACCCTGGAATGAAAATTATCAGAGCCAACAAGAAATTAGCTCGGCAGTCTCCGGCGCCACCTCTAAAGTCTTAAGCTTTAGCTCTCTGATCTCCGCTCCAAGTCAACCCACGTTTCTGAATTCACAGAGAGGTATTCCTCTATATCCTTTTTCTCTAAATTTCTAATGTTCTTATAATAAATCGTCTCTGCAATCTGGGTATTGAATAGAATTGTTTTGTTTATACTATTCTCTCTGCAATCATAGTATTAGATTATGAGAACATTATAGTGGATTCAATCTGGAATTGTGTAGCGGATTAGTCTATCTTTCCCCCTCAGTAGATGGGGATTTAGTGAACAGAACATTGAACTTACAGAATGAATGCCATCCCCAGATGGTTTACAACACTCGCCAGTTTTCTGTCATTGATGCCTTTTATTTTCCTTTTACTCCTAATTAGTTGCTTATGTTCTTATTATGTATTTCCAATTTGTGTCTTTTTTTCCCTCTTAATCAATAGAATCAATAGATACCTCAACAGCTTCAAAGCAAACTAAATAATTCATGACCCAATGTTAACACCAACCCCATCCCTATAACTAATAACTAGTTTTGGAATCAAGAACACACTAAGCATGATAGCTGCACTAAATTAATATTTATTCCAGAGAGATACTTTGAATTAGCTGAGCTTTGTCTTAGAAACAGTGATTCGTAAAGCTAATATCACCCCAGGTCTTAGACTTGACAACACTATCTTTGAGCTGAGCATCGCAGTGGCGTTGAAGGAAAACCGCAACCAAGGTTGATTTGCCTGGGTGACATCCTGGTGGAACTGATGATTTGTTCTGATAAAGAAGCAGACATACATATCAGTTGCGTCCCCTAGTCTAAGTGTACCGGTGCTATATATTTTCCAAGGGTTTCAAATTAGGTTCCAGATATGGGAAGAAATATGATGTGATAGTTAATCAAGTAATTTTAGTCTAACGCCTCATTTTGTAGTATTGGCTTGAATCTGAGTTTGTAGTCTAATTTATTTAAACTGTTTTTTTAGCATCAAAAACTTTAGTTTATCACCCAAAAAAATGGAACCTAGTACTTTTCAATGATTTTGGGTTTAAACTGAGAGAGCATTTGATGAATTTCTGTTGTGCTTCACTCACTTAAATTGGGAAGTAAGCCGGGATGGGTGGTAATAAGGTATTATCCTCCCATCAATATTATCTAGAGCATGTTATAGAGAATGAAAGTCTGGCATGTTTACCGTGGTCTCTCGAAATGCACCTTCTGTCTTCCTCACAAGAGAGTATGATATTCTCGCAGCACCTATCCCTTGGTACAAGAAAATGACATTCAAATACACAAGATGCAAAGTTTTTGTGCTCTTATAATTATCCTAGCCATTTATGGATCCTGGATCCATCACTGGCTGTAGAACAAATCTGCTAAAGTCTATATCCAAATTGTTGTTGCTTTGGTTTCTTCTGTAACTGGGCGTTGAATTTCTGGTTTCTAATTATGATGTTCAAGCTAGTCCTACCAGATCATAGTTTGTATTTTCATCCCTTTTCCCGTTACTTTGGTTACTTTGGGCATCATACGACTTTATTTAGTTTCTACTTTCTGGTGCTGCACAGTGGTCTTATGCTATTGATGCATGAATGTGCAACTTAATTGTTTATATGCTCAATAGAAACACTGAGCTTGATTGGTTGAGCTGATCTATTGCTTTTGTTCGTTTGATTTGGTGGAATTTTATGCACTTAATAATAATATGGGTGTGGAGTGAAGCACCCAGGTTTAACTGAGTTCCTACCCCCCTTATTCAAAAAAAAAAAAAAAAAAAAAAAGCCTAGGAACCATTCAGATTCTGGATCTTTCACTGCTTGAACTCATGCAAGCCTTTATTTTTCCTACATCGCAACTTGTGTTCAACTTTCACACTTTGAGCTGACCGAAAAAATGGTTCTCTAAATTTTCTTCTACATTCATCACCTGATTTGTTCTATTTATCTTGTTTGGTTCTTTTGTGAATACAGAAGGTTTGATACTACTAAATACTACTTTATCATATACGTAATCGTATAGGAAATAATGATTGTTTCTGTGTTCTTTAATTTGTTGTAATCTACTTTCTCACCCACCGGCCACCAGTGATGGTAGTTTTTGTCATTAAAATGGTGTTGTCTTCTTGTGTAGTCAAATGGATGAAGTTTAGAATACCTTGGGTCCCTTGTAGAATGGATGTGTCTAATCCCATGGTAAGCAAGCAGGGAACAATCTCTGGTGTGATACGCCTCACAACAGTTAGTGCACTAGTCTGTTGCTGTCTATTAAATATGCATGTGGAGTAGTCCATCATGGTGTGTATGATCCGTGTTAATCCATAGCCCTACCTGGTGAGTTTGATCCTAGTAGGTATCATAGATGAGGAGTCTCCAGTGTAAATGTTTAACATGCCTCAACTGCATTACTTTTGAGCTGCTGTATATGGGACTGTGCAAGTCTTGTACCAGTCACTTCTGGTCTTTACTTTCACTCTAGTGTAAACTCAAGAGGTATTTTCTTTTGTAGTAAGTTGTCATTTTTTTCATGTTTTGAATGGCATGGACGATGATGCCATTTTGTTTGGACTTTGGGGGGTTTGCCTTCATTTGAAGGATTAGTGTGTCATATAACAGTTAGATCAGCAATCTAATCATAGAGAACAATGTTCTGTTAAGAGAATCATCACTCTTTGATGAGGATATTTGTTTTACTTACTATGATTATAAGGCTTTTATTATTGTTTTGTTTTATGTGTGAGATTGCTTTTGATTGTTGTTAGCTATGCGCGTTGTGCCTGGACATATTTTCAGGAACTGTTATAGTTGCTTTCGGATTTCTTATTGTCCTTGTGTTCTTTTGTTTTGTGTTAGTAAGATCCTATGTTTGTTCGTTTATTTTAATGTTAAGGTTTGCATTTCACATATTTCATATCAAAAGTAATTGTAATCTATTGTAAGGATAAGTGCATTAACGTTGTATGTGGTAGATTGCAACTCAAGTATTGAAGAGTAATTTATTTAGAATGTACACTGTTTAAAGCTAGTTTGTTAGGTCTTCTTCTGTTTTAGTTTTCAATAGGTATGAATCGTCTTGGCATTGACTCTGATGGTAGAAAGAGCTTTTAAAAAGCATTAGATGAATAGCTTTCTGGATGTAAGTTTTGGTGGGCGCGCATGTGGTATGGTTGTTACTTGTTAGGTTAAGTAGACATTGATTGAGAAGCTTAGCAATGCTAATTAACAGAGCCTAACTTGTAGCATGGCTGGGAATATGAGGTAATCAGGACTAGAAAGGAGGGTTAGTACAGTGTGTCAAGTTTCAGAAGGTACAGCTCAGGAAAACATAAAGGGAGTTCATTGGGAAGGCCCTTATTTTTATTTTAACGTGCAAGCAGTGATCAACTGTTTATGAGATTACTGCCCATTACTAATAGAACATACACACAACTAGGTACTGTGTAAAGGGAGTTGGGAAATTTTGTTTTGTTCTCTCTGTTGTGGATTACAGCCCTATTTGTTGAGTGGATTGCTATCACTGATTAACCTTTATTATGCAATTTATGCTGTGATATTTTCTATACTGGAAACTGGCAAGACAGAAGTGTGTTCAAAGAACAACACTTCAATTATATTGTTTCATTTAACTCACCTCAAAGTGAGTTGGGTGGCTGTTTGGTCCCTGTTCAGTATATAGAGAAAGGGAGCTGCCAGTTAGGATACCAGTTGTCTGTAATCTGGACATTAAGACATATTACTTTCCAACCAAATGACGTTCTCAACAAAAAAAAAAAAAAAATTAAAAAAATATTTGTGTACCGTCTCTTTAGTACAGAGTTTTAGCCTTAAAGTAGACTATAGATCTAATATAATCCCTGGGAGACATTTTAATAGTATGTTAGTCTTCTTGGAGTGGGATAATCTTTTCTATTTCTACGTGGGCATGTCGGTTACATAGAGGCTGGAAGCAGGCAGCATTGGTGCTTCCAGACTCGTACTTTTTCCATTTCTTACTTGGTTTGATACTGCCTATTGTAAGCTCCTCTACAGTAATAAGCTATACTCAATTTCATAGTTCATGATTCGAAGGTTTCTTGTTGTCGTTCAAGGTTGCACAAGCTTAGAACAATTCCTTAAGGTAGGTGTGTGTATTGGTATTGAACAATAGACCTATAAAGGGTCATAAAGGGTCGTAGGAGCTATAATGACAAACGGATCAGAGGACATCAACCCTGATTAGGCATTAAGATCACTTGATGGATGTTGTTCAAAGTAATATTCATCAAAGTAATATTCAAACTAACTGGAACAGCTTATGCATTTCTGTGATGTACATGATGCTCATGGAGACCCTCTTGTTACTTATGACTCATCTCTAAAATTTAAACTATTGAACACCTAAATTACCAAAACATCAACACTTAAAGAGGAGTTGATAACTTGATACTTTATAGTTAGTGGTTAGCTCAATTACAGTCTTAGCTTTGCTATTACTTCCACGAGGATTGTTGGACTATATACCACTATTATATGCGTGTGTTGTGTGAATCTGATTATTGTGTAATTGCTCGAGGTATGTTGTTTGTCTGTCATAGTGTGTCATATATAGACTGTGTGTAGATGAATATATGGTGACCATGATAAGACTGTATGAGTGTACTGTGTACAAAGAATGGACTTTGACATTTGGTTTTAAAACTCATAGAGATTGATTGCCTTTTTGGTTTGGGATTTTTTATTTTTTTTTAATGATCTTCTTGGTTTGGTTTAACTTTGAGTATGGAATACTAATCTGAAACGAGTACCTGGGAAACTTTGCATACGGGCAATATCATATTGGTCACTGTGTTGGCGCTGCCCTAAAGGTTTTATCCACGTTTTTTTAGTAGACGGAATCAGAAAATGCTTGAGAATCTGCAATATATTTGCAAGAGCTCCAATTGTCAATACCTATATCATCTTGGTAAGAGCTGCATCATCTCATATTTCTCAAACTTTTTCAACCCTCACAGATCCTAGTTTGTGGTGTCTTAGTATGTCTTAGTATCATGTTATTTCTTCTTAAGAGGTGTGATCTTCATCATGCCTAGAATAATTTGAATCAGCTTATAGAGAATGAAAGTCTGGTTCCAGTTTAACATGTTTGCTGTGGTCTCTCGAAATGCGTCTTCTGTCAAGCTTCCTCACAAGAGAGTAAGATATTCTCGCAGCACCTATCCTCCCTTGATACAAGAAAATGACATTCAAATACACAAGATGCAAAGTTTTTGTGCTCTTATAGTTATCCTAGCCATTTTTTGGATCCTGGATCCATCACTGGCTGTAGAATGAATTTGCTAAAGTCAATACATCCAAATTGATGTTACTTTGGTTTCCTCTGTAACTGGGCGTTGAATTTCTGGTTTTTGATTATGATGTTCAAGCTAGTCCTACTAGATTATATTTCTATGATTTGGTGGTAATACTTTGTATTTTCATCCCCTTTCCCGTTAATTTGGGCATCATACGACTTTATTTAGTTTCTACATTTGACACTGCACAGTGGCCTTAAGCTATTGATGCAACTTAATTGTTTATATGCTCGATAGAAATACTTAGCTTGATTGTTTGAGCTGTTCTATTGCTTTTGTTTGTTTGATTTGGTGGAATGCTATGCACTTATAATTAGCCTAGACACCATTCAGATTCTGGATCCGTCACTGCTTGAACTCATGCAAGCCTTGTGTTTTCCTACATCGCAACTTATGTTCAATTTCACCCTTTGAGCTGCCTGGAAAATTGTTATTGGAAATTTTCTTCTACATTCATCACCTGATATTGTTCTATTTATCTTGTTTGGTACTTTTGTGAAAACAGAAGGTCTGATGCTACCAAATACTACTTTATGATATACGAAATCGTATAGGAAATAATGATTGTTTCCCTGTTCTTTAATTTGTTGTAATCTACTTTCTCACCCACCAGCCACCAGTAATTGTAGTTGTGTCGTTAAAATGGTGTTGTCTTCTTGTGGAGTCAAATGGGTAAAGGTTAGAATATACCTTAAGTGCCTTGTAGAATGGGTGTGTCTTGTCCCATGGTAACCAAGCAGGGAACAAGAGAGGAGTCTCTGGGGTTAAACACCTCACAACTGTTAGTGCACTAGTCTGTTGCTGTCTATTAATCCATGTGGAGTAGTCCAATATGGTGTGTATGATCCGTGTTAATCCATAGCCCTACCTGGTGAGTTTGATCCTAGTAGGTGTCATAGATGAGGAGTATCAAGTGTTTTTGAACGTATAAATGTCTAACATGCCTCAACTGTGTTACCTTTGAGCTGCTATTTATGGTATTTCTGACCAGATGGAGTGGTGTATTACCCTGTGGAGAGTTGTAACTCAGATCTTATGTGATGCTCATACTGAGTTGTCTTTTTATTTGCTAAAGTGAAATGTTCATTATGTTATGTCAAGAATCCTGCTAACGGTCTTTTGTTTTGGTCTCTATAGTTTTACTTATCTTTGTCAAGATAGGCACCTATGTTTAGCTTTTCCTTTAGACGACATTTTCATATATCTATTACATTATTTTGGGTACTATGTGTACTGTTAATTTTACTGCGAAAACTGATTAAAACAAAAGACCATCAGGGTTCTGACGCATTGTGGATATCAGAACATTCTGTTACGCTAGAGTTGGTTATTGGTCTCAAGCTCAGATCCTGGTGAAATGAAGATGTATGTCTTAGTTTTCTTTACTATTGGTTTTCTTTACTTCTAACCACGTTCTATGAATGACTGCATTCAGCCTTATTTGAATTTTCTTTTAAGCACTTTTTGGTGGGAGGGTTTTATAAGTTTCTAATTCTATAACTTCTTGCAGACTAAAGACTGATGTTGGAGCACTTAACAATTTTGAAGTGCTTGAATTCCTAAAATCGAAAGGGGCTTCAACCAATGATATAGCTCGGCTGGCAAAAGTAAAACCATCTGAGTATAAGGTTGTCAAATATTTTGTTTTATCACCTATATTGTATTCTTAATTCATTGTAGTGAGAAGTAAAGTATTGTTGATTTTCCGTTTTTAGGTTTTCGATTATGTGGTTAATACTCCTGCTGGTACTCACACAAGAGAGAGAGTTGAAGAGTTCAAGGAGAAGTGTAGACAATATGACCTTGGAAATGATAAGATCCTCAATATTATTAACACAAGGCCAGCTTCAGTGGTTGAAATATATCCGGTATGATATAAGTACTTTATACCCCCGCTCTGCTGGTTATCATTATGTGATTTTTCTCTCTGTTTTTGTTTTTCTTAAATTCATAATCTTGTATTATCTCTCCTGTTGTGGCTCAATCATGACTTGTTTGCTGTAAATGTGTGTGTTTGTGCCCTGCATTGTGGGTGGAATAGGAATTGTGCTAACACTGCGATTGGGAAAAGAGTTTATAACTTTATAACAACTTCAAAACTGATCAGTGGAGTATTGTCTCTTCTATTTCTTGACCCTGGCTTGACTTATTAAATCACTCGCATAATTGGTATAACCCATTGATATCAGAACATGATCAACCTTGTGTCCAGTGACCAGTGTTATCTTCCACTTACTAACAGTGTCCAATATATTAGCTGTCATCCAAAAAATGACCATAGAATGGCCTAGTGTGTCTTCCTTCTTATGCCAAGGACCTGGTTTAGGGAACCTTAGATATTTTCAAGACCCTTGATATGGTGTTTTCTATTGCAAGGTAAGAGAGTTCTTGGTAAAACTTGTGAACTTATTTGCAAAATTTGTTTTTGTTCTTGATGTTTCACAGATCGTAGAGGATAATGCTGATGAGCTAGTAGAGCTGGTTGCAGAGGTATGGCCTCCTCCGACTGCAGCATCCCCTAAACCTGAAGCAGGTACGATTGATGCAGAGACCATGAACATGGAACAAACTGAACAAAATGATGTCAATATAGAATAGGTAACCTTGATTTGGTCAAGGACCAATGGAGACTAGTTGATGTGGGTATAGTATATTAGTATTGACCATTTTCTCAACTTAAAACCCTAAACTTTTTGATGAGCTATATATTATTATTTATCTTATATGATGACAGCTGCGTTAATCTTTCCAAATGATCATCGGATGTGAGTGATTGTAAGTAGGATTTACCTTTTCTGGTGTCACATGAGACATTCAACATTAAACTGTGTTATGTATCCTTTGCAGCACTGTTTGCTTAAATAGTTGAATCCATATTCGTTTGCTCCAAGCAATTGCAAACTGAAATAGCTAGTTCAGTATGGGTTTTGCCTTACAATGAAAGTTTGTTTCTGGGATTTTAATTGGCTATGATATTTTCTCTGTAATCAAATCATCCAATTGGCTGTTTGACAAATCTAACAAAACTTCAACTACGAAGTACCATTGGCTCTTTACATCAATTTCAAGTTCAAAAGTAATTTGTTTTCGAGTTACATACATTAGTTCTTAATTTGTAGAAAAAAAAAATCATAATAATCATTTGCATGAGAATACATATCGTAAGCAAATAGATTTTATCAATACTGATACTCAATGTGCATAATTTTCCAGATTAAAAAAACAAAATGTGCATAATTTTCCAAATAGTTCTAAGAATTCACATTAGGAATTCCAGCCTTCCTTCTCCTTTCCGGGACTGTCCGAAAGAGAATCCAGCCGGTCTTCTTGGTCGTGAATAGGGTTCATTTTTGAACCTTAGAGACATCCATGGCTGCCGATCAATCAAAAACCAGACAATTTTAGTTAATGTCACCTAAGAATGTTCAATATGGAAGTGAAAACCAATTGAATATATTAAAAAGATAAAAACAAAAAGAGACTACACAGAGAAGCTAGGCCAGTTTATTGATTAAACAAGAAACTTGCAGCAAATTTGTAATAAGCAACTTTTGTTGCACATACTTGTATTCCACAAACCAACCTAAAATCAAAATACATGTTGACAATATGAAAAGATGGTTCAGCGACACCTTTCAAATGTGTCCCAAGGTGATGGTGTAAATTAAAAGACTGATAATATTAAACCTAGCCAGAAACAAGCATGAATTTAGAATTCAGATAAACTGATCTAACTAATATCGAATCAACCTCACTTAATTAAGAGCCACACCATATTAACTGTAAACTACTCTTTCAAAAACTTGAGAAAAGTGAGGCTCCTATTAGTCTCTACAAAAGCAAAACATACGACCCACAAATAAGAGTGCAACTTTCATACACATAACTTGTTACCAACTTACCATCCTTGCTCCCTTTCTCAAACAAAACCCAAAGAATAACAGAGATATGTGTTAGAATTTCTAAGCTAGTCATAATGTCAAGACCCACCCTGAATTTCACCCTGAAACCCGAAGTAAATCTTGCGGGGACCACCTTTAAGAAAAAGTTACCGAAAATTCGGTATAACATCTCTTGAAAATAGACAACCATTCCTAATAATACCTGCACACACTTCAAAAAACAAAATCCATCTATAACCATCTACTCCTGGAGCCTTCATGCTCCCCAAATCACGACATCTCCCACCAAATCAATTTACTAACTTTAATAAGAAAATCTCACAACCAACAACCACAGTTCAGAACAACTCTATTTGAGAGGAAAAAGACTAGAAATATATAAATGAGCGGAAACTATACTATTGACTATGGCTCTTCTCCATGTACGCCCGACCTCAACTATACTAACCTGTAAATTGGGCATTTTTAAAACAAAGGACCTAGGGGAAAACATTTAAAACGTTAGAGTGAGTGGACAAAAATGAATTTAATGAAAATATTTATGTTTTCCCAATTTAAATTTCCATAAAAAATATGCTGCATGTCTCAAGCGATAAATCCTTTATCGCATAAATATCGAACCTCTTCAGTATTTTCTTTATTTATTTTTATCCACTCACTCTAACATTTCCGAATGTTTTTCCCCTAGGCTCTTCGTTTTTAAAATGCCTAGTCTGCAGAGTGCGGGTCGGTACTAGTAGGAGGAGACGAGGCATAGTTACCCATTTCTCGGCCACTTTTCACCAGTAGGTTACATGTTTAACCTACTAGGATATTTTCCTGTTTCCTCTAGGTTTTAGTAGCTCTGAATATTCTTGGGGTTATTATATAATTTTTCCGGTGGTGTGCTAAGACCTATGTTTTATTTTAGAATATTCGAAGATTGTAATGGTTATATTCTTTTTTCGGATAATTGTGGGTTGAATTGGAGGATGCTTAATAATATTTAGGAGAGTAACTCTTTAGTTTTCCTGGTTAGGGTTGTCCATTTTCAAGGAAGGTTTGCCGAGCTTTTCGGTACATTTTCCTTGGAGGTGGACCCCGTAAGACTTACTTCGAGTTTCAGGGTAAAATTCGGGATGGGTCTTGACACATAATGCTATATTCCACAAATCACCCTAAATTCAAAATACTTGATTAAAAAATTCAATAAAAGACAACTCTTTGATGAAAATAGAGAGGACTTAAAAAAAAAAAAAAAATTATATTATAGGTGAAATCTGCAGAAGATGAGTCCAGCAAATAATGTAGAGAATCAATATCCTATTAGCGTCTGCAATCAACAAACGAACATATATCGATCACAAAATTCGGAGACAACCAACCTCCTAGGCCTGTCCTCGTATGAGTCATCTCGTCGGTGCAACCTGACAGTATGCGCTCGTTGGCACTTTGCCACCGTTCTATCGCCTCATCAACAACAAAAGGTGCAAAGTATTTGAAGTGCACAAGAAGCCCGATTCCAGGCAGCAACGGCGCGTTTGAGACCAAAGATCACGTCCGCTCGCGATACCATGATGATTCCGGCAACAACGATAACAAAATTGGGATTGATTTTCTTATATTAGGGTTCACTATCTATGACTCTTTGGCATGGCTCTAAATACTTGGACCACTTAGGGTTGGGCTTTTTTTACGTTGTGATGATATATTCCAAAGTTAATCCTACTTGTACTAGGAATCATATTCGTTCTACAAAAAGGCTTTTTAGATTGCATGTATTCGTGAGTTTCACTAATCGAAAGGATGATATATATAGTCATCCTCCATCGCCCATTACATTTACATTACATTGGCATTGCACCTATTTGGATGTCACTCGGACCGTTCCATCTCTCTCATGGCCCTGCAGTAAACCGGAAAGTAGTGTTACAAAACTGAACACTACATGATTTGAAATCGATATATGAACACAGGAACAGCAACAGGCCACCAAAGATATTGGAACAAAACTGAGAATTAACTTCCGGATTCTGGGACCCCAAATCCAAATCTGCTTGTTTGTTTGGCTTCTTAATGTAATATAATTTAGGATTTTGAAATTACTATGGACAGGTGGTTATTTGTAAAATTACAATAGATCAAATCTTACTGAAACAGAAACAAAAAACTGTAATCCAAAATTGCAAGACAAACAAGAATATCAGAAGATCGAGAAAAAGATGTGTAATCAGAATATCGATAAAGAAATCCTTACCGGTTCCCAGGCTCGCAGCTATTTCCGATTTCATAACTTGAAAGAGCCTGGGGATGATATGGTATAAATAGTAAGTTGTTCCTGCAATAGTGGTGGCATTAAGAGCGTCACTTGAAATTTCACGCAAGCCCTTTTTTTGTGAAACTGGTGGAGGTCTTAGGCTTAGTTTGGTACAGCTTCCCTTTAAAAAAACAAATCAGCTTCTATCCGAATTTTTAAATTTTATAGTGTTTGGTAAATGTAAGAAAAACAGTTTTTTTTTTTGAAAATTACAGGTCACTCACAACAGCTTTTAGAAGCAACCTGAATGTTACTTTTAAAAGCAGCTGTCACTAAAAACACTAGAAATTAATAAATTTTATCTTGGCAGCGCTTTTAAAACTAATATTTACCAAACACAACACTTTTTTGATTCACAGTTGATTATTTTCACAGTATAGCAGCATCAGTTTTTATTTTAAGTCACAGCAATACCAAACTAGCCCTTAGCTAGGTGCCTCGCAAGGATTTCAGGCAAGCCCTTTGCGACTCTGAATGACATTTTTGCGATTCAAGATTTCTAGGGATTTTTCGAGGTCGACCTTTATATAGAGAGCGTTGCATATTGAGATCGATTACCGAATATGTAGTTGGGCCTCAAGAAATTTTTAATTATGTTAAAGGGAAGTAAAGTAAAAATACTTGAGAGGCAAGGCAAGGTTTTTTAAGAAAAAAAAACCTTAAAACCTCGATCAGGCAATTAAGGTGTATCTATTATTTGAAAATATAATTATACTATTAAAAGGAAATTGTTGAACGAATTTACATTCCTATCCTTAATTATGTGTCTTGACCGAATCTTCTTCTTATTAGACTAGAATATCTCTTAGATATGTATCCCTGATTTACAGGGATTCTCTATGTAATGCCTATATAAAGACCAATCTATCAATGAATGAGTAAACCTTTTTCTCTCGTATTCTCATACTCTATAACACGTTATCAGACTTGGTGCCCTAACCAAAAGATAATAGGCCAACCATCCCGAAAAAACCCTAAAACCTTCGAAAACCCAAACTTTTTCCCAAAACCCTAATCTGCCCGTTTCATTTTTCCCGATTTCCGGCCGGATTTTCTTCTATCCACGGCCGAAATTACATATCTACAGAAAACCCTCGACGTCCCGGTTTCAACCCCACCGGTCTCACCCAGAGAACTGGCCGGAAAGTACCTGAACCGGCCGCCAGAATTTTCCAGACCGCCGCCTCCACAGACCACCGGTTCACCGCCTTCTCGTACTTCGATTGACCTGATTTTTGGACAGCAGCTTCCTCTTCCAATGGTGCTCCTGTAAAAATTTCAACTCCAAACTCGAAGCAAAAGTAGGTGAAAAGTTGTTTTCTCGTCTCGGCAGCCTCTAGAAACCAAAGATTTCAAGATTGCTAGTCTTCCAAGGAAAACCAGAAAGGTTCCCAACCCTCGGTCGAAGCCTGCCATCGACTCAAACTCATCAGAGGTAAATTTTTAATTAAGGTTACTGCTTTCCAAATTTCAATTCATAGTTCGAGCTTAGTAGCCTTTCCATCAATCCCCTCTCTATGACGGGATTGGGTTTTGGGGGGAATAGGGTTTGGGAGTTTTGTTGGGGCTTCCATCCTCTATTAAACTTTGTGACTGCGACATACGCATCACCATATATTTGCGACTGCGATTACGCGTCGCTGCGACAACTGTGAGCGTCGCCTACAAGGGAAGAATCGATTGTGACTGCGCTAACGCGTCACCTACTTTTATTTGCATCGATTTTATGACCACATCCTTGGTTTATTGACTAATTCCAATCCCCTTGTCTTTTATAGATAATTGAGCCATCCAGGCTCGAGTTTGAGATCCTTGATAACCGAGGTAAGGAATATCACCGATGGGTGTCCGATGTGACGAATACGTTCATCGGTAAGCGGTTGACAACCACCATCTTTCCGCCGTTGAATGGCCCTCTAGCAAGTGACGAGGCCAAGGCACAAGCCTTCATGTTTCTGAGACGCCACATTCATCCAACTCTGAAGAAACAATACCTGAAAAGGGAAGACCCAAAAGATCTATGGGATGTCTTGAAGCAACACTTCAACAACGTACATGATGTACTCATTTCAAAGTTGACTGCTCGTTGGGAATCCATTAGACTAATGGACTTTGCTAAAGTTGAGGATTACAACCAAGCTATGTTGGACCTCCAAGAAAAACTAAGCATTTGTGGCGTTGACAAGATTGACAAAGTTATGATTGAGATGACTTTGTACACTTTTCCAACATCGATGAGCTTACTTAGCCACCAATATCGTCTTGAGTATGAGCAGAACCGAGTTACGTAGTTCAGTGACCTCATATGTCTGCTAGCAAAAAAAGAGCGGCACCAGGAGATTATCCTCAATAACAATGCAAGACCGGTTGGGACTAAGAAGATTCCTAAGTCCAACCAAACTAGTGGAGGTAAAGCTCCAAGGAAAAGAGGAAATAGAAATCCTGCACCATATGAATGTGAGCAGAATCAGCTATGTGGTCGCGGTAATGGCAATAATTTGCGTGGAAACAACCGCATCAACACTTGGAGGCGTGATGACGGAAATTCCGCCCCTCCTAGGAACAATAATCGCGACCGTGGCCGCTAAGGTGAGAAATCCGGCCAAGGCCAAAATCCTCCCTCTAACTCGAACCAGAAGAGGCGATCTCCATGCTACATTTGCGGATCTACTGCTCACTTGCATCATGATTGCCGTGCTAGCAAAGAAGCTATCGATACCTATAGAAGACACATGCAGTACTTGGCTCAAGAAGTTAACTTTACTAAGGGAGATGCCATTAGTGCTGAGCCTTCCACCAATCTCACCATAGCAGATTTTGAAGCTAAGAAGCAAGCTGATCCTGCACACATGGATGCTACGGATTTTGATTAAACTCTTTTGATTAGATGTTTTTTCTCTGCCACAATTATTTTCCACTTTTCAGTCAGTTTTTATGGAATTAGACATCCTTTGATGTATTTTTGAGTTGGCATTAATAAAATCTCTCATTTACGTTTCACAATGTTCAGTTGATTGAGAATTTATTCCCTTATGAATGGTTCAAATTGCACAAAGCTATAAGCTTCATTGCATGGCAAATATACTAAATTCATATGTTTTCGTGGTCTTACAATTGGTTATAGCATAAAGAATGGCAAAACATATGCAAAACATGAGAAAAAACGACGAAAAAAACACTAGGGCAGCAAACTACAGTATTTTGGCACTGTCATAGCGCCCTTAAGGCGCCCCTGAGCGTCTCTGTCGTGTGCTGTGCGCGCTGGGCGGCTGCTTGCGCCCCTAGAGGGCTCCTACCATAGCATGCCGAGCCCATGCCGGCAGCAGGCTTGTGCTGCGCCACGACCATGTTGCTGGGTGCTGCAGTGCGTCTCCGCGCGCAGACAGGCCCTCGGCCGCGTGCTACCGAACCCCTGTCAGGCCCTAGCGGGCTTTTGCCTTCTGCCAATGCTTTTTTTTTTTTATGCTACTGCCGATTCTCTTGGCCGGCCAAATTGCTGTAACTTTATGAAATTAATTTTCATGCCGTGTAATTGCACTCATTCGGGATTCCAACTTGGTTTAATTCCTGATTAACCCCTCTATGTTTCATTAAAGTGTTCGCCTTGTCTTGATCCAAGACTAATTATTTTCACACCTTTATGTAGATGTCTTGTGGTAAAATTGAGTGTCTAGCTGACAGTGGGACTACCCACACTATTCTACGGAATAGGCTATTATTTATAGACTTTGTGCCTCACAAATCCTCAGTGACAACCATGATTGGTTCCTCGCCTGTAATTCAAGGCAGAGGTAATGCGCAGTTCTTATTGCAAAATGACACAATGATACATGTCACTGACGTGTTTTATGTGCCTAAGGCTAATCGAACCTTGCTATCATTTAGGGACATTCGTGCCAACGGATTTCACCTGGAAACGGTCAATGAGAATGGACAAGAGTTTTTGTTTATCACCTCCAATGACTGCGGCCGTAAACACATCTTAGAAAAGCTCATTAGTCAAACTAGCAGTTTGTATCTTACAACCATCAGGATCATCGAATCCTATGCAGTTTCTCACAACTTCTGTGACTCTGACTCATACAAGCTTTGACATGATCGTTTGAGACATCCCGGACGTGACATGATGATCCAAATTCTCAAGAATTCACATGGACATCCATTTTTCCGAGCACTGAAGTGTGTTGGAGCTCCTCCTTCCACCGAAATAGGTGATGCGGCCGTGCATGATGCACCTGCCATAGGCTCGGCCTCCAAGACCATTGCCGAGACTCCAAATGCCTATATGGCTATCTCTAATGCTCACCGCTCGTTTTGCAAAACTTGTTCACTAGCAAATTGAATGCAAGACCATCTTTTGCTAGTGATTTTAAACAAAACATTTCATTCCTACAAAGAATCCAAGGTGATATTTGTAGACCTATCAAACCAGAGTGCGGACCATTTCAATATTTTATGGTTCTGGTTGATGCATCAACGCGTTGGTCACACGTTGTGTTGCTATCCATAAGAAACCCTGCATTTGCTAAACTCCTAGCTCAAATTATTAAGCTCCGGGCTCACCACCTTGATCATCCAATCAAGTCTATTTGATTGGACAATGCTGAAGAGTTTACGTCTAAGTCTTTTGACGACTGTTGCATGTCTATTGGGATTGAAGTAGAACATCTTGTACCCCATGTGCATTCACAAAACGGTCTTGCAGAAGCTACAATTAAGTGCTTACAATTGATTGCACGGGCCTTGGTGATGCGCACCAACTTGCCTGTTTCTGCCTGGGGTTACGCAATTTGGCATGCAGCTGCACTTATTCGTTTTAGATCCACTGCAACCCAACCATTTAGTGCATACCAGTTGGTAACTGAATATGAGCTTGATATTTCACACTTACGCATATTTGGTTGCGCGGTTTATGTGCCTATTACGCCTCAACTGCGTACTAAGATGGGTCCTCAAAGACGATTAGGTATTTATGTTGGCTATTAACATCCTACGATTATCCGCTATTTAGAACATTTGACAGGAGATCTTTTTACTGTGAGATCCACAGATTGTTGCTTTGATGAGACATTCTTCCTGCCGTTAGGGGGAGACATGACCGTTTCCGTTCCAATTGAATGTCGAGAATTAACATGGTCTGACCCCACTATGTCTCATTATGATCCCCGAACTTCTGACAGTGATTTAGAAGTTCAATGTATTCTCGATCTTGGAAGAATTACAGATTCGATGTCTGACTCCTTTACCGATATCGCGAAAGTGACGAGATCAATTATACATACTGCAAATGTTCTTGCAAGGTTATATGTCCCAAGTAAAGAGACATTTCCGGCCGCACCCGGGCTCCGCAATGCCGTCATTGACTCGCCAGATGCCCACGGTGGAGGTGTGGCCGCGGCCTCTGCTCCCACCAGGAAAAGGGGGAGATCTATTGGTTCAACATATATCGTGCCTAGAAAAAGGCGTGACAGTAAAGCACTAAATGATCCACCCATCATCAACACTGTGAATCCTTCACATAAGATTGTCTCTGACTATAGTTATGTGTAAGAATCAATGTTAGCGTATCTGGGGGACGTCTCGGATCTAATGTTGATGTTGGAAAAGAAAGAAATCTCACTAAAGTATACCGATGTGCACGGTATGATGGAAAGAACTTCCATGACTATTGATGATGTTTTGCTTATTCCATCGCACAAGATATTATCGACGACGATGAGATTGAACAGCGCTCCGTTGCAGAATGCCAACGTCGAGCTGATTGGCCGAAATGAAAGGATGCAATCCAGGCTGAACTAGACTCTCTAGCAAAAAGGCAAGTTTTTGGTCCGGTAGTGTCATGCCTACCGAATGTTAAGCCGGTTGGACATAAATGGGTCTTTGTTCGAAAGCGAAATGAGAAACATGAAGTCATGCGCTATAAAGCCCGACTCGTGGCGCAAGGATTTTCTCAACTCCCTGGAATTAACTACGAGGAGACATATTCTCCCGTTATGGACGTCATTACCTTTCGCTACATAGTCAGTTTAGTAGTGTCCGAAAAACTGAGCATGCAGCTTATGGATGTGGTTACTGCATATCTCTACGGGGATCTTGATTCAGAGATATATATGAAAGTGCCTAATGGACTTTCACTACCCAAGTCAAGTGATTAGGGTTTAGCCTTTGCAATTAAATTGCGGCGTTCACTATATGGATTGAAACAATCCAGACGAATGTGGTATAATCGTTTAAGTGACTACTTGATTGGGAAGGGATATAAGAATGACAATCTTTGCCCATGTGTGTTCATTAAAAGAACAAGTACCGGATTTGCTATAGTAGCCGTCTATGTTGATGACATGAACGTCATCGGTAATCTCAAAGATATTGATGCGACCGTGACCTACCTGAAATTCGAGTTTGAGATGAAAGATCTTAGGAAAACTCGATTTTGCCTAGGCCTAGAGCTAGAGCATCGAGAGACTGGATTATTAATTCATCAGTCAGCTTATGTCCAAAAGATGCTCAGGCGATTTAATATGGACAAAGCTCACCCTCTTGGTATTCCCATGGTCACGCGAAGTCTGGATATCAAAAAGGACTCATTCCGTCCTAAAGAGGACAATGAGGAAGTCCAAACAGAAATTTTGTACCTAAGCGCTATCGGAGCTCTATTATACTTGGCTCAATGCACAAGACCAGACATTGCATTCTCAGTAAACTTGTTAGCTAGGTTTAGCTCTGTGCCTACGCAACGTCATTGGACCAATGTTAAACACATCTTTAGGTACTTGAAGGGTTCAATTGATTTGGGCTTGTTTTTCCGTTACAAAACTGAAGTGGAAGACATGAATGTTGATGTCCCTGTTGATGCCAACACTATCGGCACATTGGCTGAGCCCCTAAGGGCCCCTACCGTGCCCAGCAGTGCCTCGGCCGACAGCATGCAGCGCACCCCAAGCGCGCCCCTGCCGTGCCCTGCCGTGCTTTAGCGCACCCCTGAACGCTCATGCCAATGCTGTAGCGCAACAGCCGTGCCCCTGCGCGTCCTCCAAAGCTTCCAATGCCGCAAACAAGTACATTTTGTTCCCCAACCAAAATAAGCTTCCGAAGCTCCTTCTAGCTCAAAATTGGCGCAATGTGGTATTGTCCCCTATTCCTAAACACCGAATAATGTGTTAGTCGAATTTGCTGATATTGGGTATCTTTCTGATCCACAAAAAAGACGTTCCCAAACTGGTTATGTGTTCACCATTGGGACTACGGCGATTTCTTGAAAATCTACCAAGAAAACCCTTGTTGCTACTTCCTCGAATCATTAAGAGATTATTGCACTACATGAAGCAGTCAAAGAAAGTGTTTGGCTTCGCTCTGTGGTAGCTCATATTCAAGAGTCAAGTGGGTTGACATCTACCACTGATGCACAAACTTGTATCTATGAAGACAATGTGGCATGCATTGAACAAATGAAGTTGGGATTCATCAAGGGTGATAATATTAAGCATATCTCGCCTAAGTTCTTCTACAATCAGCAACAACAACAGATTTTGAATATTTAAGTGAACCAAGTGAGTTCTGAGAATAATGTAGCAGATTTGTTCACCAAGTTTCTACCCAAATCTACTCTTAAGAAGCATGTGCGAAGTATTGGTATGCGTCCCTTATTTAAACTCCATAATTGATTTAATTATCATGGGGAGTTGATTGTGTAGACATCAGGGGGAGTCTACGTCACATGTTTTACATTCAAATTGTAGTTGGCGCGTTGTGCTCTTTTTCCCTTCGACCAAGTCTTTTGTTTTTACCCAATAGGTTTTTGTTTTAGTTGGCAAGGTTGTAAACACGAAAATATCTGCAACAAATAACAGAACAACACTTGTACAAAGAATAATTTAATTTAATCAATGCGAATGCGGGTTACAATCTTTGTGAATTCCTCTGATTCTATCTCCGAATATAAGTTTAACTCAAGGGTGACAAGCACTTGTTCTTGAGGATTACGCGGATTGATCACGTAACGAGTATTTGGGATTTGGATTTGGGTTTAGTGAAGAACTGGCTATTTGGGGAGCTTGATAGTTCTTCAAGGGTTTTGGGGAGACTTCTGTGCCCGCGGAGGGATTTCTCTCTCTCTAGTTCGGTGCCTTGTTTATGCCCCCCCCTCTCTCGGTATGAGAGGGGGTATTTATAGTGTTAACATGCCTCCACTTAAGGCATGTAATGAAGATTCTGAATCAATAATATTTCTTTAATCGAATCAATGAATCTTGACTGATTTACTTGCCGATTTTAACATAATCAAATCAATCAAATCTTGAGATTTAGATATGCCCAGATCGCTTTGGATTGAATGTCCTGTTTTGAGCAAGATCCTTAGTAAGGGGCGAGCTATCTCGCGGATATGGAAGGTATCCTGCGAGGGAGCTTGATTTCCAAGCAAGCGGTGATCTCTAATCCCACTTCGCGGACGACTTATCTTGGACGTACATCCCTACATGCATGCGAACTCTATCGTCTAGCTACTTCGTGAGTTTCCCTACGCGGGGCCATCTCGCCTTTCCTTTATGTCAATCTACGCGCGCAAAGCCATCTCGCCTTCATGTACATGCGCGCGGAGTCATCTCGCCTTCGCGAAGTCTTGTTCGCCTCGCGAAGTCTAGTTCTCCTCGCGAAGTTCAGTTCGCCTCGTGAAGTCTTGTTCGCCTCTTGAAGTCTAGTTCGCCTCGCGAACTCTACTCTCTAGCTCACCTGACCGCTGGTGAACCATCACCAATTATTTTTGGGGATGTCCGATTAATTTAATTTAATTGATATCAGATCATCAATCGACACTTGATAATTGATTTCAATCGGGATTTAAGGTTTTGTTGTCGGCTGACCATTTCCACGTTGCCACGTGTTATTTCCGAAAGCTTTCCAATTTTGTTGACTCACGAGCCACGTATTTGCTTGGATTATTCAACAACTATTATTATCGTTAAATTTTATATGTCTACAAATGCCCCCACTTCAAGGTGCGTCGTAGCCATGCTGTCGTCATGTGCCAGAGGCGCGACTTGAAGTCTATGTTAATGGGTTAATTTTATGGGAGTTCCCGAATTGATAGGGATTCCTAATTTTGTAAGGATTCCATATTTTCTTGTAGAGGTTCCTTGAATTTATCGGATATCCAATTTTTGTAGGGATTCCTTAATTCGCAAGGATTCCTACGAATTTGATTTGGTAAAGTTTCCAAGTAGTGGTCGGAAACCTTTGATGTATTCCTTTCTTGATTTGCTTGATTCTCCATACTTTTCCAGTTTCAATGAGGAACGACTGCACTATAAATTAGAGCTTCCGGTTTAACATTCTTCATCACAAAGTTACAACCATCTCGCTTCGAGATCAGCAGTACACTTCTCTTTTTTTTTTTTTTTTTACTTCTTTTGATTTGATTTCTATGGCGCAGAGTTATATAATTAGCTGACTTTTTTTTTTTAATCTTGCATGTGTAGGTCGCGAGGTATTTATGAGTTATCCATCTTCAGTAACAGCAGAAACTTTACTCGGTGAGGTGTAGCAGAATCTTAAGGCAATGAGGCGCAGCAGAAGTTTAAGGCCGCAAGGCGCACTCCTTTCAACAAATCAATTCTGGGTAGACGTACACCATTTTGCATGGCATTTTTCAAGAGTTTCAAGAAAGGCACAATCACTATCCTTGAAGACGCCAACAATGTTCAAAGCGATGGCACCACCTTATATACCTATCCTTCATTGACTGGGCCGTGCGCCCTCAAGTCTCCCTCTTACGATGGTTAGGGTCATATTCCTCGGTGGACTTTCCATCAATCACGTCAGCTGGCCACCTTTCAATCAGCCAAATCCACCAGCGAAAAGCGAAACGCAGATGTATGGATGTTGAAGTTTGCCCATCATGATCATAATGTTCCTCAAACACCATTCATGCTTCTTAGCGACCGTACGTGCAATGGAGAGGATTTCGTGCCAAAAGAGCCTTCTCCTACGCGGAACGTTACTGGGAGTGGTTAGAAGACATCTTAAGCTGAAATGGAGATCTCATCCACAAAACAGGCCTGTACCGAGCGGTGTTTGCATCGCTCTTTAGCTATGACAGTGTTGCACCTGTGATGCGGGCCTTCTGTGAGTATTGGTGCCCTAGCACAAATACTCTTCACACATCGTGCGGCGAGATGTCTATTTCTTTGAGGGACTTGACATATATTTGTGGCTTGCCCATAACTGGAAGGTTCTATGACGAAGTTGTTCCATCTATTGAAGAGTTTTCAGCCAAGGGTAAAGGTGGTGAGCCAATCATTCCCAAGAGTTGCAGATTTTTATTTCTCGCGTACCACAAGCTTTGCGATAAAGGGCAAAAAGTGAAGATCGCATCATGGATCCAGTACTGGTACAAAGGAAGTTTGAGATACAAGAGACCGCCCGCCAAGAGTGTACGGAACAAGAAAGATGCACCTCAGAACACATACAACCCGTCTGGCGAAGTCCGTGAGGTTCAAGCTCGAACTGATGACAACTCCACACCGTTTGATGACTTGGGCGTGGATGACGAAGACATAGAGTCTACTTACTTGGCAGCATTTTACGCGTGCTGGTTGTGTCTATTCGTCTTTCTTATGGACGACACAGGCTTGATCCGACGTAGCGTGTTTAAAGTCGCCAGCAAAATGTCCCAAGGCTATCAATTTGGTCTAGCCATACCTGTGTTGGCCAATATTTATCAAGGTTTGAACGAGATTTCCGCTTCCAAAGACCCAGGGAACTGTTCGGCTACATTACCCTTTCACTATGTGTATACGTGGTTGGCAAAGTATTTCGGCACCCATTTTTATTCTCCTCTTCCTGACAATTTTAAACCGCACATGGTTCACTTTTCAAGGGCATTTTCGGCCAAGCACTTTGGAGACGCACAAGCTCGTTCTTTATTCAACGCCTGTAGCAATGTGGGGATGGACATCTTAGCCATAGTCCCTAAAGAACGCAAAGTGATCGTTGATCGTGAGAATGTTAACCGTTCAGACATTGTCTACCTCACCTGCCTTCGATCTGGATTTCTTACTCTTAGGCAGGACAACCGGCGAGTCGTTCAACCCTACAGTCCTTACCGTTTCAGTCGTCAGTTCGGCTATTTTCAAGATGTGCCAGGAAGCCTTCAAAAGGACATTCGGACGGGCACATTATCCTTGACGTACTGGCATTGGGAAAGCTTTACTAAACGTGATACATGGAGCACAGTGACGTTGCCGCCTGAGAGCGCTCTAACAGAGTACATGGTGACTCGTGATTATGTTGAATGGTGGTCCAAAGTATATTGTTTCATGCCCAAGATGACTACAACAACAATGCCTATTGTTGGGTCGCCGCACAAGCTTCTAAAAGCGAAGACAAGATCGCTGCTCGTGTGGTACTGCCCCGCCATAAAGTGATTCCCCGCGAGATACCGTTTCGACATAAAGTGGTTACCCGCGAGATGCCGTCTCGCCAGAGAGTGGTTCCTCGCGAGATGCCGTCTCGACAGGAAATGGTTCCCCGCGAGATTGAACTTGACAGTAACCCTCACACATCTTCTATCAAGGCGTTGCCCCCAAATAGAAACTCTTTGAATGAACCGCACCAAGCTTTAGAAGGTCATGGGGACTCATCTGATCATCATCTCGCCCAGAGTCACCTTAAGTTGAAGGGGACCAACACTCAAGCAAAAAGGCTTAGTGGAAGTAGCAATAGTTCTAAGGACGTGAACTTCAAGCGTCGAAGGATCAAACCCGACCTTGGCTCTGTTTATTTTAATCCCAACGATGAATTTCTCCTCAATAGCAATTTTCTTGGCGAAATTCCTGGTCCCTCGCAACAGACACCAAATTATGTTGAGGTATGTTCGCCATCACCACCATGCATCTCTTTTTGACATTATCTGCATGATATGGACTCATCATTTGTTTTACCTTCTTGTTTTCTGTCACATCCCGACCCTTATAAAATTACCTTATTTACTAGCGTGATTATAATAAGAATTTTACCATCTCGATCATTGAGTTAATAGCTTAATTGGTCCCTAGAGGGGTTTCGGGGACGATTATTGTGCTGAGGATTATTCGTAAGAGGAAAATACGACGACGGTAAAAATAGTAAATTTTAGCTAGTAAAAGGTAATTTTTATTCGGGTATTATTTTTCGGGGTGTTTTATTTTTGGGTTTGGGTTGTTTAAAAGGATGGACCGGTTTGGGGTGTGAGGCCCAAACCCAGTTTTCTTTTTTTTCCTTCTTTCTTTTTCTTCTTCTCTTCTTCCCGGTTTCCTCCCGAGCCTCTCCCCCGCCGGAAACTTCTCGCCGCCCGACCGCCGTCGTCCGGCCGCCCCAGACCGCCGCACCGGTCCCAATCGATCGGTCTCCGACCCAGCTATCTTCCAGGACCGGTGACAGCCCCCCTAGCGCCGCCGTGGGAGAGCGGTGCCGCCCGAAAGGTTAGGCTGCCCCGAACTTCCGGTCACCGGAACTCCCTCCTCCGGCCACCAATCCGGGCAAGCTTGGTACGGTTTTGTAGCCCTCCTCCCGTGCAGCAACCCCTCCAATCAGCTCACTCCCTCTTGAGCTAGGTAAGGAGAAATGTGGAGTTGAAATTTCTAGGGCTTTTAAGTTGTTTTCGTTCGATTAGCCTAGTTAGGCTTGGAATTGGGTGATGTGTTGGTCATGAAAGTTGTAGAGCATGATGAGGAGATTATTCTGTCAAAATTTCATAGGTTTTGGAGGTCGCCGGAATTGGCCTCCGGCCGCCGCTGCCCGCGGAGCCGCCGCCGGTTAGGAGATTTTTAGGGTTTTAAATGTGGAATATTAAGAGGAGTATATTGGTGTGATTTATGAAATGTTTGGATGAGATTTGGATAGGTTTGTGAATTTCCGAAGTTTGGTATTTTTGGCGGTTAATTAATGTAGAATCCGGCCGTAGGATTTAAGTCGTATTTTGGGGAGTTTGTATTTACGACTGATGAGTATGATATTTAAGTTCGGATCGTTCCGATTTAAGAATATCGAAGTTAGGCAATGATGAGCATATTTATGGCTCTCGGGTAATTTTGCCTATTTTGATTAAATATTGGATTATTGGTTGGGAAATTAATATTATATTTGGAACAGGACGTGAGGAGGCTCGAGCAGACGAGGCCCCAGATCGACATCAGGCTTAGGCCTAATTTGTGAGTGGACTTTTGTTTTAAATAATATGCATGCTATAGTTCATGAATGAACAATTAATGTCGTGGAGCATTTTGACGTCATTTTAATTTTTGACGATTTTTATTTCTCTTGGAGAGATACCGAAAATGGGATTTTCGGTGGATATAAATATGTATTTATGAGAGAGTATGTATAGAAAATGCTAGCTAGCCATATGTGTCTGTCCACCTTAATGGCGCAGCATATAGCCGCATTATGGTGTGACGTGAGCGTTGGACGTAAGCGTAGTAGCCCTATTTGAGTGTTTAATTCATATAGGGGGTATGGACACATATTTATACACCCGTCTGTCCACCTTGATGGCGTAGTGTATCACCGCATTAAGGCGTGACGTGAGCGTTGGACGCGAGCGTAGTAGCCCTATATAGACCCATGAATTTATATAGGGAGTATGGACGAGTGTAAATACATACATATATTATAGAGTCTGAGAGACTCGATATTTTATGAGATAAAAGTTTTATCGCTTGCGGCATGCATTCGATTTTTCCTTAGAAATTAATTTGGGGAAACATAAATATTTTATTTTATTTTTGTCCACTCACTCTAACGTTATTAAATGTTTTCCCCTGGGCCCTTCGTTTTAAATTGCCCAGTCTGCAGAGTTCGGGTTGGATCTAGTAGGAGACGAGGCATAGTCACCCGCATTTCCGCCAGTTTTCATCAGTAGGTTACATGTTTAACCTACTCGTGTTTTCTTGCTTTCGCTAGTGTTTAGTAGCTCTGAATACTTTGGGATTATTGTATATATGTGATGTTTGGAAGTGTTGATTTAAGAGTGAAATTTGGAAATTTCGAGTTAGGGTTGTCCATCTGCAAGGGAGATTTTCTCAATCTTTTCAGTAAATTTTCCTTGGAGGTGGTCCCCACACGACTTACTCCGGATTTCAGGGTGAAATTCGGGGTGGGTCGTGTCATTTTCAGTTAGAAGGACTCCTGATAAGACGTATTTGCACACGCATCAATTAACCCTGTCAACAAATCAATCGTAGTATAAAGCAAGCAGGGATCGTTCTAAACCGGGGATCCAACTACAGGGTAGATCCATCTAATCTAATGTAAATATCGAAATAAGCATATAGGTTTAAAGGTTTTATGATTTCGGAAAAGACAAGAATAATAAATCCTAAATTACTTCTATACATATATACACGTGATCAACCAACATTCATGCAAACTCAACCAAACAACCATGTAAGAATAAAGAAGACAATTCCTAATCTCATTTAAGTCTACACCGTGAGCAATTATACAACCTAAATTTGATATGCACATAAGTTCCTACGTGGTTCCTATGACATAGACCAACTTAGAATTAGACTACGGGTTTCATTCAACATCGCGACACAACAAGCTCGGCTACGTGCTCTACTTATCGGTCACACACATAAACTAATCATGCAATTACGTATCACATAAAGAATTGATGTGTTTAAGCACTAGTCCAAATCAAACATAGGTAGAAAATCGGTGAAAAACAAAGACAATGCAACTTATCAACTACGTGTATCAAAGTCGAACTTTGGATGATTAACACATGCAATATCAACTACTTGTATCAACTACACATGATAATGTAATATAGCACCGAAAATCTTAAAGTATTTAGACATTAAACTCACGGCATAATACCTAAAATCATTGATTAAAAATTGAAAACTTTAATTCAAAGCATGGTTCAAAAGTACTTCTATCTCATAGACAAGAATCGAAGTATACTTAAGCAAAAACTTAAAACAAACATAAACGAAAACAAACACATAGCAATCCGAAAATAGAAGATGGAATTCACTCTCAAAATATCCCTACGTGTTCTATTCTTCGAGTGAGCGGAGTCCTAGGCTACGTGTTTTGGACAAATGCTGAAGGTGGGATCGGATTGTGGTATTTGGAGGTTGATGGAGTTTCGGCAAAGGCTTTGGTGTTATTTGCACGGGTTGATGATCCTCTTCTGTCCTTGAAGTCGTGCTTTATATAGAGGAAAAACCCTAGAGAAGTCAGCCACAAAGCCTAAACCAAGTTGGTTTAGGATTCCTAGTTCTTCTCAATTTCGGCAGAATGACCTCCGTCTGAAGATTACGTCATAACTTCCTCTAGAAAATAGATATTGAGATGATTCCAATTGATTTGGAAACTAGACTCCCGTAGCTTTCTATCCATATATGGCACGTTTTCTGATTCATTGTGAGCTGTCATGGAGAGTCCGTTGAAGTTGGCAGACGTGCACAGGAATTCTCCCGATTTGATCCGGATTCTGCTGAATTTAAATCTTCTTCTCCATATTGGACTTGGTTTGGGCCTCTCCTTCATGGACTCGGCTTTGAGGAAAGATGGAATCCTGATTAAGACATGAATCCTGAGTAAACAAGGATTTCAAATACTTAGCACAATTTTAACACCAAATTCTTCAATTCCGAAATTACTATGTGTTTTAACACTCAAACCTACATATTTCTACTTTAAGCAATTATTCTACATTAAACACAAATATACAGCTAAATCAACTAAATAAGAGTTAACAAAGGGAAAATAAAGGGTATAAACATATTAAAAACGTCACACTTTGTGCTCCTATCAACTCCCACTTTCGAAGATGAAGCTTGTTCAAAAGAGGTTCGGGTTCTTTCAACATAACCCATGAAGACCGATTCTTTCCACGAAGGCGATGTATGCGAACAAAATGAATCGCAACAGGTTAATCATGAAGAAATTTTGGTGCATCCTCCGAAGCTTTTAAACAATATGGTATTCTCCGAAGTCACCCGTGGTGAAGTTGATGTTATGGACACCAATCAGGGGCTTCGAAAAATTCGCATGCAGGCCGCCACTCTAATTTGTGAACAAATTGAAGACGTCGTTACGAAGCACTCGTCAAGAACCATTCTTTCTAAAAAGAAAGACCTTGATGAAATGGTGACCGAACTTCAGTGTTATGGGTTTGATCCTTCGCCAGTAAAAGATAAGGTAGAAAGCTTGATGACTTGTGCTACTCAATACAACGGGGCAAGGCTTGTATGCCCGCATAAAGCCACTCCAGGCACATGTGATCAACGTTGGCCTCATATGGAAGCTGAAATCGCAAAGTCGATCAAACTTTGTCAAAATGACTTTGGTCAGCGTCAAACTATGATTGCGTCCTTGGATAACTTGAAGGATGAGCAACAGAGGCTAGAGCAGAAAATAGCCTCCCTAGACGCGAGCCTTCTACTTCACGACAAAAGGTTTGCCGATTTAGAGAAGCAGAAAGTCCAAATCAAGGAAACTCCAGAGTTGACTGCTGAAGAACTTGAGGAAGCAAAGAGGTTCTGAGATGATTTTGAAAAGCAACGCAACAGCTTCAAAGGCTTATCTTGGACGTGAAGGTTTGCCGATTTAGAGAAGCAGAAAGTCCAAATCAAGGAAACTCCAGAGTTGACTGCTGAAGAACTTGAGGAAGCAAAGAGGTTATGAGATGATTTTGAAAAGCAACGCAACAGCTTCAAAGGCCTATCTTGGACGTGAAGGGCCCATCATTGTTTAGTAACTTAAGATTTATTCTTTTTTTTTTTTTTGCGCATGTAATAAGTCATTTTGACAATAGAACTCATTATGTAATAAAAAGATTATTTTTTTTTGATGTGACTGAACTCAAGAATATAATTCTCAAGCTGCCTACGTATCCTTCCAAAGAAAGAATCAAGCCATCACGTAGTTCAAGGATGAGGATTTAGAACTTTTTTTTTTGAGTGCCTTGTGCAGTTTAGGCTCATGCAGGCCAGGAGCAATTTTTGTCATTTGCAGTTTAAGCTCGTGCAGACAAGGAACATTTTTGTCATTTGCAGTTTAAGCTCGTGCAGACAAGGAGCAGTCTTTATTTGTTTCAAGCATAGTATTTCTTCAAGAACCTGCCGTTGATTGGGCCAATTCTCAAACTGTCTTCAGCCATGATTTTATAAGCTCCGTTGGTGTAGACTTCGCTGACAACATAAGGGCCATCCCACTTTGATTTGAACTTAGGACCAGTCTTGTGTGTCATGATGATGGGTCTACGTATAGCAAGGACCAAGTCGCCAATTTGAAAGGATCGAGGCCGAACCCCTTTGTTGAAGGCACGTGACATCCGGGCTTGGTAGCATTCTAGATGTTGTGCATCGAGCCTCTTCTCATCTAAAGCTTCCGACTCTTGAAGTCGTAGCTTGATATTTTCTTCATTTGTGAGGCCTTCTTGCAAAGCAATCCTCAATGAGGGAATTTGCTTCTCTAATGGTAAGACGACTTCAACACCATACACTAGAGAATAAGGTGTGGCATTTGTGGCAGTTCGATATGTCGTTCGATATGCCCATAATGCTTCGCCCATCTTCTCATGCCAGTCTCTTTGTGACTTGCTGACGGTCTTCTTCAAGATGTTGCAAAGCGTCTTATTAAATGCCTCTGCCAAACCATTAGCTGATGCATTGTACATCGACGAAAAGTGTAGCTTGAAGTGATACTTTTCGCTAAGTTTTTGCATAGCACTATTTGAGAAGTACTTGGTGTTATCTGTAATGATGCAACGTGGCACACCATATCGCTGGATGATGCATGTCTTGATGAAGTCTACAACAGTTTCTTTCTTTATCTTTTTAAATGGTACAGCCTCTGACCACTTCGAGAAGGAATCCGTGCCTGCCAAAATGTACATGTGGCCTCCAGAAGATTTCGGGTTTATAGGTCCCACATCGTCTATCCCCCAGACATCAAACGGGTGTGAAACGATCGTAGGATGCAATAGCTCAGGCGGTTGATGGATAAAGTTTGTGTGGAATTGACAAGCTTGACATTTCTGTGCGTACTCCATGCAATCCTTGACCATTGTGGGCCAGTAGTAACCCATTCGCCTTACTTGAAAATGCAATGTAGGACCTGATTGATGAGCTCGACATAATCCAGAATGAACCTCTTCCATGGCTTTGGACGCCTCTTCTTTTCCCAAACACCTAAGGAGTAACTCGTCAAATGATCGTCGATAAAGAGTCTCCTTGTAGTAGAAAAAGCACGGGGCCCTTCGTTTCATATTTGTTCGCTGTTGTAGATCGTCAGGCAATTTGTTATGCTAAATGTAGTCGATCAAAGGATGCCTCCAATCTTCGACGTCAATAACATAGACGGAGACTATATTGGAATTTTCACACAACGGTACAATTTCTGTTGATACAACCCATCGTTGGCAAATTGAAAGGTCCACAATTTCATCATTTGATAATGCCAAAGTTGCTGCTAGGTTGGCCAAGGCGTCCGCCATTTGATTTTCTTTCCTGGCACATGTTCTAGTGTAACAACATCGAAACCCTTCGAGAGTTGTGTAGCGAAGCAGAAATAAGGAACAAAATCCTCTTTCCTGACTTCGTAATTAGTTAGTACTTGATCAATTACTAACTTCGAATCCCCGTACACTTCTAGATTTGCAATTTGCATTTCTAAGGCCGTTTGCAACCCCATGATGAGGGCTTGGTATTCCGCAACATTGTTGGAATACAATTCACCGAGAGTGAAGGCATATGACAATATTTGCTTTTGAAGATCCATCTTCATCCGGCAAGTCATCTAAAATTTTCCAATCTGCAGGAATTGGGTGATCCGCTAGAAAGTCAGCCACAGCTTGGCCTTTGACCGCCTTGGCAGGTACATAGACGATGTCATATTGATTGAGAAGCAGAGCCCATTTTGCCATTCGTCCTGATAAGACTGGTTTAGACATGACAAACTTGATTGGGTCAGCTCGGGCTACTAAATGCACCGTGTAAGCTTGCATATAATGCCTCAACTTTTGAATGGAAAAGATGAGAGCGAGACATGTCTTCTCTATTGGAGAATAATTTAATTCTGCTCCTATGAGAGTTCGACTTAAATAGTATAAGGCTATCTCCCTTCTTTCCTCGTTTTCTTGGGCTAGAAGTGCTCCAAGTGATCTTTCTTGAGCTGCAATGTAGAGGATAAGAGGTTTCCCAGGAATGGGTGCACCCAACACCAGAGCGTTAACCAAGTACTTTTTAATGCTTTCGAAAGCATTGTGACATGCTTCATCCCACACGAAAGGCACATTCTTCTTCATGAGCCGACTAAAAGGTTGACATCGACCTGCAAGGTTTGAGATGAACCGCCTGATAAACGCGAGTTTTCCATGGAGGCTTCTCAATTCTTTTAAATTCATTGGTTCTGGCATTTCTTGAATAGCCTTAATCTTCGATTGATCTACGTCAATGCCCCGATGCTTCACGATGAATCCAAGGAACTTGCCTGAACTCACACCAAAAGCGCACTTGAATGGGTTCATTTTGAGTTGGTACTCGCGTAGCCTATTGAACACTTTTCGTAGGTCTTGCAAGTGGTCACTCCTTTTTCTTGACTTGACAACCAAATCATCAACATAACATTCAACGTACTTGTGAAGCATGTCTCCAAAGATTTTCTGCATGACATGTTGGTATGTTGCATCAGCATTCTTTAATCCAAATGGCATGACTTTGTAACAGTAAATGCCTTTGGGAGTGCGAAATGCAGTTAACTCCTCGTCTTCTAGCGCCATCTTTATTTGGTTGTAGTCAGACGATCCATCCATGAAAGACAAAGCTTCATGACCTGTGGTTGCATCCACCATGAGTTCGATGATAGGCAAAGGGAAGTCATCTTTCGGACATGCATCATTCAAGTCGCGAAAGTCTACACACACACGCATTTGTCCATTCTTCTTTTCAACTGGGACAATGTTTGCGATCCACTTGGGATATTGGACCTCTCTGATGAAGCCTGCAACGATCAACTTGTCAACCTCTTCTTCAATTTGAGTTTGTACCTCTGTTCGAAAATGTCGTCTCAGCTGTTTGATGGGTCGAGCCTCCGATTTAACAGCTAATCGATGAACTGCCACTTTAGGATCAAGACCGGGCATTTCTGTGTAGGTCCAAGCGAAGACATCCTTGTATTCAAGCAACAAGTCATAGTACTCCTTCTCCTCTTGGGAGCTTAACGACGCGCTTACAAATATCAGTCTTAGGTCTTCCTCCGTCCCCAGATTGAGTTTCTTAAGTTCATCGACCGTAGATTTCACCCCATCTTCAAGCTCTGGAGGAGCTGCCTCTACTTCATATTCGAAGCCTTCATGGTCATCCTCTTCATAAGCTTCCACCTCTGCTACTGTGATGTGATAAGAACATTGAATAACATCATCCTCATCGCCGCTAGCATCATCGCCTTCTTTATCTTGACCAGTGAGTATGAAGGTATGTTGCCTCACTTTAAGTTGGTCAGTCGAATTCATCTCTAGCACACAACGTCTTTTCATGCATGATGGGATGAGATTTTGGATTTCTTTATTTTCCGATTGGCCAACTTCTTCTTTTCTTTTTCTATCTTGTTGTTCTTTAGGAGCTTGGATCCTTTCAAATGCCGACTTTCGAGGAGTTGGCTTTATTTGTCTATTTTCTTCATTTGACGATGACAACCTTTTGAACACAAAAGTTCGTGTAGCTGCGGTGTCAAGACGATTGAAGATGAAGCTTCGACTTGTTGACTTTTCAACACGTTGAAACACCGAAACTCTGCCTGTTGATTTAGTAGAAGTACTTTGAGAACTTGGGCAGATACGATCCAACGCTGAAGTGCGAGAAACATATTGGATTTGTGGAATCTCATCTTCTACTTCTTCAACGCTTATGTACTGCATGCTTGCCTTCTCCGCTTTCCTTCTGCCTGAGATTTTGATTGGCTTGCTTGGGACAAAACCAAGACTCGTTTTAGCCGAATCACTTGTTTTTCCCTGTTCTCTTAACTTCTTTTGAAACTCATTGAGCTCATGTGCTTTCTTACTAACAACTTGATCATCTTCTTTACTTGGTGAACCAAAGTTTAATCCAGCCTTTGCCAACAATTTGTAAGCATTGGGGTCAAACCCTTCATTTGTTCTCTTCTCGGGTAAAGACCCATGCTCTACCCTTCCTTGGATTGGTTTGACAAATCCTTTCAACGGTTGCTTGGTAGGAGTTTGGTCATTCAACTTCGTTAGTGGCAATATCGACGCTTCCATCAATAATTTTATGTCTTCTTTACTTAACCTCCGAGGACTCACTTGCCGCTTTGCTCACACAAATGGAGACTCTCCTTCCTTGCGCTTCGACTTCGGCACATATCGAAGAACTGGGACAACTGGGTTCACATTTTTGGGTGGAGACTTATATGACTCTTCATTTCCCTTGCCCTTCGCTTCAACTTCTTTTCTTGTCACCATTGTAGCCTTCCCTATTGAGGGTACTTTAACCGGAAGAACTTCTAGTACTGATTCCTCATCTGAATAGAACTTGGAATCTGCAAAGTATGACTCAGCTTCGGTGAATGGCTTGGTATCACTTATCACTGTTTTCACGCCTCCGCGGTAGAACTTGAAACATTGATGCAGAGTTGAAGGTACGACATCATTTTCATGAATCCATGGTCGCCCCAAAAATATGTTGTATGAAGTCTTTGCATCGATCATGTGGAACAAAGTGTGTGACTCCAATTCGCCAATAACCATGTCTAGCCGAATCATGCCTATCGCTCTTTGCTCTCCTTCGTTAAAACCCTGGATCATGAGACGACTTTTAGATAACTCGTCAATATTGATGCCGAGTTGAGACATTGTCGATTTTGGCATAATGTTTACAGCAGACCCTCCATCTACAAGCATGCGGTTTAATTTTTTCTCTCGCATGTAACCTGTCACAAAAAGAGGTCGATTGTGTGGCTTTGAACCCAATTGTAAATCTTCATCCGTGAAATGAATGGCGTCACAACATGCTACGCATGCCGCACACTCATTGATGTTTGAAGAATGCTGGCCCTCATCAAGCAACAACTGGATTAACGAACGTCTCGCCGATTTGAAAAGCCGTAACAGATTGGAGAGGCTAAATTTTAGAGGTAAGTCTTCCAATTGTCTCAGCACTTCAGTTTCTTCAGCATCTTTGGAATCACCTTCAAAACTTGTTGTCATTGAGCTAGCTCTCAGACTCAGTCGCGCCTTGGGCATGCACTTTGTTGGCGGATTTTGATTTAGGGACTTTTGTACGCAAGGAGTGAATTTCTCCTTTATACACCTTGTCTCATTCCTCGCGAGGCATTGACGACTCCCATGTGGTTGTTTATGATCTGGATGCGAGAGTGGTGGACTTGGCAACACACCTTTGCGCTCTTTTCGCCGAATTACAAGTACCCATCCTTCACCATCGTCGCATGGAGCAGCTTTAGGAGCGAGGTTTATTTGTCGGATTGGCTTCACTTCTTCTAAGTTTTTATCATTGCTAGCCTCTTTCGAGAAATGACATGACACTTTTACTAGCATGGAAGGTACTTGAACCGGCTCAAAAGACCCAAACGAAATGGTAGTGCAATTGACCGCAGCAACCTCGTCGACATCCAACTCGATTCTTCCTCGTTTGGCAAGCTTCATGATCAAATCCTTCAAAACAAAGCACTTCTCAACTAGGTGGCTGACGAGGCGATGAAACTTGCAATACTTCGGATCATTGACCCGATGCATTTCTTCTGGACGTTTGCACTCTGGAAGTTCTATCACCTTGTTCTCAAGCAAATCCTCCAACATGCCTGCCGCGTCGGAATCTGGGAATGGATAAGTCTTTTGCTCCCACTCAGTCAATGAATGCTTCTTCCTCCCGTAGGCTTGAGTCGATTCTACTCTTTTAACCTCCTTCTTACCCTTGTGGCTAGCTATGCTCAACTCCATATCATGCGCTCGCGTAGCCAGTTCTTCAAAGGTTCGAGGCTTGATGCCTTGGAGAATGTACAACAAATCGAAATGCATGCCTTGGATACACATTTCTACTGCAGACGTCTCCGACAAGCGGTCTTTACAATCGAGGCTGAGCGAGCGCCACCTGTTGATGAAGTCAATAACTGGTTCGTCTCTCCATTGTTTTGTGTTGGTGAGTTCCATCATGCCCACAGTTCGCCTTTTACTGTAGAAGCGGTTTAAGAATTCACGTTCCATTTGGTCTCAACTGTCGATGGACTCGGGCTCTAAGTCCGTGTACCACTCAAAGGCATTGCCATTCAATGAGCGAACGAATTGCTTGACAAGGTGGTCACCTTCCGTCCCAACGTTATTGCAGGTTTCAATGAAGTGAGCAACATGTTGCTTTGGATTGCCCTTCCCTTCGAATTGCTGAAACTTTGGCGGCTAGTATCCCAACGGCATCCTTAGACCATTGATTCTTTTGGTGTAGGGTTTGGAGTAGGTGAGAGAATCACGAGAAGGACCTCCATATTGAGCTCTGATGGAGTTGGTGATGATGTCTTGTAACTGCTGAAAGGACATAGATCCAAGCAAGCCATCATCGTCTTTGTCATCGTTCTTAGAGCTCTCGCCTACTTTGTGCTTCTTTTCTTCATCTTGACTTTCAAGCCTGCTGTAGAGCTCGGCGATCTGCATGTCTTTTTCTTCCACCGTTTTGGTGAGCTTCTCAACCGCTCCCATCAGATTGGCTATTTGCTCTTCAATGGTGGATGCGCCTATCACCATGACTTGCATGGGGATAGGTTGTGATGAATAATCTGCTGGCATGCCATACGTGTTGTCTTCATCACCATTTGGACTCCCATTGTATGAAGCCGTGCTTGATTCATCATCCGCGGCATGTGAGAATGATCGCTCCCTTGATTTGTTTGGAGTTTCCTTCTCTTCACTTCGCGAGGCACGTTTGTTTTCCGCGAGGTTCGCCAAGGTGATGACTGGTTCGCGAGGCTTGGAAGGCAAAGCCACGAATGTTGTGGGTTGATTCCTCACCATGCTACAGGTGACATGATCAGAGGGCTCGCTGCTTGACCTCGAGGTCGTTGGTTTAGATTTCTTCGTCGAGATGGCTTGGGTGCTCTTGGAGGCCATCACTTCGAACAGATTTGAACTTTCTTGCGGAGAAGTAGATGAGAGGCAAAGTTGTCCCACTGGGCGTGCCACTTTTGTACTTTTGTAAACACGAAAATATCTGCAACAAATAACAGAACAATACGTGTACAAAGAATAATTTAATTTAATTAATGCGAATACGGGTTACAATCTTTGTGAATTCCTCTGATTCTATCTCCGAATATAGGTTTAACTCAAGGGTGACAAGCACTTGTTCTTGAGGATTACGCGGATTGATCACGTAACGAGTATTTGAGATTTGGATTTGGGTTTAGTGAAGAACTGGCTATTTGGGGAGCTTGATAGTTCTTCAAGGGTTTTGGATTTGGATTTGGTGAAGATCTGGTTGTTTAAGGAGCTTGATAGTTCTTCAAGGGTTTTGGGGAGACTTCTGTGCCCGCGGAGGGATTTCTCTCTCTCTAGTTCGTTGCCTTGTTTATGCCCCCCCTCTCTCGGTATGAGAGGGGGTATTTATAGTGTTAACATGCCTCCACTTAAGGCATGTAATGAAGATTCTGAATCAATAATATTTCCTTAATCGAATCAATGAATCTTGACTGATTTACTTGCCGATTTTAACATAATCAAATCAATCAAATCTTGAGATTTAGATATGCCCAGATCGCTTTGGATTGAATGTCCTGTTTTGAGCAAGATCCTTAGTAAGGGGCGAGCTATCTCACGGATATGGAAGGTATCATGCGAGGAAGCTTGATTTCCAAGCAAGCGGTGATTTCTAATCCCACTTCGCGGACGACTTATCTTGGACGTACATCCCTGCATGCATGCGAACTCTGTCGTCTAGCTACTTCGCGAGTTTCCCTATGCGGGGCCATCTCGCCTTGCCTTTATGTCAATCTACGCGCGCGGAGCCATCTCGCCTTCATGTACATGTGCGCGGAGTCATCTCGCCTCGCGAAATCTTGTTCGCCTTCGCGAAGTCTTGTTCGCCTCACGAAGTCTTGTTCGCTTCGCGAAGTCTAGTTCTCCTCGCGAAGTTCAGTTCGCCTCGCGAACTCTACTCTCTAGCTCACCTGACCGCTGGCGAACCATCACCAATTATTTTTGGGGATGTCCGATTAATTTAATTTAATTGATATCTGATCATCAATCGACACATGATAATTGATTTCAATCGGGATTTAAGGTTTTGTTGTCGGCCGACCACTTCCACGTTGCCACGTGTTATTTCCGACAGCTTTCCAATTTTGTTGACTCACGAGTCACGTATTTGCTTGGATTATTTAACAACTATTATTATCGTTAAATTTTATATGTTTACAAAGGTTTTTACTGATGCAACATTCATGCGCCATGTGATTCTGGTACGCGACACAAGGGGGAATGTTGAAGGAATTTACATTCTTATATTTGATTATGTGTCTTGACCAAATCTTCTTCTTATTAGACTAGAATATCTCTTAGATATCTATCTCTCATTTACAGGGATTCTCTATGTAATGCATATATAAAGCTCAATCTATCAATGAATGAGTAGACATTTTTCTCTCGTATTCTCATAATCTACAACAGAAATATAATTATATAATTATAAAAGGAAACAAAATCCCGCTAGGAATCAATCTCTGCTACTCTCCTCTGTTAGGGAAACCTAACAAAACCCTATTAAAACCTGTACGTATTGAACCATATAAAACTCTAGTTTGCTCTCTTCAATTCGCATCTTTGGTTCTACTGAGATTACTACGCCCAACATTGAGAAAAGTAAAAGGTTACTACGCCCATCTTTCGTTCTATTTATGTTATGAAACTAGCTTTTATTCGTTTAGTTATGCACCTAGCTATTGCAGCTTTAATTTCCTCTAGGTTCCGTAAATAGTGATTTGAAATCGATGATATATATGTTGGTCTAGTACGTTTCTGAATCCATTTAGTATGAGATTTCCTTGGTCAATTAGGGTTTTTGTTTTTATAAATACCTAGTTCTTCTCTGTGAGATTATTATGTACGTCTGAATATTCCAATACAATCTTTAAACCCTAGCTGCAGGTATGTTGAGCGAGGAGGAGCTGAATAAGAAGGTCTTGCAGTACGGGAATGTCCTGGTCAGAAACCGAGAGATTCAAACTCTGAAAGGCCCTCGTTTTCTAAACGACGTCATCATCCAATTCTACTTCCTCCATATTTCTAATGTCTTCCTTCAATCGCACGAGTCGTTTCGAGATGACATTCTTCTGGTTTTGCCTGCGGTCTCCTTCTTTCTGCAGCAGGCGGGTGACTCCCATATCAAAGAATTTGCAGAGAACAACCAAGTAGCTAGCAAGCAAGTTGTCATGTTTACTGTGAATAACAACTCGGATGCCGGCGCGAACGACGGAGGAAGCCACTGGAGCTTGCTGGTGTACTACAGAAAATCAAACACGTTCGTGCACTATGACAGCTTGGGAACGAATGGTTCTTGTGCTAAAAAGCTTTTTCGGGCAGTGAAGAAACACGTGGCAACACCAACTGATGAGAGTAGCAGTAACGCTGCTACAATTGTTGATGGAAATGTGGATTCTACCAATGCTAATCCAATCAATATTGGAGACACAGATTCTAACAATGCTACTACAATTGGTACTGTAGACGTGGACTCTAACCTGACTAGTACAGTCGATATTGTACATGTGGATGCTACTGCTACTAGTCCAGTGCCTCCCGTCAATGGAGATGGAGATGGAGATTCTACCATGATCGATGGAGATTCTACTAATACTACTAGTATGACCGATGCGGATGTTTCTATTAGTAGCAGCAGAGTTGGTGAAGATAATACTGGTTGTGATAGAGTTGATAATGATGAAAACCAGCTGCGGCAACATAATCAGAAGAAAAAGAGGATGCATGGTTATCGTTACGCACGACCGTGGATTTATAGGGAGGACGAAGAGGAGATGCCCTGGCATATGTATGGCCCTCCTTGTTCTCAACGTGATTTTCATAATTCATTTCGGTATGGAAGGGACTCCAGGGAGGATGAGTATATGAACTCGAACTGTGCTTATGGTTATTATCGTCGACCTTATTATAATTCGAGATGGGATATGGACATGGATGCTCATTGGAATACTTTTCCAAGAGGTCACCGTAAAATTATCCATGAGGAAGATGATAGTTTTAAAGAAGAGGGATGCATGCCGAAGCAGAAAAATTTCTATGACTGCGGTTTGTATGTGATGGAAATTGCTAGAGTGGTGTGTGAATGGTACTACCTTGATGATGAAGCAAAGCAGCAACAGCCGGAGCATCAAGGTTTCTTGTGTAAGTTGAAGGGTGGCGGCCGGTTTCCCAACATCGGTGAGTATGTTCATACTAATTCTTTGGAATCCACAATGCGCCGCATGCTTTTGGAAATCATTCAAGAACGAGCATGCGAGTCTGGTATAACTATTGATTTATTTTCCTCTGATGATGATGATGAGTACAAGAATAAGAAAGCTATTGTGTTGTTTGATAATGATGAGTGCAAGAATGAGAAAGCTATTGTGTTGTTTTCTGATAAAAATGAGTCCATGGATGATGATAGTACTTCCCTATTCGGCCCCCAGCCTCAGCCCCAACACGATAAGTCGGAGGATGAAAAACTGGAGGATTGTGGTGGTGTTGCTGCTCTTCCCCAATCTGTATCCTCAACTTCAGAGGATGAAATACTCGAGGATTGTGTTGATGTTGCTGCTCTTCCCGGATCCATATCTTCCACTACTTCAGAGGATGAGCCAGAAGAAGATTATGATTCTATGCCAGGGGACAAGTGCTCATTGTTCAGTAAATCTAGCAATTATCTAGGAGATGATCTCCTTGCTAAAAAACGAGCATGATTCTATATAAAGTTGTTGAGTTGTATCTAGATTTTTAGTTATTTAACGGTTTTATATCTCTGGCTCTTTGGCCAATAGCTACTGTTGGTAACGGTTTATTTCTTTGCAACAATTTTGTGGAAGAAAAGCTTAAAGCTTTCAGCATCGACTATTCCCAGCTTGATAGGAGAACACTTGATTCCTTGTACACTATGACAATGAGTCTAAACTTCCACTATCTTTCCACAGATCCACAAACCCATGCCAAGCAAGTTTAACAATCTGTGGATCTTATCAACAGTGAAAAATAGAAGACTGATCAAGGCATGAAGATATTCTTTTGTTCTGAAATCACATCACCATTTAAACCACGGTTTGTAAACTTTTGAACAATATATGTGTTAGTACATAGCCAAAACACTTGGCCACGCCGAGAATATGACATAACCACCCGGTTGCCGGAGACTATTCCGGGCAAGGCAACACCAGCAAACCCTTTGTGGGCATCCAAAGAGTGAAGGTCCACAGCAATATACATGCCAGACCCACTCTCCGGCAGCTAAACACCCCCAAAAAGAGAGATGCCGCAGAGGACCACAAACAGGCCCACATCGGAGACTGAGGCCACAGCGCCCAACACAAGCCTACAAAACAGGCACAAACCCCCCAAAAAGAGGTAAGACAATAATCCCTTTCCATACTCCCGTACTATACAAGTAGCGATCGAACGCTGACTTAGGCATCGGAGAGTCGAAGACTGGGCCACCCCAGTCCCGACTCCTGACACCATTTTTACTTGTGCAGTTGCAAGACCCGGAATCAAGAATTCGACCTCTCGTCCAGTGATCCCGGGAGAGGTAGAAACAATTGGCGCTAGAAGGAGGGGCCTCTTGTGGAACTCCCATTTAACTTAAAAAGATGGCGGAAATTGCAGATAACCCCAGTGACCCCGATACTCAGATTCCAGTCCGGAGATACATCCCTCCGCCAAGCCACTAATGCGGCCTCCGTTAGTTACCCCGACCCCACCACCGCCCTTGAAATTTTAAAACGGGACTTCCATTCGTTCCTCGAGCAAGCCGCCAAAGATAAGGCGGAAGCGGAAGCAAAAGCGTACCGGGTACGTATTGCCGAGCTAGAAAAAGAGCAATTCTTGCTGCGAGCCACGTTAGACAATCGTAACGTGTATAACGACAGCTTGGACCGCGCGGCAAGGGTCGCTAATACCCTAGACCCCACCACCACATCTCTTATTCCTAACCAAGGCCAGGGAAGTTCCGTGATCCCGGGAGGCCCCAACCAGATCATCTACGTCACCCAACCACTCACAAACCCATCTTTTCTGCTCCCAGCCTCTCCACCATCTGTAATCACCAATGAAACCCCTCCCCTGCTAAATCAACCTGAACCATTTGCTCCGCCTGTCCCCAATCCTACCTCTGCCAACACCCCCAACCTACCTCTCGACATGCAAACACGCCTACTCCTCCAACTCAGTCAGTCTGTCACTTAGTTGGCTTCACGGATTGAAGGCGTCGAGAGCGGGAGCCACCGACCTCTATTCTCTGGCTATGGGCATCGCCCAAGTCCCTTCACGCCACGGGTGCAGATGGAGAAGCGGCCACCCGAGGCCAAACCCTTCAAAGTGGACAAGTATAAGGACACTGGGGACCCTCATCTCCATCACGAGACATTCCTCTCTTCATGTAGTTCCACTCGCTACACAGACGCCATGGCCTGCCATGCCTTCCAAGAGACCCTCTCCGACGAAGACCTCAGTTAGTTCCTCAATCTGCCGCCCAACTCCATTGACAACTTTGACCAGCTCTCGGAACGCTTCCTCAACCGCTTCATACTCCATGCTAGCATTTATCGTAGTGTGGACGCCCTGTTCCACATCAAGCAACATGAGGGAGAAGGACTCCATGCATTGCTGCCCCGGTGGCAATCCGCCACCGCGCAATGCCACAACTTGGAGCCCCGCGTTGCGGAGCAGGCTTTTCGCCAGGCCCTGCTTCTTGGTAATTTCTTAATGGAGATCAACAGGAACCCTCTGGGATCCTACGATGCCTTGTTGGACCTGGTTGTTCGGTGGGTACGTGCGAAATCTGCCACTTTTGGGCATTCTGCTCCCACCACATTAGCACTACCCGCTCCTTCCCCAAAATAGATACCCCACCATAAGTATGAGCATTTTGATCATGGGTAGGACAAGAGTCGACAGCATGGCACCTCCAGAGACAGCCAGGGACGTGGTTCCAACCGTCGTCACGAGGGGCAGAGGAACCGCGACCACCCTTATCGGTCCAAGGAACAAAGTCCTCCACAACAACAACATCGTTCCTCCCCACCACCTCATTACGAGGTCCACACTACTCTGACCACTACATACGAGAACATATGGGCCAAGCACAAAGACCTCATTCCCCCACCTCCTAAAAACAAATATCCGAAAAAGCCCCGACGTACAACAGGCAACAAATATTGTGCTTATCATGATGACAATGATCACACCACAGAGCAGTGCCATGGCCTCCGCAATGCCATAGAGCATTTGATCCGGAATGGACAACTCCGCCAATATTGCATTCCCGCAACGGGAGCTAATGCCATTGAGGTTCATGGCCAGATCCTATTTTGGCCACGATCCTCAGCGCGCGGGCGAGAGGTAACTAGCGATCAAAGAGAAAAGGAGATGTTGCGGGCGTGCCACCTCAGGCAAAAGGGGTTTCCAGGTGCCACCTCAGATGAGGGATTACGAGCAAAAGGCAAATCGATACTCACGACAGGATGCGAGCAGAGCAACTATAAGGAATCAGGGTGATCGGGGGCGAGTCCATGAGGGCTCTGAGAAACCTAGGCGACGGCACGCTTAGGGTTAGGATTTCGAGTAGCTCGAAGGACAACTGGGTTGCAGTTTGTAAAGAGATTGTCTCTGAGTTGTTGTTGTTGAAGTTGTGTGTTTGTTTTTGTGTGTGGAGACTCTTTTATATAGTAGTTCAACTTGCGGCAGAAGAAAGATAATCATAGTTCAAGTCGGATTCTGAAACCCTAATCTCACAAGGACACTGCTAACCCGCGCGAACCAAACATTTTGTGACACACGTCTAGTCCGCACGCTCCGCATGGGTTTTTGCTTCCGCTTTGCTCAATTAAAGACTCCTATGCGGACTAGATTTAAGAATATCCTTATCCCGCGGGGTGTCACAGATTCAAACTATCTCGCAGGCCAAAAGAAGACTTTTCAATTAATAAGGGCCACAGGGATTGGCGCAAAGCATGTAAAAAAACTGGTGAGAGTCTTCAACGATGAATTTGATGCACGCGGACTCCGCCTATTCCTTCTTCACGAAGCCTCCCATGCGAGCCAGTTCGCCAGCTCGCCTCGATGTAATCCACTTGCCTCACCTACGCGAAGTGTCAATCTCGCCTTGCCTATGCGGAGTCAGCTAGTAATTCCGCGCGAAGTCATTCCGCGCGCGAGCTATGTAGTTCGCATGAAGTCCATTCCGCATGCGAACTGCGTAATTCGCGTGAAGTCCCGTTTGCATGCGAACTCTGCGTAATTCCCGGTGTGATATGGATCAAGAATTAATTAATATTCACAAAGACATTTACTGTTCAGTAAAATATTAATTTGGGCGTAAACAGATCCTAACCCTGCATGGCGGAGCCCCACGATTCCCCCCTCGCCAGCCTTTTGCAAAAAGGCAATGCGCGAACCCCTTAGAAATCTTTGACATCTAGCGAGGTGTCATGATCACCCCGTCAGCGTGGGATCAAGTGACATTTCACAAAGGGGAAGATACAATAAACTGCCACCACAATGAGCCGTTCATAATAAATGTCCAGGTGGATCATTACAGGTGCCATAGAGCCCTGGTAGACACGGGGGCCGCCGTTAGTGTCATGTTTGTTGACTGTTACAGAGGGCTCCGACGGGACCGAGCTAAATTGTACAACAACCATGATCCCCTTGTTAGCTTCTCTGGAGAAATAGTGCAGCTGTTAGGCTCAGACCGTTTAACTGTTTCAGTGGGAACCCACCCTTGCCGCTCTTCCATCACAGCCCGCTTCCTCATAGTCGATTGTCCCTCGTCCTATAACCTCATCTTAGGCCGTGACATTATTTGAGGGCTGCAGTGTTTTATCGCCGGCCACATGCTTCTAATGAAGATACCCACCCCGGGGGGCATTCTTACAATCCAGGGGGATAGGGCAGCCATTGAGCATTGCCATCTCAATGCCATCCAACAAGGACGGGGCGCCTATGAGATGTTGCCACTCAGCCCTTCAGAGCCCATTGATGACCCACGGGACGACCCTGAGGGGAGCGGAAAGAAGGCCCCGCTGCCCAATCCTGCAGAAGACACGGAATGGGTATCCTTGTCACCCACCGCTCCAGAGAAGAAAGTCTGCATCGGCACGAACCTCAGACCAGAACTCCGCCAGAAGCTCATTGCCTTCCTCCAAGATAAATAGGCAGTCTTCACGTGGTCCTATGCCGACATGCCAGGCATCTCCCCTGATATCATCACCCACAAGCTTAACATCCTCCAAGGCTATCCCCCTGTCAAGCAAAAAAGACGTGCCTTTCACCCAGACAAGTATAGAGCTATCCAAGCCGAAATCCAGCGGCTCAAAGAAATCAAGTTTATACTTGAGGTTTCTTACCCAACATGGGTCTCCAACATAGTTATGGTCCCCAAGCCTAATGGCAAGTGGCGAATGTGTGTTGACTACACAAACCTCAATAAAGCATGTCCCATGGACAGCTTCCCCTTGCCGCGGATTGACCAGTTAGTTGATTCCACAGCTGGCTACAAGATGCTCAGCTTTCTAGAAGCATACTCGGGATATAACCAAATCAAAATGCACCCCGCCGACCAGACTCACACTACCTTTGTTACGGACAAGGGAGTCTATTGTTACGAGGTCATGCCCTTCGGCCTCAAGAACGCAGGGGCAACCTATCAAAGGCTAGTCAATACCATGTTTGAAGATGAAATTGGAGTGGCCATGAAAGTATATGTCGACGACATGCTGGTCAAAAGCAAGACAGATGACGACCACATTGCCAACCTCAACAAAGTCTTCACTAAACTCCTGGCTCACGGGATGCGCTTCAACCCGCAAAAGTGCATCCTAGGCATTGGGGGCGGCAAGTTCCTAGGCTTCATGGTCAGTGAAAGGGGCATTGAAGCCAACCTAGAAAAAGTGCAGGCCATACTTGACATGACTGTCCCGACCACCCGGAACGAGGTCTAGTGCCTCGCGGGACGCTTGGTAGCTTTAGCACGTTTCATCTCCCGCCTCACAGACAAGTGCACCCCATTCTTTCAACTACTCAAAACCCAGTATAAAGAGAATGTCACATGGGGCCCGGAGCATGACGATGCCTTCAACAATATAAAAGCCTACCTTGGAGCAGTCCCTCTCCTCTCCAAACCTGTCCCGGGAGAAGTCCTTCATCTGTATTTGGCTGTCTCCGCCACCGCCATTAGTGCTGCCCTTACACGCCATGAGCACGATAACGAGCTCCCAGTCTATTACTGTGGCAGAGGATTTGCAGACCCTGAGACCCATTATCCAGACATAGAGAAACTAGATCTCGCCCTCATCACTGCCGCCAGAAAACTCAGGCAGTATTTCCAAGCACACAAAATTCATGTGTTAACCAACCATCCCTTGCGGCAAATACTACAAAGGCCTGAAACCTCAGGATGCATGGTGAAATGGGCAATTGAACTGGGAGAATTTGACATGCATTTCAAACAGAGAGCAGCCGTCAAGGGGCAGGCAGCTGCAGATTTCATTGTTGAGTTTATCCCCTTGGCCAACGACAGTCTAAACCCAAACGCCCCCACTCGGGACGCCATCTGGGAACTCCATGTTGACAGATCTTCGAACCACAAGCTCAGTGGAGCAGGAATCATAATCCCAGACCCAGAGGGCAACTTGTACGAGTATGCTCTCCGGTTTAAATTCAAAGCCTTCAACAACATAGCTGAATACGAAGCCCTCATAGCGGGCATTCAGCTCTGTCGAGAACTCGGAGCTCTGCACCTCTACATCTTCAGCGACTCTCAACTTGTAGTCAGTCAAGTGGCCAGGGACTTCAAGGCCAACCAGCACAACTTGGGATTCTACAAAAGTCTCGCAGGCGCCCTCCTGCAGCACTTCAATTCATACAAACTCACCCAAATCCCGCGAGCCAAAAACTCCAAGGCCGACGCTCTCGCGAGACTCACCACGGCCCCTCCCGAGTCCACGCCACCCGATGTGAACATCGAAACATTGGACAAGCCCACCATCTCGAAGGCTTATTCAGAAATCTTCGCCCTCGAGCAACCCTCGTGGATGGACCCATTCATAGCTCTCCTTTCTGATGGCACCCTGCCCCGGGACAAGCACGAAGCATAGCGGCTACGCCGCAAAGCCTCACTTTACTTGATCAAGGGTGGTAAACTATATCGCCGAGGCCAGTCATGTCCCTTACTGAGATGCCTACCCACAGCAAAAGGGCACAAAATACTAAAATCGCTTCACAATGGCCTTTGTGGGAACCATGCAGGGGCCCGGAACCTCATGTTCAAAACGCTTCGAGCTGGGTATTATTGGCCAACATTAGAGCAAAATGCCAAGGCAATTGTCCAAGCATGCCTTCAATGCCATAAATTTGCCAAGTTTGCGCATGATCCCCCAGTACCCCTATCTGTTATCATCTCGCCAGTCCCTTTCAGCCAATGGGGAATTGATTTCGTAGGACAACTCCCAACAGCCCTGGGACAAAATAAGTATGTCATCATCATTGTGGATTACAACACAAAATGGATAGAAGCAGAGCCCCTTGCCACAATCACCACTGAAAAGGTGATAAACTTCCTATGGCGACACTTATACTGCCGGTTTGGGGTACCTCAAGCCATCATCACTGACAACGGAACACAATTTGACAATGACACATTTCGAGAATTCTTGTCAGACCAAGGAACGGCAATCTTTTATGCCTCCCCAGCACATCCCCAAACCAATGGCCAAGTGGAAGCCATAAACAAGCTCATCATGCACAACTTGAAAAAACGCCTGGAAGAGGCCAAAGGGTTGTGGGCAGCCAAGCTCTCGGAAGTCCTCTGGACACTCCGCACCACCCCAAGAACGGCCACAGGTGAATCCCCATACTTCTTGACTTATGGCATCGAGGCAGTGATTCCAGTGGAAATGGAGGTCCCGAGTGAACGTGTCACGGTTTATGACCCCGAGACAAATGTCACGGGGTTACGACTCAACATGGACCTCCTGGAGGAGCGCCGAGACAAGGCACACCTCAGGACCATCAACAACAAGAAAAAGGTAGCTGAATACTACAACAAAAAAGTCGTCTCCCCCCCCCCTGAAAGTAGGCGATTGGGTCATGAAAGAAGTCATCCCCCACCCTACTAGCCTCAAGGCAAAATGGGACGGCCCACTCGAGATAGTCAACACCCCAGGGCCAGCCACATTCTATATCAGAGACACTGATGGTCGTGTGCTACCCCGCCCCTGGAACGCTCGCCACCTCCATCTCTACCCCCATTTAATCAATCTCAGACCTGGCATCATAGCTGACACTTCATTTTCGTGTACTTTAGCCCAGTAGCGGGTCTAACAATATGTACACCTTGCCCATTAGCGGCCAATTCTAAATGAAATCGCAACAGCACGAGACCAAAAACATGGGTCACAAAACAAAAACAAAGGCATAACGCCAATCATTGGCCTGGACTCCCAAGCAATTCATAAATTCTAAACATATCACAATGGCTAACCACGCCACCTACATTGTTCCAGAAAAAATTTGTCTTTCCCTACATCTAAACAAAAAAAATCGAAGTTACAGTCATTTTTCCCCAGAAGATGAGCCGCCGAACTTGTTAACACTCCCCCCACTCTTTGACCCGCTGCCACGACCCCGAGTCTGGCTAATGTTCATCGAAACCCTCTGCCCATACGGGTGCATAGAGCGATCCCGTGACACAAGTGGGGGCCTCACAGCAACATTAGGGCGCATAAGCGAGCTCACTCGTGACACTTCCGGACCAAGAGACTTCTTCGCCGGAGATTTCTGCACTTCGGGGCGGAGAGATGTCACAGACCCAGAAGCTTGCGGATCAGAGGGCGGAACAATAGAAGATGCCACCTGCGACACCACCACTTGGGTAGATACGGACCCCTCGAGACGCGCAGCCCTTAGTGGTGACGTAGACAAAATTGCCAGAGGCCGCGGCACGCCTATAGAAGGAACTTCTTTCTGCACAACGGGGGACGTCGCACGCCAAGCCTCATGCTACTTCGCCAAAGACCGAGCGATCTCGGCTTGATTCCTTTGTTCTGGCGACATCTGTTCCCAAGCCTTCTTTGCAGCATCTCTCTCGGCATACCACTTGCGCATTCCTGGCTCATTAATCCAGCCTGCCTGGCAGCCGCTTCTGCTCAAATCATCCTGGCCTTTGTTGTACGCGCCCTTCAATTGCTGCTTATATGCCTCGCTCTCGCGAAACAACCTCTCCCCTGCTCCGGCAGCTCGCCCACACTTGGCCTTCCAGGACATCTCCAGCTCCGCCAGCGACTGAGTCAGCCTCGCCACCTCAGTCTCCAAGGACGATGCCTTGGCAATCGCCAACTGCCCAGCCTCCACCTGCTCATCCTTCTTCTGCATCGCCTCCTTCAGCTCTGTAACAACTTTCTCCACGGCAGCAGCCTGGTCTCGGAAGACAGCAGCATCCTGCTGCAACTGCTCTAGACGTTTCGCGAGGGCGTAATTGTTCTCCTCCGCTTCCCTCAATTGCTGGCACTTCGCCTCGGCATCCCCCTGCAAGTGAGTGATCGCCCTCTCACTCGCAGCATACATCAGCAATGTCTCCTGCAGATACAGACCCCAAGTATAAGCCCAAGCCCGGGCAACAAAGACAAAGCAAAACATTACAAATGCTTACCCGAGTCAATTTCTCCTTGGCGAGCGCAACGCCAGCCAACGGATCAACCTCCTCCAGAGCATGCATGTCGCGGGAACGATGACGCATGTCGTACGCCATCTGGGCTAAGTACGGCTGCACCTCCCCTATCCCCTCTAAGGCTTGAGTGATCCCAGTTAGGCTCCCTGAACCCCCGGAACGCCCTTCCTTACGCGACCTCTTGGATTAGCCCTCGCGTGGCACCGCAACCCTCTCATTCCTCTTCCGAGTCCTCGCCACGCCAACCTCTCCAACAGGATCCGCCCGTTCAACCAAGTCTTCGCCACCTACTCGCGACCCGCCCACATCCCCCAAAACTGTATCCACCACTCCCGCTAGTTCAGACACAGGTTCTTCCTCCACCTGAGACTGAGTATGTCCGCCCTCGTGATCTCCATCCTCAGTCTGTGTCTCCTCGACATCCACTTCCTGGCCACCTAAACCCATCACTTCTGCTACCAGGGGAGGCACATAGGCGTAGTCTTCATCCGCCAACTTCAACCTCAAAGAGTCATCCTCACAATCGCCCAGCTCCACCTCCTTCCCCTCGTCGGTCTCCAAGTCGAAGTCGTACCGCTTGGCGTGGTCAGCCTCGGCACGCAACCCCTCTAACACGTCCTCATCCGACACCTTGTCGAACGGACCTTCCTTCTTCCGCGATCCGCTGTCCCATGGCATCATTACTGCGCTGAACATAAAAGGGAAAGTCAGGAAGAGGCCAGCAAACACAAAATGGGAACACTCAAAACAATCAACTTACAGACCCGGAACCCGGGAATAACTGAAATGACTATATATGCCAAGGCGGCCTATCCGATACGAGCTCCTACACTCGAACGCCCATGTCACCCGGCGTATCCGACGCTCCATCAGCTCGGTTAGGTTATATTCTTGGGGCACTAAACAAAGCCAGCAGTCAACAAGGGCAGAACATTACAAAGTAAAGAACCACAAAGACACAAGAACACAGTACCTATTTACTGGAAAAACCCGGGCACCCGGAAAGGATGTCCATGCCACTCCTGCCACTGCCCCCCCCCCCAACTAGAAAGCATTTCTGCAGCCAACTCTCATTTGTAGAGATGGGCAAATCTTCCACCAAGATTTTAAACTTCCCCCGGGACTTCATCATCACACAGCCCCGGCTGCCTTTCTTCGCACACCAACCCATGTGCCAACAAGGGTTAAACTCCTCACAATTGGGTAACTCCTGCCCCAGTAAACAAAACAGAACCCCCGTACCCAATATCTGCCTCAGCATATTGGGGGTGACTTGCCCCGGGGCGACATGCAAACACGCTAGTGTGTACTACACAAATGGGGGCAGCGGGAATGTCAACCCGCACCTAAGCTGGTACTCGTATACCAGAGTGAAATTGCCCGGTGGGTCCCAAAATTTCACACCCTTGCCAAGCGGCAACAACAAGACCTCGTCAAGAATACTCCAATTTTGCCTAAGTGCTGTAAGCTCTGACGAAATCATACTCTCACCAGGAGGTTCCCAGAACAAATCGTCCTCCTCCCGAGATCTCGCCGTGCTAAACTCTTCTACCTCCTGCAAGAGAGGGTCAGACGAGGACACGTGAGACCCTGCATCCATAACAGGAATGTCTTCCCCCAAGTCAAGTTCAACTTCCGCCATAAGATTATCCAACTCCTCCCCCCATCGGTGCAAGGTGTCTGAATCAGAATCAGACGAGCTAGAGACAGCCACAATCTCCTCGCTGGACACCCACACCGGATCTGCCATACCCTACATCCTCACGAGTTAGACACTCACTACCTTAACCCTAACCAACCCAACAGCAAACCAATCAATCCCTTACTCTAAAACTCCTACCTACATCGCAAAAATGCGAACAATCCCTATCGACTCCAGATAACAAAAGACAAACCTAGCAACAACAACAACAAAAAAAATGACAAGTTCATACCTCGAAACAGGGGATTCGCGTAGTGGCAGTGAAGCTGGTTGCAAACAGCCGAGCGCTCGCACCCAATCGATCGAAGGTGAAATTGGACGTTCCCCAGATTTGCTTTCGCAACCCAACCAAAACCCTATGCAGAAATTTCTGAATCACTCTTTTAGCCCTAAAATTCCCGATTATGAAACACAAACTCCCTCCCCCAGCCTTCTCCAAGCCTATTTATAAACGTCCCACTCCAACCCCACCAATCTATACGGTCAAGGAACACCCACGTTTACACCCAATAGCGTGAACCGTTACGCCAACAACGCGAACCGTTACGCCCAAATAGCGCGAACCGTTACGCCCACAACGCGAACCGCTACACCCAATAACGCGAACAGCTACGCCAACAGCGCGAACCGCTACGCCAACAGCGTGAACCGTTACCCCAAGAGCGCGAACCGTTACGCCAACAGCACGAACCATTACGCCCAAATAGCGCGAACCGTTACGCAACCAGCGCGAACCGTCACGCCCAACGCGAACAGTTACGACCTTACTGCTCGGCATGAATGACCACGTGCCCCTCATAAACTGGCCATTCATGACACACGTTCAACATAGTGAGACGGTCCGTATCGGATTCTCGGAACGTTCCCCAGCCACCTCGCGACCCTCGCGTGGGGACTTGGGGACTCGACACCATGCCTCCAGCACCCGAGTAAGACACATCCTCGGCATAACTAAGGAATAACTCCCCACCCAAGATCCCTCTCGGACTGGGGACTTGGGGACTTGTTAGTACATAGCCAAAACACTTGGCCACGCTGAGAATATGGCATAACCACCCGGTTGCCGGAGACTATTCCGGGCAAGGCAAAACCAGCAAACCCTTCATGGGCATCCAAAGAGTGAAGGTCCACGGCAATATACATGCCAGACCCACTATCCGACATCTAAACACCCCCAAAAAGGGAGATGCCGCAGAGGACCAGAAACAGTCCCACATCGGAGACTGAGGCAACAACGCCCAACACAAGCCTACAAAACAGGCACAAACCCACCAAAAAGAGGTAAGAGAATAATCCCTTTCCATACTCCCGTACTATACAAGTAGCAATCGAACGCTGACTTAGGCATCGGAGAGTCGAAGACTGGGCCACCCCAGTCCCGACTCCTGACACCATTGTTACTTGTGCAGTTGCAGGACCCGGAATCAAGAATTCGACCTCTCGTCCCGTGATCCCGGGAGAGGTAGAAACAATATGCAAAGTGCAAGACCAACGAATTTGGTCTATTGCATATATGTTGCGCGCATACACAATGCAGCTCTTAGAAGTTGATATAAAGCAGCCGGACTAGTAAACAATTTCAAACTAGTTCATTTAGGCATGGCTTATTTTTTGTTAATCGTATCACAAAACACTACAACTTTCTACCGTGCATAGCAATGGTTGGACAGTTTTCTAAGTATATATATACACGTACATCAATCTCAAATGGATAGTTTTCCACGACGACAAGCATCAAATAACTATATCTTACAAGGTCTTAAAATTATTCAAGAGCTAGTCGTCCTCCAACACCCATCACATTACATTAAATTTCCATTGCACATAGGTAAATTCATATTTTCATTAAAACGATGCCCTCAGAGCAAGGACGGAAGCACAGCAAGGGCTGTATGGGCTGCAGCCCAACCAAAAATTGGGCCAAAAAAACCCTAGGTATATATATATATATATATATATCATAGCCCAGCCCAGCCCAATGAAAAAAAAAATTATACCCTTATGGCCTTATTCCCGATTCCTCTCATCATCAGACATCAATCCCTCGCTTTCTTCTCCGCTGAAAACTTCTCTCGACTCTCATCCTGCTCAATTGCTCATCTCCTCCATCTATCTCATCTTTCTCACCTTCCTACATATCCCAACTCGGCAACTCCCAAGCAGATTTTTCTCCTAAATCCCTCACTTCCTCCGGTCCCACTCGTTACTCCTCCCTGCTCATCTCCTCCATCCGTCGATCGCAGGTAATCAATCCCAAACTTGGATTTAATTGCATCTCTGGCTTGCTTCTTATTTGTTACCCTGATTGATCAATGACGAATTCAATTTAAGAGTCAAGAGTCAAGACCAAGACGGCAAGACATCGTCAGTTCCTCTAACTTCAATTCGTATTTGGGTGATTGGGATTTAGGAGAAAGTGAAACTTCAAAGTCCAACTCTACAACTACAAGGTATGAACAATCCCATTTGTTCTATTGAAATTGAAAGTAATTAGTTCTGCACTTCTGTTTTTGATCAATAACGAATTCGATTTAGGATTCAAGAATTAAGACCTCAATGTCTTCAAAGATTTGGACCTTTGGTTGATTGTCTCTATTACAGCCTTCCAAGTGAGCAGTTCTTGTAAGTTTTCACTCATTGAATCTTTGATCTTGTTTAATTGAAGTGATATGTGAGAACATGGCTTGATTTAATATAATGTTGCTTATCAATTTTTATATATATATAGGTATTGATAATGACTGATCATCGAAAGCCCAAGCGATATAAAAGTCTTTTCTCATGGTTTCAAACTGATACTCCTCCAAGTGGTAGTGAGAGTGGGAGTGTGAGTGAGAATAGACGTGGGACTGAAAATTCTGTGAATGATGTCCCCATGGATGTCCCTTTAGTTTCTTCTATATCTATACCAGTAGAAGAGTGTCGTAGTGAAAGAATTGAGGTGGGAGGGTTTGATATTACATCTCTTGAGCGTGATCCAGGATTACGATGTCCAATATATTAGTACCCGTTGAATGACCAGGAGAATGTTAGAAGAGCTTATGTGGTCTTAGGACCATGTCAACCTCAGTTAAGCAGTTACCCATCTTCTAATGATACAGGCCAAGGTCGAAAATTTAATCACAAGTGGTTTAAAGATTGGCCTTGGCTTGAGTATTTTGTACAGATGGACAAAGCATATTGCTTCCCTTGCTTCTTATTTGATAGATATCCATCCCACCATCCAACATTCACTGAGTATGGGTTTCAAGGTTGGAAGAATATTATGTCAAAGCAATCTAGCATTCTTAAACACATGGGAGGTATAAATTCACCACATAATGCTGCCATGCACAAGTGGGAGACACTAAGAAACCCAACTAAGCATATTGAGAGAGTCATTAGCACACATTCATCTCAAGAAGGAGCAAATCACCGACTTCGGCTTATTGCTACTATAGAAGGTGTAAGATTGTTAGCCAAACAAGGATGTGCTTTTAGAGGGAATGATGAGTCGGCAGATTCAACTAATCGTGGAAACTTCGATGCAGTTTTGAGTTCATTTGGAAAAATGAATCTAGAAGTTCAAAGGGTGTTTGATAATGCTTCTGGAAATGCCAAGTATACTTCTCCATTAATACATAAACAAATTGCAAATATATTGGGCAACAAAGTTAGAGAGAAGATTCGAGATGAAGTTGGATCAGCCAAATTTTGTATCTTGGTTGATGAAGCGGTTGATGCATCTAGTAAGGAGCAAATGGCTATCATACTTCTATTTGTTGATTGTCATGGGTTTATTAGAGAAAGGTTTTTCAAAATTCTTAGTGTTGTAGACACTTGTTCTCAGATTTTATATTCTGAGATATCTAAAGTCCTTACTCACAATGATCTTCAAATAGAAAATATGCATGGTCAAGGATATGATGGTGCTAGTAACATGCGGGGTGAATTTAATGGTTTACAAGCTTTGTTTCGTGAAGAGTGTTCGTAGGCATATAATGTGCATTGCTTTGCTCATCGCTTGCAATTAGCTTTAAATGCCGCTGCCAAAGGGGTGGATGATATTTATACATTTTTTGGTACATTGAGCTTCGTTGTGAATTTTGTAGATTCTTCTGCAAAGAGACATTCAACTTTGAAAGCTACCAAAGAAGAAGAGATTGCAGAATTAGTGGCTGCTGGCAAACTTCAGACAGGTACATGGGCTAATCAGGCTTGAACTTTGCAACGAGCAGGGGCAACTCGTTGGGGTTCACATTTTCGCTCTATAACAAGTTTGATTAATCTATTTGGAGTTATCCGAACAACTCTTGCAGAACTGGCTGCAAATGGACCAAAAAAGATACAAGCAGAAGCAAAGAATGTGGGTAAGGCTATGAAGCGTTTTAATTTTGTCTTTTGCTTGTTTTTGATGCAATCTGTCATGAAGATAACTGATTTTTTTTGTCAATCATTGCAAAAAAAAGCCATAGATATTTTGGATGCTCTAAACTTCCTCAAATTAGCAAAAAGAAGACTTCAAGAGTTGAGAGAGAATGGCTGGGATGCTTTGATTACAAGGGTTGCATCATTTTGTTGTGAGAATGATATTATTATGCCTGATATGTCATTACCTTACAAGAAAGGTGTTAGACCTTGTGAACAGAATATTACAAATGAGCATTATTATCGAGTCAACATACTTAATGCTAGACTTCCAGGGCAGAGTTGGATAATAGATTTCCAGATGATTCATTGGAGCTCCTTGTTCTTAGTGCTACATTGGATCCTCATGATAATTTTGTTCCATTCAAATCAGAAGATGTTTGCAATCTTGCTTTGAAGTTTTATCCTGAGGATTTTACATCATCTGATTTGTCAACTCTAGATATGGAGTGTGGGTTTTTTGTAGCAGATATTCTAGCTGATTCAAGATTTGTCAACATATCTTCTGTGTTCGATTTGTCTCGGCGATTAGTTGAATCAAGAAAGTCTGCATTCTTTCCTATGATTTATAGGTTGATTTGTCTTGTGTTGACTCTACCAGTTTCTCAGCCACAACAGAGAGAGCTTTTTCATCTATGAACATTATAAAAAGTAGACTTCGAAATAAGATGGAAGATGATTTTCTTGATGATTTGATGGTTCTCTACATTGAAAAAGAGTTAGTTGATAGTGTTGATAATGATTCTGTAATTCAGGAGTTTGAAGTTAGTGGAACCCGGAGTAAAACCCGACGGGTACGATTTAGATAGTTATAGGTTATTGTTTGTTATTTTCTTACAATTATTTTCGTTGTAGTTTTCAATTTATGAGGTTTTGGTTTTATGTCCCCCTCATATGTTTTTAATATAAAGGCGTGAGAATGAGCCTCCCACTAGGTTCCAAACCTCAAAAAATATTTTGTAAGTGTGCTGTGTGAAAATTAGCCCAACCCACTTTCGATTCCTGGTTCTGTCCCTGTGCCCTCATGAGTGATATTCCAAACTTAGATGAGCAAGACTAGAAGAGCCTTTTTCTTATACGAGAGTTCAGCCTCAACCAACTAATGCTAATTACATTGAACGAGAGTAGATTAATGAATTAGTGATTAACGGATGTAACAGCTCAATTAGTTATATCAGTCATTATGTATATTGTTATTACTATTGATTATCGCCATTATATGCGTGTAATTACCGTTGTAATCCATCTCTATATAAAGAGGGTTTCTAATGAAATGAGTATACCATTCCGATTGCATTTTTTTACTTTTACTCGTTATCAGCACTTTTCTCTAACTTAGTGAGTTTTCAGCGGAAAAAAAACGAAAAACCTGAAAAGAGAAAAACCCTAGAATTCTCTTCTCATCACGAGTCTTGCCAGACCCCTCCTGCCGTCTACCGAGTCTCCATCTCTCCAACTTCATGACCATTCAATACTAAAATTAGGGACTTTTACCTCTGATAGATCTGAAAAATCCTGAAGGTAATTTAAATATTTACTACAGTGAATTGATAATTACTATTTATTAATTTATTGGTTTACAATTTCTGCTTTAAATGGTAAATATGAAATCTAATTTACTGTTATTTACCATTATGATTTACTGTTAAATTGTAAAATTAATATATATATATATATATATATGATTAAATGTGACTAATCATATAAATTTTATTGTTTTTGCTTGTGATTTCTCAATTATCATGCTACGATCAAAACGTTAATTGCGAGAGCAACTATTACAGGAGTAAACGCTTCAATACGCAGTTTATTTGGCAAACTAACAAATATGATTTAAATTAAAGTTGTTGCTTTTGTTAAATTTTGTTTGATGATATTAAGCATGTTACATGAACAAATTATTTTTGTGATTATTGTGACATGTTAATATTATATGCTATGCTTATTTCATTTTATTAAATAATTGTTTTATTTAGCATGTAATATAAATTGTGTTGCTATGATAAAGTAAATTCATAGCATCAAAATGACAAACCTCATACTATGAAGTATTTTCACGAAGCATCGAAAAGAAAAAATGTGACCATTACAAAATTTTGGCCTTGAAATCTAATTCATATTAATTATCGTGGACATCTTTATAATTATGTGATTCATGCATTCACTCTAAGTGATGCGCTACCAGACAAGAGGTGTAGAGACTCTAAAGAAACAAGAAACTCACTATATAGAAGAATAAAGAAGGCCATGACTAAGACGTCAAACTCACAATTGCATATCAATAGCACAAAGAACCTTGCTCAGCCAATGGACATTGTTGAATTTCACTGATCTGTTTTGTGTATTTATTTTTCCAAAGTTAGTTTGTGAATGCCTGACACCTCATCATTTTTTTTCAGTTAGACTATTTGGTTAGTCTTAAAGTGTATTTGTATAAATAATTGATGAATTAGATTCCCTGGATAAGACTTTGCTTTGATTATCGTTGGCTTATTATTTTCGAATCTTATTGTGAAGCATTGAATTTATTCGATTCATACTTACTGCAAATAATTACATGATTTGAAATAGCACTATAAAGTGCAAAGTAATGTATCCAACAAATAAATAAATAAATTATTAGAGTGAAAAGCATATCATTTTACCTAAATCGAAATACTCCAAAGAATATGATGTCTGCTTTTTGATTTATATACACTCTCATATACTTGTAAGCAATGTATCGAGGAGAAATCAAATGCTCAGCTGATAGTGGGACTACCCACACTAATCGAACCTTATAAAATTCTAACGATATGTGTGCCAACGATTATCATATGAAAACTCATCATGAGAATGGAAGGGAATTACATCAAGTAAATGTGAAAGAAAACACATTTAAAGAACCTAACGAGTCACCTACAATGAAATGTGAGATACTGACTCACACGAGCTTTAACATGACCACCAAAGACACCCTGGTTGTGACATGATGATTCGTATTCGAAATAACTCAAATGGACATCTTGCCTTTTGAGTGAATGATAAAATGGGACAAAAGTCTGTCACATTGCAAGTTGGCGACACATACTCTTGACCATTGATTGGTCCTAGCTAGTGCTACTCCAATGCAACCATCGCATTTTAAAGCATCTGATCCCCAACATCCCTCCCATTATGCCTCATTGATTAGTCCAAATGCACATCACTCATTTTGCAAAGCCTGTTCTTTAGTAAAAATATAATCGAGACCTCCATATGCTAAAGATAACCAAAATATTCCATTCTTAGAAAGAATACAACTTAATGACGTGGACTTATGCATCTAGAAATGTGACCATTGAAGTACTTTATGGTTCTGGAGGACGAATTGACATACTGGTCACATGTCGAATTATTGTTCACAAGAAATGCTACATTTGCAAAACTCTTAGCAAGTATTATATGTTTAAGGGCTCACCACCCTGATCACCAATTCTATAGAGGATTTGACAATGTTGAGAGTTCACATCAAAAAGATTTGATGATAATTGCATGTCTATTAGGATCGATGTAGAGCATCCTGTACCTCATTTGTATACACAAAATGGTCTCGCATAACCCATCATAGATGGTGGCTAAGGCACTGGTTATGCGCACCAATCTGCCTATATCTACTTGGGGTTATGCAATATTGGACGCAGCCTTACTTTGTTTTTAGACCCATTGCTAGCCAACTATTTCATGTGTACCAGTTGGTAACTGGACATGAGCCTGAGATTTACGCATACTAGGTTCGGCAACATATGTGCCTATTGCGCCCCCATAGCGCATCGAAAATGGGTCCTTAGATGGATATGTATTTACATTGGATACAGATTTCCAACAATTATCCTTTATTCGGAATCCATGACAGGCAATCTCTTTACCGCTAAGTTTTGCGGAGTGTCAGATGAGCTAGTCTTCCCGTCGTTAGGAGGAGATAAGAAAAAAGATTTTATAAGGGAACGATAAGAATTGTTGTGGTTTGTCCCCACTCTGTCTCATTCAGGTCCTCACATAATCGATATCTAAAACGTAACAGTTTCGATACCTGGCACATTTAAAGATATAGCGAAAGTGATGAGATCACACAAACCAGCTGCAAATGCCTACAAGGTTAGAAGTCCCTAATAAGGGGCACGTCGCCGCAGTTAAAGGCAATGCAACTACACTTAGTGGAGGTGTGGTTGAGGTCGTGGCTCCCTAAAGGAATAAGGGAGGCCGCCTGGTTCGATTGATACTTGTTTAAAGAAATTGGGTGACTTAGGTACAACCTCATCAGTGTAAACAATCTCTCTCATGAGATTGTCTCTGATTACAGTTATGTCCGGGAATCAATATTGGAGGACGCTCCGATGTTTAAAATGATTCCAGAGACAAAATCTCAATGGATTACAAGAGTACATACACATTGATGATTCACACTGTTGCTTAAGGAACCATACAGCACGAAGGTATCGAACCATGCTCTGTTGAAGAATGTCAACAAAGAGCATATTGGCTTAAATAAAAGTGCAAATCTAGGAAGAGCTAGATTATCTGACAAAGAGATAGGTATTTGGTTTTGGTAGTACTAACCTTACCAAGTGTAAAGTCTGTAGGACATAAATAATAAGTTTTTGTCAAAAAGCGTAATGAGAAGAATGAAGCCCTAAAAGACAAGGCTTGCCTTGTGGCGCCTTGGTTTCTCATAACGCTCTGGATTAACTATACAAGGAAACATATTCTCATATAATGGAAATGCAGCACATAGATGTGATTACTACATATCTCCATGGGGATCTTGATTGGGATATATTTATGTAAGTGTTTGATGGTCTTACACTATCAAACTCAAGTAACTCTAAACCATAAGGTGCATTTGCAATTAGAATTGAAGCGGTCACTTTATAAAGTGACTACTTAGTTGGGAAAGGAAACAAAATGATAAACTATTCTCTTGTGTACTCATTAAGGAAAAGAGTTCCGGATTTACAATTATAGCTACCTATGTCGATGATAGGGACATAGTAGGTACTCTTAATGAAGTAAGAGAAACCGTGAGCTACATGAAATCCGCATTAAGATGAATAATCTTGGGGAACTCAATTAATAATGAGTTTGTGGAATACTAATCCACCAGTCTCCATGTGTCCAAAAGATTCTTGGGCGATTTACATGGACGAAATGCATGATGTTAGCACCCCCAATGATAGGTCGATGTTTGGATGTAAAGGATGATCTATTTCGTCCAAAGGAAGATCTATTTCGTCCAAAGGAAGATGACGAATAAGGGTTGAGAATTGAAATTCCTTCTCAAAAGTGCAATAGGCGCAATATTAATGTACTTAATCCGATGAACTCGACCGGATATAGACTTGTAAATGGACCGGATCTTAATCTGAACCCGCTCTAGATCCGTGGTTTTTAAACGGGTTTGGATCGAAAATTTGACATGTTGATCAGTTAAGGACCCAGATCCGTTAACCCGTTTATTAAACGGATCGGATACGAATCGAGGTTGATCCGATCCGTTAAGGACCCGAATCCGTTTTAAAATAATTAAATAATATTTTTATAAATATAATATTACTGATAAATATTAAATAACATAATAATTAATTAGATAACCTAAACGTCTAAATTACGTGTAAATTATGATTTGATGAAGTTGAAGGTTACTGATGTCTATGTTCTTTTTATTCTCTTTGCTAAAAACATTGGAGATCTGATATTTTGATTATATTAATTTATTGTTAAGAAGTATTTTGGTCATGCATGTAATTCAACTTTTGATGTAAACATTTATTTTGTTATAATATTTCATTAGTGTTTTATGAAAATTTCTGATAAAATTAAGAAATTATTATTTAAATTTGAAAATATTTATTATTATAAACGAATCTGATTAATGGGTCGGGTATCCGTTAACCCGCTGGATCCGGATTTTGATCGAGCTGTCAATGATCCGGTGGGTAACAGGTCGAATTCGGATCCAAAATTTCTATTAAGGATCCGGATCCGGATCTAGGTCGATCCGCTCCAGATCCGGTCCATTTACAGGTCTAACCGGATATTACATTCTCATTGAACTTGTTCAAGTGCCAACTTAGTGTCACTGGAAAGGATAAAAAAATGTATCATGATACTTAAAGGAACCATTGACTTGGGTTCATCTTATCTATAGAAAGACGGAAAGGAATGCAGATGGAACTACAATCCCCTGCGCCTATACCCCAAACGATGTTTTTAGTTGGTTTTACTAATTTCAAGGTATCTATAGGTCGTTCCCAAAACTGGTTATGTATTCACCGTTCGCAACACGACGATATCTTGTGAGAAACAGTAGTCTCTCCTCAAGATTTAAGTGAATCAAGTAAGGTATGAGGAGACTAAGACAAACTTGTTTCTCAAATCACAATTTAAGACTTACCTTAAAAGCATGTGAAAACATAGGAATGCAAAGACGTTCCTAACTCCTTTGATTGATGTAAGGATCAGGGGGAGTGTAGACTTCAGGGGAAGTCTAACACATACACATATTATCACAAGTGCTTTGTGCTCTTTTTCCCTGCGACCAAGTTTTATTTTGTCACACTGGGTTTTGTCACTTGGCAAATAATTTAATGAGGCAACACCCTATGCACCATTTTAATTTTGAGTTGGCACAAGGGAGAGTGTTGAAGGAAAAATACCTTATGTGTGTCTTCGTCAAAGTAACTGACGAGGGTAGATTAAAGAATTAGTGATTAACAGATATAACGGCTCAATTACTTATATCAGTTATTATGTATATTGTTATTACCATTGATTATCACTATTATATGCATGTAATTACCGTTATAATCTACCTCTATATAAAGAGTGTTTTTAATGAAATGAGTAGACCATTCCGATTGCATTTTTACTTTTACACTAAAAATAAATTTCATTGTCACCATATGGTAAATGTATGTAACCCCACCCGATTCTAATTCTTGGTTAACCACCGCTAGTAATGCAGTGGATGCATTGGGTCCCACCACGGGAACTTCATGATATGAAACCCCCACGTTATAGGTTCAAACGCTGGTATTGCTCAATATTATTTGCTAAATTATAAACGTGATCATAGGATGAGCTATAATGCCCTGTTGTGCTGGTAGGCCCCAGCGGATTAGTCTTGGACATAAGAAACTTTTGGGATACCGTGAATAATCTGAAAGGAGGGTATCAAAAAAAAAAATTAATTTCTGGTTCCGCCTCTGATATCACTCGCTCGATCGCTCACTTTCTCTGTCTCATTATTTGGGATACCGTGAATAATCCGAAAAGAGGGTATCAAAAAAAAAAAATTATAATTCCTGGTTCCGCCTCTAATATCACTCGCCCGATCGCTCACTTTCTCTGTCATTATTTGGTCATCCATCTACAGCTTCAGAAACCAAAAGAAAGAAGCTAAAGAATGGTCATGTGCGAGGGAAATGGGCAAACCTGACTAGACCTCACCACGTAGTGATGGAATAGCATAGGTCGAGTGTTTTGGTAATTTTTGAATTTCATGTAGGTATTTCGGAGCAACCTGCCCACCCTTCTCATATCTCTTTGTCAAATTGTCTCACCTAATGCAGCAAACTAAGCCAATAATTTTGCTAAAGACCAAAACAAAAGAAAAAATGTCAGTCGCCTGGCCTCGTGAAGTGATTGTTTCGGCATCATGTACGGCTCCTTAATTCGTGCTCCGTCTAAATTTGCTGCTGCTGCTCCTCATATTCTGCCGAACAAAACGACATTGTTTTTTTCGAGCCTGGAAAACGATTCCTCTGCTATGTAATTCTGCTCTAAACCGATTATATATCTCTACCTTAATTTCATTCTTTGCGTCCTCGCTTCCTGGCTTCCTGCTCATTCTGTTTAATTACTAAAACCTACTACATACGATTGATACACGAATCATCCCACGTTTGTCGTTATTTAACAAAATTTTCTTAACTTTCTATGGTTTATACGTCATGGAAGGCCGGTATTGGTGTCTTGAACTAGCTAGCCTACTACTAGATGATGATCGAGTTAATCTATTGATACATTACTACGTCTAAGAGCATGAAAAATTAAGACGTCGTTAAATATGTCATTGTTGTCTCTTAAGGTTTAGAAATTTTTGGATGAATTTCACCAAAAGATATCAGTGCAAGCATTGTGTGGTAGTTCAAATGTTTATGTTTGATTGAAACAATGTATACATAGTTCAATTCCCCAGTTAATTATATAGGAACCGGTTAACACAGTCTCACCTGATATATGAGCATGCTTATAGTTGGGCGATCATTGTAAGAATATATATGTAGAACATCTGCTACGAACAAACTGTTCAACAAACTGTTGCAAAATTTAATTGTATTAATTCTCTCAAGTAGAAGCAGTCAGACAACCCAAACTGTTGCCCGAGTTTGTGATTTGGGTTGACTGTTATCGGTAATTTAAACTTTAGACGGGTCTTGTGAGTTGATTAGATGGTTAAATTATGAGTAAAGTAAATGTCAAAACACCGTACATTGTACTATGGTGATAGCTCTATCAATTTTCTCCCGATCACAAGAGTTATGCATTATATGCACTGTCCATAGTAAAATTAATTTCCTCTTTTATAAGACTCATGTGACATGGAGGAAGAGACGTATGCATAATTCTATTTAGGTGCAGGAATGAGGGAGCCCTAAATATTAGTTATTGCCAAATTGGCAAAGACCCATCCGATATTCACAGTGTTTCACTTTGCGCACACACAAACACACATGCATGTGAAAAACAGCAGCTCCTGCAAGTCTCTCTGCACCAGTCTCAGATCACCAGCTACCATTATTCAACTAACCGGATTCTTCGATTTGACCCATTTGCCCATCACCCATATGATTTACCTCCCCGTCTTTTCAGCATTTCAATCAATGACCTTACGAGGATAGACTGGTAAAATTGTTCCATCATCTGGGTAAAATGAAAGAAATCTATAGAGGAAGGAAAAGCAGCCGAGTCGGTACTGAGAGAAGAAAGCTCTTTTTTTCCGTATAGAGAAATAAATGCTGTCATATCCTTCTCAACACCCAGAGACCGAATAATCTTACCAGTCCTTTTGGATCCATATATTGACAGACAAAATAATTTCATAAGTAATTTCTCATATATATATATATATATATATATATATATCCGTATTGCGTGTGTATCTACGAGTATTTTTCTCACCAGAATTATGACTAAGAGATACATTTTCGTATGCATATTTTTATAGTATATTCATAAACATTTCAACAAAAAATACTAATCCATGGACGAAAATGAGTAAGTTAAGACTTTGTTAGATAGCTTCATTAGAATATGTGTTGGTATATATAGAAACGCTGTGAATTTCTAGATACGACAGTCCTCTAAAGATAGAATTGACGTCTTATCATAACTACTTAGAAGTATTTATGTACACATCGTTTTATAGTATATTCATAAACATTTAAACAAAAAATATTAACCGGTGCACAAAAATGAGTAAGTTAAGACTTTGTGAGAGAGCTTAATTCGCTAGAATATGTGTTGGTATGTATTAAAACGCCCTGAATTTCTAGATACAATAGTCCTCTAAAAATAGAACTGACATCTTACGTACCTACTTATTTACAAGTTACTAATATCGCATGATCATCTCAAACAAACTGACTCTCTCCCCTATTTATCTTCAACTTCATAGTAATTCTTAGAATGATGCTGCATGCATGTGGAACCCATAATTAGTGATCCTATTTCATTTCATGTGTCTGTCTAGTTTTTACTACTACTAGCTAGCTAGCTTCAAAGACTCAATTATTCATTACACTATTCACTATCTCACCATTCAGATTTGAGGGAGGTAATGAGCTTACACACATTGCAGAATCCACATGCAATCAACCATGGCAGCAAGAAACCTCTAAATTGAAAGACCATACATAGGTTCTTTTATACCATAAATAATTAAGCTACAAATAGAGAAAACAAAGAATAGCAAAGTAGCTAGAAAGAACATAATAAAGTTGTTCGAGTAGTACTGTATGTGGTATGTACGTTGTCTTTCAATCGTATCTGAAACCAAACTAAAATACAATGAAACTTTCGAAATATGTAGTTAAAGCAACCAGCTGTGCAATCCATTTTTAGGGTATTTGGTAGAGTACAATAGCTACTGTTAGAACATTTTCCAAGTATATCACTTTCTCTATTGAAGCAACATTACAGAGAGAAGCAGAAAGAAGACGAAGAAGAGAAAGCGGAAGAAGAAGTTGCTACTGCCTTTTAATTAAAAACGAGCTAATGCATCTTAATCCTTTCCATTTTGTCCCTACTTTTCAGTAATTATAAAGCAAAAAGCAGTAAAATATAAATCATTATCAGGATGATGATGAAGATGATGAAGATGACGAAGATGAGGATCATAAACAATAAGAGATAGAGTGCGTGGATATCTAAACAAAATCTTACATTCCCAACACCTCACTTGTCCCCCACGACGTTTCAAGCAAGAATCGATGGAGTAAAATATTAACATCAAATGCTAAACAATCAGTAATTAATTAATTACTGGGAGCTTGCTAGCTAGATTTGAGATGATTCTTAAGAAGCTACTAGCTCACTCTCTCTCTCTCTCTCAGTCTCTTCTGTGTAACTAATTAGTAGCTAGCTAACTAAAGATAATTAAAGATCAAGGCATGAAGAGCTTATTGCCGCACTTGCAGCGCCAAGCTTCTGGATAATACTCGAGAGGTATGCTCAGACCTGGCTGAATGGGTACGTGGACCGCCTTGCACGGCGAGCATCTTCCACACTTGGATCTACATCGTGGCGGCGCAGAGCCCGGCCCTCCCAGCTGTCTCTTCTCCGCCGTAAGCTCATCTTCCGGTATAGACGAACCACTGACTACTTCGGTGTCACCTGTAAGATGAAATGAAACAAGTTACTACAAGATTTAGGAACATATATAGTTTCGGCTGGTATGATCGAGAGAGTGCTAGAGTAGTTACCGAGTAGGGTTGGAGTAGTACGTATGGCGGAGGCTGAGGTTATGATGAAGAAGAAAGCCAAGGCTGCTGTACATGTGAGGGTGGAATGGTGATGTGGGCGGCGGTGGCGCAGTACGCCCATGGCTGAGGTGGAGCTGAGCAAGTTGGTAAATAGCTACAACTGGCTGGCCTGAGAGAGAGAGAGAGAGAGAGAGAGAGAGAGAGAAGAAGGTCTGGGACTGATGGAATGGATCGGATGATGTAAAAAAATAGAAAAGTCAGGGCTGTGTATATCTCAGGAGAAGAAGTTTGAGAATTGAGAGAGAGAGAGATGGTGGTGTTTGTTACGGCAGTGAGAGCGAGCGTGTGGGTTTTGAGAGACTGGGAGGAGTGGTCTAAGTCAAAATTGAAAACAGAAACAGAGATGGATCAAAAGCTAGAGATGGCTGGCTATCGAGTTTGTTTTATTGCTTGGCTAAAGGGTGGTAGTGGCCCCCTTCCCGTCCCTGAATGATTGTGATGGATTTTGAACACAGACCATGCGACATTCACCACAATGCCACTGTAAAAATCATGATCAATGGGAATGGAGAAATACTTATTAGTCAGAATTTACAGCTCTATATATAGTTATATACTATGTTGCACCGGAGTGTCGGAGTGTGCGACACTTCGACACGCCGACACGGTAAAATACGCGTCGGACAAGTATATAGTTATATACTATGTTGTCGTGTCGGACACTATGTCAGCGTGTCGGAAAATGTTGACTTTTTTGACACGTTTCGGGCACATTAACCGACTCGTTACATCATCTAAGACACGCCACATCATCATTTATCAATTTTTTTTAATTGAAAAAAATAAAAAATAAAGAACCAAAACCTAAATAAAACTACTATCCATTTTTGAAAGTAAGCTACTGCCCAGTTTTGTCAGCAACCTACTACAAATTTGATTTTCTTTAATGTTATGTCTTAAGTTAGAGGTTTGTTACTTCTAAAATTGTTAATTATGCACTTCTATCATTTACATTTGACTCTCTTTAATGTTATTTCTTATGGTTATGTAATGAATTGATTTTAGAACATTATTTTTGTAATGTAATGAAATTATTTTATATTTTAGTATATTTTTATTCATCAAAAATAATAAATATATAATTTTATTTTCCGTGTCCAAACCGTGTCGGATATTCAGTTTTTTAGTTTTGCCTTGTCGGCGTGTCGCACCGTATCGTGTCGCCGTGTCATTGCAACATCGGTTATACATTATACAACCCTCAAACTATGACTTTTAGTACCTTCATTCTTTGTGCCATTTGTAATACAAACCTAATAATGAATTATTGTACATGTGCCCGTATAATGTGTATTCTATTGTCATATGTCTTTTGAAAAAACATATTGCGACTAAAAAAACACATTGCACTTGTAACTCATTGTCGGGTTGATATCGGAACATTTAAGGGTCTTCCATAAGAGTTCATATAACATAAATCAATTGTTCAAATTTCAAAAACGTTACACAATTACTTTATTTAGCTACAATAATTAGATACAACCTTGATGAGATCGATCACTTATTAATATCCCAAATGAGTTAATAATTGACAAATCCCTGATGTTCCCGAACCAATTTTTTTTCTTTTTACAAGCAAGAGCTAATTAAAGGTTATGTACTGCAGGTGATATATTTCGAAGGATAAAAGGTACTCGACCTTAACCTTAGGGTTCATAAAGACAGAATTAATGGGGATACGAGGAATGACGAAAGAAAGGGAAGGGTGGCTTGAATGTAAAATGACCAAATGAGGGTGGGGGGTTATGCAGGTAAATATGGGAGAGGGGAAGTTCCTATAGGAGGTGGAGGCATGCAGTAGGCACCCGTGTGGAAGAGAGAATGGAGGAGAAGGATACTTGTCCTGTACGGGATAAAACACAGAACGTATATATTTGGGTCTAGTCTATTAGAAAACCCACAACCCTCTCTATATACTAGTATACTGTTCTATACCCACCACCATTATTGCTCTCCTCTATTGAATTTCTGGGAGCTAGGGACCCTTCATGCAGAGGGCACGGGACCCTACAATGGGGCATGGACACCTTGTTGTTGTTTTATATTCTGGAGCTTTATTTTTGTTTCAGAGGGAGAGGAAGAATTGTATTAAAGGAACCCCATGATCTTTCTGTAAGTGCGGGCCTAGGGTTTCAGAGAAAGCTAGAGAGATAAGAGAGGAGGGAGGGAGGGAGGGAGGGAGGGAGGGAGTACTACTGTGTAAAAGAGTCGGTGAATTGATCCGGGACGAAGACGTCAGTGAGTGAGAGATGTGACGGGTTCTGGGGGTTGGGTTTATATTAAAGGCGAAAAAAAGATCAGTAGCTGCCACATTTGAGGAGGCCGACGACTCGGAATGATTTGCTGGATCTCTGGTCATCGTTTTGGTTGCACAAGGCAAGTCTCTTAGGTTTTACAATGGACTTCTTTGGTCATGCTTGCTTTCCCTGCTTGCTTTGGTTCAAAGGTACTGTCGGATACTTTAGAGCGTTTCTAATAATTGAGATAGATGAGGTTTTTGCTAAAAAGAAAAACGTTTATTTTGTTAATTATTAGATCTTGCATGTTATTAGAACTAATGCATGAAATACATTTGCTAAACATTTTCAATACTCAATATTTACTAGTGGTTTTATGTAGAGGAAGATTGAATAGTTAAAAGCGTATTTCAAAGCTAGGAGATAATCATTTTTAGTGCCTTCTGGACATAATCTTTACAAGCTGTTCATCTTAAAGCATGCATGCATGCATTGTGGTTTCTATGTTATGTGATAGGATTAACACAGCTTTCCTACACTCGGAAGTTAATAAAAGAACAACGAAACCTATATAGTTTTCGTGTTCCAAGTTACGAACTCATATCTTAACCATTTAACCTTGCTTAAAGCTAGCCAATATTGGTGATGATGTGAAGGTAGATTACCTAGCTAACTTTTTCTGGTTTATAAGTAGAAATTATGAAGGAAACGTACAAAGCAGAGAAGCTTGAGGCTAAATCAATGGGAGGCGCGCTCTTGCGAGAAAGAAGCTACGTACGCTTTTAATCTGTTGGGCCTTCATAATAAGTTTAGGGGATAATGATACGGCCTACTTGAAACAGTTGTAGGACTGTTGAGTACCTAGCTAATAAGGGGTAGTCCCTGGCAGGAAGCAACCATTTACTTGTTTTGTATGTGCATGATTACAGTTTACTGTACAAGCTAGCTAGCTGGAAAGGGACGCTTCACTGAGCCTGCTAGTATTAGGATCCATTCCCAATCTCAAAATCGATCACGAAACCCGGATTGATTGGATAGCTTAGCTTCTTTGCACTTCTCTGTATAGAATTCGATCGATCCTATATATGCATGAATATCATGATGATTATGAAAGATATGCGGTGATCCATTTACTAACTACGTAGCAGTTCAGAAAGCTAGCGAGGACAGCACTCATCATCAAGCTTCTACCTTGCGGGTTTATTTAGTACTTGGGGACTCACTAGTCACACTACTTGATCAGTAGTCAGTTCTTATATTAGACATGCGCGCAGTGCTCTTATCAGCAAGCAATATTCATTATTAATCACTTCACCAAAGTTTTAAATTCTTCATAGCAACCCTGTGGTTTTCAAATAGTAAATGTGATCTCAGATCTCGATCTCTTTCCAGTTGGCCGGTGCAAGCATAAGATATGCTATCTTTAAATTTCAGTTGGCCGCCCAGACAGATCCTATACATGATGACAAGTACTGTAGAGCTTGGAAAATGGAAAACTAACGTTAACGTACGTGAGCTTTCTGAGTTCTAACTTCTACCCAGTAATGTCAATAACCTAAATTTGCAGACAAATATGAATTGATTGTCCGTCTTTCACGGTCAATGGCAGATCAGCATGCAGTATGTATTACTATGTAGAGCGCTCTACTATCTACTGGACAATACTACAATATCTCATATATACATCAATACATGTAGGGTTCCAAATGGTTTACACATTTTAGATTTTTAGGTTGCTTAAAGCCTGCTAATTCTCCTTGAGTATTTGGTTTCTGCGAGGCCAAAATGCCAAATGGCTCGAGGAGGCTAGGGTAATAAGCATGTACTTTTATGCAGCATGAAAATTGAAATGGTCACTGTCTATCAACTAAAGCCTCTTCTTTTTCTGAGATGTTTTTGTACTCTGAACGTACTACCACAGTAGCACCACTCTGATTGTAGTGGCCGGCATGGCAGCTATTTGAGGTTGCGACCTATCATTATCACGCATGTTATCTGGAACGGGCTTCCAAAATCTAAGCAGCTAGCCATTGATGAATTATATATGCACCTGAGGTTGTCGATTAGCTTGTGAACAATAGACGATACTCATATATATATATTGATTTAATCGAGTTTGAGTGCCTTAATAATAACCAAATTGACTGAAGTTTTGCAGAGATGATCTATACATTAGTATCTAAATAATAGGCGGTGGAGATGTGAAAATTCGATTGAAAAGTGAGTGTAAAGTGAAAATCTGCACCGTAAGAATAAATGCAGACGTCCGCGGCTGAGAAGCTTTGTGTGTGTGTGTGTCTATATATATATATATATATATATATATATATATATATAGACATATATATATAGATTCCCTTCCAGAGTGGGACACCGTTTTGAAATTAAAGTGTGGTGCTCCTCATTTTACTCACTTTTATGTCATATTTTCACATTTCCACCGTTTAGTGTGTAGATCATTCATGCAAAGTTTGATCCAATTAATTTGAAGATAATTTGAGCTTCCGTAATTGTGATTTACACGAACGATTATATTTGAACAGATTTTGTTCATTTGATTCATTTAATCTAATTCAGTACCTAAATGATCTTCAAATCGGATCAAACTTTGCATGAATGATCTACACATTATGTTCTAGACACAGAACGATGGAGATATGAAAATGTACGACCTAAAAGTGAGCGAAATGATGAGCACCACACTTTAATTTCAAAGCGGTGTACGTTCCACTCTGGGAGGGAACTATATATATAGACAGTCCCCATTTTCTTCGATCCAGAGCTCTCTCAGCTTTCCCTAAGGGAGCTCAAGAGAGACCCGTCCTTATCAGTACTAACGATACTTGTTCGTGTTCCATTAACGCATGTAACTTGGCCAGGAACATAAAAGCGCAATATCGATTGTGCTACACTGCATGCAGTTGTCCAAAAGCTACAATCTGGAAGGGTTTTTCCCTTGGTTAATTCTGGCACCTGAATTGATCGAGTGAGCTAGTCGGTAATAAACCAGGGTCTCAGGTCTATGAATCTACAAGCAGTATATATACCTGCAATGATGCACGTCATGTAGAGTGGTTGAGTAAGGAAGCTATATATCACTAGCTAGTACGTACTGTAGTGTCGAATCATGTATAAGTAATTATCTTCTCTATGTGTGGCTAGCTAGCTATATTCGATCGTTTGATATTGTCATGAATCGTTTGAAGCAGTTTATTCATCATCATCATGAGAAAAGTTTATAACTATATCAAATATCATTTGTTTGACTTGTGGCCAGTGAATCATTGTTACATTATCCTAACCTAATCATTGTTAAAAAAAAATAAAAAATCAAATCCCAGACCCTAAATAAAAAAGCAAAGCTAGCTATCTCGAGCAAAAGTTAACTTGATCACATAAAAGAATAATAATACTCTTAGTTATTGGTTTTTGTATCTTCATTACTCATATATATGCAGATGAGAGAACATTCTTAATAAGAGATCAGTTTTTTATAACAGGGATCATTACCTAAAAATGTACATGACTTGAAACTGAGAAGTGAATGATCAAGTCATGATTAAGACAAAAAAGGTTCAGAATAAAACTGGAAGTTAAATCATTTAATTCAAAGCAAGTGTGGAGGTTCAAAAGCAAGTGTGCAGGATTAATGTGCATTAGCTAAATAATCCCGTGTTATCAAATTTTGTTTTAAAAAAAAAAAAACCAATTACATATATCTCTTCAAAATCCAGTACAAAATCAGGGTCCCCCAAACGCTGCTTCGTGTGCTTTGTCAAATAAACCTAAAACAGAAAAGTAGGTAAGAGAGTGAAGCGATTGGTGGAAAAAGACATTAACAAAGAAAACATAAAATAACAAACACCAATGAAAACCTAACATTATCAATCAAAAGACCAATTGTGTTTACTCCTATGGATGTTGCCTTTTAATGCTACATCCAGAACCATTTTCATGGAATCAAGAAGCATTTAGTCTTTTGCATTTGTACATTGAAGCAAACAATTTTTCAATGAAGACTATAAGTAGTACTATGATTTCTAAACATCTATGTCTACCACACATAAAATTGGGATAGCTTATTACCAACGTCAGTGAATCCTGCCTTTATGTTCCAAAACTTGATTTGCATCCTGCAAAGAAAAATATTTCATCAGTAATTGGTCTGAATCGAATTTATTAATAACCATCTAAACAATAGCCTAGCAACTGCTATGATTCTCTTTGGGTATGTTTTAACAATAGGAAAAGATTAAAAGGGGGTGGTGCACCTTCACTTACTAAAGAAATTGATACCACATTGGTATCATTTTTTACAGGATGACCCTTTCTTGCAGCTAGTTCTTAAGCCTACTTGATTTCTATCACTGGCATTAGCACCTTGAAATGAATTTTCCAGAAGGTATTAATCTGACTTTATATTTCCCATATATCCAAGATAGGAGCCTCAATCTATGGGTAACATAACAAATAACACAAAACAACAATACAAAGCTTCAGGTACAACACACAGTCTTTGCAATAACCAAAGAATGTTAAATCATATATAGTGTCATCACTCTGAACCAATCATTGATCCGTTTGAGCCTCCTCTTAAATTGCCCAACACACACATCAATTGAATGGTGGATTTCGAAGAACCACTACTATCGAACTACCCGATCAATCATAAAGAACCTCACATAGATTAGGAACTTGAAGATTCAATTTTTAAGAACCTGATAACCAATTACCACATAATTAGATTAGTTTACCAAAAATCCCTGGAGCTATCGAAAGTAACCTCATAAGCATGCTATGTGCTTCATGATCTTCTAAGGCACTGAACTAAAACGCTTTCTTCATGCCCAGTTCACTTTGAAATTGTTCTGTACAGTAAATATTAGACACTGAATATGGTAAGTAGTGCTAGGCATTCTGCAATGAGACAACTGAGTGTAAGGTGCTTCCAAAAATCTAGTTACTGTTTATTTGGGTCTTAGTAAAGCTGAATGTTACCTATAAGGTGAATCAGATAAATATTAGTCTTACACCTGTTGCCACTTCCCCTCATCACCTAGGCTAACCCCAGGTGTTTGGTATTATGGTATGTATCTTGTCTGGCAACATGAAAGAAGTACTATCGAGCTGATTTCTTATTTGAAATTTAGCTTCTCCTGCCACATTAGATGTTTGTTCAGTTTGTGTGTAGCCTAGCTATTTTGGACTGAAGATCAGATATGGAATCAGTGGATTATAATTTTTAGGGAAGGTACTACCTGATCTTCTATCTATAACATTACCCAACTTTGATAAATCTATCCTCATCCAGATCTATAACCGAGTATTATCATGAAACCATGTTGTAAAGGATTTGCAGAGACTCGCATGTGTTGAACGCAAATATAATGCAAAACTTATTTGTTATCCGAAGTTCATATAGGCTACAGAACTATAGTACACTACTGCACCAAATCAGGTGAAGATATGCAAGAAGCAGATGATAGATAAAGAGAGCATTTACATGGTCTGGTAATGTGAAAATGAAATGGCTGCATGAATTCTAAATACTCAGAATTAATCATAAAATGAAATGCAAGCATCCCCAACACCTAACCTAGCTAAGTAAATAGTTGCTAAAATGGAAGCTCCTCCTTTTCTACTGCAGGAACTCTTGGTGGATAAACCAAAATGAAATTGATAATCATATAATCAATTGTCATAGTACAAAAATAAACTAATCACATTTCAGTTCTATAGATAATTGCTTGCATGTCTGCAACTCTTTGCATCACAATTACCCAACTTCAATTTTTTTGGAAATGGTCAGAAACTATAGCCGCGCCCAATCACACAAAGCACAATCACATTAGTTACTTACATGAAAACCAACTAAACAGATTAGTTGTGGATCTTTGCATACATATACATATATATATATATATATACACACACACACACACAGCCCTTCTCAGCTGCGGACGTCTGCACCAATGGTTTTGGTGCGGATTTTCATTTTTGCACCACTTTTCGATCGAATTTCCTCATCTCAACCGTCTAGTATCTAGATAATATTGTGTAGATCATCTCTGCAAAATTTCAGCCAATTTGGTAATCGTTAAGGCCCTCAAAATGACGTCTTTTTGTTACAAACATGAACGGTTCATGTTTGACAGAATTCAGTCCGTCCATTGGTTTTACATAGACACTTGAACACAGACACACCTATTGAAAAATAGAACTCCTTGAGATTACACAGCTTCCGCATGAGCACAGTTGAAACATTTTGAATTTTTTTTTTAAAACAACACCTAAATACCAAACCCAATAACACCAATTGCAAAGCAGGAAATAAAAAATCAAACCAAAACACATTCGAAAGAAGAACCCATCGTTTTCCCTTCAATCAATTAAAAAAATTGGTTCATGACTATGTAGATGCCCAAAAGAAACTACAGAGAAACTAATCCAACCAAAACCAAAAACGAAACCCTACGACGACCAACGTCCAAACCCAACCAAAACAAAACCTGCAATTGAAAAACCCAGCAAAAAAAAAAAAATAAGGATCTCTTCTTTAAAGACTGGGATGAGCCGATGTCGATCGATGGTGTGAAAACACTTCCTGATGTCGAATCTCAAAAACCCAAACTTCCATTAAAAAAAAAATTAACGAAAACGATAACAGGAATTGAAGACTTACCGGGAAGGAGAATGAAAGGATTGAAGATTAACAGAGGCAGTGCAAGAGAGTTGTTGATTGAGAGGCGGCGCAACAGAGCTGGTGATCGAGAGCGGTGCAAGAAAGCTGTTGATTGCAATCTAAAAGCGAAGAGCGGCTACTATGTGATAAAGCGAGGCACGATGGCAATGTCGTGATTAAACGCAAAATGAGGACTAATTGGTCACTTCGAGGTACGATGGCAATGTCGTGATTAAACAAAAAATTAGGACGAATTGGTCACTTCGAGGCACGATGGCAATGTTGTGATTAAACGCAAAATCAGGACGACTTGGTGACTTTCTTGGGGGGGGGGCTTATGAATAATGGGGCGGTTTGGTCTTACTTTACTATAGAGAAAATTTGAATTAAATTCAGTTTACCCTACTGTGGTTTAGAGGTGAATTCATGTTAGTCCTTAAACTTTCAATTTCATCAGACTACCCCCCGAGCTATTGTTTTTCTGCCTTCCTTCTCCTATCACTCATGCTCCGTCCAATTGAGACTTTAAAATTTGATGACATGTGATGACGTTTTGGGGGTTGAAAAGCTAAATTACCAGAAAAGTAAGAGCTAAGGGGGTATTCTGATGAAATTGAAAGTTTAGGGACTAACATGAATTCACCTCTAAGCCACAATAGGGTAAACTGAATTTAATTCTTAAAATTTCAACAAAGGCTAGAGTAGCCGCCTTTACACGTCATTCCACTACCATGTATAGATACACAAGAAGTAGTAAAGAATGCTTACAATGGAATGTATCATAGAACTAGTCACTAGATAATTAATTCATACTCACCTGTTAGAGTGAGCCTATATACCACGACATAACCATGCGACGTATATAGACTCAGCTTGATATTTACGTCCTAACAGCTTCTAAATCACTGTCAAGACCCACCCCGAATTTCATCCTGAAACTCGAAGTAAATCATGCGGGGTCCACCTTCAAGGAAAATTTACCGAAAATACGGCATAACCTCTCTTGAAAATGGACAACCCTAACCTGGAAATACTTGCAAAAACTTCTACAAATCCAACCTTATACTTCTGGAGCCTTCGTGCTCCATAAATTCACAACACCTCCCAAATTATTCACTAATCTAAATAATTAATCTCACAACCAACACTCATAGGTTCAGAGCGACTCTAATAGTGAAGAAAAGAAACATAAATATATAAATTAGCGGAAGCTATACTATTGACTATGTCTCATCTCCATGTACGCCTAAACTCAACTATGCTAACCTGCAAACTGAGCATTTAAAATTGAAGGGCCCAAAGGAGAAGCATTTAAAAAATGTTAGAGTGAGTGGACAAAAATAAAGTTAAAATGATCGAACAATTAAATAAGACTTTATGCTTTCCCAAATTCAATCTCTTCAAGAAAACTACGCTGCATGCAATAAATAATAAAATTCAACTCAGAAAATTGGCAAATACTGCAATATGCGACTAGCCCCGCTAGTCTCCAATACTTTATGAAATTGAGTCTCCCAAGCTCTAGTATATAAGTATGTATTTACACACGTCATACTCCTTGTATGAATTCTTATGAAAAATAGAAATTCATACAGGGCTACTACGCTTGCGTCCCACGCTCACGTCACACCATAACAGGGGTTTAATCGCTACATCATTATGGCAGAAAAGACGGGTGTATATATATGCATATCCCCTATATGAATTCCTACATTCATATAGAGATACGACGCTTGCATCACACGCTCACGTTACACCATAATGACGGCTAGTTGCTACACCATTATGGCGAAAAAACAAGTATGGCTAGCTAGCATTTATATACATACTATCCTCATATATATATATATCCACCGAAAATAGGGTAATTTTCCAAAATAAAGAAAATTGCCAATTAAAAAAGAAGAAGAAAGCAATAGGCATACGACTTCATCGAAAATCTCATTTTCGGTAACTTTCCAAGTAGCGAAGTTAACAAATAAACTAAGACTACTTACTTCCAAAATAACTTCGCTAAAATAATCACGAAAGGATCTCAATTCCACAAGTTAAGATTTCATAAAATAAAATCAATCACTAAATATAAAACCATTGCATGCATTTAATTTAAAATAAACGTCTACTCACAAATTTAGACCTAAGTCTGACGTCGATCCAAGGTCTCTTCAGCTCGAGCCTCCTCACGTCATGTTTCAAATATATAAATAAGCCCCCAACTATAATTCAATACTTATATAAATAGGCAAGAATAAAAGTGGGTCTTATACAACGCTCGTCCTTACCCAATTTCTCCATTCTTAGCACAATAAGGCTCGGACTTCACCACAAGCATCAACAGCCTTAAAACAACTTTCTAAAGTTTAGACAATATTAATCCAACGGCCGAATTCTACCATATTAACCGCTAAGTTCACAAATCTTTGAAAAATCTCAAACCTAATCAAAACTCCTCCAAAAATTACAAACTTCACACCATTAGACTCATCTCAACATAACAAATTTTAAAAACATGAAAAACGATCCAAAAGAGGCGGCGACTGGCCAGTCCTTCTCTGACCACCTCCAATACTCACCAAATTTTAGCACAATCATCCTCTCAACAATCTAAACAACTTTCATAACTACCACAAACACCAATTCCAAGCCTAGATAGGGTAATCGAACCAAAATAGTAAAAATTCCAAATTGGAACCGTAGAACTTCAAACCTTCGAATCTCCTTACCTAGATCGAGTTACGTTGAAACCTTTTGGGGTTTTGTTGTACTAGAAGAGAGCTTCCAAAAGAGACAAGCAGCTCCGGCTATGGCTGCCGAAAAAGGAAGTTCCGGCAAAACGAATCTGGCGGTGATGGCGTAACTTTCCGGCGAGATTTCTCCCTCAAGGGGGCACAACACGACCAGGCACCTACGTAGACTTGAAGAGAATGTTTCAAGCTTCGATTTGATACCAAGATCGCCACATATCTCAGCCGGACGACGGCAGACGGTAGCGAAGAATTCCGGCGGAGTAGACTCAGGAGAGAGACGCGGGAGAGAGGAGAGAGAGAGGGAGATGGTAACTTCTGATTTCTACCTTACCTCATCCGGTAAATTTATCTTTTTATATCCCCGATTGAAATAGTAACTTTACATTTTACACCATAACTTCTATATACTAACCCCTATTTTAACGTCCACGGATTCGTATTAACGTTCTCTACAACTTCCTTGAAGAAATTTTTCCGAAATGACTTTCCTAAAAAAAAAGTCAACTCTAGGGTCTTTAAATAGTAAACGGTTCATCAAAACGGTAAAAGTTCAAAGTAACTCAAAATTAAGTAACCAAAATTTACTTTAAAAATCGGGATGTGACAACAGCTGTTTAAGCCTAAATTAACATTTTACTGGACAGTAAATGTCTATGTAAATATTAATTATTTCTTGGTCCATGTCATACCGGCGAGCCCAAGTTTTCTTTAAATTTACAAGTGATGGCCCGCCAGAACCACCACGCGAGCTGAGAACAGAGTTCGCGTGCGAACTGGACTTCACTTAGCTCGCACGCGGAATGGATATAGGCGGACTACGCAGTTCGCGTGGAACACTTAGCTCGCGCGCGGAATGACTTCGCGCGGAATTACTATTTAACACTCCGTGTAGGCGAGGCGAGATTGACTCTCCACGTAGGCGAGTCGAGCTGGCGAACTGGCTCGCGTAGGAGACTTTGCGAGGAAGACACATGCGGACTCCGCGCGCACCACGACAAACGTCGAAGACTGTTACAAGTCCTTGACATGCTTCGGGCCAATCCCTGTGGCCCTTTTAATATAAAAAGCCCTTTTAATATAAAAAGCCCTTTTAAGGCTCGCGAGCTGCAATAGCCCGCGAAATGGACGCGAGCTACAGAAGCACGCGAGATAGCATCCTGTAGCAGCCCGCGAGATGAGGATACTCCTAATTCTAGTTCGCATAAGAGTCTACAGTTGGCAGCGCGGAAGCAATGCCCTATGCGGAATGAAGTGTGCAAACTGGACATGTGACACAAAATGGTTGGTTCGCATGGACAGAACAGTGCCCTTGTGCTATAGGGTTTTAGAGTCCGACTTGGATTCTAATTATACTCTTATTCTGCCGCAAGTCGAACTACTATATAAAGGGGCTCGAAACCCTAACCCTCTCTCTCTCTCAAAAAATACACAAAAACACAAATACAAACTGCAAACCAGTTGCCCTTCGAGCTCCTCGAAACCCTAACCCTGAGCGCCGCCGCCTAGGTTCCCCTCTTCAGAGCCCTCCAGACTCTACATCCCCGCTTCTCTCTGAACTCCCTATAGTTGCTCTGCTCGTGCCGCCGTGAGTATCGATCGCTTGTGCTCGTAAATCCTCGTCTGAGGTGGCACCTGAAACCCCCGTCGCCTGATTGGAAGTCAAGATCTCGCACACCATCAACCTTTTCCTCGTCCGCGAGGTGGCACGCCCGCAACACCCCCTTCTCTTTGTTCGCTAGAAACCTCTGCTCCGCGCGCTGAGGATCGTGGCCAAAACATTGGCACGCCCAGTGGGACAGGGAGTACAAGCGATTCACCATAGGGAAGCCAGAAGAATCATCAATACAGTTTTCAGCTTCATCAGGATCGGAGATCGAAAGCAAAAAATGCGATAATGAATTGGGACGAATTGCAAGAAAAAATAGCAGCTAACCAAGAAAAAATAGCAGCTAACCAGGAAAGAATAGCTGCCATCCGCAGGCGACAAGCTTAGCGGGCGGCCAGAGAGGCTGCTGAAGAAAACGAAAAGGTTTTACAATGCCTAAATGTATAGCCTATAGTTGACGAGCATGTCCTTGCCAAAAAGATTGAGTTGCCTAGCAGCCAATCTCATGGTGAAGAATCTTCTTTGGATGAACCCACGTCCGAAGAACCTGAGGTCGAGGTCGTTGAGATTATGGGTAATTATCCTATCTCAAAGATCGGCGGTGTTCCTCAGGAAAAGGAGCCTGAAGATAGGACAGAACAGTCCATCTTTGAAGAAGAAATCGGTTCGCACACTGAAGGCGAACCACAACTTTGCATGATGGCGAACCACAACTTCCAACATGATCAAGGGTATGATCAACTCAAGCTTTGTCCAATTACTGGACGTGATCAAGACGCCGCCCCAAATCATGACAAACAAAATGCAATAATGGATTGGGACGATTTGCAAGAAAAGTTAGCGGCCAGCCGTGAAAGATTAGATGCCTTCCATAGACATCATCTCGAGCGAAGAGCTGTCGTCCAAAGAAGATGTGTCGAGCGAATGGCTGCCCTTCTCGAGCAATTCGCTGAGGAAAGGGCTGCTCGAGCGGCTGCTAAAGAAAAGGAAGAAGCTGAAAGGAAGGCTTTTCTGGATCAGTCTCATCAGTGGTGGGATACCATGAAAAAGGCTTTACAACGCCAGAATGCAAAGCTTGCGGTTGGTGAAGATTCTTCTTTGGATGAACTTACGTCCAAGGAAGAAACTGCTTTGTCAATCAATGACAAAGTATCTGAGGTCAAGGCCGGCGAAACTTTGGATAATGATCTTATCTCAAAAACCGACGTTGTTCCCCAAGAAGATAAGTTTGAAGGTAGGACAGAACAGTCCATCTTAGAGAAAGAGAGCGGGTCAAACGCTGGTGGTGAACCGCAAGTTCGCATGAAAGGTAGAGCCAGCTTTCCTATGCGAGATGTATATGTGGACACATGTCAACCGCATGGGGGGCAAGGCGGAGCTCGCCTGCCTTCTTTATCAAGTCATAACAAGCGAAGTGAAGCTGGACCAGAGCCTCTTGAGTTTCCTTTTCAGCCTGTACACGCGGGGCGTCAAGGCTGGCAAGATCCGCTTCTCCCACTAATTCGCCTCGCCAATCTTATATTCACCAGCAAGATGCCTCAGTCCGCTTCGCCAATCTTAGGTCATGATAAGCTTAACTATACATGGTGTGGTGGTATACTTAGGCCAGCCCGCGATTGCACATTTCAATACTCTTGGACTCTATGCATGCAAGTTCAGAGACATGTTTGTTATTTCACTCTAATGTGCAGCAGGAGCTTGGCGACATCTGAGCATGATGCTTATGGATGTCATATATCTGCATCAGGGGCAGAGGTGAATTCGCTGGACTATGGTGACTCCAAAGCTGAGTTTGACACAGAGCCAATATACGATGAATACAATGAAGACTATATGTTGGTGTGTCTATCTCATAATTATAGACCACAGGAGTTCAATTCTAGTGACACTCTTGATATGGTGCAGAGAGACCAGCAAGTGGGTCTTTTCCATGGTCAGTGCGTGGTTATTCCTACAAACACCATGCATTATGACATGATAGTTGGCAACAACGCTGATCTCAACGGCATACGATATACGAGAATGCAGTTGAAGATCATGATTGGTCAACAGAAAAGGATACGTGGGGGGCAACGAGATGTACCCTACGAAATACCTTGCCCAACTTTTCAAGTGGTTGACGCGGAACAACTCTGCTCAACATTTGGAAATTCTCAACAGCGACAGTCTCATTTTGGAACCATGACGACGTCGAGACTTGGAGTAAAGCATTGGTGGCCTCCCCCGTGGCCTAACAAAGGGTACCTAATCAAACTATGATACCCTTCGTTCTTTGTTCCTAGCTTTCCTTCCGTTTTTACTCCTGTTTGCTTTCAGTTTCTTTCTTTCTCGCATTGAAAAAAAGAAAATACAAAAAAATCAAATAGCAGAAAACCCAAAAAGATATCCTTGGTCTTGCTGAAATGCAAGATAATGTTCTTGCCTCTGACAGGCTTGAACTTTACATCGGAGCCTATCCCTGAGGCTTGACAACAACAGGCATTCCGCATGCCTTCGAGTCACTGCCAGCGAAGTCAAGTCAGCAAGGCAATACAACTAGTTTGCAATTCTGAAAGTTGCAACAACCATTACCAGACAGTCCACTTCGCGGATTTCATTGGAATGATCCAGGAAGCATTAGCCAGCACGCCTTATATCAAAAGAAAGCCCTGGATGTCTAATTTCTAGAGGATTTTACGGTTTGTTATTTCGCCATTCCTGGAGAGAGTTTCGCGCGGAATTACTATTTAACACTCCGCGTAGGTGAGGCGAGATTGACTCTCCGCGTAGGCGAGGCGAGGCGAGGCGAGGCGAGCTGGCGAACTGGCTCGCGTAGGAGACTTCGCAAGGAAGACACATGCGGACTCCGCGCGCACCACGACAAACGTCGAAGACTATTACAAGTCCTTGACATGCTTCGGGCCAATCCCTGTGGCCATTTTAATATAAAAACCCTTTTTAAGGCTCGCGAGCTGCAATAGCCCGCGAAGTGGACGCGAGCTATAGAAGCATGCGAGATAGCATCCTGTAGCAGCCCGTGAAATGAGGATACTCCTAATTCCAGTTCGCATAGGAGTCTACAGTTGGCAGCGCGGAAGCAATGCCCTATGCGGAATGAAGTGTGCGAACTGGACATGTGTCACAAAATGGTTGGTTCATATGGACAGAACAGTGCCCTTGTGCTATAGGGTTTCAGAGTCCGACTTGGATTCTAATTATACTATTATTCTGCCGCAAGTCGAACTACTATATAAAGGGGCTCAAAACCCTAACCCTCTCTCTCTCTCTCTCTCAAACAATACACAAAAACACAAATACAAACTGCAAACCAGTTGCCCTTCGAGCTCCTCGAAACCCTAACTCTAAGCGCTGCCGCCTAGGTTCCCCTCTTCAGAGCCCTCCGGACTCTACATCTCCACTTCTCTCTGAACTCCCTATAGTTGCTCTGCTCGCGCCGCCGTGAGTATCGATCGCTTGTGCTCGTAAATCCTCGTCTGAGGTGGCACCTGAAACCCCCGTCGCCTGATCGGAAGTCAAGATCTCGCACACCATCAACCTTTTCCTCGTCCGCGAGGTGGCACGCCCGCAACACCCCCTTCTCTTTGTTCGCTAGAAACCTCTGCTCCGCGCGCTGAAGATCGTGGCCAAAATAACAGCAACCCAAAAAATGAATCCAACAAGCTTAACCCATGCCTCAAACCCCCAAGCCCAAAGCCAAGTCCATGATTTGAACCCTAAAGGCCCAAATATCTTTAACCTCAACCCCACCAGCCCATGACAGATTCCGCTCCTCACTGACGAACAGCACGACTGATATCTGGTCATTCATCTCCAAGCTCCGATCAACGCCGCCCTTATCAAGCGGTTCGATCAACACTTCAAAACTGGACTTCGCCTGCATTGAAAGCCGGAAGTACCCTCATTGCACGCACATATCAATCATGGATCCGATCCAACGCCTGAAACCTGCACCCTCGACCACCGTAGAAACAGTGACCAAAGCCTTCACCTGAATAGAAGCCAGAGCAAACACTCCTAACCTCAACCAACACCCAAACCAAAGCCGCGATCTGAGATTGCGTCCTCGAACCGCCTCAGTCGAAGCCTAGGAATAGAACTCGTCAGAACTCACCTCAATGCTCCCTAAGCTCAACATATCTCTCTCGAAGCCATCTGGTAAGTAGAGGAACTGTCTCAGCAAGGGCGAGTGGGGGAACGGCAACGCCAACGGTGGTGGTGGAATTTGAAACAATGGAGGTGGCGAGAATAGAGGTCATGGAGAGATCATCGCACTTGGCCATGATCCGAGACACATAAAAGTCCACCGTTTCAAAATCTGGTTCCAATTAGGGAACAAGGACGAGCACATTAGAAATCTGAAACCGTTCCAGGAAAGCCTAAACCAAACTTATGCGATGAGCGGTAATGATTGAACCGAGGGAATCCACTTCAATTCTGCTATCCGTGCCCATTGTCGTCAACTCAGGGAGGTCCACCATCTACATGGCATGAGATGCCCTCAGATATGCCTCCGTCTTCTCTCTCTTGTTGATGGCGGAGGCAAAGGTTTGGAGCTACAACTTTAGAGCTTTCTTGGTGCAGTCCTCCATGGCTACCTTAAATTAAAGGGAAGAGCCACCAAGCAGGCTAAGGAAGACCAGGTAAGAGTTAATAATGGTTCAACAATTAAAGAATTTGGATGCTAAGATGTCATTAACAACATGCAATTAGAATCACATAAGTCTCCTATAAAGATCACAAACATGATAATCAAACATTAACTGATCGGATAAGCTATAAAGAATAGTAATTAAACGCTAAACCACACTTACTCACATTCTTGCCAAATGTCCACGCCAAGCCGCACAAAACCATGAGAACCATTAGCGAGTCCACCACACCGGTGAACTTGTCGCCCCTGGCTTAGAGCCATAATATGACGCCGTTGTTAGGGAGGGCACCAACGAGGTCAAAGCCGCATGACTCGTCACACATACGAAGAAGGAACTTCATGATCATATCCATCACATCAACTTCAACTTCGCTCATATCATCTGGGTCGGGTAGCAAATGTGGTCTCTGTGATTTGGGAATTAGAGTTTTATAGTCACGCAAGATAGATCACGATCTCAACATTATTCACCTTCAACTTGGACTCGTTTTGAGGATAAAGGATCAATCAAACATGAGGAATATTCACCAATTTTGGGGTGCGATGTAAACGAGGTCGAGAATCATTTTCATAACTAGTGGCATCATTCTGCTCTCTATAAAAATATTGCATTCAACATTTCTCACAACTATAGGCATGAAGTAAAAATGTTCCAATAAAAATCAGGTGAACAATAATAACATCTATAAAGAATTACTTAAATTTTGACAGATTAAGGGTTAGTTTGGTATTGTGGTTTAAAAACTCAATTTTTAAAAAACTCAGTTTTAAATAAGCAACCCCCAACATGTTTTTTAAAATCGTGATTATTTGAACTAAAAAGTTTTAGATAAGCACGTTTTGAAATTTTACCAAACGTAAAATCTATTCAAAATGGTGATTATAAGTGATTTTAATTTTCAAAACTCAATACCAAACTGGGCCTAAGAGGTTAACAATCATGATTTTCTTCTTTTTTATTTCGTGCCTATAATTGTGAGAAATGTTGAATGCAACAGAAGATAAACCATTCATATGGTGTGTTTTTTTGTTCAAAATAATTTAGATTGTTTCTTTTCCCAATGAAGAATAAATCAGACAAAGGAAACAAAAATGTAGAAGTTTGAGATCTTAAAATGCAAAAGCAACCGGTTTGTCAGATCTTTAAACTCGGACACCACAGCTCGAAGTTTTTTCCATAAGATCTTTCGAATTCCGCAAATCGTTGCTTAGTCGAACACGAGGAATGGTGTGACGGAATTTGAGATTCCAAGTTGTATCACGGCTTCACGAATGTGGCTGACACATCTCATCATGCATCCGACTTTGGTTTTCATATCCTCCATGCTTTCAGTTAAACTTCATTTTTCCACTTTAGCATCCGTGTTTCGTGCCTTGAAGATCGCGTGGAGAAGACGACGATGTTAAGTTTTGGGCATGGTAGCTGACAAAATGAGATGAAATGGAAAAATTGAGAAGCATACCCAATGGCTTCTTAAATGTGTTGTGTGGAAAAATCTAAGTTTTTTTTTTTTTTTCCATTTTAATACCATTAACATAACGAATGTTCCTTAATACCATTGTCTAAATATGTTCAAGTTATCAGGAATGACTCCGGTTTTGTTGTATGATTAGTGTTGTCTGTTTGACATATTTGTAGCAGTGACTCCCGGAAACATCATATATAAGGAAAATGAATTTCTTTCATTTAAAGTTTTATGTTGTCGGTGTATATTTTTTTATGTTTCAAAATCTAACAAGGACTTCCCAATTTCTTAGGACTGTTTCCCTCATTTGGATTCTTATCCCGTGAAATTATCAATTTCCACGGGAAAATAATCGTGGAATTTGGAAGCTTAAATTCCCAACTTGAATTTCTCACAAAATATGTGTCATTTATCAATTCCCTTAACTGAGGTTGGTTTAAATATAAATTCTTGTGATTTAAAAACTCCACGTCATGAAATCCAAGCAATTGAATTCTCAATTAATGAAATTTAAATTCATGGAATTATAATTCCTATGATTTTGAAATTTCTATAGAAATTGAAATTACTTTATCCAAGTACGAAGATGCCATGAAACACATTTGACCAAACAACATAAATAAGAGAAGTTCTAGATTGTTTGGCGTTTAATAAAAGTCTTAAGAAAGAAATAGTCAAACTTAGCCTTAAAACGAAACGCATATAACCGAGTAAAAGTAGTGACAAGTATTAAAAGGGTTGTGATATCCACATACCCTAAATTGAAATCCACACATTTTTTTTTGTCTTTGAGAAAGTTTATCATACATACCAAATTTCTTAATGCACACCCCTATTTCTTGATATATTTTTTAATACAATTTTACCATCCTCATAAAGATGAACAAAAAAAATACTAAAGAAACAAACAAATTTCAGTTTGTGATGCGAAGTTTTTAATTTCCATACATATTTTTGGATAGTCTGCAAGCTTCCTAATGATATCAAATTTCCATACTATTTCGACTTATCAAAAATTTTGGAGGTTATTTGAGTGAGAAAATTAATAATAAAAAGAAAAAATCTTCAATAAATTTGTTTTCGTTGATTGTTTGTTAAGCTTCAATTTCTTACCAATTAGATTTGAATTTTAGTTGAGGAATTGGTAGTATGAATCATAGAGCTGAGAAAATAGAGTGATAGATTAAAGAGCAGCAGCTTCGAATTGGTTTTGGCTGAAGGAATATAAAAAGATAGGTTAAAAGAGTGTGTATTAAGTAAAATAAAAAGGGCATAAGAGGAAGTTTGGCAAAAAAAATTAGATAAAAAAATTAGAGATGTGTATTAAGTATATAAAGGTGTGTGAATAAAATTTCTCTTTGTTTTTTAATTACTTAATTTTTTTTTTTTGTGATTGTACTAACTAAAAAAAAAAAAAGTTGCGTAGTTTTCTGTTAAAATTGTGATTTGTGAAATGAGTTCATTGGGACCTAGTGTCAAATGTATCGCAATCAACCAAAAAATATTTCCATGGTGTCAAACACAAATTCAAAACAAAATAGCACATAATAATGTAACATTATGTGATTTCCAAAATCAATCGGGGGTAACATCATGTTTGGTGGCATGGGAACACCCCCTTTGTTCTCTTTGCCAACTAGTCCTCCAGCAAACACAAAATTAAATAAACCACCTGCCCTACCGCTCTAGGGATCTCTTCCCTACTTACCCTACACCCTAGGGCTCCCTTAAAACAAATTCCACTGTCCCCTGAATCCCTCCCACACTCTGATTAACGATTAATCTAAAGGTAGTTCCAAACCCACTAAACCCTTATTAAACTCTTAATCGCAGTTAAGACCCCCCGAGTTTTAGACCCGAATCATTCGGACACGGCTTACGTGGCACTCTAGGGTGAAACCTCAGCTGCCCCCCCTCCCCTAAATTAACTTGACTCACTCACTCAGACGCCGCGGCTCTCTCTCTCTCTTTCTCTTTCTCTCTCTCTCTCATCACCACCACCACCACCGCTTCCCTCTTTCTCGCCCTCGAAACTCCCCCGAAATTACGCAGCTCCACCAGATCGCGGCGGAGACATGAGCGGTGGTGGCGGCGGCATCACGACGACGACGACGTCGTTTCGGACCATCCTCGAGAAGCCGCTCAACCAGCTCACCGAGGATGACATTTCTCAGCTCACCCGAGAAGACTGCCGCAACTACCTCAAAGAAAAAGGTGCATCCTTTCTCTACTTTCGCAATTTCCGATTTTGCCCCTCCCCTAAACAACCGCCATGCTTTCCGGCGCCGGAAATTTCGCTCTATTTTTGTTTCTGATTTTTGGGTGATTAAAGAAATGTAACACGTGTCGGTACAGGAATGCGGAGGCCTTCGTGGAACAAATCGCAGGCGATCCAGCAGGTTATTTCACTCAAGGCGCTGCTAGAGCCCAACGACGAATCCAGCGCCGGAGTCCTCCGAAAAATCGTCGGTCCGCCGCACGGCGCCGCCCCTCGGGTAATTACTTTTTACTTACCGAGTTAATAACTGTTATTCTTTTTACAGTCTTTTCTTCTGTGGCGGTTGTTTGACTCTGGAATTTTACTGCGTAGGCGGCTTCGAATTCGACTGATTCAGCTAAGGAGGCCAGTGCCGATGTGCAGGGTGCCAAGTCGGCTGAAGAACCGGTGCCGCAGCAGAAGAAAGAACAACAAAAACCGGTTCGGCAGGACCGGCCGGCCGAACCGGCTGTGAAAGTAGTTACTCCCAGGTTTGACTTCTCCACCGGAATCTTTTGATAGCTAATAGTCTGGCATTGCTTTGAATTTACTGTTTTTTGTAGTTTGATTGCAAGTTAAGCGCAATGTGGTGTGGTAAATTACGATAATTTAGCTTTGTTGAAACTAGTCTAGAGTATGTTTGAGTCTAAAATAAATACTTTTGCCAGAGTAGAGTTAGTTGTAAATGGTAAGTAGTGGAATTTGGGATGCGGATTCTTGTGGCAGTGGATTTACTAATTGAGCTTATGTAAAACTAGTAGGTAAGTTAAGGAATTTGGATACAGATTCTTGTGGCAGTGAATTTTACTAATTGAGCTTATGTAAAACTAGTAGGTAGGTCTGCCATTGTAGTGATTTTGTTCTCATTCGAGAATCTTTTGGCTGAGTCTAATATGATTACTTTTGGTGAATGTAAACTTAATGGAGGAAATTTAGATGTGGTTTCTTGTTTGAGTGCCTAGCTTAAATAGGTGTCAAAGGAGGCCCACATCATAAAGGTGGCACCAAGTTTACCATTTTTAAAGTCTCGTGCTTATCTTGTCTTGAGGGGTCATGCATTGTTGACATGTATGGTACTGTTCAGACTATGCATGATCTGATCAGCGACATGTTATAGATGCAAGTGAAGGGACATGAGACTTGGGTTGCAGATCTCTTTAACATCATATGAGACTGAATTAGAATAATGTATTCTGACAGAGGAGGATATGGTATTGTTCTGAGTATTAAACCTTGAGCCCCTTTCTAATTTCTTCAACTCATTCAAATGTTGCTGTTTTTTTTTTCATGGAAATATTGTGGGAAACATATGAATTTATGTGTCCTATATGGGTGATAAGTTTCAGGCCACTTTCGTGCAATCAATCTTCTTTTGATATTTTATTATTAAGTCAGTCTAAAGAGAAGCATATAATATTGTGGCAGCAAAAATCAGTGCACAACCGATGCATCAGTTAGGCAAATGACAATTTTCTACTGCGGCAAGGTGAATGTGTATGATGGAGTGCCACCAGATAAGGTAAATCAAGTTTCCTCTCAGCCTGGATACTGGCGATAAGCTTTGCAATGCAGTAATCTATGGATTTGCAGGCACGAACAATCATGCACCTTGCAGCAAGGCCGAACCATTTGCCTCTGGACAATCAATATAGTGGAACTGCAGCAGCTAGGTCCTTGCGATGCCAATTTCAGAATGCAGGTGACAAAGATGGCCCTTTCCCACCTAATGCCACAATCCCTCTAGCTATGCAACCAGGTATTTTCCATAAGGGTTTCCAAACTTTACCTCTAAAGATATTTGGGTGATTGAAGTTGGCTGTACTTGACACTTAACCAAAATTGCATTTAGTGAAATGGAATAAAATCTGAGTAGCTCTATGCATTGCCTCGTTTTTTCTTCAATTACTATGCGCTCTTTACTTTTCTATTAGAAAAATGTTTTCTAGTTGTCTTAAAATGATAAAAAAATGGCTTTACTTATTATAGGAAGATTGTTTCATAACATAGGCTTGCTTATTTCGCTCATATTGTTGCATAACTTAAGTTAAATATGCAGACTGTGAAACAAACAAGTTCTCTATGTTTGATTTCCTTGAACCTCTTTTCCATAACAATAAAATAGCCACAAAGTTCCATAGAGCCTTATGTTTATCAATCATAAATCAATTTGGAGTCACAGACAAACGATTGGTATCTTCCAAAAAAAAAGAAGAAGGTATTTCCTTGTCATAGTTTTGGAGTTTAAAGGCTTTGACAATCGACAGTTAGAATAACTGTTTATGAGAAATAGTTAATAGTGAGATAGTGGACTCTGGATAAATGGTAACTGGGGTTTTCATTGGACTCTTCAGATAAGATTGCTGACTATACTCAGCTGTACTGGGATAAAGGGAACAACACTCGTGATCCTGGTAAGCTCTAGTTCTTGTACCTTGGCAGAATACATGTAGTAGTCTGCAGAACTGTATCTACTATTTGGGAGAAAGAAAAATGGATCTCTTGTTTTGGAAATATAATGGTTGTTTTATTGTCTAAGGATGGATGAACATCACAATATAATAACTGAAAGGGCTGACATCTCAAATATATAATAACCCATCATTAGTTTCACACAAGGGGTGGAATCTGTTCACATGAAATGAATTCTTTTAAAGAGCTGTTCACACAATTTTCCTTATTTTTTTGTGTTTTCCTACTGTTGAGAGGTGTTACTCTTGGGAGTAAGTAGAAATAACTCATTGTATAAAGCTGTAAAGTAAAACATAGCTAGGAAAGCCTCGGTGATGATGCTACCGTAAGTTTGGTATTGTATTGTCTGATTAGAAGTTTTTTTGATAGAATTCAAGCACTTACCCTAGCACTAGTTGTTTCATTGTTTGCATCTGCAACTCCAACTGCCTGCTTGTGATCAATCGTACCCTCACCACATGTACTGCACTTAGAATTATTTTTCACTGTCAGGTAAATCCTTTGCTTCCCTGTTGCTCAAGTCACAGGCATTACTCAGACCGAAAAAAAGAAAAAAGTCACAGGAATTACCATTACATCTACTCTGTTTTGACCCACTCCACACAGTCCTTATGTTTGTAGGGAGAGATTCCATTGAAGTGCATGTAATCATATTATACAAGTTATACTTAAACAAGTTGATCTGTAAATACTTCTGATTAGGCCTTTGAAGTAGAGATAATACGAGCCCCTTTTCATGCATAGGATTTTGATGGAAAGCTCTCAGGAGTCTTTATTAATTGATGGAATATTTATTTACTCAGTAATTCTTATAATGCAGAGGGTCAGGCAAGTAGAAAAGTCTCGTTGCAGAGATACCGTGAAAAGCGAAAAGACAGGTACTTCTGGTAGAAGCTATTGATTACTACCAGTATATTGTATATTACAATTAAATTCCTTCAAGCCTTTGATCTCAACCCATTTATTTTCTCCTTTTTCATTGCTCATGTTCCTAAAAGGGAACGAGTAAAGATTAAGAAAAATATGGGACCAACTTCTACCTTGGAGGTTTATTTGAATCAACAACTCAGGAGACACCCCTCAAATGGAGATTCAAGTAGGAGTAGCACAGGCTCTCCGCCCCAGCAACCTGGGCTGCTTCAAGTAGCTGACAATCAGATTCGCCGTCTTCCTGTTGACCTAAATGAAAATGGTAAGTCGAACAAATATTTTTGTCTTAGAATAGTTAAGTTTCTAGTTTCTCCAACCAACAAGAAAATACAATTTTATATAGATTGGATGTCACAATCACAAACTGATCATCTTATGCAGAGATCTTGGACTGCTGAACACTTCATTAGGTCACAAAGAGTTGGAAATTGAGTAGAGGATATGTTGTCTTGACTTAGCACCCAAAACACCGGATAGGAAGGAAGAGAAGAAACTAGTTAAATTGCCTCCAAGAGACCCACCTTGTGTGATTTGAGCTCCTCCATGACCATGAAGTTTTCTCACTGACTTTTGCCTATCAGGAGGAGAGTTCTCTTTTTGAAATGGTATGACCGATCAGTTTTGTAATTTGTAGGATCATGTTTTCATCCTTAGCTCAATGTTGGATATTTCTAGGGTTGAGATGCAGAGCTGCACTCGACCATCTTCCTCGTTTTACCTAGTTATGTATAAAGTCTATGCGGTACCAATCTCTGTTTTAAGAGAAATCTATTGTACATGTTGACGGGAAGTACCTCCTTCCAACGTTTTGTAGCTACGGAGCAGTGTGATGTAATCTATTGTGCGTTTGTTTATGTGGCCAACGGAAGTTGGCAAAAACAAGTTTCACCTAGTTCAATTGATGTAGCTATAATGAACTGTTCTGTTTTCTAGAGTACACTCTACAGTTGTTAGGATTGATGTGTGGTTTACCCTTCATACCTACTTAAGGTTATCTAGGTCGTAGTATCTAATAAAAGATCTTCTGTTCTGGCTCATGTAACCCTTTCTGCCCCTAATTTAGTTTTCAAATAGGCACATTCTGGAATTATAAATACAAACAGCAGAAGGGAAATTGTGAACAAAATTTGCCGAAGAATGATATCCTCGACAAACAAAAGGAAACTAAACCACACAAGTGGCACAATGTGACAAAGGCGTCGAAAACTTGGTGTACAAAAAATCAAGTGCAAACTGACACTTTCTTCTCTTATATAATCTGTGATAACCATGGAAAATCCGATGCTGAAAATTGAGTCAACGATGGCTATGGAGGTGAGTTCTTCAAACTATTACTATTGCTTTATAATTTTGTGGTATACAGAATAACGAGTTGGTTTTCACTTGATTTATTAAATGGAAGCAGGCATGGTACATGGATGAGAGTGATGCAGACCCGAGGCTTCCTCACCATTTGTGCCCCAAAGAGTTTGTTCCTTTGGAACATTTGGCTGGTTTTTCTACACCTTTCTCTTTACATTAAGCAAAAGATTTAACTCTCCTCTTGAATCAGTATTGTTTGTGTTAAGTACTTACTAAACAAGGTTGGTGGTTGTGTTGCAGAGCTGGGTGTGCTCTACTGGCACTTGAACCCCCAGGACTATGAGAACGATGAAAAACTTCGCCAGATTAGAGAAACTAGGGGTTACAATTACATGGTATTTATCAGATATGTTTCAGTTCTGAGTATTTGAGACTCTTTTATTTTTTGAGAAACTTTTATTTTTTGCTAATATTAAATAGGATTTGCTTGACATATGCCCTGAGAAATTGGAGAACTATGAGGAGAAGCTGAAGAACTTCTACACAGAGCACATTCATGGTGATGAAGAGATACGTTACTGTTTAGAAGGATGTGGATACTTTGATGTCCGAGATAAGGATGACCGGTGGATTAGAATCTGGATTAAGGCCGGCGATCTTATCATTTTACCTGCCGGAATTTACCACAGGTTCACTCTAGATACCAGCAACTATATAAAGGTAAGACTTTACTGTGCTGAAATTTGTTCACTGAATGATGTTACATGGTCACAATATCCTAATGGTTCAAAGCAAGTGTAATCTGAATCGAGAGCAGAAGTAACAAATGAAACATAATCACATCAAAGGTGTTTAGATCATAAATCATAAGATGAACGATTTGTATAGGTTGAATGCAAATGTAGGCTCAACATGGCGGTATGGATTAACCTTGAGCGAGAGAGCTTATACTATGTTAGACAAACACCAAGGCGAAAAAAAACTTGATCAAACTATAAGAACATGGAGATTTCGGAATGTTTGATTGATCTGATTGATTCATTCGTTGGTAACTTGGTATCATGCAGTTGATGAGGTTGTTTGTGGGAGAGCCTGTGTGGACTGCTTACAATCGACCACAGGAAGAACATCCAGCCAGAAAGGAGTACATTGAGAGCTTCACTAAGAAAGTTGGAGTGGCATTGGAAGCTCATTGAAGGGCTTCTTATACTGTTCTTGGTATTATGATGGAAGCTTTACATATGCACCTTTGTAGTTCTCTCGGATCTTTCGACAAAATTGGATGTAATAAATGAAAATCTCATGACCCTTTGCTAGTAGTATCATACGTTGTCTTGCTCTTTCGTTTTTTTTTTTTTTTTTGATCTGTTACTTCATCGCTTCTACAAAGAGGTTTTTGGCCAAGGTCGGAATATGACCCCATTTGTGCTAGTTGCCTTCGTATCTAAACAAGAAGAACAAATTTGTGAAACATAGAGCTTCACCTGTCACAATGGGATTCACACTTTAGCCTCAAACTATTGAATGGTCTAAACTAGCAATATGGACTTCCATATAAAGTTATAGACAAATGTTAACCGGTATTATCAAGGATTTGACAACCTCAGACAGCATGAAAGGGCAGGGAAGAACCAAGATTAGCCATACAATCAGCAACAAATAATATTCCTTCCACACCGCTTAGTTTCTACCCTAGACCAACCTAGCAGTAGATAGAGAAATTTTAAAAAATGACCAAGATTGGGCCATCAAGATGATTTTTGACCTTTTTTTATTTATTATTTAGTTAAAAAATAACCATATGACTGTATAAAAAGTCTTTGTTACCCTTTATTAAATAGATGAAACGAAAAGATAACAAAACAAAACCCTAAACAAAATCTTGTACCGTCGTTCGTTCTACTTCTATCAACGACAGCCAAACTTCTCACATATTCGATTGGTTCTATCAATCGAAGAACTGACTGGGACTCTTACTGCCTTGTTCTCTCTCACGTACCGCATCTTCTCTTTATATTTTCTTTATGATAAATCAATTGTTGGAGTCTAGAGGAACTTGTCAAAATGAAAGAATTAAGGTCGTATGCTACCTATCTTTGTGCGAGGTCCTAAGCTCTGGAATTTTGTGGAATGCGAGATTACAAAGTTTGATTTGCATCTACTATAGACATGCAGTAAACTCGAACAGTACTTCAAGAAAGAAAAAAAATTAAACAGATGACAGCAGGTTAGCAGTACATGATTCTTTGGTTGAGAGTTGAGACTGCAAAAGAGTAAGCTAGTTCAACCGGTAATATGGATATGTAGGCAACCCAGTAGTGTATATTGTCACTTGTGATTAAATTTTATGATTTAGAAGGGAGTCCAATAATCGGGGCATTTGTGATATGATTGGCTGATTGCTATATGAAAAACTTGCTATGAAGGTCAATGATCTAAGTGGAAGATGTGCAAATCTATTTAAAGAAAAAAATGCATTTGCCAGGCAAAACTTTGAGCGCTTGTATGTTTTGCAAAACTGTCCCACTTAGAATCATAGAATGACAGTCTCTCACAAAAGATAATACCCCAAATGTTGAATTCATAGCATTTTGGAGCCCGGTAACCTCTTCAATTTCCGAGTGTCATAATGTTTATTTGACAATCTATGAAATACTTGGAAGGCTGAAATTAATAACAGTTTTGATTTGGGTTTTGTGTAGCTTTCGATGATCTACAAAAAGCCTCTCCATCAAAATTGGTACTGATATGTAGCAAATGGGACAGTATCATTAGATTATGGTGCTAGATAAGTTTGCTACGTGAACAAAAATATATAATTCAGATGCTCTGTAAGTATGTTGTAATCAGCAGGTTCAGTTAGTAAGAATCGAAGACGTGTCTTTTAGTCTCATGAATTCTGGTGGTACTATTTGAGATACATACAATTTTAACAAGGGTAATTAAGACTTTTGGTTCTCTTATATGGTTAATTTTCAACTAATTAGGATAACATGGTTAGAAATCAATTCAAGGACATAAAGTTGGTCATTTATCAAAATTCTCTCCAGTAGATACTGGAAAACAATTATATTGAACTGATTAAATTGACACTATGAATTTCACTTTATTTTTTTTGTTAGAAAAAAAAAAATAGAATTCAACAATGAAGAACCAACTTTGTTTTCAAGTGTTTGTCAAAATAAAACTCAATTTTGAAGTACCCCCTTACCTAGATAACCAACTCCAAACTATATCAAGAGATGTCGGACCTCATCTTCAACTCGACACAAAGTGTTTTTTTGATCGAGATCACTAGATATTTTCAAATTTTGTACGACTAAATTTGTGCCGGTCCTTAACCACTAAAACTTGATAATGTGTTGATTCCGATCTATTATTTGAATAAAGTACACATGTTATAAACTAGTGACATCAATCCAAACCACCATCTTGTTTTCACCACAGAACGGCGGCAAGTGAATTACCTGTTAGATTCAATTAACCTGGACATGGCACAAAATGGCTGAATCCGGAAACACATGACGGGCGTTTTCGTCTTTTGACATCTCCAAACTTTCATGTATAAGAGGAGGCCTGGAACACGCGTAGTCTCAAAGCCGATACAGATTATCTGTTTTGTCTTCCAGGGATCGACTACAGAGGCAAAACACAAACACAAAAGCAGCCATGGTTGCCACCCACAAGGTAAAGCCTCCCCTGTATCGATTTTGGGTTCCCCTGAAGATTGAAAGTCTCAGTCTTTTTGCCGGGGAACAGAGCAGAAGTTTTATGTCTTGGTTGATTGATTGATTTGTTTCCCCTTAAAAGATTGTTTATGATTATGTTGTTTTCCAATTGAGAAAGTTAGTTGTGGGTTTTAGCTTGATTGTATATATATGTTTATGGTTAGAATCTTCAAGCTGAATGCATGATTAGCAGCCTGTTGATTGTTATGTGCTTGTTCATTTCTTTTATGATTCTGCTGAACTGAAGTAGTGAGTAAAAAGGTTAATTATTTGATTGGAACAAGGATTGAGCATACTCTATAGCGTTAGAGTGTTTTTTTTTTTCGTTTAGAGTTGGAATCCTTTTCCTCATCTCGTGTTGGAATCTCTTCCATGTTGGATTGATTGTTATCTGATTGCTGAAGCGAAAGTGTTTTTCGTGATATATTTTTTATTATCTTGACGTATGCAGGACCCGAGAGAGGAAGTCATTCAAGCATGGTACATGGATGATAGTGATGAGGACCAGCGACTCCCCCATCATCGCGAACCCAAGGAATTTGTATCCCTGGACCAACTTGCTGGTGAGCATTTTCAGGAAACAAATGAGGTTATGTTGTGTTTAAGTAAATCCAATAAATTACTGAGGGTGTGGCACCTCTTGATGATAGGTTACACTAATGTAGATTCATAGAGTAGACTATTAGATGAATCTATAACCAAATGATACTAGTTTATCTGTTTAAACTTTGGAGTGCTAATTATGTTAATTTTGTTGACCTTACAGAGCTTGGGGTTCTCAGCTGGCGTTTAGATGCTGATAACTATGAAACAGATGAGGAGTTGAAGAAGATTCGTGAAGACCGTGGTTACTCCTACATGGTTTGCCACACTAACTTGAGGCTTTTAATTTTAGTTTTTCTCAGTTGATGTGTAATCAACCTAAACTTGAAATGTAACCAGTTTTATTCTCACTTCCTCTTTAGGATGGATCAAGTACTAATATGCAAATCTACTATAACTATCTCTTCATATACATATGATTAACTTGATATTGGTATCTCCTTTGCTAGGACTTCTGTGAGGTTTGCCCTGAAAAGCTTCCAAATTATGAGGAGAAGATAAAGAACTTCTTTGAGGAACATCTTCACACTGATGAGGAAATCCGCTATGCTGTGGCAGGAAGTGGTAGGATTAATTATGGTTTATCCTGTTTTTTTGTCCCATATATATCTGCCTGTTCAGAGCAGTGATTTTAAAGTTTCTTGTGAAGGTTATTTTGATGTCAGGGACTGTAACGAACGCTGGATTCGTGTATGGGTGAAAAAGGGGGGAATGATTGTTTTGCCTGCTGGAATCTATCACCGGTTTACTTTGGACACAAACAACTACATAAAGGTATTGGTTCAAAGCTAGCAAGTCTTTTTTTTTTTTTCTTGTTGTTTTCTCATCTATGAGGAAGTGAAGTTCTGATGATATGCCCTGTACTCACTTGAAGCCAACTTAAGCATTTATTTGTGGGATGATCTTAAATGTGTAGACCAAGATGGAGATCTACATATCCTCTTCTTCATTTTCTTTCGTTTTTGACTAAGATGTAGTTTTCTTTTATCCTGTTATGCCTCCCTATTGAACAATTTTGTGAACTTCATGTTCATAAGTTCCCCGTAGGAGACTTGCAACATATGTCACCAAAGAGGTAGTGACACTGTTAAGTGACAAGCATTTGCACTTGCTAGTTAATTTATAGATTTGTTCACACAAGTGCACTACTCATAGTGTAGGCATGTGATGATTTTCTTTGCTTTGGACATGTTCATCTGTTTCTGCGGTATAGTGGCAATTGAAGTCGCCATAGTCAATATCTTAAATTCAAGGGCAGACCATCTAAAAAAATATGTTTGATATATGGCAGGCAATGCGGCTTTTCATTGGTGATCCAGTTTGGACGCCATTCAATCGCCCTCATGACCATCTTCCAGCAAGGTTTGCTTTTGTGTCCTAACTTATGTGCAAGAGTGCAACCAGTCAATGATTTTGAGACACTTTTGAGTCTCTTACATTGGGACCTTTCTTGCAGGAAGGAATACGTTACAGCTTTCGTGGATAAAGAGGCTGGTGAACACGCAGTTGATGCTGCAGCCTGAAATCCGGCTTTTGCTCTATAAATAACGTATTGTTTTGGCTTTGATAAACATATGTCTGTATCATGTGGGATGTGCCTGGTGGCACCATAGTGTTGCCTATAATGTTTGTATTGTAGAAGTAATAAATTCCAAGCATGTTTCCTGTTGATCAACTGGATTCTTATATATGGATACCTAACTTTTGAAAAATGAGCTATTGCATAATTCCTCCTTGTGTGTAGGCTTTTGTGTTGTTTGAGGAGTGAGATATAAAAGGTAAAAGGTAATGCAAAAACAAATTCATCCGAAAAAAAAATACAAAGAATTGAAGAAATACACAGAAGCCTTGGCAACTGTTGCATATATATATATATATATATACTAGAATTGGCATGAAGGGAGAGGAAGGAATAGCTGGAAATCATCGGAACGGGAGGTCTAGGAAAGAATGCTACCTTACTTTGATCAAGTTCCTTGATATCAAAGTATCAAGTAATCCTTTCCATGACCTCTCGCCCAAAATTTCCAGCAAATCTCTCTCTCCCTTTGTTCTAGTTACTTCATTTCTAGCCATGCTGGCTTCTTTATGAATCCCTTGTGAATAAAACTGGCCTATCATTGTATATATACTACTATTATGCAGAGGATTTGTGACAATGGGGACAGTCAAAGCAATTCAAACACACATTCTTTGTGACTCAATCTCAGTAGTCAGTCTGACTCTTGGTCTCTTAGACATGAAAATGACTTTCTTTCTCTCTTAAGTCTTAAATATTGGAATCCAAATTTTTGGTATCTCTTTATTATTCACCCTAGAGCTTCTAAATTAAGTACTCATACTGAATAAACATAGTGGTAACCATCAACATTATAGAGATATCTAGTTCAAATTACTGCCTGTGTTTATAATCTTCATTATGTTAGAACAATTTTCAAATTATAAAGGAAATTGACAAGCAGAGATGAAAAAGTGTGAATATATACCTCCAAGAGGTATGTTAGTTTGAATTAAATTAATTCAAACTATGTGATTGTTGGTAATTAAACTAACACCAGAAAATCAGTAACTCTTATTGAAGAGACTTAACCTTTGGTGAAGAGTTACCAACATGAAGAGACACCAGTTCTAAAAGACACAACTACTTCTATATAAAGAAGTTGTTCTCTACAGATTGATACATTCAGAAACTCTCTCTATTCTTCTCAATAAAATCTCTATTTCATTCCTTGTTTTCCAAAGTCAAATCTAGAAACTATATTACTGCAGTTATAGTTTCTAGGAATCTTGAGCCCCTTGAAACCCTTCAATTGAGTGTTGGTTGATCGTAGTAAGTGCAAGACGCCGATCAACAATAGCAAAATTGCTAGGTTTCATTGTATCCATAAGACTAATTTGCATAAACCCCTTTGCACACAAGTAGTGGGGGCAAATATAGTCTGAAAGATAGCGTTGCTACAACGTGCCTTGAAGCATAAATTCTTTCAAATTGCCATAACTGTAATATCCCACATCGGCCAAACGGAGAGGGGTTATATGCTGTATATGTACATGCCCACCTCCAATCTAACACGAGGCCTTTTGGTGGTTCAGCGGCTTCGGAGGGGATGGGTACTCCGAGGTTAAGCATGTTGATGCTAGAGCAATCCCAGGATGGGTGACCTACTGGGAAGCTGCTCCTGAGCTGCCGGAAACAAAACCGTGAGGGCCGGTGGGCCCAAAGCGGACAATATCGTGTTACGGCGGAGTGGGTCCTGGGATGTGACAAATGGTATCAGAGCCACTCTGCCGTGTGGTGCGAGTGTGCCGACGAGGGCGTCGGGCTCCCAAGGGGGGTGGATTGTAATATCCCACATCGGCCAAACGGAGAGGGGTTATATGCTGTATATGTACAACGGAGAGGGGTTATATGCTGTATATGTACATGCCCACCTCCAATCTAACACGAGGTCTTTTGGTGGCTCAGCGGCTTCGGAGGGGATGGGTACTCCGAGGTTAAGCATGTTGATGCTAGAGCAATCCCAAGATGGGTGACCTACTGGGAAGCTGCTCCTGAGCTGCCGGAAACAAAACCGTGAGGGCCGGTGGGCCCAAAGCGGACAATATCGTGTTACGGCGGAGTGTGTCCTGGGATGTGACAATAACCCACTGATCTATGTTTCCCAAATATCCAACACATTATCCTGTGATAGCACTCATCTATCTTCATTCAAAATGTAGCCAATCTGCTCCAGTTCCTTAGTACACTTGCTGTGTGCCATAGAAGATTGTTGGTATAAGGTTGTTGGCGATCCTTATATAGAACAAAACACAACCTATGAAGCCTAAAGCAATTCAGCCTATTCGTCATGGATCTACATCTCTTAAGCTACAGAGACATTGGTATAAGGTTGTTGGCAATCCTTATATAGAACAAAACACAACCTATGAAGCCTAAAGCAATTCAGCCTATTTGTCATGGATCTACATCTCTTAAGCTACAGAGACACAATGTACTCCTTTCAATGTTCTAATGATGTTTTTCTAATTATTCAGCAGTATTCAACATGGATCTACATCTCTTAAGCTACACAGGCACAATGTACTCCTTTCAAGGTTTCAATGATGTTTTTCTAATTTTAGATCGACTTCCGAAACATGTATACTAAAACGACAGATGAGTGGAGGGGCAAATCAAGTTGGAACAATGCCAGTGTTTTATCTCATTATCATCATGTGTGCTCAACTATTTGTGAAATTAAACAAGTTGGAACAAAACACTTTTTCCAGTGATTATGGTTATAAGTGAATACATCTATCCAAAGTATAATTGTTTTCGTGAACAAAACTACTTCCAATATCTACTACACATTGCTTGAGATCTATCAAATATTAAGTCTTTAAAAACTGCTAAGCAACCAAATCAGCCTACTTTCCATGGATCTACAAGTGTTTATATAAAATGAGCAAAAGGGAAAAATCAAATTATGATGCTAACGCTTAAAGAGAACATGTTAAATTCATGGGTAGACCGTCTGAAAAATATGTTGGATATATGGCAGGCAATGCTTATTTTCATTGGTGATCTAGTTTGGACTCCATTCAATTGCCCTCATGACCATCTTCCAGCAAGGTATGCTTGTCCTAACTCCTAACTTCTGTGCAAGAGTGCAACCATTGATACCCTTTGAGTCTCTTACATTGGGACCTTTCTTGCAGGGAGACGAAGGAATAGCTAGAAATCATTGGATCGGGATGTCTAGGAAGAATGCTACCTTATTTTGATTAATTCATTTTTTTTTTCAAATATTTTGATTAAATTCATTGATATCAAAGTATTAGGTAATCCTTTCCATGACCTCCCGCCCAAAATTTCCAGCAAATCTCTCTCTCCCTTTGTTCTAGTTACTTCATTTCTAGCCATGCTGGATTCTTTATGAATCCCTTGTGAATGAAACTGGTCTATCAATGTATATATACACTACTATTATGCAGAGGATTTGTGACAATGGGGACGGTCAAAGCAATTTGCTTCAAACACACATTCTTTGCCTCAATCTCAGTTTCAGTCTGACTCTTGGTCCCTTAGACATGAAAAACTCTCATACTGAAGTAAAAAAGTGGTAACCATCAACATTAGAGATACCTAGTTCAAATAACTGCCTGCGTTTATAATCTTAAATTCTTAATTATCCTGGGATAGCACACTTGCAGTAAGCCATAGAAGATTGAGACATTCTAGACCATTTGCTGCTTCTGTTTGCAGTGTTTCATAAATACTCTAAGCAATTGATCCAGATGCAATTCAATAGAAACACAGTATTGAGCTAAGAAATGAAAGAGAAACATGGAGAATTTGAACAGAACATTTCTGGGCCAACAAAAGCTTTCTCATTCATTTTCAAAATACCAATCCGATACAAATACATGTAAAGACATTAGTTCTTCTATTATCAACAACGTAATCCACATGCTAGCATGCTAGCTAGAGCTCGTCTTTATGAAAGGCAGGACAAGACCGGCTTGTAGCCGAAGGACGGATGTAGGCTGCTTAAGTTCTGTTAACTGTAACAAATTAATGGATACAACAGCTAACTGGAATGACTCGGTTTCTTTGATTTATTGCTCCTCCTATCTTTTCTTGTTGTGACCGTAAGTTCCTTTTGATTAACTTCCCATAATTGTACGCATGATCTGCAAAGCATTAAACGGCACCTCCGAAAGAGAAGACAACCAATTCAGCCTAATCAACTTGGATCTGCATCGCTTAAGCTACACAGGCACAATGTACTCATTTCAAGGTTTAAATGATGTTTTCTAATTTTAAAAAAGAACAGACTTCCGAACCATGTATACTAAAATGACAGATGAGTGGAGGGGCAAATCAAGTTGGAACAATGCCAGTGTTTCATCTCATTATCATCATGTGTGCTCAGCTACTTGTGCAATTAAACAAGTTGGAACAAAACACTTTTCTCAGTGATTGTGGTTATACGTGTATACATCAATCCAAAGCATACTTGTTTCGTGAACAAAACTACTTCCAGTATCTAGTTAAAGCTAGGCTAGCTCCTCTACACAGAAGAGTACTACACATTGCTTGAGGTCTGTCAATCTTATGTCTTAACAAACTGCTAGGTGCTAAGCAACAAAATCAGCCTACTTTCCATGGATCAACAAGTGTATATACAAAATGAGTAAAAGGGTGAATCAAATTATGATGCTAACGCTCAAAGGTAATATCTTTCAGTTAAAAAGAGCAGAATTCTACAGACACAAAAGCAAAAGAGCAAAACAGAGGAGGAGCTCAGTTAACAACTTTTCAGATATCTGACATAGTTAACATTTAGCAAGCAGATGAAAGCAGTGTAGGAAAAAGGAAAGGATTGGGAGAGATTGCTGGAAAATGAGAGGTGTGGATGGAATCGGAAAGGAAAGATTCCAATACCTTCCCTTTCCCAAAAACCACCCAACCCCACTACTTCCCACCTCCTCTCTCCCTTTCCCTCTTCCTCCTTTGAAGTTTAAGGATCACCATTTTCACTTGCATTAGACAAGTAGAAGAAGGAAGACGGGAAAGAGAAGAACTTGAGAAACCACTGGCATGGGAGGAATTGGAAAGAGGTTTGATGTCATAAACAAACAACCAATTCTTTCCAAACTTCCCATGACAGAAACTTCCTCATGGTCTCTATCTCATTCCCACTTCCTCTCTCAATCTCCCTCACCATCTGGAAAATAAGCCCTATTTATCAACTTGGAAAAGGGATTTGGAAGAAACTTCAAGGAAGCTGCAGGAGATGCTTTACTTAAAATATTTGAACTATATCCTCGTTGATATTCTCAACGACCCACCCACCCCACAACAAAGTCAAGTCCTCTGCCTCTTCCAAACTCTCCCATGAGCAACCATCAGCCAGTCAACAGTACAGTAAAGACTCTTTTTTTGTTTTACTCCAATCCTATTATTTCTTACTTTTTACTGTACCCCACTTAATTAACTTGTCATCCCTGCTCATCTTCATGTCAAAGTTTACCATTTTCCCTCACCCAGCGTATTAGGGGACGGACGTGAGTCTCGAAAGGTATCACTGTGTTGTCAATACTGGAGGAAGTGGCTCAAGACAATAATGAAGTAGATAGAACAGGCCACAGCAAGCAATCCCACAAAGATGTGTTAAAGATTCTGCCTCTGTTAGAGTGACAACTTGAAATTGGGATGGCTTAAATACGCTACAATGCAAATCCGCTACATATATACCTATGAATTTGACGAAGACGTTCAAACTGAAACGTTCATCGCCGTGCATCCTTCCGAGTTATATAACAAGGATATCAGTACTATCAAGCAATCTCATTCGGTACATAAGCTCGCGGACTTTATCAACACTGAGCTTCCTCCATTAGAAAGAGAAAGAAACTGGTATCCTCTTGTGGAATACTCCATCAATTCTCCCTTACATGACATATTGCATCCTAATTATGTTCTTAATCGATGTGTGTCTATTTGACGGATCTGTGATTATGTTTGAAACTAGTGACAGTTGGGAGAAGATATACTACATGTTTTATTTGTATAGATAGATGACTATACCACATTCTATATGATACTAGTCGATTGCCTTGCTTGATAATTTTTCATGGTGATTGCATTCTTGATTGGCTGCAGCGAAATCTTGATTGTCCCGGACCATTTGCCGGTCTTTTGTGCCACCGGAATTGCCCTCCAAAACTTATAGCTAGCTCTTTTCATGCATCAGGATTTCTACATCATCCTATTGTTCCAAGCGGAGCTGAAAACGAAGTTGATGAGCGCTTGAGCTATTATTTTGTGTAGTAGTAATGTTTTGTGGATAAGAAAGACATAATGTGCTTGCGGTTATCATCGATCATTACAAGCTCCACAGTCTTCCTGTTTGGCTAAAATGGTTATTCCCTCCAATTCTTCTAGGGAAAACTTACTCGAGCTTGGTTGTGTTGATGCTTGACTACGGTATACTACTGTTAAAGCATAGGATCCGATTGTATAGGAATGTATCAATTAGCATTAGTTAGTCGATACTATCTTTAGGGATAGAATCCTAATGTAATTGCAGTTATCTAGTTACCTAATTTAGCTAGGGTAAACAAACTCTCTTGTATATATACAGAGCCTATACATCGGCTCAAGTTAGAAGAGAATATAGCTTCTTCCCAGTTTTTGGTTTCTTTATGGTACCAGAGCACTAATCCTTGGCCAAAATCTCTCAAACACAAAATTCTGCTAAACCCTACCATCATTCGATATGGGGGACGAAGAGAAGGAACAAAAGCTCACTCTACAGTTTCTGAAGGATGCCCTCCTCAAAGAAACTTCGAGCTCAGGCCTTCCGCGCACAGCAGAACCTTGGGAATATCCCAATCATCAACCGTATCTTCACTACTCTGACCAACCAGGTGCAATACTTGTGCCTCAGTCACTTGCTGAAGATAACTACTCAGACTGGAGTCAATCCATGATAAATGCCTTGACTATCAAAAACAAGGCCGGTCTCGTGAATGGAAGCACTCCTAGACCAATTGAACAGAACAATGAGCAACTCCAATGGGACCGTGTCGACACACTGGTCAGAACCTGGCTCACCGGTTCCATGTCAAAAGAGATCTCGAAGAGTGTCAAGCACTGCAAGTCGGCTCGAGCAATTTGGCTTGAGCTCCAAGAAAGGTTTTCTCAAACTAATACTGTGCAATTATTCAATGTTGAGAATGCAATTCATGATTGTAAACAGCGCAACGACACAGTCACAACCTTCTACAACAGGTTGAGGGGTCTTTGGGATGAAAGAGATGCTTTATGTGACTTGTCCACAGAGGGGATCAAAGTTCAGAACTACATCAATACCCAGAAGACGATGCAGTTTCTCATGGGATTAAATGACAATTTTGCAGTCATTCGTGGAAGCATTGTTGCTATTGACCCCCTACCAGCGCTGAACAAGGTGTTTGCTATGGCACTCCGTCATGAAAAACAAGCGGAGGCCATGACCAGCGGCAAGGGAGTCTCCACACAACCTGAAGGCGCTGCTTTTGCAGCAAGTTGCAACCATGGAGCCTTTGCGATCGTCGAAGGTGCGAGCAGTGCAGCGCGCAGCGTCTTGCAACAAGAGCCATCCGACAATAGGAGAAGATGCACCAAATGTGGTCGAGATAATCATTCCACCAAAAACTGCAAGGCACACCTCAAGTGCACTTTTGTGGTTTCAAATACCATGTGGTTGAGGATTGTCGAAAGAGGAAAGCAGCCCTTGAACAGTTGCAAGCACAGACTCGCGGAAATCAGGTATCTTCATTATTTGACAGTGAAGGCAGTCCAACTAACTTTCCTTTCTCAAAGGCAGAGTGCAACGAGATCTATGAGCTTCTCAACAAAAACCGCAGTGCTTCAGCAAACCTTGCTGGTAATACCTCGACTTATGAGAATCTCTCAGGAAAAGCTTTTAGCTTTCGAAATAAGGCAAAGACTAGTGTGTGGATATTGGATAGTGGTGCCACTGATCATATGGTTTGTCATCCTTGCTTACTCACCTATGCTGTACCTACCCAAACACGTTTTGTTAAACTTCATGATGGTAGTCATGCTAGGGTAACCCATATAGGCATAGTCGTTTTCTCTCCTAAGTTCAAACTCCAAAATGTCCTATGTGTTCCAATGTTTTACCTCAATCTTATTTCTGTCAGCAAACTTGCTCATGATTCCTTTTGTGTCACAATATTTCTTAAACAAGTTTGTTTTGTACAGGACCTACGATCGGGGAAGATGATTGGGATGGGTCATAAGAGGGAGGGATTATACTGCCTCAACGAAACGAAGCGAGGAACATGTCATGTAGTCAGCAGTTCATCCAGTAATGTCTGGCACCAGCGTCTAGGTCACCCTTCTAGTCGTATCCTTTCCTTATTTCCATTCATGTCAAATAACTCTTATGATACAAGCAAGTGCCCAGTTTGTCCTTTAGCCAAACAAACAAGAAGTCGTTTTCAGTTAAGTACAATTTCAAGCGCGTCAGCTTTTTCATTAATTCATGTAGACATTTGGGGAGGATATCATGAACCTTCAGTTTCTGGGGCAAAATATTTTCTTACAATCGTCGATGATTTTACACGGTGTACTTGAGTTTATTTGATGGTCCAAAAGTCTGAGGCCAGACAACTTCTTGTTGATTTCATTCAGCTTGCTGCCACTCAATTTGAAAAGAAGGTTAAAATCGTACGTAGTGATAACGGTTTAGAGTTCAAAATGGCTGGTTTTTATGCGTCCAAGGGTATTGTACACCAAACGAGTTGCGTCAACACACCACAACAAAATGGGGTTGTTGAACGCAAACATCGTCATCTGGTCAATGTAGCTCGTGCACTCCTTTTCCAAGAAAGCTTACCAAAAACCTTTTGCGGTGACGCCATTCTCACTTCTGCTTACCTCATAAGCCGCACACCTACACTCCTACTCTCTGGACAAACTCCCTTCGAAAAGCTGTTCAACAAACCCCTTACCTACACCAATCTCAAAGTGTTTGGTTGTTCGTGTTTTCCATCTACACACCCTCAAAAACCCCCCAAATTTGATCCTAGAGCGACTAAGTGCATTTTCTTGGGTTATCCAAATGGACAAAAAGGTTATCGGGTTTATGATTTGGACACAGAAGATGTTTTCATATCACGGGATGTCACATTTCATGAAACAATCTTTCCTTTTGAAACACAGTCATCTATTCTGTCTCCTATTCCTAGTCGAACTAGGACTATTGGTCAACCTAAGTCTCCATCTCCACCTAGGGTTTTTGATGCTGATCCAGATTGGGTTCCTCCTTCGGGTCCAACTCTCACTTCCCATCCTACTATTCCGCTGCCTCCAACCCAATCTTCTCCAGCTGTCGTCCAACCTACTGTGTCCCCCACACAAGCTGACACACCATCTCCCATCAATGTCGACATCCTACCACCAACAAATTCCCCAACCAACTCCACACCTCCGCCACCTGCTCCTCAGCCGCGTCGGTCATCACGGCCAACACAGGTGCCTACATTCTTGCATGATTTTCATGTTGAAGTAGCGCTGCCCTCTCGTGCTCTCCCGTCGTTAGGTACTCCTCACTCTCTTGCTCATGTCATCTCTTATCATCGTCTCTCACCTACACATAGAGTTTTTGCTGCTAACCTTTCCACACACAAATAACCTACCTCTTTCTTCCAGGTAGCCCAGATTCCGGAATGGCAAGTTGCCATGCGTGCGGAAATAGATGTGTTGCAAAGTAATGGGACTTGGAGTTTGGTTCCTTTGCCTCCGCACAAGCGACCTATTGGCTGCAAATGGGTTTACAAGATCAAGCTCAAACTAGATGGCAGTATTGAGAGGTACAAGGCAAGGCTTGTTGCAAAAGGCTTTAGCCAGATAGAGGGCGTGGATTACAGAGAGACTTTTGCTCCCGTTGCTAAACTCACAACAGTGCGTGTTCTTCTCAGTCTTGCTTCCATCAAAGGGTGGCATCTCCACCAACTTGATGTAAACAATGCTTTTCTCAACAGTGATTTGCATGAAGAGGTGTACATGAAGCTTCCACCTGGATTTGGTGGAAAGGGGGAGACTAGAGTTTGCAAACTGCATAAAAGTTTGTACGGCTTGAAGCAGGCCAGTAGACAATGGTTCATCAAGTTGTCAATGGCATTAAAAGCGGCTGGTTTTCATCAGTCTTGGGCAGATTACTCACTGTTTGTTCGAGCAAATGGAAGTAAGTTTACCGCTCTACTTGTTTATGTGGATGACGTGATCCTAGCAGGAAACAGTCTTGACGAAATTACTGCAACCAAAACATTCCTATCCAATTGGTTCAAGCTCAAGGATCTTGGACAACTCAAATACTTTCTAGGAATAGAAGTGGCACGTTCAAAGAATGGGATTGCAATTTGTCAAAGGAAGTATGCTCTCGAGATACTGGAAGACACAGGCTTCCTAGCTGCAAAACCATCATTATTTCTTGTCGATCAAAACCTGTCTTTGACTCAAGGTGATGGAGAATTGCTCACCGATCCCTCACAATATAGACAGCTTGTTGGAAGGTTAATCTATTTGACTATCACAAGGCCGGATTTAGTTTATGCAGTACACATCTTGAGTCAGTTCATGGATAAACCACGTGAACCACATTTGAGTGCCGCTCATCAGGTGTTGCACTATTTAAAGAGGACGCCAATATTGAGCTAACAGCCTATTGTGATGCAGACTGGGCCCGTTGTAAGAACACAAGACGATCTATCACAAGTTATTGTGTTATGTTGGGAAATGCACCAGTATCTTGGAAAACTAAGAAGCAGACAACAGTGTCTCGATCTAGTGCTGAAGCTGAGTATCGTTCCATGGCTACAACAAGTTGTGAAGTCACATGGCTCAGAAATTTACTTAATGATTTGCGTGTTCGACAACTGCAGCCTACCAAGTTATATTGTGACAATCAAGCAGCTCTTCATATAGCTAACAATCCAGTATTCCATGAGCGCACCAAACACATCGAGATTGATTGCCATGTTGTCAGAGAAAAGAAAATATTCAAAGAGGTATGATTAAAACTATGCATGTTCGGACTAAAGAACAACCAGCAGACCTCTTTACTAAACCACTCGGATCCACACAGTTCAGAGCATTACTTAGCAAGTTGGGTGTCATCAACATCCATTCCAACTTGAGGGGGAGTGTTAAAGCATAGGATCCGATTGTATAGGAATGTATCAATTAGCATTAGTTAGTCGATACTATCTTTAGAGATAGAATCCTAATGTAATTGCAGTTATCTAGTTACCTAATTTAGCTAGGGTAAACAAACTCTCTTGTATATATACAGAGCCTATACATCGGCTCAAGTTAGAAGAGAATATAGCTTCTTCCCAGTTTTTGGTTTCTTTAACTACATCTGTTATTTGATGAACTAGTGCTTTCTGGCTATATATCACTTACAACTCTTCTATGCACCAATATTAGCCTCGCTCAAGCTCAAATTATGAGACAGCAATTCCCCTGTCTTGCTCACAGTAATGTTCCTTTTGCTAGCTTCAATTTTATTTTGGGGCTTCACCTTAGTGCAATACCCGCGCGCCTTGTGTATAAAATGATTAAAATCCCCAACCAAACTCCTTATCCTCCAATTGCTTGAGTGAGTGACAATGGCGGAATCTACAAGTACAAGGGCAAAGACCTATGACGACTCCATCGCCGTCGCAGCCACCACCGCAATTAAAGCCCACGAGACACATGTATGAATGATATATATCTAGCCTGCGTTCCCCATGCCAACAACCTACTTAAAAGAGATGGGTGATGATATCTCGCGCCTCAGTTTACATTTGATTGAGAACTATTTATCTACTCCTCGGCCTACACGAACTCCATTACTCCAGTGACTTGCTTCCTTTTTTTTTTTTTTTTTGAGAATGTCTTGCTTCCTCTTTTGAGTTTGAGTTTATAGTTCTTGTCACATCTATCGTGAAACCAATTTATGGTAATGAAATAAAACTTGGATTGGATTTGGAGTTTCTTTTGTTGACCAAAAAAAAAAAAGATTTTGAGTTTCTTTACTACTCTCTTATGTCAGCCGATCAATCGTTATAGATTTGATTTGGGTGTCTCTCTTAATAATATAAGGATCTCAAAAGGCATCGAGCAATGAAAACTCTTTATCAATTAAGCCATACATTAAGCTAATTCAAACATATAATTCTAACGATAAAATATTGAGAGAATGACATCTCACTACTACAAACAGTAACAAAATATGCAAAAACCACATTTAAAAATATTTAAACAAATAAGGACATGAGCACATGCCCAAAATGAGTAAAACCTAACCTGATCCAAATTTTCACTACCAAATATCTAAAATGCCTGATTTTTCCATTGAAATTTGAATTGCACACTCCAATTTATGGTGATTATTAATTACCATATATATTTATCATAAATTTGAAAATCAATTGAGGAAGATTTTGCATGACAAACACAATACATTTATAACTTTTACATTCCTCCACTCAAACGGCTGCTAGGGCAACCCGGCCCTCTCTTGCTACTTTTTACACAGTGACTCAAACTGCTGCTAGGGCAACCTGGCCGGCTGTCAGCTGTCGTCGTCTACCGGTGTTTTTTTATGCTAAAACGACTAAATTATAAAGAAGAAACTCTAGAGCAATCAGCTCCAAAGATGTCAAAATTCAAAGTCTGTCTAGTAGTAACAGAAAAGTTGACCTCCCAACAACAAGAATTAGAGAGCTTGTGTCCTAAATTGGTAAGGACATTAGCGACGAAGTTTGCTTCTCGAAGAACATGATGAAAGGAGCTTTGAACAAAGAATGTAGCAATCATTTTGATATCTTGGATATATAATTTGGAGGAGCTTCCAGGGGTATTTGAACTTCATGTTGACACAATTGATGACCAAGGACGAGCCACCCTCAACAACCACATTTTTGACGTTCATCTCTTTCGCTTTGAGGAGGTTGTCTTTGTTTTCCCAATACAACGCGCAATAACAACTACAGGACACCCCGCATCATGTCTTAGAACAAAGCCAACAGCTGCAACAGAACTCTATTGAAGCACTGAATTATCAAAATTGATCTACACAACAAAATGAGGGGGAGGTGTCCACTTGATGCTATTTTCATCCCTAGATCCCGTCTTAGTGTTACTTGCAGCTTGGTTGTCTGGTGTTGAGATGACAATATTGTTCAGCCTGGTTGTCTGGTGTTGAGATGACAATATTGTTGGATAGAACTTCCTAAATCTACAAATTAAATCCAATAAAATAAAGGTAAATGTTGCAAAAAGGGTTGCGGATGCGGTCGATCACATGATGAAACATATGAGATGAAAATAGAAGTTCACCCCATGTCATGCATACACTAAAAAAAGTTAAGTTAATTTCTCTCAACAAATGGCTACACGTTTCGGAATCAACCTCTCATCGAGAGGATAATGGTGAAGACATAGGGCAGGTTATGGGTCGACACCCACCATGTACTTAGTTATACAAAGAAATGACTGTTGTCTGTTGAGTGAAGATAGGAACACACAAGGAGCACTATCATTGTATCTGCATGCCTCCATGACAGAGGTTAGGGCAAAGGAATTAGAGGAGGGAGAGATCGATGTAGGGGATAATTAATTGCAGTTGATGGAGTAGTAATCCCATGGAAGGTAGTGATTTTATAAAGAGGCTTTTCATGGGGTTTTTTTTTAAGGGTCGGGTTAATACAATTGGTATGTATATACAACCTTTGCAAAGAGAGGTTGATATCGATCTCGAGGAGGCAGCGAGCTACACAAAGACGAGACAAGAGAGGAAGAAGCTAGGTACGGTTGTGAGTACTGTGATTGTATTCTAGGGATTTTTCTAAGCTGCTGGAGGTTTATTATCAGGGTTTGGGTTACTACTATAATCATGGGGCTTAGTTTAGAAAGATTTGGAAATGAAGAAAAATTATGGACTGATTTACGTTTCAAATCATTGTAGTTATTGCGATAATTGTATGCATGTAAGGGTGTAACTACAATTTAGGATTATGAAATTGTGACAACTGTTTTAACTGTGAGCCAATTGATACAAATGCTAGATATATATGACATTACGTTCTCAATTATTTCCCCAAATTTGAATTCCTTTTTTCTTTATTTTGAAATACCAAATTTGGATGTCCTTAAATCTTCTGTAAACATGTACCAATTAACGTATAAAAAGCACATAATGGTGTAATATCACAATTCAATAAAAGAAAGAGAAATTTTAAATACACACCTCTAATCTCTTAATATACGTCCCTATTATTTTATATTTCACATCAGATTTTATAAGTATGTTTAATTACAAAAACATGCATCAATTATTAGAAGAAAAAAAAAAAAACTTTCTCTTTCCTAAAGTCTAACTCTTCTTCACTATTACTACGTGTTAGTACATCGTAGAACATCGGTCATACTCGCCTAAGAAGACACGTATTGCCGCATATAATGGGCTTGGGCCTTAACTAAGCCCAAGAAACCTACATTATCCCTTGAGGGCATAATTGTAATACACTCTCTAATAAGGGCAAAGTGGTATTTTTATGGTGTATTCATCCTATCTCTATAAATAGCACTCTTCATCCCTCATTTGGGGACTCTCCATTTCCACCCTATTCACACCTCATTTCTACTCACATATGGCTAACTTAGGCATCGGAGGGTCGAAGGCCGGCAAACCCGGTCTTCTCTCTGACGCCCTTTATTCATGATTGACAGGTTATGGGTCTTGAAGATGGTGTTCCCGCATTCCGTGTGATTCATCCCCTCAGCAATCACACTGAAACAATTGGCGCTAGGAGGAGGGCACCTCAGGTGGAAACCCTCACATGGCTCACCATGAGCATATTCATGATCCGGCTGGAATTCCTTTTTCTGGAATTCTCTCTGCTTGCGCAGCTCTCTTTGCTCACACTCAAGCACTTCAAAAGCTCACCTTTCACTTACCCATTTTGGTTCTAGCTAGTCGGCGTGAGATTCAAACCCACCAAGCTTCTGGTTTCAATTTATAGTGAAACATGAGGAGAGAGAAAGTAGATCTGGGTTTTCTCTCTCCCCATCCACCACTGTTTACAGGTGCCACCGCCCCTCACCTCCGCCATCATCCGAGTCACCAGCCTCAGACAAGTCTCCTCTAGTCTCCGTGTTCGCCGGTGACACCGGAGATGAACTCAACCGCTGTCCCAACGCGTACCTAGATTTACTCTGGGCACCCATGGCGCTTTCGGTCATCGATGAGCAAGCCAGTTTCGAACCAGCAGCTATGGTCTTCATTCTTAACTCTGAGTCGGTTGTAAGACTCTGGATTCATCCGTCAAAAAATACATAAAGAGAAGCCACACCTCACTTTCCCTATATGGTTGACAAATTCCGACAGCCTTCATGTTTCACTGTCGTTGTTATAATCGTCCCGGCATCCCGGCAGCAACGCCACCTATGGTGCACCGGAAATGGTCATCAAATACTTGCCTTCCTTTGCCCCGTCAGATTCCGTTCCGGATGGATTTTTGCGAGCTTTCTGGCTTGCTTTATGGCTATGGGTCTATAGGATCCACTGAGTCGACTGCTTCATCGACAGAAGAAACTTATGCTACCTCTGATCCCGCCTTTGCCTAAATCTTATCTGGGCACCCGTTTCGGTAGCAACACCAGCTACGCCACAATGTCCCGGCAGTAGCCTCCCGGCAATGATACGCTCTCGGTCTCGCAACCCCAATCCTGGCACTACGCATCAAAATAAAAGAAATAAAAACTTATTCTTCAAGATATTGTTGTAATCACATTGACTATTTACCGATTTATTTGTTTTTTTTATTAACTTTAGTTTTTATCTTGCAGACTAAAAACTAGTTTTTATGCTATTGTACCTTTACTAGTTTCTTAACTTTGAAAAAATTATGTATGTTCAATATATTTTTTTTTCTTCAAATTCTAGCCGATTGATGTCATATTGGAGATTTGGAGTTTGAATATAATATTACTTTTTTGCCTATAAACTGAAAAATATCAAGAAAAAATTTCTAACCCGATCAAAAAATCTAACAAAAAATAAAAAAGAATACGTAAAGAGAGTTGTGAAATAGTAAATATATAATAATTATATTAAATAACATATTATTATTAGTTTTAGATATTGATGGTATTAATTTTAGACAGTTTGGGATGTATATTTAGTATAATATTGAAATAAAAAACTAGATGAGTAGTGTATTAAGCAAGGGGTGTGTATTAAGAGATTATGACTGTGTATTTAAAATTACTCTACAAGAAAATTAGAACAAAAAAAAAAAAAAACTGGGGCAGTACGAGCGCTCTCCCTTTCTCGTTATTTCTCCGGGAAAAAAGTATGAATCAAAAGCTAGTTATAGGAATACCAATTATAAGTTGTAAACTATATTGAATACGGAAGAGTTTTCTTCTACACCTAATCACCATTGCAAAGGAAACTGCGTTCATTGCTAAAGAATTATACAGTTTTGTATCTGAATATATATACACAGGAATGTAAAAAAATAAAGGAGATTTCCTTCCGTTTGTTGTTGCTTTTTTTTTGGACTATTTTTTTTTCTGGGTGTATAGACTGTGCTCGGCTCCAAACTTATCAAATTTACTTATTCCTCGAGTGAGTGTTACAATGGCGGATCGATGGTAGCAAGCAGTTCATCGGTGGGTGTCTAAAAGACAAAAAAAAAGATACCCAATTCTAGATTTATGGAAATATGTAACGAGCTGTACCATTTCCGGTGGAGATTAGTGAGCCAAAATTTCATGTGTTTTTGTTCTAACTTATTATGTTTCTAATCAATCGTAAATGCTTGACCATTCATCATCTTGTCTAATTATTTTTAAAGATTACTGTGGAAGATGATGAGGGTCTGGAGTTTCTGAATGATATTACAAGTAGCCAAGGCTTATGAATAAGTTCTCTAGCAGGGTATATGTTCATTTTCGGTTCTTTTCCTTGTTGATTGTTTATATACTATAAGGTTGATATCCCTCATTTTTATAGTTGCATTATTCTGCTGTGCGTTCATTCTCTTCTGAATAAAATGAACCAAATAATTTCGCTGAAGTTCAATTTGGACCCCGAATCCTACTAATCCTTTTCAGATCCAATTCTGCGTTTGTGAATAGTAGCTTATGTCGGGCATATGTATTTTGGTACGTTCTACACTCATCTTAATGACTTGATTAGCCCCTTCAATTATTAGTTCAACTTTGCGATTTGTTTAATCACCATTGGCAATCTATGCTTGGTAGAAATGCAGCGTGATCTGACTTATGGGGCATAACAAGTCTAGCTCAGAATAATGCTATCGTCGACACAAGAGAGATATAATCCAGAAGTGTCCTGCAACACACACCGTTTGGTCATCTATGAGATCCCACATACACTAAACTATATTAGTTTTACCAATAAAAGGAGGACAAATATAAACAAATGGGTTTCCACAACCTTCTGGTTTAAAAATTCATAAAGTGCAACCCAAATTATTGGTAGGAAGCTCTTTTGCCTTGTTCAAATACTCGACCTCTCAAGATCTTTTACCCCACTACTCGATTTGTCCCCGATTGTGAACTTGATAAGGACCCGATGGGCCAAATGGCTTTCCCAAAGAAGAAGGAAGTATATGGGATAGGAAATTGTCACAAATGCTTGTTTCTCATTGGCTCAATGAGCTAGATAATGGCAAAATTCTTTTATCCCCAAACTCTCACGTGAAATTTCTGACAAAATAATATATATTTTGTCACATGAAATAGAAAACATAGCTGCAATTCACAAGAGTTCTACACAATTAAACTTCTGAAACCCAAGAAATAGCTAGGGTTGAAAGATGATATTATTCATCAGAATTTCCGACCTCACCTCATATTTATCGCTCTTGGTTGTTAGGAAGAATGTTTAGTATCATCTTTTTAACACATAATAGTTTATATGTTTAGAACACCTTTACAAAAATCGTATGATTTCGACAAACAAAAATTCTACGATTTTAGAATACATTTGAGTTGCTATGACAAAAATGTGTCGATAGACATCCTATAAACACTGACGATTATATACATATATATATACAGGCCTTCTCAGCTGCGGAGGTCCGCACCAATGGTTTTGGTGCGGATTTCCATTTTTGCACCACTTTTCAATCGAATTTCTCCATCTCCACCGTCTAGTATCTAGATAATATTGTGTAGATCATCTCTGCAAAATTTCAGCCAATTTGGTAATCGTTAAGGCCCTCAAAATTGCGTTTTTCTGTTTTAAATATGAACGGTTCATGTTTGACAAAATTCAGTCCGTCAATTTGTTTTTCGAGTTTGAGGGCCTTGACGATTACCAAATTGGCTGAAATTTTGCAGAGATGATCTAAACAATATTATCTAGATACTAGACGGTGGAGATGCGAAAATTCGATCAAAAAGTGATGCAAAAATGGAAATCCGCACCAAAACCATTGGTGCAGACCTCCGCACCTGAGAAAGACTGCATATATATATATTATATTCAAGATCACGGTACCCAAAGGCTTCTGTAGACTCAAGTATTAATCCGCTGAGGGATTAGATAGCGAGAAGGCAATTACAACCTCTCTCCTAACCGCTTTTGATAATGTCGTGGTTCGAACGTGTGTATATATATATATATATATATATATATATATATATATATATTATATTCAAGATCGCGGTACCCAAAGGCTTCTGTAGACTCAAGTATTAATCCGTTGAGGGATTAGATAGCGAGAAGGCAATTACAACCTCTCTCCTAACCACTTTTGATAGTGTCGTGGTTCGAACGTAGATTAGAGAACACACACAACTAAACATGAACTATTAGACTATTTTACAGTGATTACTGTTGATTATACTCGGTGATAGACCACATGTAGCGGTAAGTGAAAGGGATCCAGTTCTGTCACATAGCTATCCTTTTTTCGAGCTGACGCTTCTTTAGTTGCAGGCATGTGACTCGGACATAGTCTGTTACACAACATGCTAGCCATTGAGGACTATCATTTACTCAAACATGAAAGCCGAGAATCATAAGCGCATTTATCACATAGGGACGATAATTACAATGACTGAATACGGAAAATCATTTCTAACGTTAGACAAACATGTGAGACTTGTAGAAGGCACGTAGATATAACGACACACATAACATAAGAAAACTGATGTTCTAAGTTCCAAATCACAATTAACTAGCTGACCTTAACCGTTTGTAACCATTGATATGCAGTTGCATCACCAACAGCTTTGGTACTCCTCTAGCCTGGGTCAGTTTGCTCATTTTCCAAGTAACCCAGTTGAATTGCAGAGATTTCTCAGTTATGGGTGTAAGCAAAAAAATTTGGGCTGGGTTACTTTGCCTATGTGGATCCGACCTGGGTTGGATTTTTTTCCCACCGGTGGACTTGCTCTTAGGATGATAGAATTGTTTTTAGTGTCTATACATTGCAGATTGATTCTTGGCGAAAGATTGAGTACTTATTACCCTACAAAGGTAAAGGTTCTGCTTCTGATGGTATTGTGGTAAATGGTGTCATTCATTGGTTGTCGAGGAAGCTTGCAGATGGAGAATTGGTGATTATATCTTTCCTTTTAGAAGAGGAGAATGTTGAAGAAATTGAACTACCGCCCAATGCTAGTGGTCTTCGACTAGGGGCATTCAGAAACTCGTTATGTTTAACATCATTTTTAGATTCAGAAACATATAATGAGTTTTGGATCATAAAGGAATATGGAGTGAGGGAGTTTTGGACTAAAATGAAAGTCTCCAAACCATATAATGAATTATCACATTTCGGTTTCTGGACAGAAACTCATGATCTGATAGTGTTTGATCTGTCATCATTAGCCATGTACAATTTTGAAGATGGAACATCTTGGAATCTACCGATTGGTGATCTTGACGAAGATTGTTCCTTTGGTAGCGTTGGTGTCTATGTGGAGTGCCTACCTTCAAAAGTTGAAACCAGTGTTTACAATAGGGCGATGAAGTTTGCATAAACGAAGCCGAGGAGTAAGTTTGAAGTTTGTATATGATTTTTTTACCGGTACATCCTCAGTGAGTCAGTGGCATCCACTCAATGAATGTTTGTGTATGATTTTACTTTACCATCCTCGAATAGTTATTATTTTATTTTACCATTACATTTTTGATTGGTTATATGAGGAGGCTCTTGTGTGTACAAGTCCAGATGTTGTGAACTCATCAAATATGTGTAAGACCGTAAGCTAAGGAATGAAACAGTAAAACGTAACAGTCTAATTAAGTTTTGAGTGTTAAAATGATTTGATGTTCTGTTTTAAAAATAGGCAAACACTAGGTGTATAAGGTTTTGATAGTTGACACTTGACACGGAGAGTTTCTTCCATCCTTTCCCTCATTCACTACCACATTACTGTGAAGAAAATGTTCTATAATGTGAACCTTTCCCTATATCAGTTCTAGAACTATATGGTTACCTGCACATATGATCAAGATCAACCTTCTTGGAAGGGTGTATGTTGAATTGGACTTGATGGCCAACACCATTCAGATCCTTAGGCACTAGCAAGTCTTAAGATTGAACACTAGTGAAACCGATAAAGCAACAAAATAAGTAGGGGAGAAGTAATAAGCTTTGCATTTCATGCTTTAATGGTTAAAACTTAAAACCACACTTCACTTCCATCAGTGCTATTATCTTCTTACACAAAGACAAGCTTTTACAGTATGTTTGACGACACAAAAGTGTAGAGTGCGTGTAGTAAAGCACATGATAAAGTGCTAAAGTCATCACCCTAAAACCCTAAAACATGATTTCACTATTACTATTTTATTTTCTTAATTTTGTTTTTGAAAAGGAGCCCACTTTTAATATTTTCTTTTTACAGGATACAACGTGGCCGATTGTGGTGGATTTGCATAGACAAATGTGACTGTCATAGTCCACGAACGCACCTATAAATTGCTGACAACCAACTCTCTAGCAGACTTTTTGTCCAAACAAATTTGTCCAAACAAATTCCCAATGCCCTCTTCAGCTCTTCTAACTCAACCCTCCTCTTCATCAGTTTTTAGTCTCTTCGCCTCCATGGCAACCTCAGCTTCCCCTTTTCTCATAACGATTCCACCCTAAACCTTCTTCCCTCTAACAAAATCTCAAAACTTCTGTGTGCCTTTTCAGGTTTCACTATTCATCTACACCCACCATTACCTCATTCACTTTGAATAGAGTTTCTCTAGCTAAACCCATTTGAGACAAAAGTGTCTGATTCACACCATCTTGTTTTTGTTTGTCCAAAGACAGAGAGATTAGCAACACTAACCCAGATCAGATACTACTGATTAGTGAGATTACCATTCAACAATGAATCCCCAACCTTTACCTGTGCCAATGGAGAGACTTACTGAGCAAGGCCCTCCACCATTTCTCTCCAAAACCTATGAGATTGTGGATGACTCAACAACCAATCACATAGTGTCTTGGAGCAAAGCAAACAACAGCTTTGTTGTATGGGATCCCCAGGCCTTTGCCATCAGTCTTCTCCCCAAGTACTTCAAGCACAACAATTTCTCTAGCTTTGTCAGGCAGCTCAACACTTATGTAAGCTTTGTCATTTTGTCTCAGAATGAGTGCAAAGATTTAATCTTTTCTCCATCTAGAAATATATATATTCATAAACTATGCTCTATGCTCATGAAACTGCTAGAAAGGATCCATCTTTATCTTTCCTGCATTTGTTTAATGGATGGGTTACTTAATGTGGGCATGGTGTTTGTTTAATGGCTTCAATGAGGAAAGTGCATGAATATATGTATAAAATATATTTGCAGAGTACTATTTTCAGAGCAAGATGCCTTTGCATCACTTAATCTTGTGGGTCAGAAGCTATATATTGTTTGTTTGTTTGGTATTATGTATGTTTGTCTGTGTGAGCTTTTGGACCATGATGCAAAGTCACAACTTAGTAGCCAAATGTGATCATGAACAGGTTATTTGATTGGTTAATGTAGGGATTTAAAAAGGTTGATACAGATAGATGGGAGTTTGCTCATGAAGTGTTTCTCAGAGGGCAAAAGCATCTTTTAAAGAATATCAGGAGAAGGAGGAATACATCTCATAATGTTCATTATGCTAATTCACAGCAGGGTCTGGACTCTTGCATTGAGGTTGGAAGTTTCGGATCGTTAGATGGAGAAATTGATCAGTTGAGGCGTGATAAAGAGGTTTTGATGGGGGAACTGGTGAAGCTTAGACAACTGCAGCAGACTACTAGACTTCACCTCCATGGAATGGAAGATAGGCTCAAGAGAACAGAAATGAAACAACAACAGATGATGAATTTCTTGGCAAGAGCAATGCAGAATCCCAACTTTGTACACCAATTGGCACAGAAGAAGGACAGAAAGAAACAACTTGAGGATGCTATTAGGAAGAAAAGAAGGCGGCCTATTGAAGGGCTTAGTAGTATTGAGGTGGGTGAATTAGGCCAAGGTGGAGGAGAAGCTTTTGTTAAAGTTGAACCACAATATTATGGTGACATAACTGAGCTTGATGTTTCAGGGTTGGACACGTTTGTTGTGGAAATGCAAGGAACAGATGAAAACCAATTGGTCCATGATGGGCAAGAGTGTATCGAGAAAGAAGAGGAACATGAAAGGAGAAGCAAAGATTTGTCTGAGGTATTTTGGGAAGAGTTTTTGAATGACGGCGTTGATGAAGATGTTGAAGTACCAGGTGTTCAAGAAGAGGATGAGGAAGATGTCAATGTGTTGATTGAACAGCTTGATTGCTTGGTATCCAAGCCCAAGTAAAGAAAATCATCAAGCTTTCTGCACATATATATTTTCTTCATGGAGCTGGTGTAGGAAAGCTTTAACAATTCTTGATCTTCACAAGTCATTTTCTTATTTGGTATTGACAACTTAATCCAAGCACATTGCCACTCGTCCAACGCATTCTGCCTGGTTTCTGAGATTTTCATCTGTGCAACTCATAGAATCTCTCAAATTTCTCGGTTTGTTTGTAGCACCGTGTCTCTTCCTTTTGTCTACAAAGACTACCATGCAATTGTATTTCAGCCTGTTGTCGAAAGTTGTGTTTGTTTCGTTTCATCGTGTTATGATCTCAAAGTTCAAATTCTTAATGGAAATCCTTGACAAGTAGTTTTTATGTGCGAGTGTGCTGTGTGCAGCTGGACTCCAAGAGGAATAGGATTACTCCGCAGTCCATAGAATGGGAGATGAGTAGATGACACAGTACTGAGATCATATTGTTCTTAATTTGTCGCCAATTGCATAATATTGGTAACGTTGAACTTTTTTCATTTGATCATATCTGTGAAAGTGCTGGACTGGTGCTGGTGATGGTTGAAAAAACATGACAACTTACTTGCATCTTGAAAGAGGTGAGTGAATGCCATGTTCAAGTGTGCGTTTTAGTATTTCTACACATCCTTTGTGCATACTAAACTAGATTATCATGTGGTTTTATTTTTTTTGATACATCATGTGGTTTTATTGATATTTATGATATTAACGTCCAAAGGAACAGAGCAAAATGTATATTTTGACAAGTTAATTACATCTCTAGTATCATGTGCTCCTGTAAAGGGGATAGTCTTTTGGGGCAGCAACATTTATGACTAGAGTTCGACATTTTGTTTCCCCATCCCTTGAACCAAAAAGAACAAATCGCCATTCACTTACCGGTTTGGTAAGCTTCTCTTGGCTACTCCAAAATCAATTTTGAGGTGAAAGGAACATGATTTTCTTTACTAACTTAAACTTGAATACATTAGGTTCTAGATGGGGACTGATGCAAGAACTCTATATAACATTAGCTAACTAAGCGTAGGAGTATTAATACATGTGCACTCTCAAAGAAGGGTTGGCATATGATGACCTCTTTATTCTGTTCATGGGCAAAAGAGAAAAAAGTGGGGAAATTAGGTTCAGTTTTAAGGTGCAAAATCTGCGAGATTGAGTTGGAACACATAGAATGCTGCAATGCGTTGTCTGCTGAAGAGATAAGCTGATAACGTAGCACATGCTACGCATGAGTAGTGAGGCTAAGCTGGTCTCATTATGGAGGGATGGCATATCTGTCATACTTGCTCTCTATTTTCCTTGCACAAAAGTTTAGTTTCCATCAAAGGAATTTCAGTTACAGCATGGCTAGGCTCTTCAGAAAAACACAGCATATGTACTCTTGCGAAACATGAAGCGGTTCAGAATGAAAAGAAAAGGTAAAATAGTGTGGCTGTTATTCGGAAAATTGCTGCAACGGGGTTCTTAACTTTGGAAAGGATTCAATGCAACACCTTGGTCTAAATCAATAGATGATCACTATGTATTCCATGATGCAATGCTCACAGCAATATGATGCGTGATCCTCAGGTCACTTTTGGATGTCCTTTGCCCAACACTAAGCTTGGATTTCATGTCCTATTGTTGACACTTAGACAGAGAATGCATGTCAATGCTTTGATCAAAGCTATGCTAATACACAAGTGACACAACCATTCGACATTACCTTTCCCCATATCACCTATTGCTTCTGGAGAGTTGAGGCGAGTCTAAGTAATAATTCTCATCTAACATGTCCAGAAACCAAAGGAAAAACTAATACCAGTCTAATATGTACGAAGAGAGGAACCATTCGGTTTTTGATTGCCTGGTCATCTATCTATCAGTAATCAGTTTACAAGGTTGGTATGATGTATTCTACTAGTTAGCACAATGCCGATTGCGGCTCTAAAGCTCGAATGGAAAACATGTTCTTTCTCTAGTGCCAGGACTAGTCCTGGCACCACAGTCGAAACAAATAATGGGAACCATGCATGCCTTGGAGTAAGTCCATCCATCATAAAAATTTGGGTCTCTTGCCATGTTACAGATTCCTCCCTAAGGGACTCAAGGAAAAATATATTGCTTCCAAGTTCCAACTATCAAAATGGCTACCCCAAAAAAAAATTCTCTTCTTTTTTCCTCGTTTGTTTGTGGAGGGTTAAGTTGAGACAGCTACGGTACTTTTAGATACCCTTTGTTATGTCTTAGATACATAGAGCTTGATCGAGAGCCTGACTGTTAAGCTTGCAGAGGTGCTTTGCTTCATGGAGTTTCATTCAGCAGCAGATATGAAAAGGGAACAAAGAAAAGATAGATATTCTAATGACCCAGACCTCAACTTTCTTTCTACCACTTTCTCAAATGGGTCACTGGGAATCGTTCCACATCTTGGACAATGATTTATGTTTACGCCCTACAGATATGTCTTTCCTTCAGCTGCCCTACACTCCACTGCGGAAACAAAGTAACGAAAATAACCCTCCGTACGCCGACACAGTAAGGCTCTTGATTAAACTAGATGAAATCTTAAAGGACATGCAGAGACCTTTAAAAGTGAAAGTGGTAGCAGCATCTCAAGCCTCAGCAAGCAAAGTCAAGAGGAAGACACAGAAATTGGTGGTACCAAAATCCTCAGAAGATTTCAAGAATCCAATTACAGTGACCCTAATATATATAGCTACATTTTGTGATCGTTAAGCATAACCAAGATCTTTTACTGTTAGCCGTTCATTAACAAACGAAAGCAGCAGATCGATCTTATGCATATATGCCATTACTGCTAGCCAGCCCATTCTACATTGGAAGCAATACTAACAATCAAGCATTCGTGGGAGAGTTGGCAGCCAATAGCACAGTTAAAATTCGAAGAAATGATGCTTATTCGTGCATTAGAAAAAAAAATGCAGCATGAACGACAGACAAACTGCATCTGGATAAATATATGTATATGACAATACGAGGTGACATTAACTACCTCAAAATGCTTACATATCTACAGAATGTGAATCATATATATGAATTCTAAGTTTTCTAGAAAGGGGTTTTGATATTCATCTCAAACTGGTCTAATAGAAATTACGTATTAAACTTGCAAGAGTTGAGCTATCCCAATGGGTTGACAAATAAGATTCACAATACAGACAGAATGTTGTTCTTCCCAGACTGGAGTAAACTGAACTCCCTAAAGAGAGAAGTCAGAAAACATATGAAAAATCATTGGTATACTAAGATCAGTAAGATGTTGTCAATCAGCTGTCAAATTCTAAAGAAAACAAATGTATAAGTAATGAGGCAATGGGTTCTCTAAAAAGTGAAAATGTTCATGCTGCATGGAGATGTCATTGTTGAAGATATATTGTTTATGATGCAAAGAATCTCCTATGCAAACAAGGGGAGGTCATCCATCATAGACAGCATATAACTCTTCTAAATTACTCTAATTGATACCATTCTTGCATCGTGAATTTAGAGTGCTTTTTTTCCTTCACAAAAGACCAGAAATTAAGTGCTTCGCTGCATCTGATGCCTTTCTTATTTCTATCTCCGTCTTTCCTCTCTTAGTGTGTTTTGCATGTTCTCCATAATATTGAGCCTCTTGACATATCTCAAACTAAAGTTGCTGCCCCAAACTTCTGATACCCTATAAATAACAGCGCCAACAAACCATCTCATTGTGTCCAATTCCTATGTTTCTTCTTTGATTCTAGGATAGACTCTCTAGCTCGAAATATTCCTTGTGATAAATAACCATGGCATCACAACCAGCTCGTCCTTGGTTTAGACTAAGCTCCATGGCGCGTCCAGCAGGGCCTGGTCCAACCCCCACTCCCGCACCATCCCCGGCACCAATCGCTGCCCCTCCCCCTGCACCTCTTGTTCGACCTACATTGAGGCCACTACCTCCTCCTCCTCCTGCTGAACCCAATCCACCACCACCACCACCGCCACCAGCAGCAGCCCCAACTCCATCTCCCCCGCAACCAGCAGCCCCAACTCCAACTCCCCCAGCACCTGCTACTGCTGTGGCACCCCCACCAGTTGCCGCTGCTCCAGCACCACCACCACCACCTCCTGCTGTGACTAGTACAACTGCATCTGTTCCATCATCACCAGCTCGTGGCATTATTTCTGCTCCCTCAGCAGCATCCCCTCCTGCTACTGCAATTGCCATCACATCTTCCGCTTCATCTTCAGTACCGCCATCTCCTGGAAACAAGGTCACCCCATCATCAACATCAGGGGTGCCATCTCCTAGAAACAGGGTCACTACTTCACAGCCCAACTCTCCAGCCTCCAGAGCAGTACCACCACCACAGAATTCTCCACCAAAACCCACAGCCACTGCAAATTTAGTGCCACCACAAACTTATTCTCCTCCTAAACCAAGGAGTACAACCATTTCATCAGCCAGTTCTGCTCGGGAGCCTAGTCCCAATTACAATCCATCTCCCAGAACAATTAAGCCGGTGAACAATACCCCGCCTCAGTCACCTAACAAGGCCAAACCTACTGCCCCGCCACCCTCTCCTCTCAACCTGCCACCATCTATGTTAAGGTCCAGCAATGCAGATCAAACTGATCAAAGGATTCCATTAGAGGCTGAGCAAAAGACAGTGCTGGTCCAAAAGACCATTGATCAAAAGTCCAATTCCTGGTTCAGTAGTGGCGGTTCAAAGCAGGATCATGACTTTAATAGTGAGTCCCAAAAGCCTAATCATCATGGCCACCATGCAAAACATGAAGAGAAAATCAACCGGAAGAAGTTATCATCTGATTCTGAGGAGGCTCTAGGCAAGAGGGTCATAACTATTGCAGGTGAAAACAAAGGGGCTTATATGGAACTCATTCGATCCCCAAATAAACATCATGAGCAACATGGCGAGCACTCACATTTTCTTCACAAGAAAGGCAACAATGGTAAGTCGGTGCAGACAGTTGGGAGTCATCAATCTGATAAAAGCTCCAGCAGCAGTGGTGAGGAAGGCAAGCCAAAAATGAAGGACAGAATTCACCACAAAGGACTCAAGGCAGGGAACTCATCACAGCTGCCACTGAGTTCATTCACAAATAGCAATGTTCAAGGTATCAACAACTCCATTATGTACAACAGTTCCTGCACTCACCACGACCCAGGAGTGCACCTTGCTCTCACTAGAAAGCCCAATGGGGATGGATTCGACGTCACGCACCATGTCAATGGCCGCCACAGTTAAGTGAGACACAGAAAGCGCAACAATTGAGAAGAATCGACGGGTTTAATTTAATTACTTTCATGTTTTGGGATTGATTAGGCTATAATATCTACAATTTGTGATAAGAATAAAATGCAAGTGATATATGCAAGTGTTGGAAAAAAGGGGCATATATGGGGTTCTAATTCTTCAGCTTCCACTGCTAGTTGGATGTGACTGAAGATTGTTGATCGCCTTGTTTCCTAATAAAAAGGGTCTATGGTTCTGTTTATTCTGCAGTGCTGGATCAAACACCCACAAGGGAAACTCGTATCTTTTTCTATCAGTTTTATTTTGACTAATGCAGCCTAAATTTCACTTCGAAACTTATATGACATTGATCCAACAACATCTTTCTTATCGAAACTTATATGACATTGATCCAACAACATCTTACTTATCGATCAACCATCATCATCATAAATTCATAATCACTCTAAGTCTGTAATGCAATGCTTCTGAGCATAGAAAATCTAAAGTCAGAAACTTGAACATTGAAAAAAAGGGTCTCAGAAGTACTCACTTTGGTTCCTTGCACAGACGGTGAGATAGGGAGAGGCTTCTTGGAGAAATCTGAACTTGGTTACATGCATAAAGTTGGTTTCTTCGATTTCTTCGATTGGATTGGACACAGAAGAATCTGAGAAGACTTGCTTGTTTCTTCAGAATACAAGGGAGAAGTGTGGGGGAAGGAGAAAAGTTTGTTTCGTTTTGTGGGCATTGGGTCGGCCCAGGATAGATGTAAAACTGACCGAGTGATGTTTGTCTCTAAAGGATAAGGACCCCAAGAAGAGAGAGAGTAATCTCCTCGATAATTATCCCGATGAGGATTGAGGAGTGAGACCTCGAGAGGAGTAATCCCCTCAAGCCATGAATAATGTGATGGATGAAAACAATTATCTCGATCTACTCCATGTTAGTAGTGAACCGCTTAATAGAGACATGACTAGAATTTGTACTCACGCCTGGTGTAGGCGCGGTTGATTCGGTTAGCGACGATGGAGTGAGATATTGATGATGATGTAGTGTAGATATAGAGATAGTTGACTCGAATAGTTTAGACTGTTATCAATTTTTACGACAATCGTTGTGTCATAGCACATAAAATATTAAGCATAATATCATACCGAAAAGTAAGGGAAATTGATATAGAAATGTAAATGTAAAAAAAAACATGGATCGACATACATGGGTTGTATGGTTGCAGACAGTACCACGGTAACAGTCCCTCGGAAATACAACCATTTAAAGAATGAGTTTTCCAAGGATGCATTAAGTGGAGATCAATGAAAAATGATCATTCAAATGGTTGATCTCCAGGCATCTGTTAGAGAGATAATTTTTTGTTATAGTAACACCATTAATAGTTCTGATCGAAAAGTGTAAGAGAAAATATTTGGTCTTCTCTTATACCTTTATAAGAAATTGTTTCTATTGTCAAGTTGTGGCCGGAATCTTGAGGACTCGCCGGAACACAGTCGAGGTTTCTCTCTCTCGGTTTGGCTTTGGATCAGACTAAAATCGAGTTTTATGAACTGGGTCAGGGAGAAGAGAAAGAGAGGAAGAAATTGGGGGTGGTCTCGTCGCCAAGGGTGGTCGGAGACTACGGCGAAATTCGGAGGACGCCGGAGGCAGGCGGAGAGAGGAGAGAGGGAGAGGAGCTCGGGTCAACGCCCGTGAAAGCCTTTGACTGGAGGTGGCGAAGAAAGTTGGGTTTTTTTTTTAGTGAGCTTGTCACTATTCACATGAACAAGAACTCCCCCGCCTCGCCTCGCCTCGCCTCACCCGCCTCCTCCTCGCCTCGCATCACTAACCTCACTCGCCTCGCCTCACCCACCTCACTCGTCTCCCCTCGCCCCGCCTCACTAGCCTCACTCGCCCCACCTCACTTGCCTCACTCGCCTCGCCTCACTCGCCTAGCTTCACCTGCCTCCTCCTAGCCTCGCATCGCCCCGCCTCACTCATCTCTTCTCGCCTCACTCCGCCTCACTCGTCTCGCCTCGCCCTGCCTCGCCCCAATCATGATGTCCAAAATTTAAAAAAAATACTTAGTCAATTTTTCAATCAATTTTCCAAAAAATGTCCGTTAATACGGCGAGTAAAGAAGATCAACCCCATTTGGAAAACCGAAAAGGAAGATCTAACCTGTCAACACGGCGAGATAAGAGAGAGCAAAGATGTGTCGATCGTTGGGAGCTGAACAAAAGAGAAAGCAGGAAGAGAAAGAGAGAGAAGAGAAAGGCGAGATGGGAAGAATCGATTTATGTAGGGAGGACGTGTCAAGACCCACTTCGGATTTCAGGGAGGACGTGTCAAGACCCACCTCGAATTTCACCCTGAAATCCGAAATAAGTCTTGCGGGGACCACCTCCAAGGAAAATTTACCGAAGAACTCGGCAAACCTCCCTTGAAAATGGACAACTCTAACCCGGAAAATTAAACAACTACCCTCTTAACAATTATCTCATTCATCAATTCAACCCATAATTAACCAGATAATAAAACGTCGGTGTTAACACACCACCGAAAATATTATACAATAATCCCAAGAGTATTCAGAGCTACTAAAAACAACGGAAGCAGAAAAATACCCTAGTAGATTAAGAAGGTAACCTACTGGTGAAAAGTGGCTGAGAGATGGGTAACTATGCCTCGTCGCCTCCTACTAGTTCCAACCCGAACTCTGCAGACCGGGCATTTTTAAAACGAATGACCCAGGGGAAAACATCCGAAAATGTTAGAGTGAGTGGACAAAAATAAATAAAGAAAAATAAGTAACAACCACTTATGCTTTCCCAAATTAATTCCAAATAAAAATCGAATGCATGCTTCAAATGAGAAATCTTTTATCTCATAAATATCGAGCCTCTTCAGCTCAAAAATATATATCAATATACGTATGTATTTTACACATGCCCATACTCCCAATATAAATTAATAGATTTAAAATAATCTATATAGGGCTACTACGTTTGCGTCCAACGCTCACATCACGCCTTAATGCGGTGATACACTACGTCATTAAGGTGGACATACATGTGTATAAATATGTGCCTGTACCCCGGCTATATGAATTAAACACTCATATAGGGCTACTACGCTTACGTCCAACGCTCACGTCACACCATAATGCAGTTATATATTATGTCATTAAGGTGGACAGACACATATGGCTAGCTAGCATTTATATACATACTATCCTCATAAAAATATTTATAATTTACCGAAAATCTCATTTTCGGTAACTTTCCGCAATAAATAAAATAGTCAATTAAAAATGACGTCAACGGCTCCAACAAAATAAATTTCTCAACAGTAAACAATTGCATGCATTTTAATTAAAACAAAAGTCCACTCACAAATTAGGCCTAAGCCTGATGTCGGTCAGATGTCTCTTCCGCTCGAGCCTCTTCACGTCCTGTTCCAAAAACATAATTAAATCCTCAACTAAATACCAACGCTTATATAAAAATAGGCAGAATTAAATGTGAGCTTCGCACGCTCATCATGCCTAACGTCCTTATTCTTAAATTCGCTGCCAACCATATTTCACCACAAATATCGACATCCTTAAAATCACCCTCCACCGCCCTAACAATATTTAACCCACGACTGCATTTTAACTCATTAACCACCATAAATCACAAATCCTATAAAAAATCCAAAACTTCTCCAAAAATTCCAAACTACACATCATTAAACTCCCTTCCAGAAAACACATCTAAAACCATAAAAACCCCCTTAACAGTGGCGGCCAACTCCGGCGACCTCCAATGCCTACCAAAATTTTACAGCACCTTCCTCTCAAACTCCTCTACAACTTTCTTAACTCGCACAAAGTCCAATTTCGAGCTTAACTAAGGCAAACGACTTAAAACAGTAATTAGAACCCTAGAATTTCAATCACCGATTTCTCCTTACCTAGCTCAAGAGGGAGTGAAACCTCTTAGGGGTTTGTTGCACGGGAGGAGAGCTTTCCAACGAGCCAAGCCGCTCCGGCGAGAAAATCACCACGGTAGTCAGACCTATCGGCTGTGTTTTCTCTCTCACGGCGACGCTAGAGAGGCTGCCACCGGTCCAGGAAGATGGCTGGGTCGACGGCCGACTGATTGGGACCGGTGCGGCGGTCTACGGTGGTCGGACGGCGGCGGTCGGGCTCGGGGAGTTTTCCGGGCAGAGGGAGAGGGAGAGAGAATCGGGAGGGAGAAAAGAGAGAAGAGAGAAAAAAAAAAGGGCTTGGCCCAACCGGTCCAACCCACACATATAACCCAACTCCAAAATTTAACACCCTAAAAATAATACCCTAATAAAACTTACCTTTTTCTAGCTAAAAATTACCATTTTACCGCCGATAATTATTTCTGCTACGAATTATTCCTCTGAAATAATTATCTCTCAACACCCCTCTAGGGACCTTTGTAAATATGAACTTATTTACGAAGATGGTAAAACTCTTATTAACATCATGTTAGTAAATAAGATAAAAATTTAAGAATCAGGGCGTGACAAATCTCTCCTCTTCTTATAAAAATTTCGTCCTCGAAATTTACGTACATGTCAATCAAAGAGGTAGGGATACTGCTGCCTCATTTGCTCCTCCGATTCTCAAGTAGCTTCCTCTACTTGATGACTTCTCCAAAGCACTTTGACAAGTGGGATTGTCTTGTTCCTAAGCACATGCTCTTTTCGGTCAAGAATCTGAACCGGTTCTTCTTCATAGATCAAATCCTTCTACAAACTAATCGGCTGCTCTTGCAGCACATGAGAAGGATCGGCAATATACTTGCGAAGCATGGATACATGAAATACATTATGTATCCTGGATAATTCTGGAGGCAAAACTAACCGATAAGCAAGTGAGCCAACTCGCTCTATTATCTCATATGGGCCAATATATCTCGGACTAAGCTTCCCACGCTTACCAAAACGTACTACTCCTTTCCAAGGAGATAGTTTCAAGAACACCCAATCACCCACTTGGAACTCAAGGTCCTTCCTGCGGACATCTGCATAACTCTTCTGCCTACTTTGAGCGGCCTTGAGTCTATCTCTGACCACTTTGATCTTCTCATTTGTATCATGGATAATCTCAGGACCACAAAGCTCTCTTTCTCCTACTTCATTCCAACACAAAGGTGTACGACAATGCTTTCCATAAAGTGCCTCAAAGGGAGCCATACCGATACTCGAATGAAAGCTGTTGTTATAGGCAAACTCCATCAAAGATAGGTTCTTATCCCAACTCCCCCTGAACTGTAAGGCACATGATCTCAACATATCCTCCAAAGTCTAAATAGTCCTCTCTGATTGCCCATCAGTCTGAAGATGAAAAGTAGTGCTGAAGTGTAGTCGGGTACCTAAAGCTGCTTGAAGAGCTCCCCAGAACTTAGAAGCAAATCTAAGATCCCGATCTGATACTATTGACTCAAGTACACCATGAAGTCTCACAATCTCATTCACATACAGCTCAGCCAATTTATCCAGTGTATACTTCTTTCCCACCGGCAAGAAATATGTAGATTTGGTGAGTCTATCCACAATCACCCAAATACCGTCATGCCCTTCACGGGTACGAGGTAAACTGAAAACAAAATCCATGGTGATGTGGTCTCACTTCCACACTGGAATCGGCAACGACTCGAGCAACCCAGAAGGTTTCTGCCTTTTAGCTTTCACTTGCTGACAGATCAGACACCTACTCACAAAAGCTGCAATTTCCCTCTTCATGTTTGGTCAGCAATAATAATCCTTCAAAGTCCGATACATCTTTGTACTACCCGGATGAGCAGCATATGCGGAACTATGAGCTTCCTTTATTATCTCATTCTTTAACTCTTCATTCCTCTTTGGAACACAAAGACTATTTTTGAACAATAAATTTCCATCTCTTCTTACCGAAAAATCCACGACGACTCCATTCGCTGCTCTTTCCATCAACCGAACTATGGAAGGATCATTATACTGCGCCTCCCACACTGCATCCACCAAAACTGGCCTCACATGGAAACTAGCTACCAAGGCACCCACTTCATCCACCGCTAAATCCACCCTTGTAGCTCGCAACTAAAAAAGAAGTGGAACTCGAACCATCCTCAAGTGAGACAAAGATATGGAAGGATTTCGACTAAGAGCATCAGCTACCACATTAGCCTTTCCAGGATGATGCTCAATAGTGCAATCATAATCCTTGATCAACTCCATCCACCTTCTCTGCCTCATATTTAACTCCCTTTAAGTGAACACATACCGAAGACTCTTGTGATCGGTAAAAATCTGACACTTGGTTCCATAAAGATAGTGTCTCCACAACTTGAGAGTAAAAACTACTGCTGCAAGCTCTAAATCATGAGTCGGATAATTCACCTCATGCGGCTTCAATTGCCTAGAAGCGTAGGCAATAACTCGATCATGCTGCATCAATACCCCGCCTAGACCTCATCTAGAAGCATCACAATAAACCACATACTCCCCACTATCATCCGGAAGGGCCAAAACAGGAGCACTAGTCAGACGATTCTTTAATTCTTGAAAACTTTGCTCACACTGATCTGACCATTTGAACTTAACTCTTTTCTTGGTCAATCTTGTAAGTGGAGCAGCAATCTTTGAAAAGTCTTGCACAAAGCGTCGATAATAACCTGCTAACCCCAAGAAACTACGAATCTCTGTCACAGTGGGGGGTCTTCTCCAACTTGATACTGCTTCCACCTTTTGGGGATCGACAGTAACACCTTCTGCCGAAACTACATAACCCAAGAACCCCACTTTATCCAGCCAAAATTCACACTTGCTGAACTTAGCATACAACTGAGCATTTCTCAAAGTTCGCAATATCAATCTTAGATATTTGACATGCTCCTTCTCACTTTTTGAGTATACCAAAATATCATCTATGAATACGATCACGAAGCGGTCAAGATATGGACTAAATACCCTATTCATGAGATCCATGAATGCATCGGGTGCCTTAGTAAGTCCAAAAGGCATCACCACAAACTCATAATGACCATAGCGTGATCGAAAAGCAGTCTTGGCTATGTCACTCTCCCAGATCCGCAACTGATGATAACCAGATCTCAAATCAATCTTTGAGAAAACAGAAGCACCCCTCAATTGATCAAATAAATCATAAATGCGAGGCAACATATATTTGTTCTTCACCGTGATTTGATTTAGCTTCCTATAATCAATGCATAGTCTTATGGTGCCATCTTTCTTCTTAACAAACAACATCGGGGCACCCCATGGAGACATGCTAGGCTGAATAAAACCCTTGTCTACCAGCTCTTGTAGTTGGGTCTTCAACTCTTTCAATTCTGCTGGAGCCATTCTGTAAGGTGCCTGTGAGATAGGTATAGTTCCAGGAAGTAACTCGATAGAAAAGTCTATCTCCCTTACAGGAGGCAAACTAGGCAATTCCTCAAGGAACACATCCGGAAACTCTCTTACTACAGGAATATCCCCTACTTCCAACACTCCTACACTTGTATCCACAACGTGAGCTAAATATGCCTGACAACCTTTATTCAACAATTTCCTAGCGGCAACAGCTGATATCAGACAACTCGAAATAACATCTCTTTCCCCTTGAAAAGCAACCTCAAATCCATCTGGACTTCGAAGCACCACTTCTTTTCGGAAACAATCTACCATAGCTCTATAAGTCTCCAAAAAGTCCATCCCCAAGATTACATCAAACTCCACTATATTTAAAGGAATTAAATCGGCCTTGAAATTAAATCCCTCTACTAGCACTTCACATCCACTAAACACCCAATCTATTCTCATCACCTCAGTAGAGGGTAGAGATACATGCCCCTCGCCTGGAAGAGACGATGATGGCACATTGGCGTGGAGGGCAAATCTACTAGACATAAATAAATGCGTGGCTCCGGGATCAATTAAAGTAATTGCTGGCTGACCAAAAATTAATAACGTACCAATGATGACATCTGGAGAAGTATGACCTTCTTGATGGGTCATAGCATGAAGTCTAGCGCGAGTCGTGGGACGTCTACATTGACCACTACCCTGCTGAGAGCCACCCCTTGCTGCTGAACTACCTTGAGAACCACCACTGGAGCCTCTGGCTGAAGACTGACCGACTGGCTGAGTAGGGGCGGGGCTGGTCATTTGAGCCAATAAGGGACAATCTCTCTTGAAATGATCCTGACCACCGCACTCAAAGCACCCAGAATACTGCTGCTGACCAACAGAAAAAGTCTGACCACCAGATGACCCACCCTGGGAACTATCACCAGCACCAAACTGACCAGTCTGCTGTCTACCCAACTGAATCCTGAAAGGTCTCCTATTACGCCCTCTAGCTCTGAACCGAGAACTAGAACCCAATGCCCCACTACTGCCACTACCCGCTGAAGATCCAGAAGCGGATGATGAAGCAACCTTCTTAGATGGACCCTGACTGGGACCACTGAAATCTTGAGGCCGAGCACTATATGTCCCCCTCGTCTTAATGGCCATGGCTGCACCAACTGCAACAAGAAAGGTCGGGTAGATAACACCTATCATCTTATCTGCATACACTCCACCAAGTGCCCTAATGAACATATCAATCCTGGTCCTCTCATCAGGAACCAGATATGGCACATGATAGCTCAAAGTAGTGAACCTCTGCTCAAACTCGATGACACCCTCATCATCCCTTTTCTTCATGTTCAGAAAATCCGACTGAATTCTACTACGATGAGCGTGATTGAAATACTTACCCAAGAAGAGCGTCTTAAACTGCTCCCAAGTCATATTTTGAGCACCACCGCTACTTCTGCTAGCGAGAGTCCACCAATGATGAGCTGAATCATCTAGAAAAGACACTGCCATCTTCACCTTCTTTTCTTCTGACAGTTCAGTGCTCTCAAAAGCCATTTCAATCTTATCCACCCAAGTCTATGCATCAAGGGGTCCCTTAGCACCCTTGAACTCAACTACGCCTGCATCGAAAACATCTTTCTTCTTCACAAACCGAGGGTGCTGAACCCTATCTAAAACACCTCTCAGCATGTCCCCAATAGAATCAGCCAATCCTCTCACTTCATCACCCTCATTGGCGTTGGTCGAGGTAGCAACACGGGGTCGGCGTCTAGGAGGCATAGTACCTGAGGAGGAAGATATTTAGTAGTCTATAAACAAGAATAACAGAACCGTCACACATACCCAATAACACATAGCATCCAAAGCATAAACTGCTGATAAATCCGCCGCGGTCGGATCATCACTCTATAGACACTACGTGCTACTTAGGCAAATATGATAGTGATAAGGAGGCAGAAAACGAAACCTAGAGCTCTGATACCAACTGTCAAGACCCACCCCAAATTTCACCCTGAAACCCGAAGTAAGTTTTACGGAGACCACCTCCAAGGAAAATTTACCGAAGAACTCGGCAAACCTCTCTTGAAAATGGACAACCCTAACCCAAAAATTTAAAGAACTACCCTCTTAACAATTATCTCATTCATCAATTCAACCCATAATTATCCAGATAATAAAACGTCGGTCTTTACACACCACCGAAAATATTATACAATAATCCCAAGAGTATTCGGAGCTACTAAAAACAACGGAAGCAGAAAGATACCTTAATAGGTTAAGCAGGTAACCTACTGGTGAAAAGTGGCTGAGAGATGGGTAACTATGCCTCGTCGCCTTATACTAGTTCCAACGCGAACTCTGCAGACTAGGCATTTTTAAAACGAAGGGCCCAGGGGAAAACATCCGGAAATGTTAGAGTAAGTGGAAAAAAAAAATAAAGAAAAATAAGTAACAACACTTATGCTTCCCCAAATTAATTCCAAATAAAAATCGAATGCATGCTTCAAATGAGAAATCTTTTATCTCATAAATATCGAGCATCTTCAGCTCAAAAATATATATCAATATACGTATGTATTTACACATGCTCATACTCCTAATATCAATTAATAGATTTAAAATAATCTATATAGGGCTACTACGCTTGTGTCCAACGCTCACGTCACGCCTTAATGCGGTGATACACTACGTCATTAAGGTGGATAGACATGTGTATAAATATGTGCCCGTACCTCCTATATGAATTAAACACTCATATAGGGCCAATACGCTTACGTCCAACGCTCTCGTCACACCATAATGCAGTTATATATTATGTCATTAAGGTGGATATACACATATGGCTAGCTAGCATTTATATACATACTATCCTCATAAAAATATTTATAATTTACCGAAAATCTCATTTTCGGTAATTTTCCGCAATAAATAAAATCGTCAATTAAAAATGACGTCAACGGCTCCAACAAAATAAATTTCTCAACAGTAAACAATTGCATGCATTTTAATTAAAACAAAAGTCCACTCACAAATTAGGCCTAAGCCTGATGTCGGTCAGATGCCTCTTCCGCTCGAGCCTCTTCACATCTTGTTCCAAAAACATAATTAAATCCTCAACTAAATACCAACGCTTATATAAAAATAGGCAGAATTAAATGTGAGCTTCGCACGCTCATCATGCCTAACGTCCTTATTCTTAAATTCGCTGCCAACCATATTTCACCACAAATATCGACATCCTTAAAATCACCCTCCACCGCCCTAACAATATTTAACCCACGACTGCATTTTAACTCATTAACCACCATAAATCACAAATCCTATAAAAAATCCAAAACTTCTCCAAAAATTCCAAACTACACATCATTAAACTCCCTTCCAGAAAACACATCTAAAACCATAAAAACCCCCTTAACAGTGGCGGCCGACTCCGGCGACCTCCAATGCCTACGAAAATTTAACAGCACCTTCCTCTCAAACTCCTCTATAACTTTCCTAACTCGCAAAAAGTCCAATTTCGAGCTTAACTAAGGCAAACGACTTAAAACAGTAATTAGAACCCTAGAATTTCAATCACCGATTTCTCTTTACCTAGCTCAAGAGGGAGTGAAACCTCTTAGGGGTTTGTTGCACGGGAGGAGAGTTTTCCAACGAGCCAAACCGCTCCGGCTATGGTGGCCGGAGGAGGGAGCTCCGGCGAGAAAACCACCACGGCAGTCGGACCTATCGGCTGTGTTTTCTCTCTCACGGCGGCGCTAGAGAGGCTTCCACCGGTCCAGAAAGATGGCTGCCGACCAATTGGGACCGGTGCGGCGGTCTACGGCGGCCGGACGGCGGCGGTTGGGCTCGGGGAGTTTTCCAGGCAGAGGGAAAGGGAGAGAGAATCGGGAGGGAGGAGAGAGAAAAGAGAGAAGAGAGAAAAAAAAACTGGGCTTGGCCCAACCGGTCCAACCCACACATATAACCCATCTCCAGAATTTAACACTCCAAAAATAATACCCTAATAAAACTTATCTTTTTTCTAGCTAAAAATTACCATTTTACCGTCGATAATTATTTTTGCCCCCAATATAATTATCCCTCAACACCCCTCTAGGGACCTTTGTAATTATGAGCTTATTTACGAAGACGGTAAAACTCTTATTAACACTATGCTAGTAAATAAGGTAAAAATTTAAGAGTCAGGGCGTGATAGGACGAAACTGTAATTGCTGAGTTTCGGTGGGTGAGAGGAACACGTGGTATGCGTGGGTGAGAAGAGCGAATGTCATGCAGCATCTGGAGGGCTACACCGAATGCATATCAGTCAACATAAGCGGCATAATGAGATCGGCTCTTTCCTGATGAACAGTGTAGGAACAGTGCAAGCGGCTTGTTCCTGATGAACAATGTAGAAATAGAGTATTGTAAATATCAAGTCGAGTGATGCTTGTTTTTAAGGGATATCCGGGAACGAGTAATCTCTTACGGATTGAGGAGTGAGACCTAGAGAGGAGTAAATCCCCTCATGGAATAAATAATGTGAGACCTAGGAGTGATCCTCTCAAGAAATAAGTAATGTGGTAAATGAAAACAATTGTCTCGATCTACTTCATGTTAGTAGTGAAACCGGCTAATAAAGACATGATATTCACTTTAGTTTGGAGCAATGATTAAAATATCGACCGATCACTGAAATATCGGTGGTTAGAAAAAAAAAAAAATTTATTGATATATCAAGAAAATATCAAATATGATGGAAATTTTACCAAAATATATATATAAAAATGGAGATATAACACTAAACTACCATTTGAAGGTACAAATGATAAAATAGTTTTCAAATGTTCCACTTGATAAAAATGTCACCATTAAAACATGTTACATGATAAAATGGTCCCCTCATAATATCTTAAATGATAAAAAAGTCTATTTTCACACTTTTTACATGACCATTATACCCTTCTCTCTAATATCACATGTTTTTTTTATCATTATGAGTTTCGTCGTCGTCGTCGTCTCTCTCTCTCTCTCTCTCTCTCTCTCTCTCTCTCTCTCTCTCTCTCTCTCCTTCCTGCATCCAGACCAGATCTGAGGCCACATGCTAGATCGATGCCGCTGTTAGATCGACTCCGCCACCTGCTAGATTGATTCCGCTCACCGATCGACTCCGCCTGCTAGATCGACTCCTAGATCGATGCCGCTGTTAGATCGACTCCTCCTCTTGCTTCTTCGCGAAGTCTCCTATGCGAAGCCATCTCGCCTCGCCTTCATGTTTTAGGACTCCACTTCTACGCGAAGCCATCTCGCCTCGCCTTCATGTTTTAGGACTCCACTTCTACGCGAAGCCATCTCGCCTCGCCTTTATGTTTTAGGACTCCACTTCTACGTGAAGCCATCTCACCTCGCCTTCATGTCCTTCTACGCGAAGTCCATTTCGCATGCGTATGCATGTAACTATGTAACTATGCATGTAACTACAGTTTGATAGTTACATGGGTAGTTACATACATGCTACACTTGTGTAACTATGCATGTAACTATGCACGTAACTATCCATGTAACAGTTTGATAGTTACATGGGTAGTTACATACATGCTACACTTGTGTAACTATGCATGTAACTACAGTTTGATAGTTACATGGGTAGTTACATGGAAAATTGATAGTTACATGCATAGTTATATGGATAGTTACATGGCTAGTTACATGCATAGTTACATGAATTTGTTTAATAATAATTGCAGCGTGCCGCTGCACCGCAACGGCAGCGTCCCGCTGTGTATTAGAATAAAAGTCTATTAAAATCCATGTAACTAGCAATGTAAGTAACTAGCAATGTAACTACCTAGGTAACTAGCAATTTATAGTTACATGGATAGTTATATACATAGTTACATGCATAGTTACATGAATCAACGGCAGTGTCCCGCTGTGTATTAGAACAAAAATCTATTAAAACCATGCAACTATCCATGTAACTACCTAGGTAACTAGCAATTTATAGTTACATGTATAGTTACATAGATAATTACATGCATAATTACATGGATAGTTACATAGATGGATAGTTACATGCATAGTTACATAGATGGATAGTTACATGCATAGTTACATAAATGGATAGTTACATGGATCGACTCCGCCACCTGCTAGACCGATGCTGCTCGCCGATCGACTCCGCTTGCTAGATCGACTCCGTCACCTCCTAGATCGATGCTGCTCGCCAATCGACTCCGCCTGCTAGATCGACTCCGCCTCCAACTAGATAGATGCCGCTGTTAGATCGATTCTGCTCGCCGATCGACTCCGCCTTCTAGATCGACTCCGCCGCCAGAATCAGTCAATTTCTCACTGGAAAATCCCAAAACTTCTTCTCTTCGATTCTCCCTCCTCCGAGCTTCTCTTCAAAAAATAAGGTCATAGAGACGTTCTCCAGATTGAGGCGAAGCTACCACCACCATTCATGTCCGCCGCCGTGGCCAGATTCGTAAATTCGCCGGCGAACCCAGAAAACAATTCTCCCCTCTGATTCTCTTTCTGCATCGCTCCTCCATGAAATTTGATACAACAGAGATGTCAGGGACGGCGAGACGAGAGGAAGACGTGAACACCAGCCTTGCGCCGGTAGGTGGCCGGACGACGGAGGAGCAATTCGCAGCTCCACCCCGCTGCAAAACGTTGACGTCTCGACAAGGTCGGTTTGGACTGTGTATTTTTGGGAGTGAAAGAGATGATCATGGTTAACGTGTTGTTATTTTGGTCAGTGACATGGCATGCAATTTTTAACCAATTTATGGGCAACGCTTTAAAGAATTTAAATAGGTGTATTGTTTTATCATAAAGGAACATTTGTTAATATTTTTATCATTTATTACTTCTAAATGTACCATTTTATCATTGGCCCTATAAAAATTATATATTTGATAAAGGATAAAGTGTAGAGACAAAGAGAAATAACAAGAGAATAGAGAAATCATCGTCTTATTCATTGATAGGAGCCTTTTATATAAGGAATTACACAATACCAATATGGTAAGGATAATGAATACATAAATCTAGTCAAACTACATATCATAATAGCATAAGGCCAAGACACATATAAAGAATATCTAGAAAGATATAGAATATCCTAGAACACTCCCTCTTGTACCGCGCGCTGTTATGCTGATGGTGCTGATATGTTGTGTCACGCCCCGACTCTTAAATTTTTACCTTATTTACTAGCTTGGTAATAATAAGAATTCTACCGTCTTCGTAAATGAAATTATAGTATCAAAAGTTCCTAGAGGGGTGTTGAGGGACGATTTTTATGGAGGAATTATTCGTAGTTGAAATATTTGCCGACGGTAAAAATGGTAAAATTTTAGCTAGTAAAAAGATAAGTTTTATTAGGGTATTATTTTGGGGTGTTAATTTTTAAAGTTGGGTTTATATTTGGTGTTGGACCGGTTGGGTTTGGAAAGCCCAAACCATTTTCTCTCTCTTCTCTCTCCTCCCTCCCGATTCTCTCTCTCTCTCTCTCCCTGCCGGACGTTCCCTGCGCCCGTCCGCCGTCGTCCAGCCACCGTAGCTCGCCGCATCAGTCCCAAACGGTCGGCCATCTCCTCTTCTTCCTTCCTAGACCGGTGGCAGCCTCCCTAGCGCTGCCGTGAAAGAGAAATCGAACCCGGAAGGTCCGACTGTTCAGAGTGCTCCGTCGCCGAAACTCACTCCTTCGGCCACCATAATTGGAGCCACTTGGCTCGTTTGGAAGCCCTTCTCCCGTGCAGCAATCTCTCCAAAGGATTCGCTCCCTCTCGAGCTAGGTAAAGAGAAATATGGAGTTGAAATTCTAGGGCTCATTTGTTGTTTTTGTTCGATTACCCTATCTAAGCTTGGAATTTGTGTTTGTGCTAGCTAGGAAAGTTGTAGAGTGAGATGAGAGGAAGATGCTGTCAAAATTTGGTAGGCATTGGAGGTCGCCGGAGTCGGCCTCCAGCCGCCGCCGCTGTTTGGGGAATTTTCATGGTTTTAAATGTGTGTTGTTAAGGGGAGTCTATTGATGTGAATTTTAGAATTTTTGGATAGGTTTGGAAATTGTTAAAGTTTGGTAATTTTGACTGATTAATAGGGTAGAATTCGGCCATTGGTTTAATGTTGTTTAGACTGTGGAAGGTTGCCGTTATTTTTTCGGTGAAGTTTGGATGTCATTGAGTTAAAAATGGCGAAGTTGGGCAAGGATGAGCGTGGTTAAGGCTCACAGGTAATTTTTCCTATTTTGAATAAATATTGGATTTTTAAGTTGGGAAATTAATTATATATTTGGAACAGGACGTGAGGAGGCTCGAGCAGAAGAGGCCTCGGACCGACACCAGGCTTAGGCCTAATTTGTGAGTGGACTTTTGTTTTAAATAATGTGCATGCAAATGGTTTATTGATGAATAATTTCTTTTATTAGAGAATAACCGAAATTGAGAATTTCGGTGATTATACATTCATATATGGATGATTATGAGGATAGTATGTATATAATTAAATGCTAGCTAGCTATACGTGTTTTTCTGCCATAATGAGGTAAAATACCATTATGGTGTGACGTGAGCGTTAGACACAATCGTCGTAGCCCTATATGAATATAATAATAATTCATATAGGGAATTTGCACGTATATATACACCCGTATTTTCCGCATAATGAGGTAAAATTCCATTATGTCGTGACGTGAGCGTTAGACGCCAGCGTAGTAGCCTTGTATGAATTTCTATTTTTCTTATATTTCTTCATAAGAAATCATACAAGGAGTATGACGAGTGTAGATACATACATATATATTGATGAATTTATATCATTGAGTTTGAGAGGCTCGATATTTAAGAGAATGAAAATTTGTCGCTTGAGGTATGCATTCGATTTCTTTGGAAATTTAAATTGGGAAAGCATAAATATTTTCATTGAATTCATTTTTGTCCACTCACTATAACGTCTTCAAATGTTTTCCCCTGGGCCCTTCGTTTTAAAAATGCCCAGTGTGCAGGTTAGCATAGTTGAGGTCGGGCGTACATTGAGACGAGGCATAGTCAATATTATAACTTTCGCTCATTTCTATATTTCTAGTTCCTTTCCTCTCAATTAGAGTTACTCTGAGCTATGATTGTTGGTTAAATTGGGAGATATTGTGTTTTTGGGGAGCACGAAGGCTCCAGGTGTTTAAGGTTGGATTTGAAATTTTAGAAGTGTTTACAGGTGTTTTTAGGAAGGGTTGTTCATTTTCAAGGGAGGTTATGCCGAATTTTCGGTAAATTTTTCCTTGGAGGTGATCCTCGTAGGGCTTACCTCGGGTTTCAGGGTGAAATTCGGAGTGGGTCCTGACAGACCTTGCGCCATAAGGTGAGTCTAAGCTCTTGTTCTCACTATGCTATCTAACAAAGGCATAGTTGATAGGGTTTAGCTTGCGGTGTCGGCATCACCTGCCCAAGGACCTATCTCTTTGTTAATGCTGGATCGCATCTTTCCATTAGGCCAATCAACTAAGTTGATATCCATCAACGAATGGTGGTTTGATAGTAGACTCATTATCCCACGTCCTCATGTACACTAGTGTAATACTTGTAGAGATCTCTATATGGATTGGATTTGACATTGAGGCGTCCCCCAATGATAATCACAATTCAGACTTCATGAGACGGATTTGAGCATAACTGATCAATGCATCAGGCGCTGCCAAGTTCGCTTTCTTCCTAGTGTGAGAAAGTATCGAACCTAAGGGCCTCCGTCCTTTTGGGGAGCCACACGGCCTTGTGACACTAATTTTGCCACTATATGGCATCACCATTTTACCATCTATGGTGATGGCGCCAAGACCAACTTCTTTGGTCGCGCCATGTCCTCCTGATAGGACATCAATCTTTGCAGACATATTTGCAAGCATTTGGGATCAAGATGAGACTTAGTGGGGACAAACCACGACAATTCACGTCGTTCCACTTGAACACTTGTGTTCTTATCTCTCCCTAACGGCGGGAATATTGTCTTATCAAAGTGACAATCCGCAATTTAACGGTGAATGAGATCGCCTGACAAGGTTTGGACATATGCGGATTATAGGTGGAGGTTCATATCCAACCTAAGTACTTATTTATCTCAAATGACCCATCATTGTGCGCAGTAGCAGTGTGATTTGGCACCTAGAATAAACATCTAGTTGAGTTCAAAGATTGGAGATCTGTTTCAATCTTGATTGAGCTCAAGGATTGTAATTTCGTGTCAATCCTGGTACACAGTCACGAGTTGTAGTACAACAATATTCAATGATGGTGGGTCGTAGATGAATAGTAAAGCTACATGCAAATATTGCATAGAAAGATTGGTGCGCATCAATAATGTTCGAGCAACAAGCTAAAGTTGCATGGTCGCAGCCTCAGTGAGACCGTATTGCGTGTGAACATGGGGTACTGGATACTTCAACTTATATTCTGATTCTTTAAAGAATGGGTAGTGAGCCCGTAGAATTATAAGCAGCATAAGCAATAGATAATAGTGTAACACGTGACCAGTGTGTTAACACTTCAACCAACACCATAAAACATAAAAATGTGTCCGCAATTTGGTTGTATCTGTTTTGGCCACGATCCTCAGCGCGCGGAGCAGAGGTTTCTAGCGAACAAAGAGAAGGGGGGAGTGTTGCGGGCGTGCCACCTCGCGGACGAGGAAAGAGTTTGATAGGGGTGCGCTTGACCTTTGATCAGGCAAAAGGGGGGTTACAGGTGCCACCTCGGAGGAGGATTTACGAGCACAAGCGATCAATACTCACGGCGGCGCGAGCAGAGTAACTATAGGGAGTTCAGAGAGAACCTGAAAGGGGTAGAGTCCGGAGAGCTCTGGAGAAAGACCTAGGCGGCGGCTCTTAGGGTTAGGGTTTCGAGTAGCTCGAAGGGTAACTGGTTTCAGTTGTATTTGTGTTTTTGTGTATTGTTTGAGAGAGTCTTCTGTTAGGGTTCGAGCCCCTTTATATAGTAGTTCAACTTGCGGCAGAAGAAAAGTGATTAGAATCCAAGTCGGACTCTGAAACCCTATTCGCACAAGGATACTGCTCAGTCCATGCGAACCAACCATCTTGTGACACATGTCCAGTTCGCACACTTCATTCAGCGCATAGGGCATTGCTTCCGCGCTGCCAACTGTAGACTCCTATGCGAACTGGAATTAGGAGTATCCTCATCTCGCGGGCTGCTACAAGATGCTATCTCGCGTGCTTCTGTAGCTCGCGTCCACTTCGCGGGCTATTGCAGCTCGCGAGCCTTAAAAGAGCTTTTTATATTTAATGGGCCACAGAGGTTGGCCCGAAGCATGTCAGAGACTTGTAAAAGTCTTCAACGTTTGTCGTGGTGCGCGCGGACTCCGCCTGTTTGCTTCCTCGTGAAGTCTCCTACGCGAGCTAGTTCGCCAGCTCGCCTTGTTTCGCCTACGCAGAGAGTCAATCTCGCCTCGCCTCGCGGAGTGTTAAATAGTAATTCCGAACCAAGTCATTCCGCACGCGAGCTAAGTGTTCCACGCGAACTGCGTAGTCCGCCTATGTCCATTCCGCGTGCGAGCTAAGTGAAGTCATGTTCGCATGCAGTTCGTTCCGCGCGAAGTCTAACTTGGCTCGCGTGGTCTCACTGGCGGGCTATCACTTATAAACTTAGAGAAACTCCATCTCGCCAGTATGACATGGTCCAAGAAATAATTAATATTTACATAGACATTTACTGTCCAGTAAAATATTAATTTAGGCGTAAACATTGCCCCCTAGCCTCGAAGTTATGAAATGTCGAGAATGACTGAAGAGGTTTATGTTCATGTTGCTCCAAAGGTTCATGTTGCTCCAAAGCCAATAGTATTAGCTCGGGTCATACATAAAAGGAGTGTGAATTGTAGCGAACTGCTCTATGGCTCGCCTCGGTACCTTGGACTTGAACTTCGAATGTAATCGCCTGCCCTTAGGGAAAAAGGAGCGACAGGCAAACAGAGTCGGCGAACTAAGAAATACTTGAATGAAGTTGTTTTTTATTTAGGGCCTCTGGAATAGGCCCCAATCTTATACTGGTCTGTTAATTAGACCACGCACGTTTACAAAGGGAAAAACTGATAACTGAGAAGCACTTGAATTTAAAAATTTTCTATATATTTAGGGCATCTGGAATAGGCCCCAATCTTGTACTGGTCTGTTAGTTAGACCACGCACGTTTTATAAAGAAAAAACTAATTGCATGCTTCTCCCTGGTGTTGCCCCCTAGTGTGAGGGGAGGGAGCGTAAGCGCGACGGCGCGTTACACTAATGTCAGTGGTCGCGGGATCAGAGGGGGAAGGAGGGTCTGCGCGCTCCCAAACACTAGCGATGTGGCGTTTTAAGAAACAACCATTAATAGGGTTAGGATGGAGTGGACCGTCGAGGTCATGCAAATGGTATGCCCCTTTAGGCAATATGCGATGGATAATAAAGGGTCCCTCCCACCGCGCGGATCATTTTCCGCGGCCTTCGGTTTTCTCCCCAAGGGGGAGCACAACACGTCATACCGTTTGGCCTTCGGCATAACTCCGACCTTGAGTGACTTTATCATAAGACCGCGCAACACGCTGCTTCTCGAGGATGAGATTGTTGAAAGCAGTGATGCGATGTTCATCAAGGTCTTCAAGCTCTTGCCACATTGCCTGGACGTAGTCGTCACCAAGCAACTGGTGCTGTTCCTGGACACGAAGCGAGGCGACGTGAACCTCCAGGGGGAGGACTCATGGCCAAACATGAGAGCATAAGGGGTGGTATCGGTCGGACCGCGCTTGGAGGTACGGTAGGCCCACAGAGTATGATGAAGTTCTAGATGCCAAACGCGGGGGTTCAACTCTAGCATCTTGCCCAGGATGCCGAGGATAACTTTGTTGCTCGCCTCCGCCTAACCATTGGACTGGGCATAATAAGGGGTTGAATGCAGGAGTTTGACGCCATAACCAGTGAGGAAAGTGACTATAGAATCCGCCATGAAAGCTGCCCCCCGGTCCGTCACGATGCATTCTGGAATACCAAAGCGGGAGATAATGTTGCCGAAAATAAAGTTACGGACCGAGGTAGCGGAAGCAACCTTGAGTGGCTCAGCCTCAACCCACTTGGTAAAGAAATCGGTGGTCATGATAAGGAACTTGTGCTGCTCAGAGGAATGGGGGTGAATGAGACCAATGAAGTCTATCGCCCAACTTCGACATGGCCAGAGTTTGATGATCGGCTGTAACGGAATGTTTGGAATGTGTTGCACTAGTCCGTGAGCCTGGCAATCCTGACATCCTTTGGCAAAAGTAATACAATCTTTGAGAATAGTAGGCCAGTAGTAACCGTGGCGGCGGATTAACCAACGCATCTTGGGTCCAGCCTGATGCGAATCACAAACACCGGAATGCACCTCACGCATAAGCCGCTTAGCCTCATTGCCATACACGCAGCGGAAGTCGTTACCGTCCTCGCCGCGCCGGCGAAGCTCACCATTGCGAAGCACAAAGTTGAGGGCGAGAAACCACATTTGCCTGGAATGGGTGGCGTCATGAGGGTGTTCGAGGTAGGCAATAAACGGTAGCCGCCAATCTTCATCGATAGGATCTAAGGCGGCGACGTTAAGAGGTTCTGTGTCATATTGCCCCCTAGCAAGAAAAGAAGGAAGTGTACGTCGCTCGACTTTAAGGAGTCGTTCGCGCACTCCATCGCGCAGGCTAAGACCGGATGCGATTTGCGCGAGCTAATTCGCCGCGAAGTAGAATTCGCGCGGGATGTGTTCGATGTGAACATCGTCGAAGCGGTCCAAGACATCAAAAGCTTTTCACAAGTAAGGTTCAATGGACGAGCTTAAACACTTGAACTTCGCCACAAGTTGGTTGACGACTAGTAAGGAGTCGCCAAAGACTTGAACCTCGCGGACTCCTAAGTCCAGCAAGATTTCCAGGCCGATGATGAGCGCCTCGTATTCCGCCTGATTATTTGTACATTTAAAGTCCAGCTGGAAAGAGTAAGAAAACCGATCTCCTGCAGGGTTCTCGAGGGCGATCCCGGCACCTGCAGCAAGTTCAGTACGCGAGCCATCAAAGTAGAGGGTTCACGGAGTAAGGGAGACTACAGCAACCTCTAACTCACGGAATGCTGTCAGCTCGGTCGGCGGGTGATGGGCTAGGAAGTCCGCTATGGCCTGTCCTTTAACTGCCTTTTGGGGAACATATTGCAACGAGAATTCAGACAAGGCCAATATCCATTTACCTATGCGTCCGCGTAGGATAGGGCGGGAAAGCATATATTTGACTAGGTCGGACTGAGCGATCACCACCGTGGTAAAGGCTAACATGTAGTGGCGGAGCTTGCAACCTGCAAAGAAAAGGGCGAGACACAACTTTTCCATTGGGGAGTAGCGTGTCTCGCAATCGGTCAACACCCTGCTAAGATAGTAAACGGCGTGTTCCACCCCATTCTCATCGTCTTGTGCCAAGAGTCCGCCGATAGACAAATCAGCAGCGGCGATGTAGAGCTTAAGCGGAACGCCTGGGCGAGGGGGAACCAAAACAGGTGGAGTTGCAAGATAGTCCTTAATACGATCGAAGGCCTCCTGGTGTTGTGGCTCCCAAACGAACTCGGTTGCCCCCTGGAGCTTTAGAAGAGGCGAAAAAGGCTGAACTTTCCCAGCCGCGTTCGAAATGAAACGGCGGAGGAAATTGATTCGCCCGATCAATTGTTGGAGCTCCTTTTTGGTCGTAGGAGGCGAGGCGTTGATTACCGCCTGCGCCTTGTCTTTGGGGATCTCGATACCCCTTTGATGGATAAGAAAACTAAGGAAGTCGCCTGCCTCCGCGAAGAAAACACATTTGGCGGGGTTCATCTTTAGGTGGTGTTTCCGCATCCGCATGAAAACCTGCCGAAGGTCTTCAACGTGTGTCGCCCGCGTCTTGGTTTTAACCACGACGTCGTCGATGTAGACTTCGATCAACTTACCTAAGATGTCATGAAAGATAAGGTTCATGGCGCGTTGATATGTTGCCCCCGCGTTCTTGAGTCCGAATGGCATGACAACATACTCGAACGCGCCCGCGAACCTTGGGCAGCGGAAAGCAGTTTTGTGGCGATCTTCTTCGGCGACAGGAATCTGATGGTACCCAGCGGTTCCATCCATAAAGGAGAGCACTTCATGCCCCGCGGCCGCGTCAATGAGGAGGTCAGCAACAGGCATGGGATATATATCCTTAGGCGTTGCATTGTTGAGGTCACGGTAGTCAACACAGACGCGCGTTTTGCCGTTCTTCTTACGGACTGGAACGATGTTGGACAGCCACTCATTGTATTTGGCCACGCGAATGATACCTGATTGGTGCATGTTCTCAATCTCTTCTTTGACCAAGATCTGGGTCTCAGTTCGCATGAATCTGCCGTCTTGGCGAACTGGACGTCTGTCGGGGTGAGTAGGCAGACGGTGACAAACTAAATCCGGGGATAGGCCAGGCATGTCTTCGTACTGCGCGGCGAAACAATCCCTTTATTCATGTAGTAAGGCGAGAAGGTCTTCCTTTTCTTGTCCCGCCAACTTGGCACTAATGGAAAGTAATAAGGGTTTCTCTGCAGTTCCCACGTTGACTTGTAAGGTGGGATCGTGGACTTGAGGCGGTGTGTCGTCCAAGGCAGCGGGAGCTAACTGAATAACTTCCTCCTCGGCATCGGTATAGTCCACTATCTCGTCTAGGTACTCCATAGTGGCGACTCTGTCACAGGCTTCGCGTTCCGCCCAATATGAGAGTAGTCTCTCACACAAGGACTCGCCAGCCTCGCGTGCTTCTTCTGAGGATGTACTAATCATAAGATGGTTGTAGGGGGTCCGCAATGGTGTGAGGACATTGTAAGTCGTCCCTCGCCTGAGTGAGTCCCCATCGCGTTAAGTTGGAGGCAGTAACCCCATATGGGCGGCCTTTAGAATCGACGCCTTGGACATCCAATGGGCCCAAATCAGTATTGTAGTAGCGGGCGTCATTGAAGTTGGTAGAAATGGAGAAGGGACGCGGGTCCGCTTGGATGAGGACCGTCTCGCGTTTCTCTGTATCCCAAATCAGGAGTTCTTGGTGCATGGAGGAAGGCACATAGAAACTTCTATGTATCCAGTCGCGGCCTAGGATCATGATGTAGGATGAAGCACACTCGGCGACGAAGAATGTGTAGACCCTTGAAGCCGGTCCCACCTTGACCCGTAAGAACAACAAACCTAGAGTCCTGGAGACTTGTCCGGTGAAGTTCTTGACTGTCAAGGACATAGTTTGGATCATCGAGCGTGGGATACCAAGGAGTCCCATAGTGCGGGTGGTGACGACATTCACTGCCGCCCCCGTGTCGACCATGATTTTGTTTATCATGATCCCTTCAACTTCAGCCGTGATATACAATGGCCTCGTGTGAGTGGCCATATCTAGAGTCGGAGTGGAGAAGGTCAGAGTCGGCATGCGTGTGACGCTGCTCATAGCTTCCAATGGTGGAGCGTTCATAGGTTCCGCCAGGACTGGACCCATCTCACTGCTGCAAGGGGGGGATATGTCGCAGACATTCGCGCTATTGTTTGGAATATCCGCCGCGTTGCATGTTGTATTTGGTGGGAGAGCGTATCTCTCAGATATGAAGAAAACCATTCCGACCTGAAAAGAGAATCGTTCGTGGACTGGGATTAGTGGAGTCTCGATGGGTCCATTGTCTCCTTCGAGCACAGCGAATTCGCTCTCCGCCGGGTTGACTTCTTCATGTTCTGGCCATGCAGAGACCTCGAGCATATTGCAGGTGAATGATTCACCCTGCCCTTCTGCTTGGTCGTCGCCCAAGTCGATTCGAGGCTCGGAATGAGTCTCCTCGTTCAGTGAATTTTCGCGGAAGCATTGGGCCATGAGCTCCGCGAGGTTAGGGCTGGAGGTGCTACTTTCGACCCCTGGCGAGACGTTACCCTCTGGCTGCCGTGGTCGCCACACGAGTTTGGTCGAAGGCTGTTTGTCCTCGGTTGAAAGCTTATCCGCGGCTAGTGGGGCTCTGGCATTGTCCTCTGCCCTAAGTGGAGGAAGGGCTGAGACCTGAGGCTCCTGTGTGGGTTGAGGTTGGGGCGGACCCGGTTGTGATAGTTCCTTTTCAGCCTACGGGTTCCTGGCGAATAGGCTTCTGAGGATGTGATGACCGAGGAAGCTCGCGCCTTGGCTCTGGCCTTGATGCGGTGAACAATCTTCGCTTCGCTGGGGAAGACGGTTCTCGTCTTCTTTCAGCCTCTGGCGAATGCCTTCGCCTTGGTGGAGGTGGCGGGCTTCTTCGTCTTTCGGCTTCCGGCGACTGCTTGCGCCTTGGAGGAGGTAACACATCCCTTCTTCTCTCAGGTGCTGATGAAGGCTTGTGCCGGGAGAACTGTGGCTCCCTTCTCCTTGCTGGCTCCGGAGATGATATGTACCTCGCGAGGCGCGGATCCTGTCTTGGTGGCATGGTGAGGCGACAGAAGACATTCGCCTTTGGAGCGGGGTCGTCTGCTGCCTGCGCACAGACACGTGGAGGCGTGATAGGTGGCCTTTGGAGTAGAGCGCGCAAGCCCTCAGCTTCTCTCCACATTCTCTCGGGTGTCTGCGCGAGCTGCGAGGGTCGGATGATGCCATCATCAGCTGCTCGCAAGGCATGCAGTATGCTGCCATACTTCTTTTGTAGCTTCCGCTTCTTGGATCTGCTGATGGTAACCGGCTTTCCCCCTTGCTGTGTGTACCAAATCCCTTCCTTGATCGCTAATTTGGATGTCGGAGGAATATAAGGGTCAGTCAAGATACCTCGCCTGGGGCTTGAAGCCTCGCTGTCTTGGCGTTCGCTGCCGGAGTCAGAGATGTCCATCTCGCTTGAAGCTGGAGAGGAAGGTACATCTTTAGTCCAGTGTGATTGAACGAAGGTTTCGAGGCACTTGATCCTCTGTTCCAACTCCTCGCGAGTCCTGGGACTCATGGGTTGATAGTTGTCGGCTGGAGACGGTATATCGTCCCGCATGGTAGCTTTGCCTTTATCCTTTCTTGAAAGGCGATCGGGCTGTGGTCTGGCGGCTACCTCCCTTGCCGGGTAGTGCTTCCCATCTTGGTTCGCCAGAACGGTGTAGTCATTCGCCGGCCTCTTACGGTTTCGACCTTGCGGGTCGCGTTGGCCCGCGTTTGGAGATAAGTCCAAAGTTATCGCGCGCTGGCCGACGCGAGGCCAGGCGATGTCAGCAACTGTAATCATGAAGTCGCCTTTATCCTCGAAGCGAATATACTTGAGGTCTAACCAGTCCTGGACTTGCTCGCGGAGCTGGTAACAGTCGCGAGTTCTGTGTCCCCAACTGTCATGGAGCTTGTAGTGGACGCAGCCCTCCTTGTATTCAACATAGGGCAAGGCCCTTGATACAGTGACGAGTTCGCCGTCAATAAGATCGTCTAAGACCTCGTGCGCGAGGTTGACGTTGTAAGTGTACCGGCGAGATGGCTGACGTGTGTCATCATTACCATCCTCTCGGTCTCGCTTAAGTACCCGGCGCGGACTATCATCCTCTGGATGTTCGTCCAGGTCTAAGGTAATTCTCCGCTCGCCTGGCTTTGGAGGGCGGTGACGGCTGTTCTCCTTTGGCTGGTCGGCCCAATTCACCTCGACCATACCAACCATGGCGGGGAAAGGATCCACGTCCACCAGAGAAGCTGTGCTTCCTGGCGTCTTCATTTTCAGGGCGCCCGAATTCAACCAAGTATGCAGTTGGTCGCGGAGTTTGACACAGTCCTTGGTGTCGTGATTGTAAGCGTTGTGGAAACTGCAATACTTCTTGTCCTTTAGCTCTTCCTTGGACGGGATCTTATGGTCCAAGCACACGTAATTCGCCTCAATCAAGTCATTAAAGACAAGATGGGCGTTTTTCACATCATACGTGTAAGACTCGTATTCGGGCTTAGTCTATGCAAAGGACTGAATGGTGATTGGCTCACGGGTCATCTTGAGATTCTTCAGTTTGTGAGCCAGAGGCTTCCCGGTCAGTTCGACTGCTCCGACGTCGTCAACATACCCCTGCGCGGCCTCATTCTCCTCCTGCCTTTGGTAGTAAGGGTCGAACGTGGAGGATTGGGGGTTTAACGCCCCGACTATCCTGTTCCTCCCCGGTACGTACGTCCCTTTGGAGGCATTCGCCTTCTCGTCCATCTCGTTGAGGATTAGTTCATAGCTGCCGACCTTGTTGATGAGGTCGCCCATAGACATGAAGCGTTCCCCATGGTGCTTCAGCCGCTGGCGGTGTTCGAGACCACGGACAGCTAATTTAATGACTTCCTGTTCGGGTAGGAGAAAGTCGCACTTGGCTTGTTGGATCTTGAACCGCTGGAGGAAGGAAACTCCTGACTCCATGCTTTGCTGGCTCATTTGGGTGAGGGAGTCAAGGCCGACCTCTGGTTCAATGGTACCGTAGGTCTCCCGGAATAGCTTCTCCATGGTAGGCCAGTCCGCAATGGATCCTGGCTTCAACCTGGAGTACCAAGTAAATGCAGCTCCGGACAGAGAGGTCCCGAAGAGCTTGAGCTTGAGGATGTCATTGTTCCCGTACTGGCCGCACTGGACTTTGAAGCGGGCCATGTGGGTTGCTGCGTCCTCCCTTGTTTCGCCAGAGAAGGTAGTGAACACTACGTTCTTGAACCCATACGGGAAGAGGTATTGCGCCACGCTATCTGGATAGGGGTCGCGATACTGCAAGTTAGCATCACCGTGTCCGGTTTGCTCCTTGACAATGGATGAGATAAGCTGGCGCCAGTCGGCTGTTGTCACGGGCACAGATTCTGCCCCTTCCCCGTGGTTTGGCCATGCAGAGAGATTGACGGCCTGCCCGCCGTTCTTGGGAGTAAGGCTGGAATAAACTAGAAGCGGGTCATCTGGTGTCCCGATTCCCTGGCGTAGAGAATTATGCAGTCCCTTGGAGGGAGCAAATAAGCCATGCGGGAGCGGACTCTTTGACGTTCCTGCTCCTGGAACGAACTACGGGGCCTTCGGAGTCCCGACCTTAGGGTTTCCCCTGGCGCGTTCATTAGGAGGGACGTACTTGGGCGTCCCTTCGTTCGCTCGTGGGCTAGTAGGGTTTAGAGTAGGGTTCTTTGGTGCCTGCGCCCTCATCCAATCTTCAACTTCAAGGACCCGTAGGTTCAGCCGGTCCTGTTTGTCTTTGAACTCGTCTAGCTTCTCTAGACTGTTCTTACTCCCAAAGAAGGAAGCATTCTGCTGGTCATGCAGCTTGGTATCGTGCTCGTCCAAGCGGCGAGTCTGCTCGTCTACTGTCGCGCGAGTGAGCGATAGGACCTCTGCATGTTGCTTCACGGTCTCCGTGCCTTGCTTCACGGTCTCCGTGTTCTGATCCAGATCCGAGCGGATCTGTTAAAGGCTTCCTTCGACCAAGCCTTTGGTTTCCCTTGTTTCGCTGACAAACTGGTTGAAGTCTTCAGTGAGTACGGTAAGGTTGTGCTGGTCTGCTTCCCAAAGGGTTTTGTCCCTTTTGACTTGTTCAGCAAGGCCGTCGACCTTACCAGCAAGGTCGGTGAGGCTTTGTTGAGTGGCAGAGCTTTGGGTTGTCAAACCCTGGATCTGCCCTGTGAGTTGTGCGAACATCTAGACGACTTGCTCCATAGATGGAGCAGAGTCTGTATCTTGGGTCGGCTGAGAGTCTACCATGGCGGTCTCGCTGTAATCTAGATTACTAAACTGAGCAAGGACCTGTTCTTGAGTGAGGGATCGGCAAGCCACGCTATTATGGGGCTTGTACAGTAGCGATCTGTGCTTGAGACAAGAAAGCTGGGGCTTTCGGTACGGCGCTTCCTCCGGTTTCCCTATGATGTATCCGCTTGTACTCCCTGTCCCACTGGGCGTGCCAATGTTTTGGCCACGATCCTCAGCGCGCGGAGCAGAGGTTTCTAGCGAACAAAGAGAAGGGGGAGTGTTGCGGGCGTGCCACCTCGCGGACGAGGAAAGAGTTTGATGGGGGTGCGCTTGACTTCTTGATCAGGCAAAAGGGGGGTTACAGGTGCCACCTCGGAGGAGGATTTACAAGCACAAGCAATCGATACTCACGGCAGCGCGAGCAGAGCAACTATAGGGAGTTCAGAGAGAAGCTGAAAGGGGTAGAGTCCGGAGAGCTCTGGAGAAAGACCTAGGAGGCGGCGCTTAGGGTTAGGGTTTCGAGTAGCTCGAAGGGTAACTGGTTTCAGTTGTATTTGTGTTTTTGTGTATTGTTTGAGAGAGTCTTATGTTAGGGTTCGAGCCCCTTTATATAGTAGTTTGACTTGCGGCAGAAGAAAAGTGATTAGAATCCAAGTCGGACTCTGAAACCCTATTCGCACAAGGATACTGCTCAGTTCATGCGAACCAACCATCTTGTGACACATGTCCAGTTCGCACACTTCATTCCGCGCATAGGGCATTGCTTCCGCGCTGCCAACTGTAGACTCCTATGCGAACTGGAATTAGGAGTATCCTCATCTCGCGGGCTGCTACAGGATGCTATCTCGCATGCTTCTGTAGCTCGCGTCCACTTCGCGGGCTATTGCAGCTTGCTAGCCTTAAAAGGGCTTTTTATATTTAATGGGCCACAGAGGTTGGCCCGAAGCATGTCAGAGACTTGTAAAAGTCTTCAACGTTTGTCGTGGTGCGCGCGGACTCCGCCTGTTTGCTTCCTCGCGAAGTCTCCTACGCGAGCTAGTTCGCCAGCTCGCCTCGCTTCGCCTACGCGGAGAGTCAATCTCGCCTCGCCTCGCCTCGCGGAGTGTTAAATAGTAATTCCGCGCCAAGTCATTCCGCGCGCGAGCTAAGTGTTCCACGCGAACTGCGTAGTCCGCCTATGTCTATTCCGCGTGCGAGCTAAGTGAAGTCAAGTTCGCATGCAGTTCGTTCCGCGCGAAGTCTAACTTGGCTCGCTTGGTCTCACTGGCGGGCTATCACTTGTAAACTTAGAGAAACTCCATCTCGCCGGTATGACATGGTCCAAGAAATAATTAATATTTACATAGACATTTACTGTCCAGTAAAATATTAATTTAGGCGTAAACAATATCTATCTACGTAGTTTGATGTAAGAATAGAATATTCTCTTTTGTGTCATTTAGCGTAGGAGGGTCTCACTCCTAATTTAGCTAAAAAATAGACTCTCAAAACGAGCAATGAGCATTGCAGGGGGTCAATGAGACATCGAGGCAAGGCCGGTGCACCTCAATTGCTTGAAGAATTGACCGAACGGCCTCCGAGAAGTTGGAGCCGTGTTCGGGTGACATCAATTTTCCCCGGGTGCCGCCAATTACAACCATGGCGTCACCATCATGCTTCATGGAGAAGCTTGATCCCAAATGTCTTCTTTTTGAGCAGAAGAATGGATGTCCATGAGAATTTCTCAAAATATGGACCATTATATCTTTTTCAGGATGACCTGAATTGGTCAAAACAAAGCCTATATGAGTCGGTGTCCCAAATATCATGTTTGGCGACAACATGTAATTCAATATTCAAATCATAGTGACATAAAGTCCACTAGATTGACTCATAAACTTCTCTAAGATGCATTTCAGTATACATTCATGAGAAGGTATACACAAAAGAACTCTTGTTCATTCTCACAATGTGTTTTCAAATGAAAACTATTAGCGTGAATGTCTTTAAAGCTTAACGTGGTTCGGTTGCCGCTCAATGCATAGAGGGCATTTGTGACGTTGATCATGGTGCCATGAGGCATCAAGATTCAAGCTAAACCACGTCCCTGAATGACCGGTATGATTCATGTATTGTAGTCACAGAAGATTTACAAAGACACAAAATCCAAAGATAGTTGCCGGTTCCTTAGAATGTCGCAGATAGTGGAACTATCTGCGAAACATTCAATGTCTCTATGAGACAAATATACAAAATAGAGTAGATAGGAGAGTAAATAGTTCCACTTGAACCATTTAGAAGGATTGAAAGAAGCTACAAAAAGCTGCAATCCCGAGAGTGTATAAAAATTTCCGCGTAGAATGATATTTGCGCACTAAAACAACTATAACTTCTTCGTTAAAATAGATATGGATGAACCGCAAAAAGTTTTGAAAACTAGACTCGTAGAGCTTTCCAATGATATAAACGTCACTGTCTGGTTCGTTCGGAACTATTCACAAAGCTCAAACGAAGTTGACTATCCAGAAGGGACATATTGCTGTTTTTCGCAGAATTGGCATACGTGAAACTATGATGCTTGCAGGTGGCGTGTAGGCTTTTGCCTTAGCTAAAAGTGACGTGTGTATGATCAAAACCAAGTCCTTTCGGTCGTTCTAAGGTCATGAACTCCATGACTAGGTAGCAAAAGCTCCCTAACATGAACATTAACTCAGAGGACTTAGTGGATTCGATCATGATGATAATTTTCCGGTGTTGATAAGTCTTCAACGTCTTTTACAAGACGACAATTGGTTTAATAGCGTAGGGGGATCCAAAATCAAAAGCTTTCGGTAACTCCAAGTTAGTATGACCAGGCATGTCTGTGGAGGGTCGGTAGTGTGAGACACACTTGAAACCACTATCTCCTTAATTTCGTACATTTCTAAGACATCACACTGAGCTTGGATGAGCCTAGTTGAACAATTGATGATGAAAAATCCGCCATAGGGTAAAAGACTTAATCGGAAACACGTTAGCGATCCTTCTTGAGGATGCAAGGCCGTGCGTCATCTTCACTTGGAAGAGACCAAAACGGCACAATCTACATTGATGGCACTCTCCCCTTCAGGACCAATGAGGCTGGTCAACTCACAGATGAAGTAACTCACTAACCCCTGCTGTTTTGGCCACAGTTGCAAGGTCCACAAATTCCTTTTACACTTGGTTTACGAACACAATCCGTCCGTCCGTTTACAATTTCCTCCAAACAAGCTCGCTTGTCCGGATTCGTTCTAGTACATTACATTTGGTTCGATAGGGCTCTGATCAAGTACAGTCATTCGAAAAGTACCAAAACCAGAGAAAACGGCTCCTTAGCCTCTACAACAACTCATACAAAATACTGTCTAAACTCCTTGCTAACCGTTTAGCTACTACCTAACCTGATCTCTGAAAACCAGAATGCTTTTGCGCTGGAGCGGCAAATCCAAGATAACTTACTTCTTGCTCATGAGTCGTACCATTATCTTAAGTTGAAGAAAGAAGGGGAAAACTGTGAGGTAGGCCTAAAATTGGATATGAATAAGGCCTCTGGTCGGCTTCAGTTGCCTTGAAGTTTGATTCTATTTCAAATAATCACCAGAAGACAATAATCATCCCTTTTTGGATGCAAATGAAGTTGACATTTGTATACATTTAGTTATATATGTAACTTCACTAAACCAGGTACCCTAAAATAATTATTTTCATGAGTATCCTCAGTGTTTTCCAAATATATTCAATATCTCAATTTTTCAACTGCGTGATAGATATGTGAATACCGGGTCTTAGATCTCTGGGTCGGCAAGAACTGCCCCAATATGCAAGCTTCTTCGTACTTTGGTGTTAATGTTTTTGTCTTTGTTTTACTCTGGGGTTGGTGTTGATAAGCTTATGTATGATTTGTCTTGGTCGTGGGTGAGTGAGACAATGGCAAATTCAAAAACCCAACGGCACTCTCTGAGAGACAAGCAAGGCATACTAGCATAGTGTATCTATTTTCAAAGTGCTAAACGTGCACAAAGCAGGCTGGACCCAGGCAATGACCTCATATCCCATAAATAACGAAAGCAGAAAGCTAATCTTTAGCTACCGACACACCTTCATCCCAATCCATCAAGAAATACTACCCAGAATTCCCTCGGCCTGCCTTAATTTGTCTCTAGCTATCATCATATATCATCCTCTATTGCTCCTTATACTAAAATCCAAACCATTCAATCAATCATCATGATTCTACAAACCGTCATGAGCACCTATTGAAAGTTTGAAACTTCGTAATTAATGGACCGTTAAATTGCAACACAATTGCAAATTGTTTGCAATGTAATCTATTGTATTGGCGGTTTCGGAATATAGAAAAACTTTATGAGTTTCAATTCTCTAAACATTATAACTGACTTGACATCTCCTAACATACATCTTTTCAGTAACTTTTTTTTTTTAAGACATTTCACGAAATGATTGTTTTGCTTTCATGTTTTGACAAAGGATTAGGATCCTCTCCTTGGCTAACTTGTACACTTGTTTATTCTTGACTTTGTATCTCAGCCGTTAATCACATATCTAAGGGCTATTAAAACTCCACGTCAGTAAAATCTATTATAAATGCAGAATATTTTATACTACACAGTTAACAATGCTTAACGACATCAAATTCCTTTCGTTTTCCCTTTACTTCTCACCATCTTCCTCACCTTCAGCTGCTATTGTAGCCTGCAACTACTATTTTCCAGATTTTTTTTTTAAAAAATCCTATTTTCCAGATCTTATAAAGCTTAAACTTGAATAAATTGATAGTCATGGAGAGATAAGCTTTACCCAAGTCAAAATCCCCTTCAACGACCACTTGTCTCCCGCTTTGAAACTCTCTATATTATTTATTCTAATCCTGATCATCTATGTACACGACCACAATGATTTTTGCTGAGGTGTCATGTTTTAGACCTTTGGATATTGGCTGAATGGATAAGATTTAAAGTCAAGGACAAACAAGGATGAGAGGCAACCAAGGAGAGGATCATGGTCCTTTGAGAAATATATATAGCTAGCGTTTGCAAATTGAGGGCTATAGATCCCTCTACAAAACTTTTTTGCTACTCGACGACTAATGACCACTTCTGTTAAAACCCGTAGACATATGTTATTTGCTCAATATTAACTCATTATATGCATTGTCGACATTTTGTCATTTGTATTATATATGAAATGTTTTGAAATCCTAATAAAAGTCGCTTGAAACATGAGTTATGTCGTCAATTTAATACATGAGTAGTTTTAGTTGTACTGTCCATATAGTAAAAAAAACCAAGTTCACCAATTAAACATGACTTTTTCTTTCTAACAACTAACCTTCAATTACCATCGAACTAGCTCTTACATTTTTGAAGCCTTGATTAACGAGTCAAATTGTAGCGTGGGATCTAAAAAGTCAACGGTGATGAAACCCATGGTGCACATTAAGTTGGTGGCACGTCCCGCAGCCAATCGAGTTTAGGCAGAATCCGATTGTCATTGGACGGTTCGCCACTTAATTAATTGTGGGGGGTTAATTAGGCCCGATTAATTAAAGTTGAAGTCATGCTTTTCAACAAAATATTGTCTCAACTCTCAACGTCTCTTGTTGCCGACACTGTTACAAGAGCACTCCACGCAAAGACTAAAATGCCCATTTCCGAAAATACACCCCACATAATTGATAGACCCTAGCTTTAATTATTCTATGTCGTTAGAGCTCAGTGTATCATTTAGTTCAGTGATATAAAAATCATTTTTATAAATTAGGAGTCGTGAGTGTAACTAATAAAAGATTAGTTGTTTCATTTAAGTTGTTTAAAAAATAATCACACTTTAAAAAATCAGTATTTTCATTCATAGAGGGTCAAAATGCTATGGCGTTATATTTTCGAGCTTTAGGATCAAATCCATACCACACCGCACTTGGTAACTTAGATCATATTCCTACGTACCATGAAAAAGCACTAATAATGTGAAACATGATTTAGGACAATGAATTAACGAAAATTTGTTGTTAGTTAACTGATATCATTATTATTATTTTCTATTTTTTTTTATAAGGGATCAATGCAAGACGATACATTTCTAAAAGGTCTTACTACTACTATCCTCAAGCAAGCTTAACTTTAGAAGTCTGATAGGACCCGTGCATCGCTGCTGGTACAATCGCATCCTAAAACGCTAACAACATTTAGCGCGTCGGGGCCATAGGGGTATCTTGGTCACCAAAAAATTAACCGGAGAATAGACGCAATGTCAACCGAAAATGGTGCGCAAAGTCGTAGAGGGAGAGGGAGTAGTAATCTCTTTGGCTGTTGCAGACTTTGTAGTCTCTTTCTTCTCCTCTCTGTAAAGTGGCTCTCTCTCAAACCTTCCTTCCCAAGCTCTCTCTCTCTTTCACACTCTCTCCTCTCAAATCTCCACCGCCCGATCTAGCCGGTAATGTCGTTGGCGCCAACCACCACCGCCTCCGATATCGCCGCACTCCGACTCCTCTGATCAGAGCCGCCGCCGTCGTCTTCTTCTTGTGCGTGCTGCTGCATTGGAATGGGAGCGGTGCCGTCAACGCCGCGCTGGGGCAGCTCCGCCGCGCGTCCGCTGGAAACGGCGGAGTATCTGATCGGGACCTTCGTCGGCGACGAGTCGTTTCCTGTGTCCTCCGATTACTGGCAGAAATTGACCGACCTCCCTCTCAGTCTTCAATGGCCTCCTGACCGCGTTCAACAAGCTTGCGAGGCTCTCGGTCAGTAAACTCTCTATCTCTTTCTATTTCTCTCAGTTTCTGTGTTTTGAATCGTGAATTTGTTACTTGCTTTGATTCAAATTACAGCATAATGATGTAATTAGGGTTCTGTTATATGCGGCATCAGCATTAGTTTGTGTCTTTGTGGATATTAAGCTTAGGCTTGGTCATCACACTCGAAATCGAAGGATATTAAGATGGTGATCAGCTTAGGGCAGTAGATTTCAGTGATTAGGGTAATAGATTTGTGACTTTTAGAGTTTGAAGCATTGTTAGAGAAAGTTAACCATTCTAGAGATAGAGCACAAGGAATGAATTTCGAGTAAACTAAAGAAGCTACTATGCTACTATGCCGTGGGAGAAATGAAAAGGGGAAAGTAAGGTGCTTGAAATGCTTGGTTCAAGCTTCAGTCTTTAGTGAACTTTTTGATCTTACCTAGCTGGCTGGTGAGTTTTAAGCATGTGTTAACCAAGGCCATAGGATCAATCAATTGGTTCTCGGTTTGAGTAAAGAAAGCGCATTTGCTCATTATTGAGGGCATCAGATTGCAATTTGGTATCCTGTTGAATAACCAAAAACTCCTAACATTAACCAGAGTGTAAAATTGTCAGAACCTCTTATGAGTATGATAATGGGAAAGATGGAATCATGGCTCTCAAATTCTAAATACTATTCTGCATAAATATTATCTTTGTTGCAAGTGATTGGTAGTCAACCAGTAGGTCTCACATATGCTTGTAGTAGATATTGAGGTTTAAGTGCATCCATTCCCATCATTAATTTGTTGGAACAGAAACTGAATAATGTGAACTTCACTGATAAAGATTTCATTCATGACTTTTTGCTAAGTTCAAATTACATCAGTTACCAAATTTTGATGTGCTTGTGGTTGTTTGATGATTTGGGTATTCAAGATTCTGTATTCCAAAAGGGGATTGTTAATTTTATATGAGATTGTTTAGTTATTTCTTCTTGAGTTGACCTTACATGCATCCAATGAGTCCTGGAAATTCTAGAAATGTGCATGAATCCTCCCTTTTTTCCTTAAACTATTGATGATTCGATAACTGTAATGGCTTGTGCCTCTTTTCTACTTCAACTTTTCGCGGTTGGCCATCTGTCCGCAGCCTAACATACCTGCATGTTTTTATATGAGTGTTTGATTTTTTTCATCCCAATTTTACAGCACAAAACAACTACAAAACCAGGCATCTCGCAAAGCTTTTGATCCATCTGGCATGGTGTTTACAAGAAGCTATTTCAACTTCTGGTGCCCCTTCTCTTGTTTATGGGAAGGCCGTTAATGCAGTATACATCTCATCTGTCTTTTTAAAGTACTTGATTGAAAATCCAAAAAGCGACAAGATGGAAGAGTTGTATTTATCTCTAGATGAAAGTGAGCCAATGCCAACTGATATTACAAGAGGTAATTTCCTTGTATTCTTTTTGATAAATGATGTCAAACCGGCGATGAACTTTTCAATGGAATGTTTCATGATGTGCCTAAGTGAAAGTGCAAATTAATTGTCTTATTCAGTGTACTATGGTATGAGGATTAGATGATAACTATCATTTGAGAATCAAGTCACACCTATTATTACATGAAAATAATGGCTGCTAGTATTTTAAGCATTGCATATTACTCCCACTGGAGGTTGATTTTTGATGACTCAAAAGGGCACTACTTATTGATGGTTGAATGGACTGGGAAGTCTTGTTGTGTAGGTTTCTCATTTTATATACTTATTATCTGGGTTTTGATCCACTTGACATTATGTAATAAAATGTTTTTGACAGCATAAATTTACTGCCATCTTGTTTCATTCAATTTTGCAGATCTTAACATTGAGGATTTTGTAATGTGTAGTGTGCTTACCTTTATTGGATCAATAGATGTAAGGTACATCTCAAGTAATCTCTCATGCAGTTATGCCCTATTATTCATACTGTGCCTACTGTTTTCCTAATTATATTTTCTTCCTTGATTGAAGTCCTGATACATACCTCCTTCACTTGGAACTGCTTAACTTCATGCTGATTGCAATGTCGACTCAGCTTCTTTCTGGCCCATCCCCAGGACCAGAAGATGTGAACCCATTTCTCGATGCAGCAATGTCTCAGGTTACTGGACAAAATTGTACTTATTTTCGTTGAAATTTCTAGTTGATGCCATTTTTCTTTAATCTTACATTAGTTTTGCAATGTACAGGAAAGCTCTTTGGTTGTCTTGGTTGTTCGTAGACTGCTACTCAATTACATTACTGGACATTCAATACCATTGAATAGTGCATCTTATTCTATATTTTCTGAAGGAAGCCAGCCTGGTGTTATACAAAGAGTTAGTTCTGCAGCAGGTATGGCTGTTTCTTTGATACCTCTTTCTTTCTTTCTTCAATTTTTATGTTGACTTGGCTCCTCCTGAGAGAACAGTACACATTCTCAGTATATATACCATTCCAAGCTTTTAATTTTTAATATCTTTTTCCTTTTATGCTTCTTTGGGGTGTCATGGTTTTTACTATTGTTGGGCAATATCAAATTATAACTTTCTGTTGACACCAATATTATTTGCCTTGCAGCAAATTTTATGCTATTACCCTTCAACTTTCTCATCAGTTCAACTGGTGAAGGCTCAAGAAGTCTTTTGGCTGATTGCAGTCTCCATGTGCTACTTATTCTCACTCATTATCATAAATGTGTTGGCAATGAGCCAATAACAGATAAAACAAATGATACCACTACTTCAAATTCACTTTTGAAAGGGAGTAGATATTTTTCTGACAACCCTTACTGCAAGGCCTTGGAACATGCAACAGATGTTGAATGTAAGATGCTTTAATTATCTCTTTATGTAATCTTATTATAAGGTTTACTTCAAATAACTGGCTACAATATTTTTCTGGCTTGCAGTTGATCGTGTAGATACTGAGGGTAATGCACATAGTGGTCCAATTTTGAGGTTACCTTTTGCATCCCTGTTCGATACCCTTGGAATGTAAGTATCTGTTTTTCCTTCTATTTTCGTGTTTGTAGTTGATATTCCTTTTTTATGGTATTAAGTCTGATTCTTTGTATTTATTGTAACTTGCTGTATGCTTCCTAAGATGGAGTACATGTGTGTACTATGTATGTGGAAGTAAAATGATAGAAAATCAACCTTTAGACATTTTAGGTGTATCCTGTGTGCATAAATAACAATCATATAAAAGCAAATGTGTCATGAACTAACAAATTAGCTTCATATTGCTGCTTAGTTTATGTTTTCTATATTTTTGATTCCTAGGCTGTATTGTACAGACTAGTTGTAGCCCAAGTCCATACGTCACCCTGATATTGTATGATAAAGAAAAAGATTCCTTGGCCTTAGAGCATACCTGTTTGTTAACATATACATTTATAATTTTATATCGATATGCTGTTCAAAGTGAAAAAATTTGGGCCTTCTGGTTTGGTGGTGAGTTCCACGGGCATGCTACCCAATAGCCGTGCTCGATATAGTGTATGCAAACTGATAGTACAACTTTCGTTTTGAGTTTCTCATTTTCTCCCTCTGCAGGTGCTTGACTGATGAGGCTGCTGCACTTTTGCTTTACTCTTTATTGCAAGGAAATCCTGACTTTCTGGAGTATGTCTTGGTGCGAACTGATTTGGATACACTGGTATGTAACACAGCTGATCACTTTCATAGGAAAAAAAAGAAACAGACCAGTATTTTGTGGCAAAATTTGTGTTAAGACTTAAAGATATACTGTTATATTCTTTTGGACTACTAAATTGAAATGGACATGGACTACTTAAAGATCACTTCATACTGACCCTTATTTTTATTATGACATGGACAGTTGATGATCACTTGATACTGACCCTTATTTTTATTATGACATGGACAGTTGATGCCCATCCTGGAAGCGTTATATGATGCCCCAAAAAGGACATCCAATCAAATCTACATGTTGCTGATCATACTTCTCATACTTAGTCAGGATTCATCTTTTAATGCAAGCATTCACAAATTGGTAAGGCCTGCCTCCTGTAGCCAACAAGGCAACAAGTCATCATGTTTTCTAGGGGTCATATTAATATTACTTTCACATGCACAGATACTTCCTACTGTTCCTTGGTACAAAGAACGTCTCCTTCACCAGACGTCCCTTGGTTCATTAATGGTCATTACTCTTATAAGGACGGTGCAGTATAACCTATCTAAGTTGCGGGTATTTATCTGCCTCTTTTACTGTGAACCTTCTTCAAGTGCTTTAATTATGACTGTGATTATTAGATTGCTTATAACTCGATATCTATGTCAATTACATGTAACACCTTGCTGCGGGTATTTATCTGCCTCTTTTACTGTGAACTTTCTTCAAGTGCTTTATGACTGTGATTATTAGATTGCTTATAACTCGATTTCTATGTCAATTACATGTAACACCTTGCTCGATATATATGTCAATTATATGTAACACCTTGTTGCGGGTATTTATCTGCCTCTTTTACTGTGAATGTTCTTCAATTACATGTAACACCTTGCTATTTGTGTATTGCATGTGCTGTGTTAAATTCGCAAAACTGGAATGTTAATAAGTTGGTTTCTTAGTGGTCACAGAACAGTGATTATTTTTTGGAGATTTTGTGTATTTCCCTGATTAACATGTTAACTTGGTTTAATTGTAACAGGATGTTTATCTCCATACAACTTGTCTAGCAACTTTGGCAAACATGGCACCTCATGTCCACCGTTTGAGTGCGTATGCATCCCAGAGATTGGTCAGCCTATTTGACATGCTTTCTCGAAAGTATGTTCTTTTCCTGCCTTGTTTCTTTTATTTTTATTTTTTCTCTTTGCCATTAGGTTTGCTTTTTTTTTTTTTTAATAATTTCTTCGGGAGTTCATGCTTATGTTCTGCCTTTCTTACACTTATTATTAGTGCACTGGTTACCATGTTTCTGTTGTTGTAATCTTTGGTTTAGGTACAACAAACTAGCAGAGGTGCGTAATAATCAGATGACATTAGTGAAAGGAAACTCAATAGAGGATGATACTGTAATGACCACATACCTTGCATCTATTATGGCAGTTCGAAATTGTTTTGTTTCATAAGTATCACCCTATATTATTCTATTGTCTGCTAAGCTGGCACCTTTTTTGCTGCAGTCAACAGAGATTCATATATATACCGACTTCTTGAGACTTGTACTTGAAATATTAAATGCAATTTTGACATATGCTCTGCCACGGAATCCTGAGGTATCATTACTTTCAGTGTTAGTGATCCATGTGAGATATTGTTGTATTACTCTGAGGGATTGAGTACATGGACCGGTTTCCATATTTCTTAATCTATACAATGGTGCAGGTCGTATATGCGATAATGCACAGGCAGGAGGTATTTCAGCCTTTCAGGAATCATCCACGCTTCAATGAGCTGCTTGAAAATATTTATACGGTATGCTCCATTACCCCACCCCCTCTCTCTCTCTCTCCATTTTTGTTTAAAAAAAACTTTGTCTTATTCTCATCAGTGGGCAATTTTTTTAGGCACTTGGCTTCTGTTTACCTTTTTTGAACTTTCAAATAATATGTCTTACAAAAGAAATCACATTTTGGTGCATTTGACTGGACGAAAATTGTTTGTCTGGTTTTGTAGGTGTTAGATTTTTTCAATAGCCGCGTGGATGCACAGAGAACAGATGGAGAATGGTCAGTAGAAAGAGTTCTTCAAGTCATAATCATTAATTGTAGATCATGGCGTGGTGAGGGGATGAAGGTAAAAGGGGAAAAGTGAATTACATTGTTTGATAAGTAGATTTGAAGTTGTACCTAGAGATTGTTGTTTATAATCCCTTCAAATTCTTGTTTCCTCAGATGTTCACCCAGTTGCGCTTCACATATGAACAAGAGAGTAATCCAGAGGAGTTCTTTATTCCATACTTGTGGCAGCTAGTACTGTCCCGCTGGTAACCCTCATCTCCTTATACAGTGGAAAAGGATAAGAAGAAAGAGTGTTAATTTTTCAGTTTACTTTGGTCATGTCTTCTGTATAGCCTGATTTTTTTCCATATAGAAGATATCCGGTAAACATGTTGGAGCGTCATTTAGTGATAAATTTTGCTACTAATTTTCCAATCTTTATTGACTGGTACGGTTCCATGTCTAACTAATATAACTTTTCTTTCATGCTTCTCATTACAGTGGAATCAGTTTCAATCCTGGAGCCATAAATTTGTTTCCAATTGATCAACCTTCCAATGTATGGCCTAATAACATAGTGCAGGAACATTTGAACTTATTTTTGATTTACTTCCTCATATAAAGTTCTTCACTAGCATGTAAAGTGAAATACATTCTTGTGCAGAAACAGAGTGATTATGAAGTGGTGTCCGACAATCATGTAAATGGAGAGGTGCCCAAGCATGCGGTCTTTCTTGACCCATAGATGGAATATATAGGTAATGCCACAAGAGATGTCGAGGTTTATCGGTGGATATGTAAATATACATGAAATAGTAGGAAACAAATAGTATTCTTCTCATTCTTTTCTGTTTATACGTGTGCAACACTAGAGGCCCTTCTATATAAGTAGATGTATCCCAAAATCTTTGATGTAATGAATAAAAGAAGATGCTCATTTCCATCTTCAATCTTCGTAATGTATTAATGTCGTTCTGAAAAAGAAAAGATTTGTCTCTACTCATTGAGCATTTTGCACAACTTCTAGTCATCTGGGTAGTGTATTCTCTAGTTTTAGTTTAGAGACGGCTGCTAATCTGCTAATCTTCATACGTAATTCCAAAAAAAAAAAAAAGGACTTTTGCTTTAAAATCTGAGGCTCTGAGCTAACTTGTTCATTGCCTTTTCTAGGTTGATGTTTTGATCCTTAATGTTGCTTGGGTTAGAATAGAATGTATGAGCTATCTTCTATGCTAGATGGCTTTTGAGTATGATCCCTGTTTTTGCTTGTAAGAAGTAGGAATCTTATCTCATATATCATAGCTACTTCCTTGGTTGGTTTGCATTTCTTTTAATTCGATGAGGGCCTTTTCTCTATTGTAATGGTAAAAGAAGTTAAAAGATATTGCACATTTGAGATTTTTGTAACTACTAAATATGCATAAGGATAGCCAAAGTTCATAGTACAAATTACATGCCTCTAAATTCTACAGTTTGTAAACCAAATCAAACATCAAAGTTCTTAGGAGAGAAATTTTGAAAACTAACCAAGTTTGTGCACTCAAAATGATTTTCAATCACGTTTTTTTTATTTAGTTGAAAAATGATCATTTTATGAGGTAACAAGTCATTTATACCCTTATAAAAGCCCTCTAACAAAAACATCAAAATTTCTGAGAAATTAAACCGCAAGGTGTATCTTAAAAAAAAAAAAAAATAACAACAAGGCCAGGAGAGGCGTCGTACTTGGTACGAGTACATGGACAAGAACCTGAGAAACAAGAGCAATCATGAATCGATTCATTCACGAAAATAAAACAAAAAAGAAGAAGAAAGATTATCCAAGTGAACCTTTTTTTTTTATGAACTTGGTTTATCGTTATCCACATATGCAAATCTAAGAGTTGCTAGGGTATGTTGGTTTGGAGTTGCTCATTGAAGCCTCATTTTCGATGTTGGTATGATGTGTCAACTATCGTGAGCCGTTTGGAATTAAGGTAATGAAACGATTCAAGTTTTTTTTTTTTTTTTTTTTGATAGTGATACGATTCAAGATGCATTTTACATGTTTAAGTTCACTTAGAGGTAAATCTACTTTAAACAAGGGCGTTGGTTGTTGCTAGGTACTTTGGGTGGCCTCGTTATGTTAGGCTCTTTGTGGAGTTCATATCAACAACAAAGGACAACAAAAGATATGCCTAGACATGGAATTTCAGAACTATTGCTTGGCTATTTATTACGTCTTTTTATTTTTGATGAATGACTTATCTTTTTTATGAAATTAAGGGACTGATTGTCTGGTTGTACTTCTCTCAGGGAATGAATCGATTCATAATTCTCATATCGTCAAAACTTTTTTGCTGATATGAGAAGTTTGTTTTAATCGTTGTAGAAATAGAATGAAAAATGGAAAAGAAGAACTAAAGTGAATAGTTTAATACGAACAATAAAAACTTTTTATACCGTCATATGTTTATTTTCCAACACTTTCAGGTTAAAAATCAAAAGAAGAACTAAAGTGAATAGTTCAATACGAACAATAAAAACTTTTTATACCGTCATTTGTTTATCTTCCAACACTTTCAGGTTAAAAATCAACTTGGTCAGTTTTCAAAATATATGCCTCAACATTCTACAATTTGTAAACCAAATTAAAATCAAATATCTTTATTATGCTTGCAAGTGAACACTAGCTCAGCAAATGCAACCACAGCTCCCGCAGTGTTTGCCAAGCAAATGTAGTTGTCCCCTCTAAGGACACCATTGCGGATCCACAACACACAAGAAACCAACATGATCACTTAATCTTTTATTGATATCATTTCAACTTTCCCTCTTGAGATATGAATCTACAAAAAAAAAAATGGAATTAATACTGGAGACTTACAATAAAGCAATAAATGTATAACATAATAAATTGAACCCACCACTTACTATCCGCTTAATCGGCCTATATTGCAAAGGTAAGTTTGTGAGTAAAGACCAAAGCCCAACACTCTCACATCTTAACTCAAATGAATTGGCAAATGAACTGATTATGACTTATGAGATCCTAACAACGTCATGACATGCTCAATTATCTCTTAACCTAGCTATGTTATCAAAACCTCATAATGTAATTCTTCACATACACATATGTATAGAGTAAATCCTTAGACTTCAGACCGTTTCATCACTTCAATCATTAGACAACTAGTAAATTAACTTTAACCTATATGTAGTTCAACTAAACTTGATGGAAGAAAACTATCTTAACATTCAACAAAACAATATGGAATAGAGGATGATCTTAACAAAGCCAAAAAAACCAATGAACTGATGAATCCTTTCTCATTAAAGTTTTGATATGTTTATCCCTTCAATTTTCCTCATTCATTCTACATTTCTACACATGTATATCTATCTTTTCCCTCATTCTCAATACTACTCCATTTACAATATGGACTTAAGGCAAACTTAAGAACAAAAGATCGATCACAATCTTGTATTCATACTTCAGACCCTTTCATCACTTCAATCATTAGACAACTAGTAAATCAACTTCAACCTATATGTAGTTCAACTAAACTTAATGGAAGAAAACTATCTTAACATTCAACAAAACAATAGGGAATAGATGATGATCTTAACAAAGCCAAAAAACCAATGAACTGTTGAATTCTTTCTCCTTAAAGTTAGCAGGACAAACATCATCATGAAAAATCAATACTAAAGATTGGTTCTAATAGTTTCAGCATGAAATATATATTAAGAACCAATCTTTAGTATTGATTTTGCACCTTTCTCTTATCTAATTTCATATTGCAGCCTCGATCTGGTTCCTCGCGTCTCTCCCTTATTCTTATTTTTTATTTCTTTCATTTATTTGTTTAATTCTTAGAAGGGTATTAGGGGAATTTAATTTTACCAAAGAAGAAAAACCAAAAGGGAGCTTTTATTCATACATCTTGTTTTGGCACTTAGACTTCTACCATGTTTTTGTCATCAAAGTTTCCATTTTACCCCTCAGTTTATCTCTATTCTCTCCACAGTTTCACTAGCACACACCATTAAACATAAAGCAATATCTCCATTGTCATTCACCATTGACAATACATTCGAACACAAATAAACAAACTAAGGCCCAGTTTGGGAACGATTTTGAAACTGTTTTTGGGGTCAAAAGTGATTTTAGGACAACCTGAGGTGTTTGGTAACCACCCGTAGAACTGATTTTAGAGGAATAGATTCTCTTAAAAGCGGGTTTTGGAGAAGCAGGGTAAGAGGTGCTTTTGCGAGAATCAATCTCAGAAACACAAAAGGATTAAATGAATCTTTCCTAAATCCTATTTTGCCCTTTTAAAAACAGTTTATCAAACATCTTAACTAATTCCTCTTACAGCAATTCCAGAAGCAATTCTTCTTACAGCAATTCCAGAAGCAATTCTTCTCACAGCACAGCTGTCCCAAACTGGGCCTAAAAGTGGTCGGGCTAAAGAAAAGCAAAACAGAAAATATATATTCTTCAAATTAAAAGATAAACAAAACAATGTTTACACTTTATTTGATAAACTCAGTTCCCAAATTCATCTCAGCAATAGATCAAATTGAAAAATCATATGATCATATCCAGTTAAACAACTTTAGTACCAAGCAAAAAAAAAATACAATTCATACAATTCTTGATAGAATTTGTGTTTTTACTTATCACTTGATTGCATATTTGTATATCTATCTCTTTGAAAAATTCGAATTCAAGAACGCATGTCTATACTGTTTCATTCTTTAAAGTCAGGAATTCATGATAGAATAAGATGGATATGTATAAAATCCAAGGAGTTAAAATTCGATAAAATTGGCGATATTTCGCCGAAAATATCGTTTTTTTGGACCTGCGATATTTTGCTGGAATATCAAGATGATATTGCACGAAATAATGGGAATCTCGCGATATTTTCGGACATATCTGAGATTTCGCCGAAATGCATGATATTGTCTCATTTATTGGGCCCCAATTCACACAATTTTGGCTCAAATCTGAAAACTTTGTACAAAAACTCAAGGTGCAACCAAGGAGAATTGAACCCCGCTCACCCAAGTTGTAATACTTCTCCTCAGTCATCCCTGCTGAGTTAGATTAATGGTTATGTCCTTATTTTACAACACACATTTGATTTGTGCCGTAACATATAATTATTTTTACACACACATGAAATACATGTCATAAAAAGTATGAATAATGACATTCTAAGGTACACATTAAAAGCGTGTAGTAAATGATAGTCATTTACGACACACGTCAAATGTGCGCCGTAAATTGTGTGTCGCAAATGACTAATTTTCTTATAGTGAAAGGATATTGCACCTTTGATTATGAAATCATGACATTCTCATAGAAATTTGTAAGGGTGGTGTATTGTATATGGAATTAGTGGAAGTTTTAAAGAAGTCTATAGAATTTGAAAGTCTAGGTGTATTTAATACAGACTTTTAAAAATCCATCAAAGTCTAAGTGTATTCAACTACATTTTAAAAAATCATTATGAATTCCACCAAAGTTCAGGGGTATTCAATTAAGACTTTTTAAAATGAAAAGAAGTTTAGATGTATTCAAAATATCATTTATACTTATGAAATTAGTAACTCATGGATAACTGTAGACTTTGTGGTGTAAATTACACACACCAAACTCCAATATTTTTCCATCCACTAGAGCAAAGATTTGGAAAAGTCTACGACAGACTTTTTCTTTACATGTGAATAGGTTGATCCTGCGATGCATCATATTTCTTTTCTTTTTTTCTTTTTTATAATATTTTGTGTTATCAACGTTCTATTCTACCTATTCTTTTCAATGTTTTTTGAATGTTAACATTTTGTTGTCTTTCAATTGTAATGCTTGGAACCCTTGATAACCTAAATATTATCTACTAGCTCTTGATACTAGAACTACATGATCATATATTATATTATATTTGCGTACATGAATTAAACTTGTGAACATCCAATGTCCCACTTTAGAACATGTGTCTTTGATTAACGTACAAGTATGTGTGTTGGTAACTTAAGTTGATATAATTTTTTTTACCTATGTTTATGTATCTCAATCAAATATTACAACTATATGCATCGAAATTAGATAGATGAGCACTAAACTTATAATCGGTGTCATTATGTGTTTGTCATTGCATTTTTGTTTTTTTGTTCTTTCTTGTAACTCTGTAAGTATTGAGAAATTTACATAAGTCATTCATATGAAATCTGTAGATTTCAGAAATCAGTGAAAGTCGGTGATTAAAAATCGATGGTTTTAAGAAATTAGTGAAAGTCTATGAACTTTTCAAAGAGTCTGTAGACTTTTTAAAAAATCAGTTGATTAAAATAAGTCTATATGAATCCAAATACAATACACCCCCCCCCCTAAATGCTTGTAATCGGTAGTCGATAAATACCTCCCCCGGCCCGTGATGCTACGAAGCCCAACATAAGGCGGATCGGACAGGCCTCATCCCGGATGCTATAGAAGTCTCGGCCGGGAGGGAGAGACTCCACAGCAATGGTATTCTTGTCCCACATTGAAGAACATTAAAAGCACAAGTCAACCCGGGGCTATAAATATAATGGTGGAGTCAACCAAAATGGTAAGAAACATCTCCTAGCATTTAATACTTCCCTACCGATTACTAACTTTATCATCGGAGAGAGAAAGCCCGGAAAGTCCATGTCGGTCTCCTTTTGCCGACAAGAAGGAACATATCCAGGGACAGATCCAGTAAGACAGTTTCTTCAGGGTCTACGAGATCCAGGAGAAACAATTGGCGCCGTCTGTGGGAAGTCTTACGAAAAGCTAGTGTCTCGATGACCGAGACAAATGAAGCAGAAGTCAGGAGCAGGATAATGACGGAAGATCACAGTGGCCTCAGTGGAGATGAGACGCCGGGAAGCAATACTAGGACGGGAGGAACGGGTGAGAGACTGGGATGCGCACTGGCGACAAACGATCCGCGAAGGACCCCGGACGGAACGTTGCGCGATCTCGCGCAGGAAGAAAGGGAGGACATGATAGAGAGGTTGAGAGCGGACGTGGCACGAATGGAGAGAGAAAGGACGCGGGACCGCTTGGACGCGGCCGCGTGGGAGAAAAAGCTGGAAAGAGATAACGCGACGATAATGGACGCGTTATCGAGAAGACTGGAGAGAGACGAGGCGGTTGAGCGGGCTGCCGCCACTGCCCGCGAAGCGCAGGGTGAGGGAGGAGGCCCACCGATAACAACACCGATGGTTACCCGCAGGACGGTCGTTGTCGGGGCAAACCTGTTCCCAGAAGCTATGGAAAGAGAAGGCCCACCATCGCCCCCAACGCCCGTCGAGGATGGAAGGTCGGAAACAACGGGAGTAAAGGCGGCCCTGATAGCCATGCGGGACAGTGTGGTGAACCTGACTACGAGGGTAGACGAAGCTGAAAGACAGGCGGCCCGCAACCCGCCCGGCGTGGGATTCGAAGAAAGAGGGGGACCATTCACAAGGACTATCACGTAGACCGTACGTTCTCACGTAGCAAAACCACTCAAGTTGAACTACGGGGGGGAAGGGGACCCGCATCTTTTCCTCGACAACTTTAAATCTCATACAAACACAAAGGGTTATTCGGATGCCGCGTGCTGCAACATGTTTCAAGAAATGCTATCGGGAGAGGCACTGAGCTGGTTCTATGAGCTCTCGGCCGACTCGATAGACTGCTTTAGGAAGCTTGCGGACAGATTCGTGAACCGATTCATACTGCGTACGGACGGGCAGAATACCACCCAACTGTTCAAGGTAAAACAAGGGCACGCCGAGGGATTAAAGACCTTTGTAAATCGTTGGTAGGGGGCCACAGCCAAGGTCAGGAGTTTCGACAAGAAGGTGGCAGAGGAAGCCTTCGTCCAAGCCCTATTGCCCGGGAAGTTCTTATACGCGGTACGAATTGAAAACCCCCGGGGCTATGATGAGCTAATGGAAATGGCGATCAGACATGCCCAGGCAGACCATGACACATACGGGGATCGGCAGGCGAGCAAGAAGTAAGAACCTGGGAAGGGGACCAAGAGGGACAAGCTTTCACCCCTAGCAAGAAGTTCAAGGACGGGGGCAGGAAGGAAACCAAGCCAATGGGGGGTCCACAGGGGAAAAGCAGAGGGAGCTATCGGGACAGTGGGTTTAGAACAGCAGTTTCCGAAGCCAGTGAGAGCTTCACCCCATTAACGGGAACCCCCGAGGTAGTGTGGAACGAGAACAAGGAAACGATCCCGGGGCCAGCAGCCAGAAAGTTTCCTCCGTCCCGATTAACACGGGAGGATACCGGAAAGTACTGCGGATACCACGGGGAAGCAACGCACGTGATAAATAACTGTGTTGAGCTAAAAAAGACGATCGAGAGACAATTGAAAGCAGGAAAGCTTCAGCAGTACGTGTCAGGCCCGCGGCAAGTACCGGGGGAATCCGTGTACGGGACGATCAACACGATCCGCGGGGGAGCGCCGATAGACCAGAGGAGTAACAGAGCCAAGAAGCAATGCCCCGGGATCAGAGATAGGCGGGAGGTATACGCCTTCGGGAGCTGTAGCGCTCAGAATGTCAACATGAGGTGGAAGTCCGTGAGGTTCGAAGAAGAAGAGGAGCAAGGGACCAGGCTGCCTCACGAGGATCCATTCCTGATCACTGCACAGTTGGATCATTATCTCTGTAAGAAAATTCTAATCGACACCAGGGCGTCTGTGAATGTGCTGTTCAGAAATGCCTGGCGGGCACTAAAGCGGGGGAACAGCAAGCTTACGCAGGATAATGAGCCTTTGATAAGCTTCTCCGGGGATGTGGTGCAACCTCTTGGATCTGACTACATACCTATGATCCTCGGAGGTTCAGAGGGGAACACGCTGAGATCAACAGTAGACTTCATAATAGTCGACTGTGACTCATCGTACAAAGCCCTGTGGAAAGTCAAGGCATTCATCGCCGGTCACATGTTGATGATGAAACTACCATCCCCAACGGGTATCGTTACCGTCTGTGGCGATCAGCTGGCTGCAAGAGGATGCTACGCTATCGACCAGGATACTGGCAGGAAAAGTTCAGAAGTATGAGCCTCCGGGAGCACGAATAAACTCATGTCGGATGTTTACGAGGATCCCAGAATTAATGCTGCAACAGAAGGAACTGAATCCGAGCGACCTGGGTCAGTTGAGGAAATAGAGCTCATTTGTATCTCGGACCAGTTCCCAGCACGAACCACGAGGATCGGGACAGGGTTGCCGGACATTATACAGGAGGAGCTCATGCATTTTCTGAAGGCCAACAGCAAAGCATTCGCCTGGTCGTACGCTGACGTGCCCAGTATCTCGGGTGATATAGTCACGCACAAGTTGGGAATCCGTAAAGGCGTGCCTCCGGTGCGACAAAAGCGAAGGTCGTTCGATGTGACCAAGTATGACATCATCAAGGGAGAGGTACAGAGGCTGCTGGATATCCAGTTTATCAAGGAAGCGAAATACCCGCAATGGTTGGCCAACGTGGTCATGGTCCCCAAGAAGGCGGTAGGGCAATGGAGGATGTGCGTGGACTACACCAGTCTTAATAGGGCGTGCCCCAAAGATAGCTTCCCGTTGCCTCGAATTGATCAGCTTGTTGATTCCACCTCCGGGTTCGAAATGCTAAGCTTTATGGACGCTTACGCGGGCTACAATCAAATCATGATGGACCCAGCGGACGAGGAACATACTGCCTTCACGACCGACAAAGGAGTCTACTATTACAAGAGGATGTCGTTCGGACTAAAGAACGCGGGAGCAACCTACCAGCGCCTGATGAACAAGATGTTCGCTAAGCAGCTGGGGATCACCATGGAAGTGTACGTGGACGACATGCTAGTAAAGAGTCTCACTGCAGTCGAGCACGTTAGCGACCTGCAAGCGACTTTCGATATTATACTCGTGTACGGTATGAGGTTAAACCTGGAAAAGTGCTTGTTTGGGGTCGTCAAGGGGAAGTTCTTGGGCCACGTGATTAGCCGGCAGGGGATCGAAGCAAACCCGGAGAAGGTCCAAGCTATAATGGATATGGTGGTCCCAAAAGTCCGGAGCGACGTGCAGTCTCTAACGGGCAAGATAGCAGCTCTCGCTAGGTTTGTCTCCAGACTCACGGACAAGTGTGCACCGTTTTTCAAACTCCTCAAGAGCCAGCATTGCAAGTTGATCAATTGGGGGCCGGAGCAAGATGAGGCTTTTAGGAATATCAAGGAATATTTGGCATTCGTGCCAAAGCTTTCCAAACCAATTCCCGGGGAGATGCTATATCTCTATTTGGAAGCATCTAATACGGCAGTAAGCTCGGCTTTGATCAGGAAAGATGACACCATGGAGCTACCGGTGTATTATGTAGGCAAGGGCTACACGCTGGCTGAAAGCAGGTACCCAGATTTAGAAAAGTTGGCCATAGCACTCATCGTGACCGCCCAGAAGCTGCGGCATTACTTTCAAGCTCATTCCATCGCCTTGTTCACCAACTACCCCCTTAGGGAAGTCCTCCAGAAACCAGAGACCAGCGGGAGACTGGCCAAATGGGCGATAGAACTGGGAGAATTCGACATACACTACATGCCGAGAGTAGCCATCAAGGGGCAAGCGGCTGCGGATTTTATCTTCGAATTGACCCCCATGAAAAGAGTCGTGGAGTGCTCAAAGGCAGAGCAGGAGGATACGGAGGCTCCCCATGAAGTCCAACTGTGTTGGAAGTTGTTTTTAGACGGCTCCGTCACTAAAGAGAAGAGCGGAGCGGGAATAATACTGGTTAGCCCGGACGGGTTCGTGTACACGCACGCCCAGGAATTTCATTTCTCCGCGTCCAATAATACAGCCGAGTACGAGGCATTGATCGGGGGGCTACAGCTGGCACTAGAGATTGGGGTAAAAAGAGTCGAAATATTCAGTGACTCGCAACTTATGGTGAACCAAGTCGGCGGGACATTTGAAGTTAAAGAGCCACACCTCAATTCTTATCGAGCACTCGCAAAGGCACTCATGTGCGGATTCGAGTTGGCGACTGTGGCCCAGATCCCTAGGAAGGAAAACAGTCATGCCGATGCTTTGGCTCGGCTTGCCACCGGTACCCGCCAGAAAAGGCGCGAAAAGGTGAAGGTGGAAATCCTAAACCGGCCGAGTATCGACAAGACAATCTCAGAGATATTCGCCATCACTACCGGTCCCACAGAACCAACGTGGATGGACCCCATCATTGAGTTCATCAAAGAGGGTGTCCGCCCAGAGAACCGGCTGCAGGCAAGAAAGTTACAATCGAGATGCGCCAGATACACGCTGATCAACGATAAACTGTACCGCAGGGGTTACTGATTTCCCAACTTGAAGTGTGTCTCAATACAAGACGGGGAGACAATCCTCCGGGACATCCACGAGGGCGTTTGCGGCAATCATTCTGGATTGAGATCCATGTCTTTCAAGGCGCTCCGTACGGGGTATTTTTGGCCCAATATGGGGAAGATGGCAGACCAAGTGTCAGCAAGATGCCATAAATGCCACCAACATGCTAACGAGGTCCATTCCCCGTCCATTGCACTCTCGATCCTGCTGTCTCCGTGGCCCTTCGCGCAGTGGGGTCTGGACTTGATGGGGCGTTTCCTACTGCTCCCGGACAGTACAAGTATTCCATAGTAGCGGTGGATTACTACACAAAGTGGGTTAAAGCCGAACCGCTTCGTCGGATAACCACCGACAGCGTGATGGGGTTCCTCATGAAAAATATCTATTGCAGGTTCGGTGTCCCGGAGACTATCATAACCGACAATGACACGCAGTTTAACAACCCAAAGTTCATCGAGTTCACCAAGGACATGGGAACCCGGATGGTGTTTGCATCGGTAGCTCACCCAAAGACCAATGGGCAAGTAGAGGCGGTCAACAAGATTGTAAAGAAACTACTGAAGAAGAAGTTGGACGCCGCTAAAGGCTTGTGGGCAGAAACGCTCCCGAAAGTTCTGTGGGCCATCCGAACTACTGCTACGGCGTCAACGGGAGAGACGCCCTTCAGCTTGACTTTCGGCACGGAGGCTGTCATTCCCATTGAGGTGACGGTACCGACTGGAAGAGTCGCAAGATACGACAAGCAAACCAACACGGAGGGGCTACAGTTAAACATGGATCTCATTGAGGAGAGAAGGGACATGGCCGACATACACAACCAAGTTTACAAGCAGCGCGTCGCCCGACATTATGACTCCAAGGTTAGACCACGAGCCTTGGGTCTCTGGGATTGGGTGATGAAACGGGTGATGGCCCAACCGATGGCCCAACCAATGACCCTTGATCCAACCTGGGAGGGCCCTTATGAGATAGTGGAGGAAGCCGGCCCTGCAACGTTCTTTCTAAGAGACAGGGACGGCATTGTCACCGGGCACCCGTGGAACACCGAACACCTTAGGTTCTACCTCGTTTAATCGAGGTCAAAAATTGCAAATCATACCCACCGGGTTTGGCTAGGTCAACCCGGAAGGATGCCTTCATTTGTTTTGATAACAACTTATAGAAATGAAGAAGATAATTTTGCAACACTTGTGAAGTTAAACTCGTAACACTAGAGTAACACTGTCGGTTTGGTACACCGGGTTCACACGGGCAAAACAAATAGAGGCAAAACACAGAATTCAAGGTCACAGAAATGAGGATTCAACATAAACACTTGAAACACATTACGTGCCTAACAACCGGACCTCCGGGCCGAAGTCTATATTCCCCCGAGCGGGCACAAAGCCATTCCAAAAACAAAATCAAAAACAACTACATTCTAGTTGCGCTCAGTTCAACGCCCTAAACTATGTCATTCTCGACCGAGTCGATTGTATCTTCTTCACCCTCGCTCTCGGACACATGCACCTCGACCCCGGCACATTCAGGATTGGCCTCGGAAGGACCCTCCGGGTGGACAGACTGGGAGTCTTGTGCTTTGGCCTTCTCCTGCGCAGCAAGCAGATCCGCGAGCATCCGGGGTTTGTCAAGATACCCATGCACACTCCACTCCGTGAACTTCTCGGTGATAGCCTCATCCCTAGCAGACTGGAGCAGATCTTTGAGCTCCTGCGACTCCTTGAAAGCCGCAACAGCCTGCTCACAGCTCGCGGGAACCAAGCTTTCCAACTCCGCTATCTCGGCTTCTTTCTCACAAAGCCTACCCTCCAACAGGCGATACTTTTCCACCTCCACCCTCAACGACTACAGTTCAGCTTCGAGCTCCGGGACCCGATCAGCTTTGCTCTCCACCTCCCGGACATGCTGTTGAGTCGTGGCCAGCTTCTCGGCCAAGACATGTTTTTCCCTTTCAAGAGACCTCTTCTCGGTCTGAAGGTAGCTCACATGTCCACTGAGCTTGGCCACCTGCTCTTTCAGTACTGCAGTGTCCTTGCTGGCGTCAATGGAGTACACCGCGAACAGAGCCTACAAATAACGACAGAAATAAGCAAGTCCCCAAGAACAATTCAAAACAAAACACAAGCGTCCCGTACGCATACCTTCATCAGGTGTTCCCGTGCTATCTTTCGGGACTCGGAGGGAGAACCTTCTTTGAATCTCACCCGGTCGAGATCAATCCCCTTCAGGTCACCGACCATTGCACGAACGAACTTCTCGTCCGCACAACCGTACTCATCGAGAACCTGCCTGATCGGAGTCTTCAAAATCTTAGGAACCGCAGGAGCGAGTATGGACAGCGAGGGAGTCGACGTAAATCCCCCGGGAGCCGCCTTATGCTTCTTCACTTTTGGCGCGTGACTCCCGGATACGACCTTCCCAGTATCTGTCACCTGAGGCTCCTCAGCACCTTGAGTTCTCTTCGAGTGATGATGGCGCCTTTTCTTTTCACCCAGAGTAATCAGCGGGACTGCGGGAGGAGGTACCGGCAGCGTCTTCGTTGACCCGTATACTTCATCAGGAACCTCAAGCACCTTTTGCTTGTCTAAGACCTATACAGTATGTGTGTCCACGTCCACCTCGGTGTGCGACACTAGATCCCTTTTGGTCAATAGCTTCTTCAAGAGGGCTTAATCCTTCTCCATGTCAAGAGGATGATTAGGGCGCGTAACATGCCTAGGGATTTTTCCTGCACATCAAAGGACATCATATTAATTAAGCTGAGCATAACGAGGACTTTAGATGTAAAGCGGAAATCAAGATGCACCCACCGGGTACTCTACCCATCTCGCAGTACGCGAGAACGGCCCACCGCGTCAAGTGATACGAGCTACGGTCCTCGTCGTGGGGCCAGGCAGCGAATATACGGGCAATACACTCCGGCTCGATCGCTGTCAGTGAGTAGCTCTGATCCCCAATAGCTCGGAAGTAGTTGGGAACCGTGTGCCACCTCGTTTTTCTTTGCCATGGGCCCCCCACCAGGACTACCTTCGCCCTCCACTCCTTGTTTATCGAAGAAGGGAGATCGGTGATGACCGACTCATAGTCCCGCGCGGTAAAGCTACACACCCGGAGCTTCCCACCTTCTTCGAGTATGACAGCCTGTAGAGCGCGCGGAACTCGTTGATTGTCGGCCACCCCATGTTCGAAAGGAAATACAGACAACCAAGTCCCAGAAGTTGACGCCACTGATTCAGCGGGACCTGGCCGGGAGCAAGCTGCAGCATACTCAGTATGTACTGCACACATTAGGGTAGCGGTACAGAGAACCCATTCCTGAACATGTTATCATGCACCGCTACATACTTGTCTCTCGGAGCGCACGCTAGTTCTCCCGGATACAAGTCACGCATAGGGATATCGGGGGGAATGTTCCACTCCTCCCTCAACTGTTCGATCTCCTCGGGCGTGAAACTGCATATGGGCTCATCGCACACCCTACCGTCCTCCAAACGGTGAAGGGCGCGAGGGATCGGGATCGCTTCCATCACCGGGTACTCGGGGCTCGCGCTGGAAACTCCAGAATATGATTTTGCCCGCTCGGCATCCTTATTAGTTTCCCGGTGCAGATACCCTTCCATCCTTTCGTCATCATCAGCAGGAGCCCGCCGAGATGAACCAGAGACGCTCGCATCGGAAGCCCTCGACTCCATTTTAACCCTATAAAAAACCCTATGCGTTATTAGATACCTACATCACGCACCGCCGCCGGGAGGTTTTGACACCACCCATTTCAACAAACCCAGAAACAAACCCAGCAAACCCAGAATCAAACCCAGCCACCCAAAAACACCTAGAGACCCAGAAACATCTACCAATCTACACACCCTACTAGATACTCTCAGCAACACAACTAAACGCTGGAGATAGGAAACTAACCAGACAGTGAATGCCGGAGACACACCTGAGCAGCAAAGGGATAGCACCTCGCAATCGGAAGATCGGCTGTAGCAGAGCAGCAGCACTCCCCCAGGCGTACGAATTCCTTTTCTCCTCCACGCTTCAACGACAAGACGGAAATCGAGATAACTACGCCGAAGAGGATTGAAGACTGCAGAATGACCACAGAAGGCAGCGTTTCCTTATGTACGAAGCGGGGGAAGGGACGCCTCGTTTCCCCCTCCCCATCGAGGCAATCCGATCAGTCGCGACCCGCCGTAGGATCCTGACACGTACCCCACTACCGCGAAACTTCTCGAACACGACAGGCGTGACACGACTCGCATTAAATGCACATCCCTTCACCCCCCCCCACAGCGCCACCTGGCAGACATGTCATTAATGCCAACAACACTACCTGGCAGCACTTGCCAGTGGTCACCGAGCTCCCGGGGATTGCACAGACCCATCGGTCAAGCCACTAGGGATGTCGTCGCATCCAAAACACAACGCAAGTCCCGCACATGAACCTAAAAGAAGCATGCGTACGAACTAAGGCATGAGAGCAGAAAGCAAGGTTGAAACAACTAAGCCTTGAGAGCTATAAGTCCCTTGTACGGCTCTGGAAACACGGCAGTTGGGCATGTCTGTATTATTCCCTTCATACGGAGAATAGTGGTTTGATAACCCACGCGGGGATAATACCCCGCGCTCGAGCAGTAACACCAGATATGGAAAGGGCTCGCTACCCTTGTCCATGAAAGTAACACCAAGATCCACCTCGCGTGTAGGCGTTATGCGCGGAGCGGAATCCTCAGCTCGCGTGTACTCCTTGTATGCGGAGCGGGCTCCACAGCTCGCGTGTAATCCTTGAGCGCGGAGCGGACTCTTCAGCTCGCGTGTACTCCTTGTGCGCGGAGCGAACTCAGCTGACACTCCTTCTATGCGGAGCGGACTCCTCAGCTCGCCTGGTGGTGTCGGCCTTTCTGTGAGAAATGGACCCGTTCAAACATGTCCTGAGTACGAACTTGGGGGGACTATGATCGGGTACCCATTAATAATTCGGCATCACGGACCATTTCTTCAAGTCCCCACTCAAGACGTGTCTTGAACGGGAACTTGGGGGGACTTGTAATCGGTAGTCGATAAATACCTCCCCCGGCCCGTGATGCTACGAAGTCCAACATAAGGCGGATCAGACATGCCTCATCCCGGATGCTATAGAAGTCTCGGCCGGGAGGGGGAGACTCCACAACAATGGTATACTTGCCCCACATTGAAGAAAATTAAACGCACAAGTCAACCCGGGGCTATAAATATAATGGTGGAGTCAACCAAAATGGTAAGAAACATCTCCTAGCATTCAATACTTCCCTACCGATTACTAACTTTATCATCGGAGAGAGAAAGCCCGGAAAGTCCCTGTCGGTCTCCTTTTGCAGACAAGAAGGAACATATTCAGGGACATATCCAGTAAGGCAGTTTCTTGAAGATCTACGGGATCCAGCAGAAACAATGCTAAATATGAACGATTTTTTAAAACCCGAATCAAACAAATATTCACTATTGACAAACATTGCATTAAACATAGGATAGCCAAATCTCTGGATTATGTTAGGTTCTGGCTGAACCTTTTTGATTTTGTCCACTGTAATCGCTGGTGGTTGTAACTTTTAATTATATATTATTGAAATTTTTCCTCAAAAAAAAAAAAGAAAAAAGGATAGCTAAATCTCACATTAAAATGTACAATGTCTCAAAATTCAACATTTTCTAACAAACCGAATCAAACATCAGTTAACTTTCTCATGCCTATAAGTAAAAACGAGCTCAGCCCTACAAGCAAGCATAGCTCCGGCAGAGTTTGCTTTAACAATGTAAATGTCACTCTCAAGAACACCATAAAGGATCCACAAATTGCAGGAACCAAACATGATCATAAAATTCTTTTTCCATAAATTATCAAATGCAACTTTTCTTCTTAGAGATTATATTCAACAAAAGAATTCAATTAATATTGGATCCAAACAATAGTCGTATATACAATAAATCTAATATCTACTACTTACCATCAACTTAATTAGCCAATACCACAATACAAAAAAAATTAGTCTCTCTCTCCTCACAGTCCCTCACGGGGAGACCATTCTGAAACCCTGGGTTTCGTGAGAAGGGCCACAAGGTGCCTCCTGCGCGGGATTGACATTCCGACATCGTTGGGTGCGTGGTTTATTTGGTGGTCTACTCCATCTTCATCGTGTTTGGATCATCAGCGCGGCGTGGCTCTCTAGGCAAGCGGCGAAGAGGAAGGAGTACTTGGTTCTTGATCTCGACATCCGTTGCTGGAAGATGATCTTTTGATTGGAGACGCAAGCATGTCGTTGCAGATTCCCGTCTATTGTATTTCAGTCGCAATCAAGGGCGCTTTGGAGCGGCGACTGAAATAGTCTTGTAAATCAAAGGGCGGTGGCGGCTTGTAAGTGCAAGTCCGCGACTCAGGAGTTACCGAGCTTGGTCTTGCCGGGTTGAGGATGTCAGAAACTTGAAGTCGCCCACCGGAGGAGTGATGGGAGACGGCGGCTCCGGCTTACAGAGAAAGAGAGAAAGGAAGGAGATGGACCTAGGGTTTTTGGTTCTTGGGTTGTAGGGCCTTCGGTTATTTTCTGTTTTTTTCTTCTTTTCTCTGTGGTTTGGGCCTCTATGATAACAGATCCATTCTGTGAAATAGCAACCTCTCTCTTTCTTTGTTTCAGGTACACCGTTTTGAGGTCTTAGGCCAGAATTGTTAAGAGTTGAGATGTTGCTAGGTTTTGGAAAGTTAATTTGATTTTTAGTGATTCATACCCGCTTTTTTGGATGTGTTTTTGAGATTGTTTTTCAATTTTTATATGTAATTTGATTTAGCTTTTGTTATATGCTTGTATAGTCTTCGGACTATTCATGCTTGACCGTTTTGGTCGTCATGATCTTTGATCAATGAATTTATCTCCTTTACAATAACAGATAATAATAATTAGCCAATAATGCATAGCTATGTTTGTGAGAAAAACACATAAACCAATACTCTTAACTCCCGACTCTAGCCAATCGGCAAATGGACTGGCTGCCATTATAGGCATCATCAGAGTCAAGAGTACGTAACAAAGATTATCCAACAAAAGAAAAAAAAAATGAGATAGACATAATATATAGAATATGGTTACTAATTTTGTTCTGAAAAAGATAATTAATATTTTTCTCTACCGGTTGTCCTAGAGCATTATGCACCGATTCTAGTCATCCGGCTGGGTAGTGTTTCATCTAGTTTTAGCTTAGAGATGGCTGCTATTATGCTAAGAAAATCTTCATATGTAAGGAGGACCTTTGCCTCAATTCCTTGAATTTGAGGCTCTGAGCTAACTTATTCTGTGCCTTCTCTAGGCTGATGTATTTTATGCATGCTTAATGCTGCATAGATCTAATGTATGAGTGATTTTCTATGCTAGATGACTTAATGAAGCAAGTTTCCATGGCCTTATCTCTATTGTCATGGTAAAACCATAAAAGACGATAAGGATATTGCACATTGGAGTATAAAAATGTAACGTTCTCATTAATAATTGTAACTGCTAAATACAACCCTATTGTCCCTAAAGAGACACTTAAATAAGGGTTCCACCCTTGACATACTCGGTGAAAGCCAAAGCCACCAAACCTAACATGGCCAATCTTCCATTCCACAACTCAGCATCTGAGGTCATGAGCCCTTTTGATTTCGACTCCACACTGACTCCTTGAAATAGAGGAATCACGGATGCAACCGACAGCAAAATGCTAGTGCCAAGGAACACCGAGACTCCACCGTCGGAGATCTGAGAAAGCACGTCCTGGCCCTTTAACAGTTCAACCGCAAGAGCTGAGACAAAGCCAACCATTGCAAGTCTGCCGTTGATTCTTTCCGGTGCCGGACCGCTGAAGGCGAAAACGTCCCCGAACTTGGTGCTAACCTTGGGAGTCCTTGGTGGTGGTGGGAAAGGTGTAGCAGGTGTAGGTGCTGCTGCTGGAATCTTTGATGGTTCTGAAACTGTAGATGGTTTCTCCTCAGGTAGACCATCCTGCAATATATGGACAAATTGGAAATTGTTAATTAACACGAATTATCCTCGACAAAATTAAACTCTAAACACTGAGATCTAAAAAGAAAATGCATTTTATTTTGAACTTTGAAACAAAAGATTCTATGAAGACAAAGGAAAAACTAGCTTATGGTAGAGAGCTGTTTACCTCTGCCATGGAGCGCACCCTCATGTTACGGTACCTGTGAAGAGTTGGTACAAGTTTGTTTACTCTGACTGAGCTCCTCTTTCCTGCTCCATAAGCGATGGAGTTTGCTAGGAATATCGATTGCATGGAAGCTGAAGCAGCCATTTTATATATCCTTCTTGATTGGAACTCCCACAAGGTATGATCTAGGAGGTTGATGAAGCACAAGATCGAGCCTAAAGAGGAGAGAAAGAGAAGAGAGAAGACGATCGATCTGGGTTATTAAACTTGAGTGCCCTGAACAGGTCTTTATAGTAAAACTACGTGATGGGTTTAGACACTTGAGTGCTAGTGGGGTTTGGCTCGTGAAGTGAACGGTGGATATTGAGGCACCACGTCCCTCGTTAGGGTATGCAAGTAATGTTGGGACACTTGGGTTGTTTTGTTCTCACATGATAGGCATGGGAGACGTGGTCGAAGAACACACCACAATGTAGAAGTCTGTGATTTTCTGAGGTCCGATTTTTCTTGAAGGCGTTTCACTTTTCTGATCTTTCCAGAAACGAGGACTGATGTTTGACGAATGACGAGTCCACGATATACTGGTTTTAGGGTTTTGAGCTAGTCCACACTTGTTTTTTTTTTTTTTTTTTTTTGTCGGAAATGAAATACATTCATTGTGGGAAGAGACCAGTTGCCTAAACGGCTTACATACAATATATATAAATACAATAAAACTCATCATCTAAATCAACACATAAATAGACACTGAAAATTTTCTTGCCAACAAAAAAGAGCATCGACCAGACCAGCCGAGCTCAATCCCCTTCTACAACATAAGGGCAGGGCAAGGCAATCCATAATTACGAAGAACATTAGTGAGAGAAGGTGGTGGCTGGTAGTCGACACTTGTTAGGCACGAGAGGTAGAGACTATATATGTTGAGCTTCATTTTCGATTTGTTGGAAAGAGAAAAACACTGGCCGAGTCACCAAGCACTCAGCACAGCGCAGAAAACAGTTGCATTTGTTTGATAGTGGTGGGTTGGAGAGATGTGGCTCCCTCGAAACACACAGCAAGAACTTCAACCTAACGTAAGATCAGTAAATTTTTAGTGTTTGGTAAAGATAATTTACCAAGTCGACTATTACAGGCAAGAACTTAAAATCTAGGGCAAAAATCTAAGGCAAGAACTACAATGGTACGTTCAATAACGATGATCAATCATGAGGGGACTTTGAATCAAGTGCAGTGACTGCCGTGTTTAGGGTAATGAAACATTTTATCCAATTATATGTGATTAACTTCAGTCTCAGTATACTTCCAATTATCTTTTCCCCCTCAGTAGATGGTCTTGATACTTATAGGACACAATTACTATGAGAAACTCATGAAATGATGTAGGCTATTTATTAGGAGTTAGATCAATTGCATTTTCTTGTATCACTTTCTATATGATAAATTTTGATAGACCCTACTATGGATTTTATTTTATTTTTTTTATTTTTTTTTTTTTAAGAACTTCAACGAAAAGTTCAAATTAAAACACATGCACATACACATAGAAGAATGTACATTTTGCTTGCACACGGTAGATAATGCATGAAATATGTAATCCAATTATGATTAGAGTAATGTTAGGTGAATCTTTTGGTACCACTTAGAGTCCACCTTAGATGACAGCTGATGTGGCAGTACCACGTCATCAAATCATATTTTTTATATTGTTATTTTTTTTATATTTCTTAATTACAAAATTCATTGTTTTTCTTTTTAACTTTCTTGAATTGATCTTAATTAATGATCATATAAAATAAGAGTCTCGCACTTTAATTTCAAAGCGGGATCTCACTCTAAAAGAGGACTGTATATATATATATATATATATGTTAATGTATTTTGATTACCAATTAAGACATATCAACTTAGATGAAGAAATAATCCCGAAATTTTGCCTTTCAAAAAAAAAAATCCCCCAAAATTTTAAGTTTCCGCCAAAAATTTTGGAAATTTTCAAACTAGTTTCCTATTAAATTTTCGGCTCTCCTTTTTATTCAACCATTCTCTCTCTCACTCTCTTTAATTTGCTCTTCCTCTATCCTCTCACCCCCCTTCTTTCTCTACCCCATCTTTCTCTCCCCAAGAACATCACCCAAAACCATTTTCATTCTCTTCCCCACCACCTAAACAAACCCACTCCCTCTCTCTTTCTCTAAAGTCCTCCTCTCCCTGTCCTCTGCTCCTCCCTCTCCCAACTCCTCAGATCGATCTGGGTTCTCCACTCCCTGACTCACTACCTCTCCTCCATTTCCGCCTCTCTCTATCTGGGTCCATATCTTCTTCTAGTTTATTGTTCATTCGAGTTGCATAGAATTTGGGGTTTTTTTTTAGGACCGGTTCTAGAGATTTTTTCAGATCTGGAGTTGTTTGTTGATGAATTTGTTGTTGTTGTTCGTTGTTGTTGGTGGTTAGTCGACGACGACGATGGTGGAGGTTTGGGTTGAATGCTTTTCCGATTTGGGTCAGATCTGGGGTTTTGGTGGTGGTGGTCGATGTTATTTTGTGGAGTGAGCTCGATGGTGGGGGTGGCTCGGTGTTATTTTGGTGAGTGAGTTCTGGTTTTGGTAGTGGCGGCGTGCGGTGGTTTAGGGTTGAGAACAACAAAAACGGAAATAAAAATAAAAGAAAGAAACTACATTTATTAAAAAAAAACTTTTAACAAAAAAAACTAATTAATTAATAAATTGCTATAATATTTGTTACCAAAAAATATTAATTAATATAATTACTTCCTACAAATTTTATCCGACGAGCAACATTTGTCGGCAAACTAGCCATTTCTGATCACAAAAAACATATTTGCGACCATAAAACTTTGTCGGAAATAATTACTTTTTTCGAGGGTTCATCGGAAAAAGATTTTTTCCAACAACTACAGACGGCTTTTGTTCGTTGGAAAAGATTATTTTCGACGGCAAACGACTTTTTCCGATTAAATCTCATCCTTGGAAATGACTATATTTGTTGTAGTGGTCCCTATGAAATGAGGCATGAAGCCGAGTCACTGTAAAGAAGTTTTGAAGGTTACAAAAGAAACTTTCACTTTTTATTATCAAAAAAATAAATTTTCACTTTTAACGTAGTAGATATTTATAGAGAATTACGTTGGGTGCGCCTACTATATATATACTGTTTGTTTATGCCTAAATTAATATTTTACTGGACAGTAAATGTCTATGTAAATATTAATTATTTCTTGGTCCATGTCATACTGGCGAGCTCAAGTTTCTTTAAGTTTACAAGTGATGACCCGCCAGTGAGACCACGCGAGCTGAGTTACAGAGTTCGCGTGCGAAAGGGACTTCGCGCAGACTACACAATTCGTGTGCAAACGGGACTTTGCGCGAACTACACAGTTCGCGTGGAAACATGAGCTCGTGTGCGGAATGCCTTCGCGCGCGGAATTACTATTTGCCAGTCCGCGTAGGCGGGGCGAGATAGTCCGCGTAGGCGAGGCGAGGCGAGCTGGCGAACTGGCTCGCGTAGGAGACTTCGCGAGGAAGACACATACGGAGTCCGTGCGCACCATAATAAACGTTGAAGACTTTTACAAGTCTTTGATATACTTCGGGCCAATCCCTGTGGCCCATTTAATATACAAAGTCTTTTTAAGGCTCGCGAGCTGCAATAGCCCGCAAAATGGAAGCGAGCTTCAGGAGCATGTGAGATAGCATCCTGTGACAGCCCGCGGGATGAGGATATTCTTAATTCCAGTTCGCATAGGAGTTTACAGTTGGCAGCGCGGAAGCAATGCCCTATGCGGAATGAAGTGTGCAAACTGGACATGTGTCACAAGATGGTTGGTTCGCGTGGACGGAACAGTGCCCTTGTGCTATTAGGGTTTCAGAGTTCGACTTGAACCTTGATTATCTTTCTTCCGCCGCAAGTCGAATCACTATATAAAGGGTTTGAAGGTTTACAGAAAAAGACAACTCTCAATACAAAACAATCAACTACTCAACATAAGTATACAAACCCTCGACCTAGTCGAACCTCCAACACTCCCCGGAGCTCTGCCTTCGCTTCCCTGCTGAAACAACACAGTCACTCTCTCAAACAAACACAAAAAACACAATACAAACTGAAACCCAGTTATCTTTCTAGCTACTCGAAAACCCTAACCCTAAGCGCCGCCGCCTAGGTTTTTCTTCAGAGCCCTCCGGACTCTACCCCGATTCCTCTCTTACCTCCCTATTGTTGCTCTGCTCGCGTCCTCCATGAGTATCGATCGCCTTGTGCTCTTAAATTCCTCCTCTGAGGTGGCACCTGGAAACCCCTTCCGCCTGATCAAGAAGTCAAGCGCACACAATCACCCTTTCCTAGTCCGCGAGGTGGCACGCCCGCAACACTCCCCCTTCTCTTTGCTCGCTATTTACCTCTGCTCCGCGCGCTGAGGATCGTGGCCAAAACACTGTTTGTTCAAGAAGAACTTCAACTGAAAGCTAGGTCGAACTAACTGGGAGGTCCAAAAGGTGTAAGGTCCGATATATATTCAAGTCAACATATACAATTACCCTTTATTGTCTATTTTTATGCAGGGACATGTACATTGGCAATAGCTTGGAATCAAGGCAGGGGATCTTGGGAACCTCTACTCATTGTATTGTGTGCATATATGCTGGTTGATATATATAGGGTTTAAACCAATAGAGGAACATAATTCTGTCGAACTTGAACCGTTCATGTTTATAACAGAAAAACGCAGTTTTGAGTGCCTTAATGATAACCAAATTGGCTGAAATTTTACAAAGATGATTTATACATTAATATCTAAAGACTAGACGGTAGAGATGTGAAAATTCAAACGAAAAGTTGGTCTAAAGTGGAAATCCGCACTGTAAGAATAAATAAGGACATCCTTACCTGAGAAAGATTGTGTGTGTATATATATATATTAATGAATGATGCACTGATTGATAACATATACTTCAAACATGTAATTCCATCAAATATTTCAAAACATATCAAATATATATATGGTTGATATGTTTCGGAATATTTGATGGAATTACATGTTTGAAGTATATGTTATCAATCAGTGCATCATTCATTAAAGTCCTTTGAAGGATAAGGGTGGTGAAGGTGATATGAAATTGATCTTTCGCGTAGTTGAGTCCAAACCTCAGCAGGAACGATATCCCAAGTATGCCCGTGGTTAATGTGCAATTAGTATAGGAATGATAAGGGTAATTCGGAACTGGAGAAAGGGGAATGGACAAGATGACTAGCAAAAGAGGGCTAGGGATTGATTTTGGTGAAGTTGTGTTTACGCCTAGATTAATATTTTACTGGACAGTAAATGTCTATGTGAATATTAATTACATTCTTGGTCCATGTCATACCGGTGAGCCCAAGTTCTTTAAGTTTACAAATGTCGGCCCGCCAGTGAGACCACGCGAGCCGAGTTAGACTTCACGCGGAACGAACTGCATGCGAACCGGACTTCACCTAGCTCGCGCGCGGAATGGAAATAGGCGGACTACGCAGTTCGCGTGGAACACTTAGCTCGCGCGAGGAATGACTTCGCGCGGAATTACTATTTAACACTCCGCGTAGGCGAGGCGAGGCGAGCTGGCGAACTGGCTCGCGTAGAAGACTTCGCGAGGAAGAAACATGCGGAGTCCGCGCGCACCACTTTAATCATTCAAGACTTTTACAAGTCTTTGATATGCTTCGGGCCAATCCCTGTGGTCCATTTAATATAAAAAGCCCTTTTAAGGCTCGCGAGCTGCAATAGCCCGCGAAATGGAAGCGAGCTTCAGGAGCACGCGAGATAGCATACTGTGACAGCCCGCGGGATGAGGATATTCCTAAATCTAGTTCGCATAGGAGTCTACAGTTGGCAGCGCGGAAGCGATGTCCTATGCGGAATGAAGTGTGCGAACTGGGCAGGTGTCACCAATTGGTTGGTCTACATGGAGTAAACCGTGTCCTTGTCAATTAGGGTTTCAGAATCCGACTTGGATTCTAATCACTTTTCTTCTGCCGCAAGTCGAACTACTATATAAAGGGGATCGAACCCTAACAGAAAGGACTCTCAAAACAAACACAAAATCACAATACAAAATGCAAACCAGTTGCCCTTCGAGCTCCTCGAAACCCTAACCCTAAGCGCCGCCGCCTAGGTTTCTTCTTTAGAGCCCTCCGGACTCTACCCCCGACTTCTCTCTGAACTCCCTATAGTTGCTCTGCTCGCGCCGCCGTGAGTATCGATCGCTTGTGCTCGTAAATCCTCGTCTGAGGTGGCACCTGAAATCCATTCGCCTGATCAGAAGTCAAGATCTCACACACCTCTGCAACCTTTTCCTCGTCCGCGAGGTGGCACGCCCGCAACTCCCCCTTCTCCTTGTTCGCTAGAAACCTCTGCTCCGCGCGCTGAGGATCGTGGCCAAAGCATTGGCACGCCTAGTGGGACAGGGAGTACAAGCGAATACATCATAGGGAAACCGGAAGAAGCACCGTACCGAAAGCCCCAGCTTTCTTGTCTCAAGCACAGATCGCTACGGTATAAGCCCCATAACAGCGCGGCTTGCCGATCCCTCACTCAAGAACAAGTCCTTGCTCAGTTTGGTGATCCAGACTTCAGCGAGACCAACATGGTAGGCTCTCAGCCGACCCAAGACACAGGTTCTGCTCTATGTATGGAGCAAATCTTCCAGATGTTTGAGCAGTTGACGAGCCAAGGGTTGGCTACTCAACAAAGCATCACCGACCTTGCTGGTAAGGTCGACGGTCTTGCTGAACAAGTCAAAAGGGACAAAACCCTTTGGGAAGCAGACCAGCACAACCTTACCATACTCACTGAAGACTTCAACCAGTTTGTCAGCGAAACAAGGGAAACCAAGGGCTTGGTCGAAGGAAGCCTTCAACAGATCCGCTCGGATCTGGACCAGAACACGGAGACCGTGAATCAGAACGCGGAGACCGTGAAGCAACATGCGGAGGTCCTGTCGCTCACTCACGCAACAGTAAACGAGCAGACTCGCCGCTTGGACGAGCACGATACCAAGCTGCATGACCAGTAGAATGCTTCCTTCTTTGGAAGTAAGAACAGTCTAGAGAAGCTAGACGAATTCAAAGACAAACAAGACCGGCTGAACCTACGGGTCCTTGAAGTTGAAGACTGGATGAGGGCGCAGGCACCAAAGAACCCTGCTCTAAACCCTACTAGCCCAAGCGCGAACGAAGGGACGCCCAAGTACATCCCTCCTAATGAACGCGCCAGGGGAAACCCTAAGGTCGGGACTCCGAAGGCCCCGCAGTTCGTTCCAGGAGCAGGAACGTCAAAGAGTCCGCTCCCGCATGGCTTGTTTGCTCCCTCCAAGGGACTGCATAATTCTCTACGCCAGGGAACCGGGACACCAGATGACCCGCTTCTAGTTTATTTCAGCCTTACTCCTGAGAACGGCGGACAGGCCGTCAATCTCTCTGCATGGCCAAACCATGGGGAAGGGGCAGAATCCATGCCCGTGACAACAGCCGATTGGCGCCAGCTTATCTCCTCCATTTTCAAGGACCAAACTGGACACGGTGATGCTAACTTGCAGTATCGCGACCCCTACCCGGATAGTGTGGCGCAATACCCCTTCCCGCATGGGTTCAAGAACGTAGTGTTCACTACCTTCTCTAGCGAAACAAGGGAAGACGCAGCAACCCACATGGCCCGCTTCAAAGTCCAGTGCGGCCAGTACGGGAACAATGACATCCTCAAGCTCAAGCTCTTCTGGACCTCTCTATCCGGAGCTGCATTTACTTGGTACTCCAGGTTGAAGCCAGGATCCATTGCGGACTGGCCTACCATGGAGAAACTGTTCCGAGAGACCTACGGTACCATTGAGCCTGAGGTCGGCCTTGACTCCCTCACTCAGATGAGTCAGCAGAGCATGGAGTCAGGAGTCTCCTTCCTCCAGCGGTTCAACATCCAACAAGCCAAGTGCGACTTCCTCCTACCCGAACAGGAAGCCATTAAGTTGGTTGTTCGTGGCCTCGAACACCGCCAGCGGTTGAAGCACCATGGGGAACGCTTCGCGTCTATGGGCGACCTCATCAACAAGGTCGGCAGTTATGAGTTGATTCTCAACGAAATGGAGGAGAAGGCGAATGCCTCCAAAGGGACATACGTACCGGGGAGAAACAGGATAGTAGGGGCATTAAACCTTCAATCCCCCACGTTCGACCCTTACTACCAAAGGCAGGAGGAGAATGAAGTCGCGCAGGGGTATGTTGACGACGTAGGAGCAGTCGAACTGACCGGGAAGCCTTTAGCTCACAAGCTGAAGAATCTCAAGATGACCCGTGAGCCAATCACCATCTAGTCCTTTGCATGGACTAAGCCCGAATATGAGACGTACACGTATGACGCGAAAAACGCTCATCTTGTCTTTAATGACTTGATTGAGGCAAAATACGTACGCTTGGATCACAGGATCCCGTCCAAGGAAGAGCTAAAGGACAAGAAGTATTGCAGTTTCCACAACGCTTACAATCACGACACCAAGGACTGTGTCAAACTCCGCGACCAACTGCAAACCTGGTTGAATTCGGGTGCCCTAAAAATGAAGACGCCAGGAAGCACCGCTTCTCTAGTGGATGTTGATCCACTCCCGGCCGTTGTCGGTATGGTCGAGGTGAATTGGGACGACCAGCCAAAGGAGAACAGCCGCCGCCGCGCACCAAAGCCAGGCGAGCGGAGAATTACCTTGGACCTGGCCGAACATCTAAAGGACGATAATCCGTGCCGAGCACTTAAGCGAGACCGAGAGGATGGTAATGATGACACACGTCAGCCATCTCGCCGGTACACTTACAACGTCAACCTCGCGCACGAGGTCTTAGACGATCTTATTGACGGCGGACTCGTCACTGTATCAAGGGCCTTGCCCTATGTTGAATACAAGGAGGGCCGCGTCCACTGCAAGCTCTATGACAGTTGGGGGCACAGAACTCGCGATTGTTACCAGCTCCGCGAGCAAGTCCAGGACTGGCTAGACCTCAAGTATATTCGCTTCGAGGACAAAGGTGGCTTCATGATCACAGTTGCTGACATCGCCTGGCCTCGCATCGGCCAGCGCGCGATAACTTTGGACCTATCTCCAAACGCTGGCCAACGCGAACCGCCAGGTCGAAACCGCAAGAGGCCGGTGAATGACTACACCGTTCTGGCGAACCAAAATGGGAACCACTACCCAGCAAGGGAGTTAGCCGCCAGACTACAGCCCGATCGCCTTTCAAGAAAGGATAAAGGCAAAGCTACCATGCGGGACGATACACCGTCTCCAGCTGACAACTATCAACCCATGAGTCCCAGGACTCGCGAAGAGCTGGAACAGAGGATCAAACGCCTCGAAACCTTCGTCCAATCACACTGGACTAAAGATGTACCTTTGTCCCCAGCTTCAAGCGAGATGGACATCTCCGACTCTGGCAGTGAACGCCAAGATAGCGAGGCTTCAAGCCCTCGGCGAGGTATCTTGACCGACCCCTACATTCCTCCGACATCCAAATCAGCGATCAAGGAAGGGATTTGGTACACACAGCAAGGGGGAAAGTCGGTCACCATCAGCAGATCCAAGAAGCGGAAGCTACAAAATAAGTATGGCAGCATCCTGCGTGCCTTGCGAGCGGCTGATGATGGCATCATCCGACCCTCGCAGCTCGCGCAAACACCCGAGAAGATGTGGAGAGAAGCTGAAGGCTTGCGTGCTCTGCTCCAAAGACCACCTGTCACGCCTCCACGTGTCTGTGCGCAGGCAGCAGACGACCCCGCTCCAAAGGCAAATGTTTTCTATCGCCTCACCGTACCACCAAGACAGGATCCGTGCCCCGCTAGGCACAGATCATCTCCGGAGCCAGCAAGGAGAAGGGAGCCACAGTTCTCCCGGCACAAACCTTCATCAGAACCTGAAAGAAGAAGGGAGTTGTTACCTCCACCAAGGCGCCAGCAGTCGCCGAAAGCCGAACGACGAAGGAACCCGCCACCTCTACCAAGGCGTAGGCAGTCGCCAGAGGCTGAAAGAAGACGAGAACCGTCTTCCCCAGCGACGCGAAGACTGTTCGCCGCATCAAGGCGCGAGCCGCCTCGGTCATCACATCCCCAGAAGCCTATTCGCCAGGAACCTGAGGCTAAAAAGGAACTATCACGACCGGGTCTGCCCCAACCTCAACCCACACAGGAGCCTCAGGTCTCAGTCCTTCCTCCACCTAAGGCAAAGGACAATGCCAGAGCTCCACTAGCTGCGGATAAGCTTTCAGCTGAGGACAAACAGCCCTCGACCAAACTCGTGTGGCGACCACGGCAGCCAGAGGGTAATGTCTCGCCAGGGGTCGAAAGTAGCACCTCCAGCCCTAACCTCGCGGAACTCATGGCCCAATGCTTCCGCGAAAATTCACTGAACGAGGAGACTCATTCCGAGCCTCGCATCGACTTGGGCGACGACCAAGCAGAAGGGCAGGGTGAATCATTCAACTGCAATATGCTTGAGATCTCTGCATGGCCCGAGCTCGAAGAGGTCAATCCAGCGGAGGGCGCATTCGCCGTGCTCGACGGAGAACGCGGAAGCATTGAGACGCCACTGGTTCCAGTCCGCGAACAGTTCTCTTTTCAGGTCGGAATGGTGTTCTTCATATCTGAGAGGTACGCTCTCCCACCAAATACAACATGCAACACAGCGGATATTCCAGACAATAGCGAAAGTGTCTGTGACATATCCCCCCTTGCAGCAGTGAGATGGATCCAGTCCTAGCGGAGCCCGCACAGGCTGCACCGTTGGAAGCCACAAGCAACATCACAAGCATGCCGACTCTGACCTTCTCCACTCCAACCCTGGACATGGCCACTCACATGAGGCCATTGTATATCACGGTTGAAGTTGAAGGGATTATGATCAACAAAATCATGGTCGACACGGGGGCGGCAGTGAATGTCGTCACCACCCGCACTATGGGACTCCTTGGTATCCCACGCTCGATGATCCAAACTACGTCCTTCACCGGACAAGTCTCCAGGACTCTAGGTTTGTTGTTCTTACGGGTCAAGGTGGGACCGGCTTCAAGGGTCTACACATTCTTCGTCGCCGAGTGTGCTTCTAACTACAACATGATCCTAGGCCGCGACTGGATCCATAGAAGTTTTTGTATACCTTCATCCATGCATCAGGAGCTTATGATCTGGGATACTGAGAAACGCGAGGCGGTCCTCATCCAAGCAGATCCATGTCCTTTCTCCATTTCGACCAACTTCAATGACGCCCGCTATTACAATACTGACTTGGGCCCATTAGACGTCCAAGGTGTCGATTCTAAAGGCCGCCCATATGGGGTCACGGCCTCCAACTTAACGCGACGGGGACTCACTCAGGCGAGGGACGATTTATAACGTCCCCACACCATCGCGGATCCCCTACAACCATCTTATGATTACTACACCCTCAGAAGAAGCACGAATTAAACGTAACAAACTTGGTCCATGCATTTGCAATGGGACTAATTTAACGAGAACAAACACATGTTTTAGAAGGGACTAATTTAACGAGAACAAACACATGTTTTAGAAGGGACCAGTCTGACATTAACATAGAAGCCTAACATGACAATTCATCCATTCTGTACGTATTATCAAACCATCAACTGCTTTTATCAACTGCAATGTAACTTGAATTAATCAAAAATAATGTGGGGGTTTATCTGCATTATTTAGCTTAAAGCTTATACGTATGTGTTCTAAACTAAGATCATACTTCATATACTTGAACTGCATTTACAGTGTCTCAAGTCCCACAAGCTGCAATACTTACAAACTTCCCCAACTGGCCGGGTCTTATGCCCTGATACCTATTAGATTTCAGGATATGTTCACACTAAAGATTTTAAATTCCCTCATATAAACGGGATTAAGAGTTAGTAATTCCCGATCTCCAACAAAAATATTTAACAAGCAACAGCAACCTAAGTTTGTTTTTCATCCTTAAGACACTATATAATAGTATTTTTATATGGACACAGCCACCTTCCAGTAGTAGAATTGACTCCATTACTATCAAGATCCTGGAAAAGGATTACACACCTGAATCATAATGGTTGCTGTAAAGACTAACCCCTTGGAATTGCGTACAAACTTTTTTTTTTTAACAGAGAACGTGCTCAAACCTTTATTGAGTTTTATTTAAAATAAAAAATAGAAGAATACAAAAGTAAGGAGGGGATATTAAGCCTAACTCCTTAATAAGAAAAGTTACCAAAATGATAAGAAACTCTCACAGACAGATAAACAAAAACCAATGGCTGATTCCACTCAACAAATTGGAGAATTACAGAGCAGCTATGACCCTACTTTGCATTTACCACATGATGTTTTCAAATGCAAACCATTCTCAATTCATATGTAAACTATGACCCTAGTTTGTGTTTTCAGTCTATTTCACTTAACCAAGTGGAGAATAACTGCGTTCTTCACATGCTGTTTTAAAATACAGTGAAGATTGGCTAAACCTTGCTAGATTTCCACTAGTAATGAACACCTAGGAAAGGATGCTCCAATGATCAAGACTTAGGAATCTAAACAGTCCCAGATGCTACGGTTATCTAGATGAATCTCTTGGAAATTTTTTGTGCTAATTAGATTATGACAAACCACAAATAACTGACAACTTAGGTTTTGGAAGGAACCATTCAATTAGTTAAATACCTAATACAAAGCATAATTTGATTACGACTAACCATTATAGATAGGTACGTACTACTTCTAATAGAAAGCATAACTTACATGGCAACGACAGCATAACATGTATGGGATACACATAAATTCCATCCTCACACACAAGTTAAAGTCTCCATGTAAGGAAAAGTAACATCCTCTTGAGTATGAGGATAATCAACATCCTCTTGAATATGATCATAGTTACCTAAAGCTTGAAAAAGTTCCTTATTGCCTAACTCAACAGATGTCTTGAAGGTCTCATCCCTCAGATTATCTGCAACAAAAGATGAGTTGCAGTATCCTCCACCCCATTATCTGTCTCATCCTCTTGAAAAAGGCCCAAAATAGCAAAATCATTCCAATCCAGTCCAGGAAGAGCTGCAACTAGCGGATTAAGATCACAATGATAATAATCAAAGTGCCATCCCTCGTCCCGGGGGATGGGGAAGTGAGGAGCCTCGAGATGCTTCCACTCTCCGGTCTCGGATGAGTATATGTCTATCAAGTGCTGCCCCTCATCATAATAATCATCACTCAAGTTGGAATTGTTAGGGTTTTGAAGGGATTCCATACAGGAGATGCGGACTTGAAGATTTTGGGGTTGTGACGGAACTCGCAAATTGGTTTGGATTTGCGGGAATTGGAATTGGTGAGGGTTTTGAAGGGGTTCCACCCAGGTGGGATTTCACGGTTATTAAGAGGGATGTATTTGGAGGACTCATCTTGGGTTAAGCCACTATAATTCTTCTACCATAGAGTAGCAAAGTGTTCTGTGTTCATGAATTCTTGCAATGGCTTCCAGACCCACTAAATTTATCTGAATTTGAGCAAAATATTCTGTGTTTGAGGAACACCTGCAATTTATGGTGCTGCTATGTATCACTTCTTGTATATATTATCAAGTGATAAACTAGCTCGCTTGATCTCTGTGTGCTGAGATATGAGGTACAGGCTTAGAGACAGATTAGCCTAACTGGACATCAAAATTGTTGTTTAAGTTTCTATATCTACACCCAAAGCAAATGATTCCAACAAAAAAAGTATGTAAATCCTTTGTAAGGAGACAACGTGATAAACCACATTGATGCTAAAACATAAGTATATCTCATTAGAGAGAGGCAAGTATATATATTTTAGCTTTTGTAGCGGAGCACTATGCTATTCGCTAGTCTTTTGGACCCAAGAAATATCATGAGACTATCTATATAAGTTGTTTTATGACGATTAGCTGCAGTGGTAGAGCATTATAGAAATGTACACATAACTACATAGGTTGTTGGCATATAACACTTCGTGTGCTAATGAGTTTGGAGCTGGAAGTAATGGTTATGTATCTCATCTTTTTGGTTTGTCTACAAAGAGTGAATTACCACAAATTGTAAGAGTAATTGTATCAGTAACAGTAGGATTGCCTCTGTTTAGAAGTTTGGTCTCTCTCTCATATTTCCTTCTACCCAAGTCTCTATATGCAAATAGAAAGCAGTCAACAAGGTAAAATTGATAAGCAGAGAGATCAGTAGTCAACAATGAAAGCTCGACAGATGACATACAGTTACAGAGAAACCACAAAGTACATGATCAACAAAATATCCAATCATTGTATGGCAGAAGCACAGGTGCTACATCATCTCACTGAGAAGATTCAAAAGCAACGTGCCAAAGACAAAGAGAAGATTCAAAAGCAAGAGCATATCAGAAATAGTGAAGGCCAGGTTATACTAGTATAACCATTTTGTTAATTTCTTGTAATTAAAATGGAGGACTAAACGATATTGATCCTTCTTTTAACAATCTTTGCAGGAGTGTCTACCGGACCACCTCGTTGTGCCATATGTGACTACACATTGTAACACTTGGTCACCTAGTCATTTCTTGCAGAAGGTTCCCTCAGAAAGCTCATTCTTTGACTTGTGAGTTGTGGCCACTGGTGGACTCGATCATTTCATAATGCAGCTAGCGTCTGGGAAGTTTTTCTGCAGCCACTCCATGGATACCAAGAGCAACCCAAATAAGTTGATGTTTTCCCTTTTCTTCTCATGCCTATATCTCAGTACTTCTATCTCCCTTGCAGCTGACTCCATCACTACAAGCCAATCTCTATCTGGTGATCAAACCATTGTTTCAGCAGGTGATGTTTTTGAATTGGGTTTCTTCCAACCAGGTAATGTTTCAAACTTCTACATAGGCATGCGGTACAAGCAAGTATCACAGCAAACCATAGTCTGGGTGGCAAATAGGGAACAGCCTGTCTTTTGATAGGTTTTCTTCAGTATTGAAGACCCCAATTTTTGGCTTGTGTATATATTTCTTCTTTTGTATCTTTGTTCATCTCTTTATAACCTAGTTCAAATGAGTTCATGCTTGAGTTAATTACAAGAATAAAGCATAACAAACTTACTTGATGTACTTGCATTGTCTATGACGGTCTTCTCCTCCTGAAAAATCCACCTTAATTTTCTCTTAGCAATGGGACTCTGATTTAATGAGAAAGAAAACATGTTTTAGAAGGGACCAGTCTGACATTTATATAGAACTCTTGCGTGACAGTTTTATCCATAAAGAAACTATCTTTTTGCTTAACGTACACCAAACCATATCAACTGCTTACCAAAGTGCAATGTAACTTGAATTAATCAAATAATGTTAGGAGGCTTATCTACAATATTTAGGTTAAAGCTTATACTTATGTGTTCTAAACTAAGATCATACTTCATATACTTGAACTGCATTTACAGTGTTGTCAAGTTCCACAAGCTGCAATACTTACACACTTACCCAACTGGGTCACTCAAAAGCTGTAAAACCATGAACAAAGTGAAGCAACTTCATTGTCACATCACTAAGAAGGCCTCTATGTCACCAAGCTCATAAGCACCCGGCTGAAATGGGCACCTTCAATAGCTTAGACTATGCCCCAAAAGCCTTTGACTGGTTTCTTGAAGAAGAAAAAGAAACAAAGGATGTATTGTTCTTCAGTTCATGAACAATATCCTGATAAGTGGTTACTCTATAGGGTGTTCAAGTACAATTTAGATGTATTCTTTCAGAGACAGTGTTTTGAAGCTAAGACTTCAAAAGAATCTCTACGCTTCAAGCTTCATATATAGTGCCAGAGTTGATCAAAATTCCAAGATATTTCAGGTATGAAGATGCTTATGCTAGCAGTCATGCATGCAGAAGCCTTGTAAACATTTCCAACTAACTTTTTCAGTTAAGTAATCAATGGAGAATTGGAGATACTGTGTTCATATACAATCATAGATTGAAAAGACACATACATCAAAGTTGTGATGTGCAAGACCATGGAAAAAATATACTAAGCTCTATAATATATATCAAAAAACTATGGACAATCAAGGTTAAATGTATAGCTATCATGGACAGTCCTTGAGGAAGAGGCCTCTGGCTCTTGAGGCAGAAGTCTCTGTTGAATACTCACATCATGATACTCATCTCTGAAGGACTCAAACGCTAGCTTATGATCACTATACATACTCGAGCTTGTATTTAACTCGTGAATAACTGCTCGGCCTTCAAGCATGCTTAGTGCTGCAGACATTGTAGGTCTCAATGCTGGTGATGGATGGGTGCATAGTAGAGCTACTTTAATCATTCTCATTGCCTCTTCCTTGTTGAACTTGGATTCCAGCTTTGGATCCACTAGCTCCATCAGTTTTTCTTTTTGTTGCAAAACAAGGGCCTGCAGGATTGAAGATAGTAATCACCAAGATAACCAAGTCCCAGAAATAAAGCAACATGCATGGTTTAATTTCAACTGTATGGATGTGATGGAGATCTTACATAATCTAGAAGGCGAACATAATTCTCATTATGCCGAAATTTGACGTTGTTTTCGCCAGATACAAGCTCTAACGCAACAACTCCAAAACTATAAACATCTACTTTATCAGTTAAGTAACCCCATAAAGCATATTCTGGCGCCATGTATCCTCTGCACAATAAATAGGAACTAATAAGCACATTCTGATTTCTAACTCCTATGCATGGCATCACAAAAGGGTAAAATGATTCATACTGTAGCGTAGAGTATCAGCACTGAGTATATATATATAATCTCCTAATATATTCAAGTGTCAAGTTAGAATCTATTATAAAGGAAAAAAGAAAAGAAATATATATGAAAGGTTTCTCACATAGTTCCAGCTACTCTGGTGCTAATATGCGTCTTCTCCTCTTCGTCCAGCTTGGCCAATCCAAAGTCGGAGATTTTAGGGTTAAGGTCTCTATCTAGCAGTATATTACTCATTTTGATGTCTCTGTGAACAATTTTCAGTGTTGATTCCTCATGCAGGAAAGCTAGCCCTCTTGCAATGCCAATACATATTTTTTGCCTTTTAGGCCAGTCCAATTTCAGTTTATCATCTTGTGGATCTGTAATAAGAAAAAATAATCAAAAAAATTACACACATTTATCAAACTAGTTCATAACATACTTACAATTTGCCAGCTTACCAAACAAGGTATGTGCAAGACTATTGTTCTCCATGTATTCATATACCAGCAACAACTGATTTCCTTCAATGCAACATCCATACAATCTAACAAGATTTGGATGTTGCAAACCAGAAATCATTCCTATTTCATTCACAAACTCACGATTTCCTTGTTTTGACTTCGATGAAAGTTGCTTAACAGCAATATTAGTACCATCTAATAACTCCCCCTATAAACAATAAGAAATGTAAAACATTCGAGGAATGTGCATCATTCACAGAACTTCAAAATTGGAATTTAACAGAACCAACCAAGAAAAAAACAAGGGGTACACTAAAAGGAGTCATTGATTACCTTGTAAACAATTCCAAAGCCACCTTCCCCAAGCTTGTTTGCAGCATCAAAGTTGTTAGTGGCAGCTTTTATTTGTTTGAATCTAAAGAGACCAGTTTGTAGATCTAATCCTTTCAGTTCTGTCCATGTGACAACATTAATTAGCACATTGAAATGATCTTTCAAGGAGGCCTTGGGGTCCTTTTCTTAACAAAGCTATACATTCTATTTAGAATTCATTAGAAGACTGAAGCAACTGCAATGACAAATAACTGAACTGATTTCAATATATTTCAGAAACAAAAAATTCGTATTTATGGGGAGAATGAGTTCACTTCTACTTTAGAATACCTTGTTCCCTAGAGGTCCTGCCTCCACAGCAGCTTCTCAACCAAAGAATGCCGAAAACTATGAAGATAAGGCATAAGACTAACGCAGCTCCAACCACTACGAATATTTTCCTGTTGCTATCACCAGGTGGCTTGAAATCTACAAGTGGAAAAAAGGACAGAAGTCACAGAACAGTGATGATGATGTTCAATAAGAGTACTCTAAAGTAGAAAGAGAAAACTGAATGCTTAAATTACTTACCAGACTCAACTGAGATAGCTGATATTAGAGAACCATATGTCCCTCTCTTTGGGACATTCATAGTCCCTTTCCCAGCCCAATAGAAACGGATTTCTAAAGTGCTAACACTGACAACGGCTTTAAATACTTTAATCACTTCCTTATCAATACCCTGAGCTTCTTTTTCGATATTAAAATCCTTCAATACAAGCTTTTCCTGTGAGAAATTACCAGAATTATTCATTGGAAAAGAAAGGGAGTGACAAAAAGTTATTATAAGGAAAGTTAGATGAAGAAACTGTGTGGATAGGTTCTTAGTGATTACCTGAATATAGACATCAAAAAATCGGCTTCCAACACCATAATAAGACCTGTTGTCTCTGAGAACTATTTCTGCGAAGTGTAGTTTCACAGTGTAATTTCCATTTGCTAAGCAATGGGCATAATATGTGAGAGAAAGGAACGAAAGTCGGGCAGTTCTGTACAATTCTGAGTTGTTCATTTTGAGTATGGAAATATTATTTGCTATGTAGGCATGGTCGTAATTCGTAAGCCCATAATCACCGGTGCTACTGAATCCCCAGTTAACTGTGTCTTGAAAAAACTTTGCTCCCCCTCCCGAGGCTTCATCCCCCTCATACTTGATGCCTTCAATGGTGATTGGTTTTCCACCACAGTTTATATGCAATGAATATTGTTCTGAACAGAAAGAAACAGATGACAGAAAGGAGAAGTGCACTGAAATCAATATTTTATATAAACACAGAACTGTAAACCTCAAATATTATACCACAGATTTAGTTACCTTTTGAACATGGATAGAGGCAATTGGAAAGAATTCTACATTGATATATACAAGAAAAGAAGCATTAGCTTATAAACAATAACTGATGAAAGAACAATAAAACTCATTGGGATGAAGCTTACGAGTTGTTCTGTCTGGAGAAACTTTTGAACACATTACTGTTGAAACAATAAACTAGTCACTTCCACATTGAGGTTGACCAAATAAATATTCTGTGGCAGGCTAATGAAAAGAAGAAAATGGATATACTCTTACAAGGTTTCTCGACATGTAGTTGGGACAGAATCCCTTGAAAAATTGTTGTAAGATAGATCTACTATGCTGCACACAATCATGAAGTTACCATTAAGTGAGTGGAATGCCAAGAAAAAATATTTCAGTATATTTGGAGAGGTATTCTGATTTAAAACTCCCCAATACATAACTTGCACAAAACAAAGATGAACAAAACATTTCAAAGGTAAGAAAGGCAGATTTGGACCTAACTAACCACTTCTGAAGATAATAAAACCTAGCCTTTCTTATACATATTAGCTACAAAATATGTACTTGTATGGATCTATCTGTCATTATAGAGAAATATTTGTGTAGTTGGCTATACTGATAATCATACAGATAGTCGAGGCCTCAGAAGAATGAACACTAAAAAATGACATAGCAAAAGTTTCAATGTAAATTTTGGTTCAGTGTGTGGAAACGATAGATATGATTTTATGAACATAAGGTTTTGGGATGAAGAAACATACTAGCGACTATCTCTATTTGTGATCCACTCCGGCAGCCCAGTAAGCCAGTTACTTGTCAAATATCTGATCATTCAGCAGTATGAATCATGTGAACAAAAAGATAATTAAATACTACTTGTGGGATGAATTTACACTGCTTACATACATTGTTTTCAATCCCAATAAATTGTCAAGATTTGGGATGCTCCCTTTCAATCTGTTGAAGCTAAGATCTCTGAAATTTTTTTGGAAAGGGAAGGGTAATGAAAATCGTCATATTTCCATATTGGTAGTAACAACATGCAGTAAAGCCAAGCTGCACACTTTAGAAAAGAAGAAAACATATGAACAATTATTGAGTTATATTCAGGGAATTACAAAACTTGCAGGCTTGTCATGTTAGAGATATATTCTGGAATTGATCCTGTCATATTGCAGCTCCTTAACATCCTGCAATACGGAACAAATGACATAATAAAAATGATTGTTATGAACATCTGGATTATTCTAATTTGAACTATAAAGATGACTCACAATGTCTGCATGTTTTTCATGTTTGACAAGTCTGGAAAAACTGAGCTCTCACCACTTAAATCACTGATTACTCTGCCTCACAAAAATTATAAGAAAGACAAAAGCCTAATTCATCAATGATCTTTCGAAGTAAAGAAGGCAAAGAATGTGAAACTAAGCCAGGACTTACAGGTATTTCATATTACTTAAGACAGAAAGAGTAGAAGGAATGGGTCCTTCAAAGCCACTTGCTTGCATCTCTCTGGAAAAACATGTTAGAGCAACTAAGATTACGCCTGAAGTATCCTTTGCATACAATTGAAAAGAACAACAGAAATTCAAAGATCCCTTACAACATCTGTAGTTCTTTCCAACTAGGAAAATAGTTTGGTATTTTTCCAGTGAAGTTGTTACTGCCAATCCAACTGCATCAAAATATCAAAATTGATGTCATTAACCTGTTTTTCTTTTCTTTGCTGTTTTAAATTCTTGCTGAAAACACTATGACAATCTTATAGTAAACCAACTTACAGTGTTTTTAATTTGGTCATGTTAATGAGAGCCACAGGCAACTGTCCAGTGAGATTGTTAGAACGAAGGTAGCTGCAAATAGTTATCCATGGGAAAACAGTACCAAAGGACACAGTTAAGTAAAAAATTTATATGCCAATGAAAGAAACGAAAACAAGAAAATAGGCATACTCACAGGACTTCCATGTTAATCAATCTCCCCATCTCCGGCGGAATAGATCCAGAAAAAAAATTGCTCTCCAGGGCCCTGAAACCATAGTATGATCAATGTCACAAATCAACCAAAACAATTGGACATGCATCAAATTCATTCTAAATGGCATAAAATTGGGTAAGAAGGATTGAAATCATACAAAGCTCGGAGAGTAGTTATGTTCCCCAAATAGGCCGGGATAGATCCTGATAAGTTGTTCACACTGAGAACCCTGCATTTGGTACATCGCATTAGTTCAAGTGTTGATCAGTTACATCAAACCCCAAATATAAGCCCAGAAATCAATCACCACTTACAGAAATTCCAACTTGGTAGAACCCCATTCGGGTGGAATTGAACCACTAAGGTAATTCTGCCCGAGATTACTACCAACAAGAAAATAAGAGTGTACTTGAGATGATTAAATCCAAAAAGCTAAAATAAATACTAGAAATTAAAGCGAAGTCAGAAACATACAGTTCCTTGAGGTACGGTAGCTTCACCAGTGATGGTGGAAGCACACCATCGAGGTCTTGACCCACAAGAAACCTGCAATATATATGAGGACCCAAAAACACAATCAACTTTGCCACATTGATAGTCATAATATTACAATTTGAATTTAATCAGGGCACACATACATGATTTGGACATGGCACACATTGCCGGGGAAGGCACAGTTGCAGAAGAGGGTGTTGTTGTACTGATCCGTATGTGGAATTGAGATAGTTGGAATATTTCTACATGGGTCGCTCAAATTCCAGTCCTTTTTGTTGAGTTGCTCAGCAATTTCATGAAGGGCTTGCACTGCCACACCCCCCCACATTATAAGCAAAATCTCAAATCTTTTCCTTCGTAATTTCTACTAAGTTCAAATGATTAGGAAACAAAAGGAAACTCCCGACATACCCTCGTCAGCTGGAAGAGTCATGGCACCTGCTTCCAATGTGACTTGTGCCATGCAAATGACCAATATGAAGAAGATGACATCGTTCCTATAAATTCTTACCATTTTTCTTCCCTACCCACTTCTCCTTCATTCAGCTATGTATGAAACTGTATATGAACTATGCCAAGATTTTGTAATATCATCATCCATGGGAGTTTCATGGAAGATTAAACTATTTCTTACTTGTCAAGTCTAATCACGAGTTGAAGAAAAAGGGTTTGCTTGACAAGTAAGACATAGTTTGAGCTTGACAAGTAAGACATAGTTTGATTTGTACTTAAGGACCTAGCTGATTAAGTATTCTCTTTCAGAAACGGGAAGCTAGTTGATCAACTAGTAATGTCAATAATAGAAATTAGTATACAAGTGGTGGATTACTACTTATCATCCATGGGAGTTTCATGGAAGATTAAACTATTTCTTACTTGTCAAGTCTAATCACGAGTTGAAGAAAAAGGGTTTGCTTGACAAGTAAGACATAGTTTGAATGACAAGTAAGAAATAGTTTGATTTGTACTTAAGGACCTAGCTGATTAAGTATTCTCTTTCAGAAACGGGAAGCTAGTTGATCAACTAGTAATGTCAATAATAGAAATTAGTATACAAGTGGTGGATTACTACTTGGGCTAACTGATCCAAGTCAAACTAGTTATATTTGATTGCAATTGACTTCATGACCGATAATTGACATCGATTCTATACATAAGAAATTTAAATTTCATGTATGTTTCTATACAATCCCGGATGACTATTGCAAAAGCTGATGGCATATCTGATAGGTGGTTGGTTATCCTCCCGCTGACCTGCAATAACAAGGGTGACCGGGGGCTTCCGGTCTTTCCTCCTCCGAAGCTTAAGTCAGTATCTTTGCCGAATGTAATTAATGAGGGTAGTTAATGATACCTGACAAGCTGGTGGTTGGGCCATATTTATGGCCCAAGAGTGGGTCTTTCTTTACTTGAAAACCGATGTGGGACAACTCCCCTTTGCTGTTAGTTCAAACTCCCAGTTTCCTTATACCTTCCGAGACCGTTCCCGGCACAAGGCTGCCACCGAGGTCGGGCCCGGCCCATCCCTTTCTCAGACGCCACCGAGGTCGAGCCCGGCCCATCCTTTTCTCGGACGAGAACCCTAGGGCGGCCTCGGTTGTCTTAACCATGATGGGATGCTTACTGGTTTACGGGCTTGAGAGGTTGTTTTATACACAACCGACTACACTGTATAAGTTTGCTTCACTACAATACAATTAATTGGAAATCTAGTATCTCAAGTTTGCTTCAATTTCTTAACTGAGATGTTTGCATAAGAATTTGATACGATATGGTAAGACTGATACTATAATATTTGTATTTGACAGTAATTCGAGTTCAGTAAGACTGATACTATAATATTTGTATTTGACAGTAATTCGAGTTCAGTAGTTCAATCCTGGAGATGAAAACTTGTTTGTGAGGAAATTTTAGTATAGAATTGTTTTACTTGAATGATGGATCCACCGAAACTAAGCTAGTATGCTGGCAGAGTGTACTTTGAATAAAAGAGTACGTGCATATATGATATATAATTGATAAATTTACTCTCTCTCCACTTTCCAAATTCTTTTATCAAAGTTTTTCTGTAAGCCATTCCATTCCAAATATGGAATAAAGTGATAACGACTTAATATGGAAGATTCAATATTATTTACGACCAAGACAAGTCCATGCTTGGCAACATTTGCATTGTGGAAATTGTAACTTGTTTCAGTTCTAGCAGACTGAGACACTTGGGTCCAATTTTTCGTGTTTTCTAGTAAGTTGTGGCTATCTATTGCTGCATCTCCTTTACGTCGATCCTATATTGATCACCATCTCATTGAATTTCCAATATGACAGCTGACAATTCATAGTAGTGTTATTTATCTTATTTTGAGTCATAAGCAAAGCTTCTCTGTGTTATTTTTTCTTTTACTAAATGGTCCTCCTTTTTTCAATGAAAACTTTCCACTAAGCTTCTTAAGCATATATGCAATTATTAAGTCAATAATAGAGTCATGCATATATGTCTGTTAAAAATACACAACGTAGAAGATGCTCTGTTTCATTATAAAAATAGGAAGTCAATCTCCACTTTTGTCCTTCATGAACTTGTGGCTGTGTTTCACAGCTTAGTTCAGATACATGGATTAATTCTGCCGAGGAATAATTATAGATAGGGAATGATTTGCATGCAAAGGGAGTATTCAATTCTGAGAAATAAACACACAGCCAAACTTAAACAAAAGAAGTCTAGGAGAAGGCAGATCAATTGGCAGGCAACACTGAACAGATTGCATGAGCAAAGCAAAGCATGCAAACTATGGCTTCTCTAACCACTGAAGCAGCAAGTTCTTCATCTTCTTCACTCCCACCTTCTATATCACCAAAATAGTTACACCACTGAAGCAGACAATTCTTAATAAACAATCGGTTTGAATCACGTTATGTATACAGTATTACAATTCAAGCTGTTGATCAAGTTATATGGAAGAAGAGAATGACAATGAATTTAACTTCAAGAGAAACACCGAACAAAATTAAAGTACCGCTTCCAACATTGATAAGCAGTCAAACGGAGAGAATCGCTGTGATGTATATCTTGAATGAGTTATGCAGGTATCATCGGTTATGCATCAATTCGATCTCGTATAAATTTTAGATGTTGAAGAACTAACAATTTGATTTCCATCCTAAACATGACATTGCAAATTATACAAGAAAAAGTAGAGTGATCCGGAGATACATATACCTTCATTCAGATCGACTTCTATGGAAATGAAATCTTACTTGATAGAAGTGAACTAAATTGATAACATAACATGCAATTCAATCTCATCAAGTTCTCAACCATATGATCGTTCGTAGATGGCCACGGGCAAAATATGATCGTAGTAGAGAACACACATCGATCACATAACAACTAAAATCAAGTGAAGCGAAGTAGAAATATATACGCACTAATAAAAGCAATAGTAATTAAGTTTATTTCATCAAGGGAAATATCACAGAAGAATTGATACATGCATAGTGTCACACAGGGTCATCACTTGGACGCCTGGTGAAGGAAGATAATGGACACCAGCAGAATAACTGGGATGATAATCACAACAGCCACGGTCCCGATGGACATGGGAAGAGCTGGACGCAGAACCAGAGTTGCGAAGACCAAACATATAGCCACAATCCACGACGAGTTGATCATCCCGTTAGCCATTATCTTCTGATTTCTGATTTGAAACTTAAGTGAAATGTATGTTCTTCAATAGGTAGTGGATGAGAGAAACCACACGGACGTCGACGGTGTTTATATAATGTTGGTGGTACCTTTTGGTGTAGGGTTACGACGTTTGGCTGGTTAGGGATATGCATGCAATATATCACTGATTATGTATCTATGTATGTACCTTTCGCATGTAATGTACTGTACGTACTGCTTCATTATAGAATTGAAGGAAGGCAACTGTTGCCGGACGGAAGGGTACGTCGCTCCGTGATTGGCAAGCCCTAAAAAATAATTTAAGACCAGAGTAGAAAACTCTAAAATAATTTAAGATCAAAAGCAAACGTACCTCTAATATATCCATTTCCACGTTTACTGCTCGATCGACGTCGCTTCTTTCGCTGGCCGGATTCTGAAAGAGCCCTGCAGGCGCTTGGAGAAGAAAGAACCCGGAATTGACAGAGGAAGAGGCCGTTGCATATGCAGGACTGAAGAACTCTCAAATTTGATCCATCAGGGATTGAGTTGTTTAGGGGTTTGAAGGGATTCCAACACTCATCAGGGATAGACTTGAAGCACTCATCGAAGAAAGCTGGGATTTTGGGGTTAGGGTTTCGGAGAGTGTGGTTGTGACGAAAGTGGGGGTCGGGGATGAGAGAGAGAGAGAGAGAGAGAGAGAGAGAGAGAGAGAGAGAGAGAGAGAGAGAGAGAGAGAGAGAGAGAGCCCGTGCTTGGAGACGCAGTTGAAGCGTATCACTGTATCAGAGATAGTGCCGAAGATGATGGCATTTTGATTCCTCGAATTCCCTCTCAACTATAACTCATAAGCTCATTCCCGTAAAGCCTTCGAAATTTTTGGTTTTCTTAAGATATTGGTTAGTAAAATTTGGAATTACCACAATGCATTGGAGGTGCATCGATCAAATCAACTGATCAGCAAAAATGGATTTTAGTTAGGAAAGAACTTTGATCTTAATGATTTGTATGTCTGTTCTCCATTCCAGTGATCAAGCAAGGTGGTTGATGAGACTGATCGATTGTAAGTTTTCGTAGTTCATCTATAAATTTCTAATCGTTTTTTGTTTTACTCTACTATCGATTAATCGATGTTACAAGTAACAAGCTATTCAGATATAATTTCTGTTTGTACAAGGAAATAACTTTATAAACGTTAGTAGAGTGCCACGGAAAAAAAAGGGTGCAGATTCTTCCCGACTCGATCCAATAATGTTTCCAAACTGCCAATGCATGTTCTTGCTAAAAATTGGCCACTACGAACATATGTGGGAAAACAAGTTTCACATGCATATATTGATGCTATGAGTTTTTTGTGCTATAACTATGACAAAACACAAATATCTGATGAAACAACATGTCTAAATCAAAGATACATTCCAACTACGTAGTTAACAGAACTTTTGAATACAATGCATAAATAACATGGCAACAACAGCGCAGCGTATATAAAATGTGGACTATAGATTCAATCCTCACACACAAGCTAGAGCCTCAATGTAAGGATAGTTATGATCCTCAATGTAAGTAGGGTTATTATCACCTAGACTTAGAAAATGTTTCTTATTGGTCAACTCAACAGATTTCTTGATGGCCTTGTTCCTAAGATTATAACATATGACGTTTCCAGGCATATGCAACCAAAGATCAGTCGAAGAATCCTCCTCTTCATTCTCATCATTTTTTTCCTCTCGAAAAAGACCCAAGACAACAAAAGCATTCCAATCCAGTCCAGGAAGAGCTGCCACTAGCGGATTAAGATCAACATGATATATACTTGATAAACCAGCTAGAGTAGTCTCTTTCCATCTCGATCACAAAAAATTGGGTCAAACAATGCTTATAAGTCTCAATCAAATACAAATGGCCACCGGACTCTCCCAAATATCTTTGTCTCAAACTCGGCCGTATAGCGGGCATGTTTTTGACAAGCGAGGGAACAGGAGGAGGACTAGACACGATCCCCAATCGTTCTTCAGCTAAGACAAAGTAGTGGGATACATCAAATTCCTAGGGCTGGGCATTTAGTACCGGAATCCCGATCATGTACCGGTCCCGTCCCGAAAGTTAGCGGGACGGGACGGGATATGTTTTGAAAATGGTAATCCCATCCCGTCCCGTTATGATAATGTTGAAACGGGACGAGACGGGATCAGGACTATCCCGAAAAATCTTGTCTCGTCCCATAATATTAGAATACATAATACTCAAACATCAAACAGTCAAACTCAAACATATCCGATATCAATAATTCAATATCCAGTTATCCACACTCCGGCACTCCTTAGTCCTTATCTCCCTCCAATCCTCCGATCCTCTAGTCCTCCACTCCTCGTCTCCCTCCAGTCCTCCACTCCCCGTCTCCCTCCAATCCTCCACTCCCCGTCTCCCTCTAGTCTTCCACTCCCCGTCTCCCTCCGGTCTTCCAGACCTCCACTCCCTGTCTCCCTCCAGTCTTCCACTCCCTCCAACCTCTTAACCAATTTCGATCCCCTTAATCCTGAAACCTATTTTGTCTCTCCCAAATTCGATTCTCAAACCGGATCGCCCTTCAAATTGATTCCCAGCTTGTTAATGGCTAGAGGGAAGAAAACATCGGTTCGTCCTCGACGAAGTGCATCTGGTCTGCAGGCTTCTTCCGAAGCAATTTTGTCAAGACCCGCCCCGAATTTCACCCTGAAACCCGAGGTAAGTCCTGCGGGGACCACCTCCAAGGAAAATTTACCGAAGGACTCGGCAAACCTCCCTTGAAAATGGACAACCCTAACCCGGAAAAATATAGAACACTCTTACCCAATAATATAAAATTCTTCTACTTAATCCAAATAACCAAAAAAAATAATACACAATTATTTTTCCGAAAGTATTCAGATCTACTACAAGAAAATACAACGGAAGCTACTAGAAATCCTAGTGGGTTGAACAGATGACCTACTGGTGAACAGTAGTGGAAAAATGGGTGACTATGCCTCGTCGCCTCCTTCTAGACCCCACCCGAACTCTGCAGACTGGGCAATTAAAACAAAGGAAAAGCCCAGGGGAAAAATATTTCATCACGTCAGAGTGAGTGGACAAAAAATAATATCAGCAACAATAATATTTCCCCAAGAAATTATCACAGCAAACGACTAGTTCTGGCTAGCCTCCAAATCATCAACAAACAGCCTCTCAGGCTCAAATTATATATATAAATCAGTATGTATTAACCACTCGTCTACTCCATGTGTGCTATCTAGGAATAAACTTTAAAATAGATAAACACACCAGGCTAATACGATTGCGTCTAACGCTCACGTCGCCCCATACTGGCATTTTTTCCTCAGAATGGGGGTAATGACCGAGTGGATATTTATACGTGCTTACTCCTTGTACGAATTCTATGAATGAATGTAAAAACATAGAATAATCTCAAAAAGTAGAAATTCGTACAAGGCTACTACGCTCGCGTCACCCCAACTGGCATTCGTCCTCAGAGTGGGGGCTACCACGTATAGCTAGCTAGCATTCTCTCTCATACATACTATTCTCGGAAAACGTCAATAAATGAGTATAAACCTCAATTTCCGGATAAACATCCAACAAAGGAAATTATTCAAAAAAAAAGGCAATTTAAACACATTATTTAAAACAAAGGTCCACTCACAACTTAGGCCTAAGCCTGACGTCGGTCGGATGTCTCCTCTGCTCGAGTCTCCTCGTGTCCTGTTCCAAAACATAAATAATTCCTTAAAAATAACTCCCAACGAATAAAGAAAAATAGGCATAATTAACTATGAGCTTCTCGCGCTCAACCATGCCTATCGCCTTAAATCTTAACTTCAATGCCAACCACAAATCTCCATAAATACTGACATCCTCAAAATCACCTTCCAACGCCTTAATCATAAACATAAACCAAAGGCCGGATTATAACTTATTAATCCGCCAAAAATACCAAACTTAAATAATTCCAAAACATACTCAAAACTCCTCCAAAAATTCTAAAACTCATTCCATTAAACTCCTCATAATATTCTCCACCAAAAACATTTTCTCGGCGCCTGCGGCGGCTCCGCCGGCAGCGGCGGCCGGCAGCCGTTTTCCGGCGACCTCCGATGCCCACCAAATTTTGGTAGCACATTCCTCTCAACCTTCTCTACAACATTCCTAACTACCACAAATTCCAATTCTAAGCCTAAGCACATCAATCGAACACAAACAGCCATAAAATCCCTAAAACTTCCAATTATACAAACTACCTTAACGAGATCGAAATAGACCGATTCCTTTTGAGAGAATACTCACCTTGACGAGAACTACAAGTTGAGGCAACAATCTCGGCCTATGGTGGCCGGAGGACGGAGTTCCGGCGAAAGGACAGTCGGCGGTTCTGGCGGCTTTTTCTCCTCTCCGGCGGCACCACCGGCTCGGACACTAGGCCGGGGAGGGAGAGGAGGTGACGGGGGTCCGATCTGGGCTGGAGCGGCGGCTGGTGGTTGGCTGGACGGCGGCAGCTGGTGGCTGCAGTTTCCGGCGAGAGAGAGAGAGAGCTCGGGGGCTCGGGAGGAAGGAAGAAGAAAAAGAAAGGAAGAAAAGAATAAGGGATTTGGGCTGGGGCTGCTCCCCACCCGGTCCAAAACTTAAATCCAACCCAAAGAAATTACCCACTAACAATTTCAACACCCCTAAAATAATACCCCAATAAAAATTACCTTTTACTAGCTAAAATTTACCATTTTTACCGTCATCACATTTTCTCCTACGAATTATTCTTCCATTATATTAGTCCCTCAACACCCTCTGAGGACTAATTAAATTATACACTTAATGACGAAAACGGTAAAAACTCTTATTACCACCATGCTAGTAATTAAGGTAAAAATTAAGATTCGGGGTGTGACAAATTTCTTCTCAACCGGATCGCCCTTCATCAACAACCAGTCGATCAACTCAACCTGCACTTCTCCTACCAGCTGGAAGTCAACCCACTCCTGCAAATCAACATGCCAGCCAACCTCCAAGTGAAGCAGTTGCATCTACATGGGAGATTAATTCTGAAACATCAGGTATAATTCTAATCTCTGTATAATTCTAAGCTTTGTAGAATTGTATATACTAATCTCTGTTGATATTGATGTATATACTAATGATTAATGAATAATGATCATGTTGATTACCAGAAAGACTGTTGATATTTGCATAATGATCATGGCCTATTGAAAAACTGTTGATACTAACCAGAAATATACTAATCAAATATCAACAATCAAATAGGCAGATAAAAACTATTGAAATTTGTGTTTGGTAGCAATTGTTACGGGTGTAGATGGTTGGTTTCACCATTTTTTAATAAAGAACCGAGTATATTGATAGGTATCAATGATGTTAGGTATCATTGAGCATATTTTCCCACCTTCTTCATTCTTTGAATCCAGGTTTATGGCATTGTATCTGTTTTCTTCAGTAAATGGTAGATTCTTACCAAGTATACATTCATGATCCATTCATGATACATTCATGATCCTTTCGTGTTAAAAGGTCTTGCATCTAGTCAACTTATCACTTTTGTAGTCTAATATTGTCAAAAAGGTAAAAGGAATGAAAAAGGATTTGGCTTGCTTAGGGAAAGGGTTAACATTTGATGTTTTTTGTTAGACTAGTATGATTTGCAGCAAGGTAGCTTTAGTAGTGTTCTATCTCTGTTGATATTGCTTTGTTTCACCATATATTGATAGGCAACAATTGTATCATTGTTGTAGACTACATACAAGTTGTTTTTGGAAAAATTATATGAATATAGACCCTGCTAGACCTTGTTTATACATAATTCAGCTATGATTCCTGCGAATATAGACCATGCTAGACCTTGTTTATGTATAGACCCTGCCCTAGATTTCATTATATTAAGTGCTTCCAGAACACTGTTATTTTATCTGTTTTTATTCATTCTTATGATCTGATATTGAGCACATTAGATAGAAATCTAACACAGAGGAGATTGATTCTTAAACATTAGGTGTAAAACGAAGCTTTGTTTGGGACCATTTTATAGAATATGAAAAGATTGAAACTGAGAAAGATGTCGATGGAAAAGATTATAAAATAGTTCATAAGAGGGCTTACTGCAAATATTGTCTTAGGGGAAAGATTAGGGATTATACTTGTGAAAGTTAGAATGGCACGTCTGGTATGATTAGGCACATCAATCAGAATTGTAGATATTTTCCATCAGTTGTCGATAAGTCGCAGAAAAACTTACAAGGTGATAAGACTAGGGCTAACTTAACTAATCTTTTACTTATGTACATTTGCAGAGCATGAGAGCACAGCAACTAGCAAAGCTAATGCGTGTCCACCTCCACCTTCAAGAGCAAAAGCAAAGGGAAAAAGCACTGCTGCTGGTCCTATTGATGTTTGATATATTATGATTTGAGTTTTTCAAGTTCATTAAGTACTTTTAATGTGGGATATTTAATACTTTTACAATAGGATGTAATTTAGCACCTATACACCTATGTTCTTGTTGATTTCAGTACTTTTAATTTCATTCATGTTCTGTTTTTTGCTTGTGTGATTTTTGATATTTTTCAGTTGTTGTTTTAGGGTTAATTTGTCGGGATCCCGATCCCGTCCCTGTCCCGTTCGGGATCGGGATGTACGGGACAGATTTCTAAAAACGCCTTCCCGTCTCGTCCCGTCCCGTTCTTTTATTTTCGGGACGGGACGGGATTCACTAAATCCCGGCCCATCCAGTCCCGTGCCCAGCCCTACAAATTCCAGTGTTTCCAGTGTTTCCGGTGTTCTTCGATCCATGTATTGTTGGTGCGGAAAAATTCGGGTAGAAGATTTCCTCACTAACAAATCTTAACTGGAGTGGGAATGAAAGCTTTTTTCCTTTGATTATGGATGTGAAAATGGGCCAAGAATTTACCAGTGAAGATGTCTCTCTCAAATCTAAAATCTCCAAAAGTTATTACACGGGGCTCTCTGACTGACCTTCATACCATCCATTTCTGGATCCTCTTCCAGTTATATTTATAGCCGTCCCTCCTTGACCCTTAATGTTGAGCACGAGTGGATCCACGACTTTGTATTATGGATATCATGGAAAAGCTCCACTACCCTTTCTTCCCGTCGTCCTGTTCTATTTCACTTCATCCTCAACTTGTTCTTGCCGCGTCTCCCTCTCATGCAACTTTATTTGACCGGCACCCTATCTGGCCACAACCTGACTTGACCACTACACGATCCACCTCTGCTTGATTTTCCCTCAACGTGACCAACTTCCACTAAATCACGTTCATCCAACATACACGATCCACCTCTGCCTGATTTTCCCTCAACGTGACCAACTTCCACTAAATCACGTTCATCCAACGTCGCTCCATAATTTCCTTCGCTGCCACGTTCTCTTTCGCCTGGACTTGATCAGCGTGCTCCTTGAGCCTATTCATCCGCAACCAGATTCGTTCGTTACCCATTTCATTCTGCTCACGGCCCATTTATTTACAACTGATCGCCATGCAATTCGATCACTGTCCAATCCATTCGTGGACGAGTTGGGACCCAAAACTTCTTGGGGCCATACCGGATTTGGCCGCGACTAGATTGATCATGAGATGATTTTACTTCAAGTTTGACTTTGCATGTATAAAGAGATGTCCATTTGTATTTAAATCTTACGGTGATCCGAGCAAAATATATAGCTGATCCAAATCAATAAAGCCCAAACACACAGGCCCAAATTAATGTTGACCCCGATGCTGACGTGGATAGAGCAACGTGTCGAGGGCCAATAGTAACGCACCACGCACGGATCTTCACTTTTACTTTAAAATCAAAACTGCTTCTTCGTCTTCATCTTCCGAGGCTCCATTTTTTCTCTGAGAAATTCTGAAACTCTCAAAAACTCAAACCCAGAAAAAAAAAAAAAAAAAATTTGGATGAGAAAAATGGAGTCTTGGCAGAACAATAAGGCGGTGATTTTGATGATGGGGGTGGTTTTGGTGAGCTTAGTGGGGCGAATCGAGTCGCTATCGGTGACGGTGAACGACATCGAATGCGTGTACGAGTACGTGCTCTACGAAGACGACACCGTTTCGGGGAACTTTGTTGTCGTCGACCATGATATTTTCTGGTCAAACGATCATCCGGGTCTCGATTTGATTGTGAGTCAGAATTTTGTTTTCTTCTATTTTGCGATTGCGTTTGAATTGGGTTTCGAATTTGAATTCTAGGGTTTGGAGTAGATCTGTTTATAGGTTGCTTTGGGTTTTGGGGTTTTGAATTGTTTGATCTGAATTATGAATTATGATTATTGAGGGTTCTGATATTTGGAGTAGTAATGCTTATAGGTAATTAGAGTCGGTTGGGGACATTTTATATAATGAATTGATCATGATTATTGGTTTACATCCCTAAAGATAATCTACTCAAAGTCAAGTAATGTGAATCGAAAGAGTTTTGCTTTTGCTAATTGTTTGCATTAGCCTAAGGAACTATGAATGTTCTAGCCTGTAGAGGGTGTTAGAGACCCTTTAGACTGTTTAGAAGCAATTCGGTACAAATAGGCTTAATTATGCTGCCTGTCTTGATCTCTCCATACTTATGTTGGACTAGTATATTCTTTGAAGATAACACAAGTGACGGTAGTATTAAAATACCTCTCCAGATTTCTATTATCGTTGATAAAAAGTAGTTAGTTAGATTCGAGCTTTTAGGGCATATAGTATGAGGAGCCAATGCCATCATGTTTGAAATAGTCGTATCCCTTTCCAGATGATAGTTATCAGCATCGAGTCATTAACAGCCTTCGGCCGTCATTTTTTGTTCTTTGGTTCCTATCTGCCCATGTTTCCTTGGAAGCAGATCTAATGTGTTTTCCCCAAAAAACAGATGTTTGTAAGAGTGTTGAAGGGATGATTTGACTAGGTGGGGTTAGTTTCTTGTTTGTAAGTTCTTGGAGTAATTGGTTTCACTTGCTCGTTTGTACTAAAGTTACTAATGCAGACTTTCCATCTCAGAAGAATTGGTTTGATGTTTATGTTTTGTTTCATAAGAGGGTCATAAATGTTTCACTAGTAGAAATATGTTTGATATTTGTAAGGCAGTTCCTCTATATCCTCTGACAGATTTTATGATTTGATAGGATTCACAAAACTATTAAAGGGACGAAACAATGACCTTTAAGGGGCCAAGATTGAGACTCTATCTCTTATATCACTTTTAGATACGTATATATATGCACAATATTCTTCACTTGATGAGCTTCTATACAACATTTTTTTAGATTTCTTTGGCATGTTTGCTCTGGTCCACAGTCATTGATTAGGTGCAGTTTTATAGACTCTGATGACAAAGGATATGTATAATGTTGGTTTTTTTTTTGCAGGTGACATCTCCTGGGGGTAATACAGTGCACACTTCAAAGGGAACATCTGGAGATAAGTTTGAGTTTAAGGCCCCAAGGAGTGGAATGTACAAGTTCTGCTTCCACAATCCCTACTCAACTCCAGAAACGGTTTCTTTCCATATACATGTCGGCCATATTCCATCTGAGCACAACATCGCCAAGGATGGTATGTACAATCTCTTTTGATAATTCTATATGTTCACATATGTCTTTCCAGTTTGGAACTGCTCTTTGATGGTCGAAGTGATTTTGGCCTTGACAGCCAGAAAAGTTGGCTTTCAACCAATTAGCTACTTATTTTTCTTTTCTTTTATTTTATAATTTTCTCTTATACTGTTTTGGTTATATTTAATCTTTTAGTGTTGATTTTATTGCAGAGCATCTAGACCCTATCAATGTGAAGATAGCTGAGCTTAGAGAGGCATTGGAGTCGGTTACTTTAGAGCAAAAGTACTTGAAAGCACGTGATACTCGGCATCGCCATAGTAAGTTTTTCTTTCTTTTTTTTATTGAAAAATGATAATGATGAGGCGATGCATTCCTTGCAATTAGGTATATGCCATACATGATAAGATTCTTGGTGTCCTTGTCTTTGAATACGTGTGAATAAATAATTAGCTTAGTACCCAGAGTCAAGAAGTAGCGCTCAATGTGATAAACTCCTAAGTTAACACAAAAGATTTGGAACCGTTAAATACAATACTGTGATCAAATACATTACTCTATGTTAATATTCTTCGCAATATTTTGACTCTTTTATGTCTACTGCAGCAAATGAGAGCACACGAAAGCGTGTTGTGTTCTACACACTTGGAGAATACTTGATGCTAGTTGCTGCAAGTGGTCTACAAATTGTATACATCCGCCGCCTCTTCAGCAAATCAATCGGATATAATCGGGTTTAGTTAATAGGTTCATATTTATGTACTAACAGGATGTCCCTTATATATCATTATCTCCCAGATGTCTTTTGTGTAACATTTGTGTAACTTATGATAGTGTTATATTGTTCTTCCCAACTTTCATTTGCATTGAGACTTCCCCAGTGTGTTGTTGTCTTGTATCTACTGTGCGTTATAACAACTCCATGACACAAGCCAGTAGTTGCCCCCTGGCATTTGGGACTTTCGGTGTACTAATAGACAATATGAAGATATGTAAAATGACATATTGTTTAAGGTCAATCGAACTGTCAGGTCCAAAATAAAATGATCATTCGGACTAATGATGCAGTGAACTTGCATTTTTAAAGGACTAATGCAGTTTAGGAGGAAGCAACTTGCATTTTCAAAGGGCGACTTTCATTGTTCACATATAAACAGCACCTTATTTTTAAATTATTAGTCCTTTGCTTCTCGATATCTTTAATCTCTAATATTAGCATCTAGGTGGAAATTTTGACCACTTTCCCCCTCAAAGCGCGCAGTAAAATAGCACATGGCACAGAATTTCACACTAATTCCTCACTCTAAACAGAGGCTTATGGTGCATTTTATGCAGTAAAATAGAGGCTTATGGTGAATCTCTCAGTATTGTGGAGTTATACCTGACACCAGCAGTGCATTGTTCATATCAGATCCTAAGAAACCAGCCAGAGGATATGAGCTCTTTCCCACACAGCAACAGGAAGATTCATGTTCAGTAAAGGCCGAGGCAAACAGCATGTCTGTAAGGTGTATGAACTTTTGACCCCCCCCCCCCCCCCCCCCCAACGTGTTTGAGGCCGAGGCATTGTTTTCTTACTCTCTACTTACCCCTTGATCTTTTCCATGTCTGATCTCTTTAGTGCATGCATCTTTCAAAATTATTTCACTGTTACTTCCGTGTTGTATTCTTGGCAGAAACACCCATCAGTCAGAAAAACTCTAGGTGGCATTGCAGATGCCAAGGCGCCAACTCCTTCAAGCAACAAAATACAGTAATGTTTTCTTTTCTGCTTCAGTAATCGGTATATTTCTACAAAGTTGTAATGTTATGCAGAGTAGACTGATATATCAAATATAATCTAGATCCCCTATATTGCCAAAGGAATAGACTGCAATAGCAATACATGTTAGAAATTGCTTGACCTTAATGGTGTATATACATCAACCTGCAGTGCTTTGGTCATTGATGCTGTATGCAGTTTACAATTTGTGTGAAATAGACATGTACCTACCTAAATATGTAAGCTAAGTGCACGTTGGGTACTCAAGATAAAAGCCTCCAATACTAGTGCATGTTAGGCCATCTTATATGTGAGCAATTCCAAGACAGAAAGTATTGAAAGGTTAACAAATAATTTCAAAAACATTAGCATATCCCCATGCAAGGTTTCAGAGTCATGGAATTAAAAGTGGTTAATTGGCATCGCAATGGAATTGGAGAAAACACCGTTCATGTCAGTTCATGCATGTGTATGCAAACACCACCTCCTAAGTCCTAACTCCCAAGTCCACCACAGTAGAGGGAACACCATTTTGGAGTGTTAGGCAAAGGGCACAGAGAGTTTCTTTCACTTCCCCACAGCAACTGCCCTCCTAGCCAACACAGCCTCCTAAATAATTTGGTTTCAGAGCTGCAGTTAAATGTAACAAACAGATTTATATGGAAATAGTATCAAATAATATTCCGCAGTTCTTATACATCCTTCTGCATGTATCTTCAAAACACCGGGATTCAGTCTTCGTCTTCTTATTTATGCGTTTTGAATTAGTGTCTCTATCATCCAAGCTCTATCGCTCTCTCTTTGGCATTGGGTTCGCTCTTCTGGTTTGTTTCTCACTGTATTTCCACGCCAAATTCTGGAGGAGTATGAAAGTACTTGACTATCAATATTCAATATACGTATTTTGTGCTCTCTCATTCTGCTAGGAAATCTTATTCTGCAAGGAAATCCCCGGTCCTATTAGGAGTATGAAAGTTGTTGGCTATTTATGTCTTCTGTCTCATCACTTAATCTCATATTGATCTCGACTGGTACATTTATATTCCACCAGTAAACCCCTAAAGCGAGCGTGCCCCATAGCATAAGTATGTCCGATTACCACCGCCAGTATTACACCGAAAGTTAAGTGGGAAAGATGGCCACCTTCCATGTATATCGAAACAATTAGCACGGACGAAACAGTTAGCAGGGACGACGTTCTTCCCATCCAGTTCAGTCTCTGCATGCCGCACCAAGGTCCCAAACTCTTGAAAACTGAAACAATTACGCTCCGTCGCGACGAGTTGCCATTAATGCTATGTTATTGTCTTGGTCACTGGTTTGGAGGGCATCAAATCCTCTGTCACAATTTCCCTATAAACCCTAATCAAATTTTGACATGTGTCTAGCCACGTAGGATTAGATAACAGGCACTTAGCTCCGTTAACTTACTTATTACTTTATATTTTTATTTCATTTCCAACGAAACAAATTATTTTATTTATGTGTTTAATCTTGTTCTTTTTGACTGAATTCTGTGTTTACTCTTTGGAATGCATATCTATGAGTCTATGACCAATCTCTCTATTCACGTCGGAACTACGGCCATGGCCGCGCCGCCTCATCCTCTGATATCCATCCCGTATCCTGCGACGGCAAGACAACAAGGATGGCCATCGAGGCTTCTATTCCTGAATCTCCAGATCCCAAGAACCCCATTAAAGTGGAAGTTCTTTATGTGCCTTATAACAGGCACAAGGGGATTAACCAGAGAGGAGGAGTCTTCTGGTTTTGATTGGGAGGATAAGAGAGAGAACGAAGTGGTGGGTTAAGATGGGGCTAATCAGTTTGGGGACTTGGAAAAATATTTGGATGTGGTGAATAGGATCCTTTGATCTTCGATGAATGAAGAGAACCGAGTATCACGAGATGGAACACAAGATTATGAACTCGACTTTGTCTGGGTTGACACTTCATATTTGTTTTTAATTAGTTTTTTCTGCTAATAATAAAGTTTTTTAGAGACTTGACTCTGTTTAGCATCAGTTAAAGTGTGGTGACGTGGAGTGACAGGTGTCAATACATATGTGGGAGACAGGGAGAGAGACAGAGCATTGGAGACTGAGGATTTGAAGCCGGTTTGGAGTTGCCAAGATTTGGTGCCACTGGTTTGCCATTAATACTCGAAGACTTACTGGTTCAGGGTTGCCAAGACTCGGTGCCACTGGTTTGAAGAGAATTTGCTACCGTTTTAAACACTTGTTGAAAGCAAATTTGTTTCCTCAAGCCTATTCACAGACGAAGAAAAGGATCATGGAGGTTCTTGAAAGCCTTATGCCTCTTGCACAAGAGAATCATCGAAACACTGTTGCCAAAATATTCGATGTGCTTGCTACTATGCCTCAAGACGCTTTTCTTATCCATGTGAACATATATATCGTGACTTATAATCCTAACCCTAAGCCTGCAACCATGTCAGCCATGATGAACGAGTTGGAGAAAGTGAAACTCGATAGATCATGTGGTATTTGCATGGACGAATTTGAGAAAGGTGTTACAGCTATTCGCTTGCCCTACTTACACATTTTTCATGGAACTTGCATTTTCCGGTGGCTGGAGAAGAATAACGAGTGTCCTTTGTGCCGACATCCACTGCCTCACGATGATGCATGCAGATCGGTTTTCCTTTAAACCCGACGACAAGGTGATCGTTTACCAGCATTCTTATTATACTGAAATTGAGTCGAAAACATGCACACCGGTTCCATCATCCACGCTTCAGATCCGAATAAATTTCTACAAGTCAATCAAATCCGGTGCGTTGTGGACGAATGGTGAATTTCTACGCACATCTACGCCTGATGATGAGCAAATCCATCTCCAAACTGAGCCACAGTTACTAAAAACTCGTAGTCGTTGCGATCTGCAGCCAACAATGATCACCCATGTTCTTAGAAACATGAGTGTGCCACGGCATGAGCAGCCACCCATTGTTGCCAAAATATTTGAGACGGTTGCTGATGGTGGTGGTGCTTTTATTAATGTAAACATCTACCATGAGGCATTGAAATTGTTCGATTATAGGGCCTTTGATCACTGGCATTTCAAAATTAGACGAATTGGGATTGATCGTCCGATCACAGACGAAATCGATGCAAGGGTTGCAAGGGAATTAGCCGAGGAGGAATCATATGGAAAGGCTAGACCTAAGCCTGCAACTAAATCAGCCATTGAGGGGTTGGAGAGAGTGAGAGTTGACACGTCCTGTGGTATTTGTATGGACGACATTGAGGACGGTCTACTAGCTACTCGCTTCCCATGCTTACACATTTTTCACGGCGACTGCATTCTCCGGTGGCTCGAGACTCATTACAAGTGTCCTTTGTGGCGATACCCTTTGCTTTGTGACTGAAACATGTTCCAATATATCGATCACACTAGCATTCAGGTAGAAGTTACTGGAAAATAATTAAAATACTAGCTTGGTATCTTCTTGTTTAGATTTCTACCTGGTCGATCACTTTTCTTCTGTACATTGAAGATCTTGTTTTCAACACACAATTGTAGCATTAGAATCAAAACGTCCTATTGTAACCATCAGTGATTAAAACGTCCTATTTCCAGGTGGTAGATTCTTTCTATGTTTCAACCTTCACTTTTGTTTCTCTTATTAACCTGGCTTGTGCTTGCAATCTAGTTAAGCATGCTGACCGGGAAACCTTGATTGACCGGACATCAGGCCATGAGGACTGGACCTGATTTCAATCTACTTTAATCGGTAATCTTCCTGAAAACAGTGCCCTTTGCATTGGAAACTAGGAACAACCAAGGATATTAACATATGTTCACAACCAAGATTAAAATATTAATCTCTCTAGACAATTTCACACGTTCTTCTTGACTCCAATAATAATATTTGTGAGAAATAGACATGTACCTACCTAAATACGTAAGCTAAATTTTCACAGGAGAACCCAAGCTACACACTGGTTTTTCTGAGAATGGAGGACAACTATCAGATTCAAATCCCAAAGGTTCAACTGGGTAGCCAGGGATTAGAGGTAAATTTATCAGTTTATCTGAAACTGTTATGTATAGTTTATACGTATGCTCGAAAGTCAACTACTCTAATGCGATCAGTTTAGAACAGGCTGATTGTCTGCAGAATGCTGATCATTCACATCAAGCTGAGATTTCCATGTGTAAAATAACTATTAACTAAATACACTGTCCAGTTATTTTGTGATCGGTTCTCTGCAGCGATTCATGTATGTTGTTTGTGTCTTTAGTCAAAAAGATTTTCAAGTCAATTGATGCATATACAAGATTTTGTTTTTGATTTTCTCGACTCCTATGACACTACTAATCTACCAGACACAGACCATTATGAACACTGGGATGAAATTCAAGTTCGAAAGTATTCTTGGTGTTGTTTGAAAAATATGAGCTATAGTTGTAGGTAATGCATGATAGAAGAATACTTACGTTTATCTGGTCTGATGTATACTCAAATGGAAGTTGGCTTTTACTTTTCTGATCTCCAGGTTTCTAGATTGGGTTTTGGATGTGGGGGACTATCTGGAATATACAAAGCTACTCCTCTCTCTCATGAAGCTGGGTGTTCTGTGATAAAGGAAGCATTTGATAGGGGAATCACCTTCTTTGACACTTCAGATCTTTATGGTCATAATCATGATAATGAAATTATGGTTGGCAAGGTATATGATGAATCCTCCCTTTTTAGTGACAAACATTCTATTTGTAAGTAGTGAGGGGAATTTAGTAGAAAATTGATATCCTCACTTGTCCTGTATTTTCAGGTTTTAAAACAGCTTCCTCGAGAAAAGGTTCAATTGGCTACAAAATTCGGCCTCTTCAAGTCAGGTGACTTTGAAATTGGGATAAATGGGAGCCCGGAATATGTAAGAGCATGCTGTGAAGCTAGTCTAAAGCGGTTAGATGTCGACTACATTGATTTGTACTACCAGCACCGTGTCGATGTTACACTGCCAATCGAGGAAACTGTAAGCTTTTAGACACTTCACTTTCTGTTCATCTATCATTCTTGAAATCCATGATTTCAATGTCCTGCTAGGACTATCTTTAGATCTAAATGTTTGCTGTTTTTGGTGGTATGAGGAAGATTGGGGAGCTTAAGAAGCTGGTAAATGAAGGAAAGATACTGTACATTGGTCTATCAGAAGCTAGTGTAGACACAATAATTAGGGCTCATGCAGTACACCCCATCACTGCTATACAAATGGAATATTCCCTCTGGACTCGTGAAATTGAAAACGAGTTTATTCCACTTTGCAGGTTTGTTATTTTCACCTCTGAATATTACAATGCCAAATTCGTCAAGTTTGGGGAAGTTATTGCTTTTGATTTTGAAAACTTGGATATGCTTTTACCCTTCCATGTACTTGCAGGAAGCTTGGAATTGGGATAGTGTCATATAGTCCCCTCGGTCGTGGGTTCTTCGGCGGGAAGGCAGTTCTAGAGAGCTTGCCTACAGGAAGTTGGTTGGTATAAACAGAAACATATAAATGATTGTTCAATATATATATATATATATATATATATATATATATATATATATATATATATATATCTAGTTAGAGCTAGGAATCACCTTTGGTAAAATGTAAACTTACAGAGCTGTACGTTGTTTATCCCAGAATACTCATCCAAGGTTCAACGGTGAGAATTTGGAAAAGAACAAACTTTTTTATAACAAACTTGCCAACCTTGCTACAAAGCATATGTGCACTGCTCCTCAAGTAGCTCTGGCATGGCTTCTCCACCAGGGAAATGACATAATCCCAATCCCTGGTACATGTGATTCTTTCTCTTGCACATAATGCTCTAATAACATTAATTTTGTGTTGTGATGCTAATATGCTGGTTGCTGAACATGATTTGATGACTTTTATCTGTAAATCAAACAGGGACTACTAAAGTCAATAACCTTGATATCAATGTTGGATCAGTAAATGTGAAGCTTACCGAAGAGGATTTGGGAGAGATTTCTGATGTTGTTCCCATTGGTGAAGTTGGGGGAGACCGAGAATTTGAACTTTTCTCCAAATTGGTGTGGAACTATGCCAATACTCCATCTATGTAATTGCAAGCAAACTGAACAAAGTTGTGTACTGAATAAATTTGTGTACTAGTATCAACACTAATAAATCTGGTTCCTTTGGTCTCAGTTCAGCCATAAAAGAAGGTTTGGTATATTACATGCATATATCGTCATTGTATGATGAGCGATTCAAGTTCCCATTAATAAAGGCTTTGAAGGTTGATAGAGAATCAATGTATGGTCATTTTAGACATGAAGAAGATGTAAGCAGTTCGTAACAATTCTTGAGAAGCTCCATGCATGCCTCCATGTTTGGAACTCTGGATTAGAATGACATGATCATACTGGTTGTACGAATCTTAGACAAAAGATTTCAATATGAGGCACCGGTCTGCTATTTAAATAACCAAACAGAGATACCAATGAATCCAAATTCAACCAAGTACAAGTGATCGAAAATTAAAAGGAAAATAATTATTAGTGCGTAACTCGCTGATATAATGTTGTGTTCCAGCGAAACCTCGTCCGCCGCAAGATGTAAGATCAGAAGCAGCTCAGAGTCTCTTCCATCTACCCTCTCAGAGTCTCAGTCGCCTCTCTGTCTGATCAGCCTCGGATCTGGAAGACACGGATGTCCCAACCAAACAAGGATTGTAGCTAAACAGCAAGGAACTAGCCTAATCTGACAAGGAAACAGCAAATGTGGTGAGTCCATGTTCCCGTTGGCTTCGGGTTTGTGTTTTCCTAATCGTAGGTGGATCAGAAATGGAGATGTTATTGTTATAAATAGATTTGACATAGCTTAGGTTCCTTTAAACTGAGCTGATCAGAAATGGAGGTGATGATTAAGTCTTTATTGGCTTGCGGTTGCTTAGTGCTTGGGGGTGTGGTAATTAGAAGACTCTTCCCTCGCAAACCCAGCTGCTGGCAGACACTCCCTGACGATATCATGGAGGTTATTGCGCCACACCTGAGTCTACGTGATCGGATACGCCTAAGTCTAATCTGCAAGCCTTGGAGGTCAGTACCTATGCGCAAAGACATCTTTAGTTCACGACATACACTCCCTTGATTAATACTCCCTCAACCTGAATCTCAAGCTTTAACTTGCAACGATACCTCCTTGAGCTTTTTCAAATTGCATCATGGCAAAGTTGTCAAGTTAGAGTTGCCTGAACCTGTTCGCGGAGCGTGGTTCCTGTTAAGTTTAAAGTTCTTTTTGGAAGTTGAAAAAGTTAAAATTATGTTGTTTATGTTGTAGACATCTATTTAATGTTTGTTAATCTCTAAGTTGTAGTCTCTAGAATTCTTGTGTGTCTAAAACTCTCTTTAGTCTTTATTTAAATATTTTAGTCTGTTGGAGAACCCCACGAGAGTCCAAGCAGTGTGACTTTTGTATTCAGTTTTTTGTCTCCAGTAAAAGTTTTCATTCAGTCTCCATTTCTCTGTGTGTTTTCTGGTTCGCTCTTCTTCTTGTTGGTTCTATTGATCTTGGGTAGGGCTAGGCACGGGACGGGATGGGCCGGGATTTAGTGAATCCCGTCCAGTCCCGAAAATAAAAGAACAGGACGGGACGGGAATGCGTTTTTAAAAATCTGTCTCGTACGTCCCGATCCCGAATGGGACCGGGACGGGACCGGGACGAGATCGGGATCCCGACAAATTAACCCTAAAACAACAACTAAAAAATATCAAAAATCACACAAGCAAAAAAAATAACATGAATGAAATTAAAAGTACTGAAATCAACAAGAACATATGTGCATAGGTGCTAAATTACATCCTATTGTAAAAGTACTAAACATCTAGCATTTGGGGATCAAATTTGGTTAAGAAGCTGGAGGGAGTGGAGGACTGGAGGGAGACAGGGAGTGGAGGCGTTATGTTTGACTGTTTGAGAATTGAGAGTGAGATCAATTTTTTTTTGTTTGTTTAGGTTTTACTATTTTAGACCAAATTGAGTGTGGTTGAGTGCATTGTAACATCATACAACCTAAAAAATCAAATATAAAATGATTAAAATTAGGTATTCTAATATTACGGGACGGGACGGGATTTTTCGGGATAGTCCCGATCCCGTCCCGTCCCGATTCAACATTACCATAACGGGACGGGATTGTCATTTTCAAAACCTATCCCGTCCCGCCAACTTTCGGGATGGGACCGGTACGGGATCGGGATTCCGGTACTAAGTGCCCAGCCCTAATCTTGGGCAAGAGAAGGTTTCTCTGTTGTGTTTTTCTTTATGGTATCAGAGCCACAAGGGTGGTGGCGGCTGTGTTAATCCCTTGGTGAAGAAGATCAACTAGTGTTGCTGAAGAGATGGAGTCGTCGAGTCGGAGTGTCGGCCTTCGGATAGAGTTGCTCAACCAATCAAATTACAAGATGTGGAAATCTTGTATGGAGTCTTATTTGGTTGGTGAAGAGCTGTGGGATGTTGTTGGTGGAGCAAATACAGCGACGCCAGAAAACAATGCAGAAAATGCTGAAGCCTTGAAGAAGTGGACGACTGTGAATGCAAAGGCAGAATTTGTGCTAAAGAAATCCATTGCGCCTGCTTTGTTATATCCCTTTGATTTTTTGGGTTATCTTTCAAGCATACGGCCGAATATTTCAGTGGTACGGAGTCAATTGCTAGAAAATACATATTTAATGTATAATGCTATGAAGATCTATCTCGTGTCTGGTACTGACTCTGCAAGAACTCCGAATCATTCTCTTGAAGCCCATCCTTTTCATCATAAATGATCCGCTTGCCCTGAAATGACCTGACCCAATAGGGAAATCCCAATTCATTGGGCCTTTCGATACAATCAAATAGAAAGCCATATTATGAAGTGCACCTCAGCAAATGATATATGGGAGACTCTCAACAGGTTATTCAACAAGAAAGATATTGGTCGTCTGCAAATGTTGGAGAACGAGCTAGCAAATTCAAGCCAAGGTGATCTTTCAATCTCTCAATTCTTTTTGAAGATTAAAAATCTGTGTTCGGAGATTTCTATCTTGGATCTAGATAAACCTATTTCTGAAGCTCGTGTTCAAAGGCATATTATTAGAGGGCTGAGGAAGGAGTACACTCCTTTTGTTACTTCAATTCAAGGGTGGGATCGACAACCCTCCTTGGAAGAGTTTGAAAATCTCATGTCTTCTCAAGAATCTCTAGCACGTCAAATGGCTGGCATGTCCTTATCCAATGATTCTAACAATACTGGAGAGGCACTATTCACTCATGGAAGGAAGAATTTCATATTCAAAAAGAAAAAGGAGTTCAAACGGAATGATGGTGTTGGACCCGGAGAAGCTTCCCTTCACCATAAGAAAAAATTGATCAAGTGCCATCGATGTGGCACCCCTGGCCATATCAAAAAATTATGCCGTGTCAAGATGAACTCCGAAAATTATGTAAGAAAAAATGAAGGCTCTCATGGTTCAAATGTTGCTGAAGGAGAAGACAACTGGGGAAACTGTTTCATGGTTGAGAAGTCTTCACACAATGCCTTGGCTTCTATCAATTTTCATAATGATTGGATCGTTGATTCTGGGTGTGGTCATCACTTAACAGGTGATCAATCCAAGTTCTCAAGTTTGCAGCCGCACTAAGGCAATGAAGCCATGGTAACAGCAGACAACTCCGTCCACAAAGTTGAGAATGAAGGCACTGTCATTATTAATGGTGGAGGTAATGATTCTATCACATTGAGCAATGTTTTTCATGTTCCTGGTATGAAGAAAAATTTATTTTCAGTACCAAATGTTGTAGATGCTGGCTATGGAGTTTTGTTTGGGCCACATGATGTCAAATTTCTCCACAATATTAAATGCTTGAAGGCTGATGTTTGGCTCGATCTGTTATGTTCATGTGCCAGACTGAAAAAGAGGGAAATTTGATCCAAAAGCAAAGAAATGTGTCTTTGTGGGTTATGATGAAAGGAAAAAAGGGTGGAAGTGCATGTGGATCCTAATTCTCACAGATTCATTGTCTCCAGATATGTGGTATTTGACGAAATCTCTTTATATTATGGAGCAGCTGCTAATAGAGAATCAAGTTGGAAAGAATCTGAACTTGTTGAATGACCAACAACTTCCATTGTTCCTAGTATGTGCTTGCCTTCATCTGATTTGTAGCAAGGAAACAGGAGGAGCACTAATACTGAAAATGAAGAAGAGCATGATGATGGCAGAGTTCCTCAAGAGCAAGAGCTCACAAATTCAAGGCTAAGAAGGACCATTGTCAAACCAGTGAGATATCGAGATGAAAACTTCACAAGCACTTATTCTTGTTTCTTTGCCGGACCAGTTGATGATCAAGAACCATCTTGCTTTAAAGAAGCTACTGATGTTGAAGAGTAGAGGCTTGCTATGGATGATGAGATGAAAGCTCTCATTAAAAATGAGACTTGGGATCTTGTTCCTAAACCTGATCATGTGAAACCTATCACATGTAAATGGGTTTATAAGATAAAGAGAAAGACTGATGGAAGTGTGGACAGGTTTAAAGAGAGATTGGTGGCTCGTGGTTTCTCTCAAAGCTATGGAGAAGATTATGAAGAGACTTTCAGTCCCATGGCAAAGATGACATCTGTTCGTGTTGTGATTTCTTTGGCGGCCTCTCAAAATTGGAAGCTATGGCAGCTCGATGTTAAAAATGCATTTTTATATGGAGACCTTAACAAGGATATCTACATGGAGCAACCAATGGGCTACACATCATATTCTAATCCAGGGTATGTGTGCAAACTAAAGAAAGCTTTATATGGGCTAAAGCAAGCTCCGAGAGCATGGTACGGGAAGATTGCAGAGTTCTTGCAATTTTGTGGCTATCATTCTTCTGATGCAGACTCAAGTCTTTTTGTTAAGAAGGATGGAGACATGCATATGGTGGTTCTTTTGTATGTGGATGATATGATAGTGACTGGAAGCAATGAAGATGAGATTGCAAAGCTAAGGGCTGAACTGTATACTCGATTCGATATGAAGAACTTGGGTGAGCTGAGCCATTTTCTTGGTTTGGAAGTGAAAAATGTGAAGGAGGGTGTTCTGCTATCACAAGAAGGCTATGCTAAGAACTTAATTGAGAAATATAGGCTGAAACTTAGCAAAAAGCGATCTAATCCTCTTGACACAAGTGAGAAAATAAGGAGGAATGAAGGCTCACTCTTACCGAATCCTAAGTCTTATCGTTCTCTTGTTGGTGGCCTTTTGTATTTGATAATCACAAGGCCGGATATTGCTTTTTCAGTTGGGCTCATAAGCCGCTACTTGCAAGAGCCTCGGAAGCCACATTTAGAAGCAGCAAAGAAGATTCTCAAGTATGTTAATTCTACCATTGATCTTAGTCTGCTTTACAAAAGAGGTGGTGGTTTTCAGTTAAATGGTTATACATATGCTGACTTTGGTGGAGATTTAGACAATAGGAGGTCTACATCTGGTTATGCGTTTATGTGCAACAATACAGGTGTTTCTTTGTGTAGCAAGAACAAGATGCAGTGGCTTTATCCACAACTGAAGCAGAGTACAAAGCTGCTACACTTGCTGCACAAGAGTATGTTTGGCTTCGAAGACTTATCAAGGATGTTTACTATCCGATTCATAATCCCACTGATCTGTTTGGTGATAATCAAAGTGCACTCAGGCTAGCTTATAATCTGGTGTGTCATACTAGAACTAAACACATTGAAATTGAGCATCACTTTATTTGGGAGAAGGTTCTTGATGGAACAATCAACAACAGGGAAGTGAGAAGTGAGTTCAATGTTGCAGACATCTTCACTAAGACTCCCTCTAAAAGGTCGTTCGAGTTTCTTCGTGCAAAGCTGGGACTGATTTCCAAAAATAACTTTTAGAGGAAGTGTTAAGTTTAAAGTTCTTTTTGGAAGTTGAGAAAGTTAAAGTATGTTGTTTATGTTGTAGACATGTATTTAATGTTTGTTAGTCTCTAAGTTGTTGTCACATCTCGGTTCTTAAGTTAATTTACGGTTATTGACTTTTGGTTACTTTGACATTTTACCGTGTTGAGTAACCGTTTACTACTTAAGGACCCTAAAGTTGACTTTTTCTTCCGTTTGGAATTTGGGAAAACTTTCTTCATGAAAGTTGTAGAGGACATTAATACGAATTCGTAGCATATATGTTAAAATCGGAGTTAGCATGAAAAAGTTATCAACTAAAAGGGTAAATTTTGAGTTGGTAAAAAGGGGTAAAAATTTAATGGGCTTTTTTTAGAGGGGTTTTAAGTGGACCGAGTGGGGAGCAGCCCAACACCCCCCCCCTTCTCTTTCTCTCTCCCTCTTTCTTCTCTATCTCCTTCTCCCGAAGTTTCCCCGACCCGCCGGCTTCACCACCATCTCCCGCCACCGTCCAGCCACCACCGACCGCCGGACCGGTCCCGTTCGGACCCCCGCCACCTCCTCTCTCTTCCTGGGCCGGTGACCGGCCGTGTAACGCGGCCGTTCACGAGGAAGTTCACCAGAGACGCCAATTGCACTTTCGCCGGAGTTCTCTCCTCCGGCCACCATAGGTCGGGATTTTTGGCTCATCTTGTAGCCCTCATCAAGGTGAGTAATCCCTCAAAACAAATTGGCTAAATTCGATCTTGTTATGGTGAAATGTATAATTGAAAGTTCTAGGGCTTCATTTGGATTTTAATTCGATTAGCCTAGTTAGGCTTAGAATTGGACTTTGTGCTAGTTAAGGAAGTTGTTGTGCGGGTTGGGATGAGTGTTGTGCTAAAATTTGAGAACCATTGGAGGTCGCCGGAGTACAGCTGCCGGCGGAGTACGGTTGGCGGCGGAGCAGGCGGCGGCGGCGCCCCTTAGGGGCAGTTTTTTTTCATGTTTCTGGGTTTGTTTTCTTGAGAGGAGTTTAATGAAGTATAGTTTGGAATTTTTGGAGGAGTTTTGATAATGTTGGGAATTTTGCAATGGTTAAGGAATTTGGCGGTGATTAGAATGGAATATCGGTTGTTTGGTTAGCCGGTTTTAAAATGCGTATAAGGTTAATTTTTTTTTGGTTATCGGTGATGATGGTGAATTTTGAGTTATAATGGATTAAAGATGGAGAAAATGGGCAAAGAAGAAGATTGATTTTAGACCCTTAATTTTTGGGATTATTTATTGAAGTTAATATGTTGAATGGGAATTAATATTATTTATTGTTCAGGACGTGAGGAGGATCATTTGGAGGAAGTCTCGGGTCGTCGGCAAACATAGCCGAGCACTGTGAGTGGACCTTTGATTTGAATGTCATGCATGCACTAGAGTTTATTTAATTTTCAAAGGCATATTGGAGATTTAATATTTTCTTGGAGTAATGGGTTCCATTCATTTTTCGGGAACTCTCTTGAGCATTTTATTTGACATGCAAGTGATTTATTTTGTTACGCAATATTTTCAGGTACAGTTGGGAACTGTACTGAGTTCAATGGATTTAGATAATATCGGTTTTATTTTGATGGTTTTGGGATTTTTAAATGATTACCGAAAATGGGATTTTTGGTAGTCCTCCATCATAGTATAATGATTTTGACTTGGAGAATATTTTAGCGAGAATTTTCGAGTGGAGATAATATTATTTATGATTTATATTTGATATCAAAATCTCGCTTATATTTATAAGTTTGAGAATATTTTGACGTGTGAGACACGTCATTGAGTTTTAATATAATTTCTTATGATGATTTTCAAGTACGGTTAGAAACCGTACCATTCGTATGATCTTGAGGAAAATTAGTGGATTTAAGTGTTTTCGTATGTTTTTACTCACCATAATATAGGGTCGTTTATATTGATTATTGCTAGCTAGCTATTGTTTAGCGGTCCTCATTATATGTGAGAAGAGCGCTTAGCTTGGGACGCTATTATAGTCTTACCAGCGGTCCTCATCATATGAGAGTGGAGCGCTTAGCGTGGGACGCTATTATCGCCTGGGAGGCAACCGATCGGTGTATATATATATATATATATATATATATATATATATATATATATATATATTTATTGTTAGCTAGCCATTATATAGCGGGCCTCATCATATGTGAGTAGAGCGCTTAGCGTGGGACGCTATTACAGTCTTACCAGCGATCCTCATCATATGAGAGTAGAGCGCTTAGCGTGGGACGTTATTATAGCCTGGGAGGCTCCTTTTATATGGTGATAACTCTTCCCCTTATTTATTTTTCTCAGTTATAATTGATTAACCAGCGAGGCTGGTTTATCCCTTATTTGAGATTTTTGTTTTATTTAACCAGTGGGACTGGTTTATCCATTTATTAAGTGAATTTGGATTTAAGGTTTTAAGGACGTTTAAAATTGCGTGCAGCTAAGTTTTTAAAGCTGAAATGTGGGAAAGTATTTAAATTGAGTTTTATTAAATTATTTTGTCCACTAACTCTAACGTTTTTAAATTACTTTCCCCTGGGCCCTTTGGTTTTAAATGCTCAGTGTGCAGGCTAAGTATAGATGAGGTCGAGCGTACCTAGAGTCGAGGCATAGTCAGAGGCTGCTTCCGCTTAATCTTTATTCATTGTTATTCTTTAGTTATTAGATATGCTCTGATAACCAGTTAGTGAATTTATTTTGAGTAATTGATTTATTGGAAGATTTGTTTAACTTGGGAAGCAAGAATGCTCCAGGTGTTGAGGATAGATGTGTGGATATAGAAGTATCAAGTTGGATTTTTCAGGTAAGGGTTGTCTATTTTCAAGGAAGGTTTATCCGAATTTTCAGTAAATTTTCCTTGAAGGTGGACCCCGCAAGATTTACCTCGGGTTTCAGGGTGAAATCCGGGGTGGGTTCTAACAGTTGTAATAGCTGGAGGTCTCTAGAATCCTTATGTGTCTAGAACTCTCTTTAGTCTTTATTTAAGTATTTTAGTCTATTGGAGAACTCCACGAGAGTTCAAGCAGTGTGACTTTTGTATTCAGTTTTTTGTCTCCAGTAAAAGTCTTCATTTAGTCTCCATTTCTCTGTGTGTTTTTTCTGGTTTGTTCTTCTTCTTGTTGGTTCTATTGATCTTGGGCAAGAGAAGGTTTCTCTGCTGTGTTTTTCTTTAGTTCCGAGGGTGTTCCAAAGGTTGGCTGATTATGATCAAGGAAGGTGAACACAACTCTTCAGCGTTTCTAGTAAATCCAATATAAGGAGTCCATCACCAACTTCCGTCTTTGAGAACGATTCCATCTTTCCAGGAGTATGTAGAAACAGCCACATGGAAAAAATATGGTGCCTTTGCTTTCTACAACCGCCTTGTGTTATCGACCTCCGATATCGATTCAAAAGAGTGTATTGTAGCAGCTACTCTTGGCCGTTTTACTGATAAAATACTGGTTCTTTGCAGACCTGGAGACAAAGAATGGAATGTCTTTCGGTTAACAGATGCAAATGAAACTTTGACTGATATACTATTTTCTTGTGGCAAGCTATACGCCTTGGTTGTGAGTAAATATAAGATGGGCGTCGTTGCAATTCCTCGGATGTTGAACTTTGGAGATCAGTCGGTGGAGTTGAAGTTAGTCTATGACGTGAATCCAAACTACAGTGATATTGATGAAGTTGTTGAAGATCATGGTAACTATGAGGTCTTTCTGCAAGAGTGTTGTAACTCGCACTTTCTAGAGTCAACATGCAATAATGAAGTATTGTTGATCCTACAAAGACTAGATCTATTTTCGAGCATAGACAACATCAACGTTGAAAATCGTGGCAATAATATGGAAGAGGAAGAGAATGGTGGTGGTGGCAATAATGTGGAAGAGGAAGAGAATGGTGGTGGTGGCAATGATGTGGAAGAGGAAGAGAATGACGAAGGCTATGATGGAGGGGACAACTTTGAAGGAGAAGGTGGTGATGGTGAGTTTCACATTACTATGTTTGATGAAGATAATCGCTTTACATACATGAGGACAAGTGGTTTTGAAATATACATGATTGATCCTCATAATGGAAATTTAAAATTGGTACCAAGTTTGGGGGACGAGGTAATATTTTTGTCACATGGCGGTTCATTATCTCTTCGGCCAAGTGATATCCAAAGCAAACATGTGGGAGGGAACTGCATTTATTTTGCAACAAACAATATCAAGAGTTTCTGTTAGCGAGATTCTCTCTATGCCTCAAATCAAGTCCTGAATCTTCTAGATTACAGAGTTAGAGTCTGTATATAATTTGTCTAGGTTTATTTCTTGATTACCAAGTCTTGTTGTACTATATATAAACCTACTGTGTAAACAATATTGATCAAGGGAATACAAATTCTACATGGTATCAGTAGTTTCAGGCTCTTACTTCTAGCCTTTCTTCCACAATGGCCTCTGCCTCCTCCTCTATCTCTTCCCTCCCTTCCCCCAATACTTCTCACTTCATCAAACTCACAGAAACCAATTACCTCGTCTGGCTTCGTCAAATCAAACTCTACCTCCATGGAAACAAACTTTGGGGCTATGTTGATGGCTCTATTCCTGCTCCCTCTACCACCATTTTTTCCACCCCATCCACACCTTCTTCCGCCACCACCGAAGATGCTCCTTCTGTCCAAGGTGTTCCTCCTCTTCCTGTTCGTATCCCCAATCCTGCATACGAACAATGGTTTGTCAATGATCAATTAACCGTGAGTATCCTCACCACCACACTCACCGAGCCGATTGCCGCTCTTACCATTGGTTTTGACACTGCTAAAGAAATTTGGGATTGCTTAGCTCGTCACTTCTCTCAGAAATCGGTTGCCAGCGCCGCCAGCCTTAAGATGCAGCTCCTTGATCTTAAAAAGGGCAATCAATCAATCGATGAGTACCTTCGTCATGCCAAATCTATTGCTGATTCCCTTGCTGCCATCAACAAGCTTGTTCCCGATGAGGACTTGGTTGTTGCTACTCTTCATGGACTTGGCTCGGATTACTTGATGCTTCGCACTGCCCTCACACAAAATCCTCCCTTACCGGATTTCACTGAGCTCCGTGCCCGGATTTTGGCATTTGACAACCAACACCAGCCCTCCCCTGAGAACCATTCTGTCACAGCCCTCTTCTCTAGCATTTCCCAACCTGGCCGCCCTTCATTCTCCGGTCGTCGGCAGTTCGCCGCCTTTCCCTCTGGTGGTCGTGGCCGTGGCAGGTTCAACGGCTCCAACACTCGCCCTCAGTATGGTGTCTCTCCCTTCCATACCCAGAATGTGGTCTCCTATCCCTCTCAAGCTCCACCCGCCTTCAACCCGAATTTTTGGGCTCAGTCTGCCCCGCGGCCCACCTTCCCTGGTCAACAACTCCCAGGCCTTCTTGGACCTAGCCCAGCTCAATGGTGTCCCACTTGCATGACTTCTCATCATGGGTCTAATTCTTGTCCTCACAAATTCTCCGGGCCGCCAGCTGCTACTCCATTTGCTGGCGCTCACTTCTCTGGAGATCTTTGGTATCCCGACACTGGAGCCACTCATCATATGACCTCTATGCCTCTCCATAATCCTCAACCATACGGCGGTCCACACAATATTTTTATGGGTAACGGTGACTCTATGCCTGTTTCCCACACGGGTAATCTTCCCCTCTCTTTGGGGGACTCTCAATTCTCTCTTCTTAATGTCTTTCGTGTCCCTTCTCTTCGTCAAAATCTTCTTTCCGTTGCTCGTTTCACCAAAGATAACCTTGTCTTCTTTTTATTCGCTCCTAATTTCTATCAAATTTATTGCTTACGCTCTGGTCGCTTATTGTTTCAGGGCCCATGTAAAGATGGTCTCTATCCGCTTCCTATCTCCGGTTCGTCCTCCTCAGTTCCTTATGCTCTAGCTACCGTGTCCTCTTCTTTGTGGCATCATCGGTTGGGTCATCCGTCGTCATCTGTTTTAAGTCGTCTTGCGTCTTCTCTAAGGTCGAAGTTATCATCTATTTCCTTTTGTAATACATGTGCGCTCAGCAAATCGCACCAATTACCTTTTCTTTCACGTAGTGACTTTGCTCCATCTTTATTTTATCTAATTTATAGTGATGTTTGGATGTCTCCGGTTCCTTCCATTAGTGGCTTTAAATATTATGTTCTCTTTACCGATGAATATTCTCGATATACTTGGATTTATCCTATGCGACGAAAAAATGAAGTTCTCACTCATTTTCAGACGCTTGTCGCCATTATTAAAAATCTTTTTCAGGGGACTGTTAAATATCTTCAAAGTGACAATGGCACTGAATATGTCAATCATGCGTTTTCCGCATTTTGCTCCTCCATGGGAATCCAACAACGCTTTTCTTGTCCACACACCCCTCAACAAAATGGTCTTGCTGAGCGTAAGCATCGTCACATTGTTTCTATGGTTCGATCTCTTCTTCTCACCTCTCATGCTGCACAAGATCTTTGGGTTGAAGCAGCTATCACCACTGTTTATCTCATTAATCTTTTACCTACTTCCACTCTCAATTGGGAGACTCCCTACTTCCGTCTTTATAAATGTCATCCTTCTTATTCATCTCTTCGTGTCTTTGGTTGTTTGTGTTTTCCTCATCTTGGTCCATACGTTTCAAATAAATTGTCGGGTCGTAGTATTGAGTGTGTCTTTATCGGGTATAGTCCTCGTCATAAAGGATATCATTGTCTTGATCCCTCTTCCAATCGTGTCTACATCTCGCGTCATGTTTTATTTAACGAAACACATTTTCCTTTCAAAGACTTGCAGGTATGCTCAACGAATCCGATTGAGATTGTGCCACTCACCTCTCGTGGCTCTTCCGCCTCTCTGCCAGGCCATTCCTTCGCTCCAGCTCCATTGGACCTGACTACTTCCCCTGTGGCCCAGACCACTTCTTGTCACCAACAATCAGGCCCCATGGCCCAGTCCAGTTCTTCTACTTCACAACCTAACTTGACCCAGTCTGGTCCTTCTTCTTCTTCTGCCGTGCTTGATGACACAGCCCTACCTCTCCCTGACGACCAGCCAACCGACGACCCACCAACTGCCGGTGCTTCCGCCGCTGCCGCCGTCGCCTCACCACCCCCTGATCCGGGGCCACAAGGCACCTCTTCTGCTGCCTCCGTCGATCCTATTTGTGATTCTGTCCACCACATCACTGACTCCTCCACCACCGGCCCAGATCCTCCCACTTCGGCTCAGCCTCCACTTGGTTCCTCTGTTGTCCCTGCCACCAATTCTCACCCCATGACCACCAGATTACGTGATGGCATCTCCAAACCCAAAACTCGAACCGATGGCACTGTGAGGTATCCTATTTCTCATGCTCTTCTCACTGTTCTTGATGCTATGGAACCTACATGCTATTCACAGGCTTCCAAATCCCCCGAGTGGCGCACGGCTATGGCTGATGAGATCAATGCGCTCATGAAAAATCATACTTGGTCTCTTGTTCCTCCATCCTCCTCTCAGAACACAGTTGGTTGTAAATGGGTATTTCGTATCAAACATAACTCTGATGGTTCAATTGATCGTTGCAAAGCACGTCTGGTTGCTAAAGGCTTTCACCAACAACAAGGTGTTGATTATGAAGAAACATTCAGTCCTGTTATTAAACCTGCAACCATTCGGACTGTACTTGCTATTGCAGTCTCTCGCGGTTGGTCCTTACGCCAACTCGACGTTAAGAATGCCTTTCTCCATGGCTTCTTAACCGAAGCTGTTTACATGACCCAGCCGCCTGGTTTCGTTGATCCAGAACATCCAACATATCAAGCTTCATAAAGCCCTCTATGGTCTCAAGCAAGCTCCACGGGCCTGGTTTCATCGCATCAGTACTTTTCTGTTATCCGCTGGGTTTCGACAAAGTAAAGCTGATTCCTCTCTGTTCATTTTCCACTATGGGTCACACACAATGTTTTTACTACTTTACGTGGATGATATTGTTGTCACTGGAAGTAACGATCGTCTTGTTCAGAGTTTTGTTGATGCTCTTGGTCGTGGCTTTGACATCAAGGATCTTGGCCCTCTTCATTATTTTCGTGGCCTCCAGGTATCATCCTCTTCTGATGGTCTTCATATTGATCAGTTGAAATATGCACATGACAGTCTTCATAAACATAATCTCCTCCTTGTTCAACCGGTGAGTACCCCTCTTTCGGCCAAGGCTTCCCTATCAGCTACTGATGGTGATCTTCTCCCTAATCCTACTTTGTTTCGCAAACTTGTTGGCTCTCTGCAATATCTCACCATCACTCGGCCTGATATAGCCTTTGCTGTCAACTCAGTCGCTCAATTTATGAGCCAGCCTCGTATCCCTCATCTTATTGCAGCCAAACGTATTCTTCGGTATGTCAATCTTTCCGGCCTCAACGTCAACCTGTTACTCTTTCTGCTTATTCTGATGCTGACTGGGCTGGTTGCCCTGATTCTCGCCGCTCCACTTCCGGCTATTTGGTGTATCTTGGGTCTAATTTGATATCTTGGTGCTCCAAGAAACAACCAACTGTGGCTCGTTCTAGTGCTGAAGCTGAATATCGGTCCCTTGCTCATGCCTCTGCTGAAACGACTTGGTTAGGCTACTTACTCTATGAACTTGGTGCTCACATTCATTTCCCTATCATACTTTATTGTGATAACCTCAGTGCCACTTACATGGCTTCCAATCCTGTCTTTCACGCACGCACCAAACACATTGAACTTGATTATCATTTTGTTCGTGAAAAAGTTGCTTTGGGGAGCCATCGTGTTTGTTTCATTCCTTCTGTGGACCAGCCGGCAGATCTCCTTACCAAACCTCTTCATAAGCTTCGTCATCGTCTTTTGTGTACCAAACTTGTTCGTCCAAGGACGCTCAGTTTGCGGGGGGGTGTTAGCGAGATTCTCTCTATGCCTCAAATCAAGTCCTGAATCTTCTAGATTACAGAGTTAGAGTCTGTATATAATTTGTCTAGGTTTATTTCTTGATTACCAAGTCTTGTTGTACTATATATAAACCTACTGTGTAAACAATATTGATCAAGGGAATACAAATTCTACAGTTTCCATTCCTTGGAAACATATATCAGTCGGGAGATTGGCGTCTTCAATTTGGATAAAAGAAGCATTCAACGATCTTTTCCAAGTGTAAAGATGTCCATAAGATCTGAACTCAATTGGTTTACTCCCAACTTATATTGATCTGAGACTGTACTCTATGTACTCTTAGCTTATTTCTTTGCCTGAATGACCAAAACAAAACCCTAACCCTAGATGCCGACAAGAGAAGAAGGAAACATGCCATCCTCAGCGGCAGAAGCCGTAGCCAACATCAAAGAGCTCCTTACTCAGATCCTTGGGTCGCTACCATTACGATCACTTGCTCGTTTCAAGTGCATCTCCACGTACGCATTGGCTTTGTCTCATCTCCGACCTCCACACCCTCAAAAACCCCAAGATTTCGGCTTTCTTCTCTTGGGAAACTATAGCCTCGTCCTTCAAATCCATCCCTCTTAATAACCATGAAATCCCACCTGCGTGGAACCCCTTCAAAACTCTTAGGAATTTCATCCCTGATCGATCCTATTTGAGGATTCTTCAGTCCTGCAATGGCCTCATCCTTTGCCATATTCCTGTGTTCGGTAAACAAACGAAACATCATCCCGTATATGTTGTCAATCCGACCATCAACCAGTTCCAGGTTCTTTCTTCTCCCAGCGTCAGGGAAGACATGGCCATAGATAAAATTTGTACACTATGCTCTGGCATTTGATCCTTCCAAATCGCCACACTACAAGGTCTGCGTGACAAACTACTTGTTTTACTATGATGATGAGGATAACGGGCAGCACGAAATAGAGATATATTCATCAGAGACCGGAGAGTGGAAGCATGTCGACACTCCTTTCTTTCCCAGCCCTTCAGAAAGACATGCACTCGGACTTGAAGGAGATGCCCATGCACTTTGATTACAGGAGCAGAGAAGGCGTCGTATACTGCAATGGACAAGACGTCGAGATGATCATGATATCTTTTTCAAAACTAAAAGTACTGAATTCGTTAGAGCTGAGTGTGATGCGTTACACTACTTTGACATAGGTGAAGAACGTTTGCGACTCGCCCCTTGTACTCCTCAAATTCCCTTGGTTGTCAAGAACATTCCATTGAAGGATGACTGTTATCCCGCTGTATGGCCGAGTTTTTCTTATAGACATTTCAGGGAGTCTGGTGGCCGTTTGTATTTGATCAAGACTTTCAAGCATTGCAACACCCAATTTGATGTGATGGAGATGGAGAGGGACTACTCTTGTTGGTTTGTCAAGTACCATGTTGATCTTAATCCGGTATTGGCACCTCTTCCTGATTCAAATTCTTTTGTTATCTTATGCCTCTTTCGGGGGAAGGAAAAGGATGCGGAGGAGGATGATTCTTCATGTGACCTTTGGTTGCACCTGCCTGGCAATAGGACCTTGAAGACACTTGTAGAATTAGCCGATAAGGAACTTTTTCTAGATCTTGATATTTACTATGGATATTTTTATCCGGAGATTCATCCTTACATGCAGAGTTTAGCTTGTGTGTGAAGGTTAAATTTCATGGCTTGTTTGATTCCTTCAAACACTCGTATATTTATAATCGGCCGTTGTAAATGAGCTAAAATCACCTAATCATTTATTTAATTAAAAAATAAAAATCTCCAAACCATAGTCATTACACGAAATCAGTATAAAGTAACATTACTAGAATCAAAGAAAAAGATCTTCCCGACAACATATTGGTATTGATCTTTTTAAAATCATGTCTTGGATATAACTCAAAAGAGTGCGGTTATTGGGACCTCCAAATTTGCTCAGTATACCTCTCATTCTCTCTACACCTCCATTTTACTTTTAAATATAAACATTTGCTCATTAGACCTTCTTTCAAATTCCTAAAATAACATTGTTTATGTAATTCACATATATATAATTAATATATTACTCATTACACCTCTTATTCACGCACCATATCTCTAATTCTTTTTTTTCTTTTTTTCTTTTTGCATGCAAACATCCATTCCCGACTTCCATTCTTTAAAAAAAATTTCGTTTTTCTTTTGAACACAAACCTCCATTCCCGACCTTGATTTCTTGATTTTCTTTATTTTTTGTATTTTTTATTTTGCATAAAATGTCACTAGACATTCATTTTTTGATCAAATTGTAAGAAATAATTTTCAATAACATAAATTTTCGAGAAAAGTTAATTCGAATCATGAAGAATGATATTCTCTTAAAAATTAAAAAAAAAATAAGGATTGTGTCTCAAATTTTATTTATCGATCATCAAAAGAATGTTTTTACATAAATTATTCTATATTTTTGTTACTTTTGTATTTCTATTTTACATGCATATACTATTTTTTTTGTAAGTTTATATGTTTTGTTTTTATACCTCATGATGATAAATTATTTTAATAATTGATAGATTTTTGTAAAAATATTATGATACTTATTTATTTATTTTTTAATAATTGATTTTTGTAAAAATATTTTTTCAATTTGTATATGCATGTGACATGTATGATAAGATAAATATATAAATGCTTTAATAAGTATGTGGTAAAACTAGAAAATAAAAATCAATAAGGAAAATAATAAAATGCATTAATCCATTATTATTGAATTAGAAAGTTTAGAGATAATAAATGTAATATTACTTTTTTTTTAATTAGGGTCCTTAATAGTCATTGTGTAAGAGGATAAATATGTCATTTAATAATTCATAATACAGTGAGGTCAAGTGAGCAAATTTGAAGGTCCCAATAGCCGCACTCAACTCAAAATCAACTTATGTAATTATACCCATGACTTCAACGATATCAGTTTGACTAGCTAATCAACAAGTCACACTCTTAATATAATATAAGTCGATCTATTTTGTTTTATTTTAAGATTAGCTTTTTTGTTTAGCAAATTCGTGAGTAAGTGAGTGAGTGTGTCACATCCCGGTTCTTAAGTTATTTTACGGTTATTTACTTTTGGTATTATTTTGGCTTTTACCGTTTTGAGTAACCGTTTACTATTTAAAACTCTAAAAGTTGACTTTTTCTTCCGTTTGGAATTTGGGAAAACTTTCTTCATGAAAATTGTAGAGGACATTAAACAGAGTTAGTGCACACGCGGCACGCTTAAAACGGAGTTCGTATGAAGAAGTTATGGTCTAAAAACGAAAGTTATTGTTTTGGTAAAAGGGGGTAAATTTTAGTAGGCTTTATTTTTGTGGGTGTTTTAAGTGGTGGACCCGGTGGGAGAAAGCCCAACCCCTTTATTTTCTCTCTCTCTCTCTCTCTCTCTCTCTCTCTCTCTCTCTCTCTCTCTCTCTCTCTCTCTCTCTCTCTCTCTCTCTCTCTCTCTCTCCCGTGCCTCCCCTGACCCGCCGGCTTCATCACCATCGCCCGCCGCTGTCCAGCCACCACCGACAGCCGGACAGGTCCTATTCGGACCCCCGTCGCCTCCTCTCTCTTCCTGGGCCGGTAACAGCGCGTGGGACGCCGCCGAGCGGGAGAAAACTGCTTCTAGCAACCCGATTGTCCCGTCACCGGAAATCGCTCCTCCGGTCACCATAGCTCGTGAAACTTGGCTCATCTTATAGCTCTCATCAAGGTTAGTAATCCCTCAAAAGGAATAGACTCAATTCAATCTTGGTCAGGAGAAATGTATAATTGAAGTCCTAGGGCTCAATTTAAGGTTTTGGTTCGATTAACCTAGTTAGGCTTAGAAATGGATTTTGTGCTAGTTAAGGAAGTTGTTGTGCAGGTTGAGGGAAGTGTTGTGTTAAAATTTGGGAAGTATTGGAGGTCGCCGGAGAACGGCTACCAGCCGCCGCTGCCGGTGGCGCCGCCCCTTAAGGACAGTTTTTCATGTTTTTAAGATGGTTTTAATGAGAGGGGTTTAATGAAGTATAGTTTGGAGTTTTTTGAGGAGTTTTGATAAGGTTTGGGATTTTTCAATGGTTAAGAATTGTAGCGGTTATTAGAATGAAATTTCGGCAGTTGGTTTTGCAGGTTTTAAATTCTAAAAAGACTAATTTATAGCTATCGGTAAGTGCGGAGTAATGTGAGTCTTATTACATTAAAAGTGGAGAAGTTCGGCAAGGGAGATGAAATTATAGGCTTCCTTTTATTTCGGAAATATTTATTTAAGCTTTAAGCTAGTCTAGAGACTTAATATTATTTATTGTTCAGGACATGAGGAGGATTGTGTTGGGAGACCTCGGATCGACGGCAGACATAGCCGTATTCTGTGAGTGGATATTTTGGTTTTAAATAAATATGCATGCAAAATTTTATAATTTATTATTTTATTTTCCGAGCTTATATTATAATTTCGGCTTATGAGATGAGTTTAGAAATTATTTGAGTTTGAAGCATTGATTATTGGTTGGTCATGATTTATGGATTTGAGCTCGGATTATTAATTTGGTATTTGAGTTTGGCTATTCTTTATAAATTCCGGATTTCATTATAATGGTTTTATTGGTGGACTTTGAGATTTATAAATGATTACCGAAAATGGGATTCTCGGTAGTTATCCATCATAATTTAATTGTTTATTTGAGGAATAATAATTTTGACTTGGAGAATATTTTGACGTGTGAGACACGTCATTGAGTTTTAATACAATTTCTTATGATGATTTTTAAGTATGGTTGGGAACCGTACCATTTGTATGATCTTGGGGAAGATTAATGGATTTAAGTGTTTCCGTATGTTTTAGTCACCATAATATAGGGTCGCTTATATTGATTACTGCTAGCTAACTATTATTAGCGGCTACTCACCATAGGTCAGTAGAGCGCTCAGCGTGGGACGTTATTATAGTCTGGGAGGCAACCGATTGGTATTTATATTTATTTGTTAGCTAGCCATTATTAGCGGCTACTCACTATAGGTGAGTATAGCGCTTGGTGTGGGACGCTATTATAGCCTGGGAGGCACCAACCCGAGCCTGGGAGGCTCATTTTTACATGGTGATAACTATTCCTCTTATTTTATTTTTCTCAGATATATATATTTGATCAATCAGCGGGACTGGTTTAGCTCTTTTTACGAGATTTCTTTATTTGATTAACTAGCTGGGCTGGTTTGTCCATTCTTATGGGTTTATGGATTTAAGTTATATGATTTATAAAAAAAAAATTGCGTGCAGCTAAGTTTTTAAAACTGAAATGTAGGGAAGTATTTAAATTGAGTATTTATTAAATTATTTAAATTATTTTGTCCACTAACTCTAACGTTTTTAAATTACTTTCCCCTGGGCCCTTTGGTTTTAAATGCCCAGTGTGCAGGCTAAGTTTAAATGAGGTCGAGCGTACATGGAGTCGAGGCATAGTCAGAGGCTGCTTCCGCTCATTCTTTATTCATTGTTTTTCGTTCATCCTTAGATATGCTCTGAAAGTCCAGTAGTAATTTATTAATTCTCTGTTGTTGGTTGTGGAATTATTTTAGATGAGAAATTGTTATATTGGGAGATGTGATGAACTTGGGGACCAGGAAGGCTCTAGGAGTTGAGGATGGATGATTGATAATAGAAGTGTTTATCAAGAGTTTCTTTGCAGGTAAGGGTTGTCCATTTTCATGGTAGATTATGCCGAATTTTCGGTAAATTTTCTTTGGAGGTGGACCCCGCAGGACTTACCTCGGGTTTCAGGATGAAATTCGGGGTGGGTCTTAACAGTTGGTATCAGAGCATTAGGTTATTCGATTCTTTTCTCTTTTTAGTACTACCTCATATTCTTGGTCATGCTTAGTGTGAATAGAGTGATGGTCCGACCGCGGCGGATCAATTAGCATTATATGGTTTAGACACTATGTGTTGATTAAGTTTGTGATGTAGTCATACTTATTTTATTTATGGATAGTATTGTGTCATAAATGTCTATATTTTCAAGACTATGTCTCCGTACGCCGACCTCGAAGAGTACCTTGGTTATTTTCTGAGTAATGGGAAGGTAAGTGATTTGTGAGATTTTGTGTTCAGTAATGAGTTAGGGAAGTGACTTGGATTTGCAGTGTTCTATTATATATTTATTGAGTTGTGGACTTTCATTTAAGTGGCGAGTTGAGCCTTTTTGCGGATATTAATAATTGAAAGGGCATGCTTGTGAACGAATGATTGAGCAATTTCTAGTTAAGGTTGGTATTGGGATAAGAGATAATATAAGGGAGTTAAGCAAGTGTTGTTTTGCTTTGAGATAAATAGTAAAGTGATATTCCTTGAGTTAATTAAATTGTGGATGTTATTGGATGCGTTAAATGGGGCTATTAAAGTTTGGTTTATCAATTGAAGTTCAATTTCTGTAATTGTTATTGGTCGATTTAGGTTTAGTATCTGTAATGTGAGATTCGCTTTCCTACTTATGTTGAGTGTTTTAGATGGATTGTAAGTATAATAGGCTTTGGAATTGTAATAGTAAAGCGGATGCGAGATGGTTGTGGCTGCTCCGACTTTACAGCAACAGATAGAGAATTTGATTGATGATGACTGAACTTAGTAAATCAAGTGGTGATATGAGAATGTAGCTATTTGCTTTGGATGCCTAATGACAGTGTAGAAGTTTAGTACCCGCTATGTCACGCCCCGGTTCTTAAGTTATTTTACGGTTATTTACTTTGGTAATATTTTGGTCTTTTACCGTTTTAAGTAACCGTTTACTATTTAAGACTCTAAAGTTGACTTTTTCTTCCGTATGGAATTTGGGAAAACTTTCTTCATGAAAGTCGTAGAGGATGTTATTACGAGTTCGTAGACATGCTACGCGTTAAAATCGGAGTTAGCATGTAAAAGTTATCCTTAAAAATATAAGTTTTATTGGGGTATTATTTTGGGGTCTTAAATTTTGGATTGGGTATAAGTGGTGTTGGACCGGGTAGGCTTTGGCCCATTTCAGTTTTTCCCTCTCCTTTCTCTCTCCTCCCTCCCGTTTTTTCTCCCTCCCGTTTCCTCCTCCCCACCGGAAACTTCTCGCCGCCCGACCGCCGCCGTCCGGCCACCCCAGACCGCCGCACCGGTCCCAATCGATCGGTCTCCGACCCAGCTATCTTCCAGGACCGGTGACAGCCCCCCTAGCGCCGCCGTGAGAGAGCGGTGCCGCCCGAAAGGTTAGGCTGCCCCGAACTTCCGGTCACCGGAACTCCCTCCTCCGGCCACCAATCCGGGCAAGCTTGGTACGGTTTTGTAGCCCTCCTCCCGTGCAGCAACCCCTCCAATCAGCTCACTCCCTCTTGAGCTAGGTAAGGAGAAATGTGGAGTTGAAATTTCTAGGGCTTTTAAGTTGTTTTCGTTCGATTAGCCTAGTTAGGCTTGGAATTGGGTGTTGTGTTGGTCATGAAAGTTGTAGAGCATGATGAGGAGATTATTCTGTCAAAATTTCATAGGTTTTGGAGGTCGCCGGAATTGGCCTCCGGCCGCCGCTGCCGGCGGAGCCGCCGCCGGCGCCACCGCCGGTTAAGAGATTTTTAGGGTTTTAAATGTGGAATATTAAGAGGAGTATATTGGTGTGATTTATGGAATGTTTGGATGATTTTTGGTTAGGTTTTAGAATTTGTAAAGTTTGGTATTTTTTGACGGATTAATAAGTTAAAATTCGGCCATTGGATTATTTTTATGATTAGGACGTTGGAAGGTGATTTTTGAGGATGTCGGTATTTATGGAGATTTTTGGTTGGCAGTGAAGTTAAGATTTAGGACGATAGGCATGGTTGAGCACGAGAAGCTCATATTTAATTATGCCTATTTTCTTTAAACGTTGGGATTTTATTTAAGGAATTATTTATGTTTTGGAACAAGACGCGAGGAGGCTCGAGCAGAGGAGACCTCCGACTGACTTCAGGCTTAGGCCTAACTTGTGAGTGGACTTTTGTTTTAAATAATGTGCATGCAGTTGTTTATTTGGTTGGACCATTTGACGTCATTTTTATTTGACGATTTTACTCCTTGTGATGAGTTACCGAAAATGGGATTTTCGGTAAATTATTATATATTTTTAAGGAGAGTATGTATATAAATGCTAGCTAGCGATATGTGTCTGTCCACCTTAATGACATAGTATATAACTGCATTATGGTGTGACGTGAGCGTTGGACGCAAGCGTAGTAGCCTTATATGAGTGTTTAATTCATATAAGGGGTATGGGCACATTTTTATACACCCGTCTGTCCACCTTAATGACATAGTGTATCACCGCATTAAGGCGTGACGTGAGCGTTGGACGCGAGCGTAGTAGCCCTATATAGATTATTATTAATTTATATAGGGAGTATGGGCGAGTGTAAATATATACATGTATATATTTTAGCCTGAGAGGCTGTATTTTGATATATATATATATATATATATATATATATAGTTTTGAGCAGTAGAGGCTCGATATTTATAACGATAAGAGAATTATCGTTTATGACATGCATTCGTTTTCTTGGAAATTAAATTGGGAAAACATAAATATTCTTTTTATTTATTTTTGTCCACTCACTCTAATTATTGCGAATGTTTTTCTCCTGGGCTCTTCGTTTTTAAAATGCCCAGTTTGCAGAGTTCGAGTTAGAACGAGTAGGAGACGACGAGGCATAGTTACCCATTTCTCAGCCACCATTCACCAGTAGGTTACCTGTTTAACCTACTAGAGTATTTTTCCTACTCCTCTTGTGTATAGTAGCTCTGAATACTCTTTGGGATTTATTGTAATGTTTCTGGTGGTGTGCTTAGACTTTTATTGTATTTTTGAATATACGAAGTTTGTAATTATTTACTCACTTTCGTATAATTGTGGGTTGATTTGGAGGATGCTCAAATTTATTTAAGAAAGTAACACTTTAGTTTTCTAGGTTAGGGTTGTCCATTTTCAAGGGAGGTTTGCTTTTTAGTAAATTTTCCTTGGAAGTGGTCCCCGCAGGACTTACCTCGAGTTTCGGGGTGAAATTCGGGGTGGGTCTTGACAGTTGGTATCAGAGCATTAGGTTTCATTTCCTACCTCCTTGGTACTACCATATTTGCCTAAGAAGCACGTAGTTCCTATAGAGTGGTGATCCGACCGCGGCGGATTCACTAGCATTTTATGCTTTGGATGCTATGTGTTATTGGGTATGTGTGATAGATCTATTAGTCTTGTGTATAGACTACTAAATATCTTTTTCTTCAGGTAATTATGCCTCCTAGACGCCGACCCCGGGTAGCTACCTCGACCAACGTGGATGAGGGTGATGAGGTCAGAGGATTAGTTGATTCCATTGGGAGTATGCTGAGGGGTGTTTTAGACAGGGTTCAACACCCACATTCTGTGAGGAAGAAGGATATCTTCGAGGCTGGAGCAATTGAGTTCAAGGGTGCCAAAGGACCCCTTGATGCATATACGTGGGTAGACAAGATGGAAAAGGCTTTCGAGAGCACTGATACACCGGAAGAAAAGAAAGTGAAGATGGCAGTGACTTTTCTGGATGACTCTGCACGTCATTGGTGGACTTTCGCTAGCAGAAATAATGGTGGTGCTCAGGACATGACTTGGGAACAGTTTAAGACGCTCTTCTTAGGTCAGTATTTCAGTCATGCTCATCGTATCAGGATCCAGTCGGATTTTCTGAACATGAAGAAGATGGATGATGAGGGTGTCATTGAGTTTGAACAGAGGTTCACTACCTTGAGCTACCATGTGCCTTATTTGGTTCCTGATGAGAGGACCAGGATTGACATGTTCATTGGAGCACTTGGCGGAGTGTACGCCGAGAAGATGACCGGTGTCATTTACCCGACCTTTCTTGATGCGGTTACTGCAGCCATGGCCATTGAGACCAGGAGGACTTTTAGTGCACGGCCCCGAGATTTCGGTGGTCCCAGCCAGGGTCCATCGAAGAAGGCCGCTTCATCATCCGCTTCTGGATCTTCAGCGGGTAGTAGCAGTAGTGGAGGATCAGGTTCTAGTTCTCGGTTTAGGGCTAGAGGACGTAACAGGAGACCTTTCAGGAGCTAGTTGGGTAGGCAACAGACTGGTCAGTTTGGTTCTAGTGGCAGTTTCCAGGGTGGTCAGACTTTTTCTTTTGGTCGTCAGCAGCAGTTTTCTGGGTGCTTTGAGTGTGGTAGTCTGGACCATTTCAAGAGAGATTGTCCCTTGTTGGCTCAGAGAACCACCCCCACTCCTACTCAGCCAGCCGATCAGCCTGCAGCCAGAGGCTCCAGTATTGGTACTCGTGGCAGTTCAGCAGCCAGAGGTGGCTCTCAGCAGGGTAGTGGTCAACGTGGACGTCCCATGACTCGTGCCAGACTTCATGCTATGACTCAGCAGGAAGGTCGTACTTCTCCAGATGTCATCATTGGTACGTTATTAATTTTTGGCCAGCCAGCTTTTATTTTAATTGATCCCGGAGCCACGCATTCATTTATGTCTAGTAGATTTGCCCTCCATGCAAATGTGCCATCATCGTCTCTTCCAAGCGAGTGGCATGTGTCTCTACTCTCCGGTGAGGTGATGAGAATAAATTGGGTGTTTAGTGGTTGTGAAGTATTGGTGGAAGGAACTAAGTTTAAGGCGGATCTAATCCCTTTAGATATTGTGGAATTTGATGTGATTTTGGGAATGGATTTTTTAGAGGCTTATAGAGCTATGGTAGATTGTTTCCGAAAAGAAGTGATGCTTCGAAGTCCAGATGGATTTGAAGTTGCATTTCAAGGAGAAAGAGATGTTATTTCGAGTTGCTTGATATCAGCTATTACTGCTAAGAAATTGTTAAGTAAAGGCTGTCAGGCATACTTAGCTCACATTGTGGATACAAGTATGAGAGTGTTGGAAGTAGAGGATATTCCTATAGTAAGGGAGTTTCCAGATGTTTTTCCCGAGGAGTTGCCTAGTTTGCCTCCTGTAAGGGAGATAGATTTTTTTATCGAGTTATTTCCAGAAACTATGCCTATCTCACAGGCACCTTACAGAATGGCTCCAGCTGAATTGAAGGAGTTGAAGACTCAACTGCAGGAGTTGGTAGATAAGGGTTTTATTCGGCCTAGCAAGTCTCCATGGGGTGCTCCGGTGTTGTTTGTTAAGAAGAAAGATGGCACCATGAGACTATGCCTTGATTATAGGAAGCTAAATCAAGTCACGGTGAAGAATAAATATCCGTTACCCCGTATTGATGATTTATTTGATCAGTTAAAGGATGCTACTGTTTTCTCAAAAATTGACTTGAGATCTGGTTATCATCAGTTGCGGATCCGAGAGAATGACATAGCCAAGACTGCTTTTCGATCACGCTATGGTCATTATGAGTTTGTGGTGATGCCTTTTGGACTTACTAATGCACCAACTGCGTTCATGGATCTCATGAATAGGGTGTTTAGTCCATATCTTGACCGCTTCGTGATCGTATTCATAGATGACATTTTGGTTTACTCAAGAAGTAAAAAGGAGCATGCCAAACATCTAAGAATGATATTGCGGACTTTGAGAAATGCTCAATTGTATGCCAAGTTTAGCAAATGTGAATTTTGGCTGGATAAAGTGGGATTCTTGGGTCATGTAATTTCGGCTGAAGGTGTTAGTGTGGATCCCCAAAAGGTGGAAGCAGTGTCAAACTGGAGAAGACCTACCACTGTGACGGAGATTCGTAGTTTCTTGGGATTAGCAGGTTATTATCGACGCTTTGTGCAAGATTTTTCAAAGATTGTTGTTCCACTTACAAGATTGACCAAGAAGGGAGTTAAGTTCGAATGGTCAGATCAGTGTGAGCAAAGTTTTCAAGAATTAAAGAATCGCCTGACCAGTGCTCCTGTTTTAGCACTTCCGGATGATAGTGGGGAATATGTGGTTTATTGTGATGCTTCTAAACGAGGTTTAGGCGGGGTATTGATGCAGCATGATCGAGTTATTGCCTATGCTTCTAGGCAATTGAAGCAGCATGAGGTAAATTATCCCACTCATGATTTAGAGCTTGCAGCAGTAGTTTTTACTCTCAAGTTGTGGAGACACTATCTTTACGGAGCCAAGTGTCAGATTTTTACCGATCACAAGAGTCTTCGGTACGTGTTCACTCAAAAAGAGTTAAATATGAGGCAGAGAAGGTGGATGGAATTAATCAATGATTATGATTGCACTATTGAGTATCATCCTGGAAAAGCTAATGTGGTAGCTGACGCTCTTAGTCGAAATCCCACCATATCCTTGTCTCACCTAAGGATGGTTAGAGTTCCTCTTCTTTTTGAGTTACGAGCTACTGGGGTGGAGTTAGCGGTGGATAATGTTGGTGCCTTGGTAGCTAGTTTCCATGTCAGGCCAGTTTTGGTTGATAAAGTGCGGGAAGCGCAGTATCATGATCCTTCCATTGTTCAGTTGATAGAAAGAGTAGCGAATGGAGCCGCCGTGGATTTTTCGGTAAGAAGAGATGGAACTTTATTGTTCAAAAATAGACTTTGTGTTCCAAAGAGAAATGAAGAGTTAAAGATAGAGATAATGGAAGAAGCTCATAGTTCTGCATATGCTGCTCATCCGGGTAGTACAAAAATGTATCGGACTTTGAAAGATTATTATTGGTGGCCAAACATGAAGAGGGAAATGGCAGCTTTTGTAAGTAGGTGTTTGATATGTCAGCAAGTGAAAGCTGAAAGGCAGAAACCTTCAGGATTGCTTGAGCCGTTGCCTATTCCAGTGTGGAAGTGGGACCACATCACCATGGATTTTGTTTTCAGTTTACCTCGTACCCGTGAGGGGCATGACGGTATTTGGGTGATTGTGGATAGACTCACCAAATCTGCACATTTCTTACCGATGGGAAAGAAGTATACAATGGATAAATTGGCGGAGCTTTCTGTGAATGAGATTGTGAGACTTCATGGTGTACCTGAATCAATAGTGTCGGATCGGGATCCTAGATTTGCTTCTAAATTCTGGAAAGCTCTTCAGACAGCTTTAGGTACCCGATTACACTTCAGCACTGCTTTTCATCCTCAGACTGATGGGCAATCAGAGAGGACTGTTCAGACTTTAGAGGATATGTTGAGAGCTTGTGCCTTGCAGTTTAGGGGGAGTTGGGATAAGAACCTATCTTTGATGGAGTTTGCTTATAATAACAGCTACCATTCTAGTATTGGTATGGCTCCCTTTGAGGCACTTTATGGGAAACAGTGTCGTACACCTCTATGTTGGAATGAAGTAGGAGAAAAAGAACTTTGTGGTCCTGAGTTAATCCATGATACTAATGAGAAGATTAAAGTGGTCAGAGATAGACTCAAGGCCGCTCAAAGCAGGCAGAAGAGTTATGCAGATGTTCGCAAGAAAGACCTTGAGTTTCAAGTAGGTGATTGGGTGTTTTTGAAATTATCCCCTTGGAAAGGGATAGTACGTTTTGGTAAGCGTGGGAAGCTTAGTCCGAGGTATATTGGGCCGTATGAGATAATAGAGCGAGTTGGCTCACTTGCTTATCGATTGCTTTTGCCTCCAGAATTGTCCAGGATACATAATGTGTTTCATGTATCCATGCTTCGCAAGTATATGGCCCATCTCTCTCATGTGTTGCAAGAGCAGCCAATTAGTTTGACGAGAGATTTGACCTATGAAGAGGAACCGGTACAGATTCTTGACCGAAAGGAGCAAGTACTTAGGAACAAGACAATTCCGCTTGTCAAGGTGCTTTGGAGAAGTCATCAAGTAGAGGAAGCTACTTGGGAATTAGAGGAACAAATGAGGCAGCAGTATCCCTACCTTTTTGTTTGATAGTTATGTAAATTTCGGGGACGAAATTTTTATAAGGAGGGGAGAATTGTCACGCCCCGGTTCTTAAGTTATTTTACGGTTATTTACTTTGGTAATATTTTGGTCTTTTACCGTTTTAAGTAACCGTTTACTATTTAAGACTCCAAAGTTGACTTTTTCTTCCGTATGGAATTTGGGAAAACTTTCTTCATGAAAGTCGTAGAGGATATTATTACGAGTTCGTAGACATGCTACGCGTTAAAATCGGAGTTAGCATGTAAAAGTTATCCTTAAAAATATAAGTTTTATTGGGGTATTATTTTGGGGTGTTGAATTTTGGATTGGGTATAAGTGGTGTTGGACCGGGTAGGCTTTGGCCCATTTCAGTTTTTCCCTCTCCTTTCTCTCTCCTCCCTCCCGTTTTTTCTCCCTCCCGTTTCCTCCTCCCCACCGGAAACTTCTCGCCGCCCGACCGCCGCCGTCCGGCCACCCCAGACCACCGCACCGGTCCCAATCGATCGGTCTCCGACCCAGCTATCTTCCAGGACCGGTGACAGCCCCCCTAGCGCCGCCGTGAGAGAGCGGTGCCGCCCGAAAGGTTAGGCTGCCCCGAACTTCCGGTCACCGGAACTCCCTCCTCCGGCCACCAATCCGGGCAAGCTTGGTACGGTTTTGTAGCCCTCCTCCCTTGCAGCAACCCCTCCAATCAGCTCACTCCCTCTTGAGCTAGGTAAGGAGAAATGTGGAGTTGAAATTTCTAGGGCTTTTAAGTTGTTTTCGTTCGATTAGCCTAGTTAGGCTTGGAATTGGGTGTTGTGTTGGTCATGAAAGTTGTAGAGCATGATGAGGAGATTATTCTGTCAAAATTTCATAGGTTTTGGAGGTCGCCGGAATTGGCCTCCGGCCGCCGCTGCCGGCGGAGCCGCCGCCGGCGCCACCGCCGGTTAAGAGATTTTTAGGGTTTTAAATGTGGAATATTAAGAGGAGTATATTGGTGTGATTTATGGAATGTTTGGATGATTTTTGGTTAGGTTTTAGAATTTGTAAAGTTTGGTATTTTTTGACGGATTAATAAGTTAAAATTCGGCCATTGGATTATTTTTATGATTAGGACGTTGGAAGGTGATTTTTGAGGATGTCGGTATTTATGGAGATTTTTGGTTGGCAGTGAAGTTAAGATTTAGGACGATAGGCATGGTTGAGCACGAGAAGCTCATATTTAATTATGCCTATTTTCTTTAAACGTTGGGATTTTATTTAAGGAATTATTTATGTTTTGGAACAAGACGCGAGGAGGCTCGAGCAGAGGAGACCTCCGACTGACTTCAGGCTTAGGCCTAACTTGTGAGTGGACTTTTGTTTTAAATAATGTGCATGCAGTTGTTTATTTGGTTGGACCATTTGACGTCATTTTTATTTGACGATTTTACTCCTTTTGATGAGTTACCGAAAATGGGATTTTCGGTAAATTATTATATATTTTTAAGGAGAGTATGTATATAAATGCTAGCTAGCGATATGTGTCTGTCCACCTTAATGACATAGTATATAACTGCATTATGGTGTGACGTGAGCGTTGGACGCAAGCGTAGTAGCCTTATATGAGTGTTTAATTCATATAAGGGGTATGGGCACATATTTATACACCCGTCTGTCCACCTTAATGACATAGTGTATCACCGCATTAAGGCGTGACGTGAGCGTTAGACGCGAGCGTAGTAGCCCTATATAGATTATTATTAATTTATATAGGGAGTATGGGCGAGTGTAAATATATACATGTATATATTTTAGCCTGAGAGGCTGTATTTTGATATATATATATATATATATATATATATATATATATATATATAGTTTTGAGCGGTAGAGGCTCGATATTTATAACGATAAGAGAATTATCGTTTATGACATGCATTCGTTTTCTTGGAAATTAAATTGGGAAAACATAAATATTCTTTTTATTTATTTTTGTCCACTCACTCTAATTATTACGAATGTTTTTCTCCTGGGCTCTTCGTTTTTAAAATGCCCAGTTTGCAGAGTTTGAGTTAGAACGAGTAGGAGACGACGAGGCATAGTTACCCATTTCTCAGCCACCATTCACCAGTAGGTTACCTGTTTAACCTACTAGAGTATTTTTCCTACTCCTCTTGTGTATAGTAGCTCTGAATACTCTTTGGGATTTATTGTAATGTTTCTGGTGGTGTGCTTAGACTTTTATTGTATTTTTGAATATACGAAGTTTGTAATTATTTACTCACTTTCGTATAATTGTGGGTTGATTTGGAGGATGCTCAAATTTATTTAAGAAAGTAATACTTTAGTTTTCTAGGTTAGGGTTGTCCATTTTCAAGGGAGGTTTGCTTTTTAGTAAATTTTCCTTGGAAGTGGTCCCCGCAGGACTTACCTCGGGTTTCGGGGTGAAATTCGGGGTGGGTCTTGACACGCTAGTCCTGTTTACGCCCAAATTAATATTTTACTGGACAATAAATGTCTATGTGAATATTAATTAAATTCTTGACCCATGTCACACCGGCGAGCCCAAATTCTTTGGGTTTACAAGTAATGGCCCGCCAGTGAGGCCACGCGAGCTAAATTACACAGTTCGCGCGCGGAATGGACTTTGCGCGGATTACAGATCTTGTGCGCGGAATGGACTTCACGCGAACTACATAGCTCGCGCGCGGAATTATTATTGACTCCGCGTGGGCGAGGCGAGATTGACACTTCGCGTAGGTGAGGCAAGCAGATTACATCAAGGCGAGCTAGCGAACTGCCTCGTGTGGGAGGCTTCGCGAAAAAGGCATAGGCGGAGTCCGCGTGCATCACATTAATCGTTGAAGACTCTTACAAGTCTTTGACATGCTTTGGGCCAATCCCTGTGGTCCTTATTAATTAAAAAGTCTTCTTTTGGCCGGCGAGCTGCAAGGACCCGCGAGATAGAAACAGTCTTCAGGGGCGCGCGGGATAAGCTTCAGGAGCACGCGAGATAGTCTTCTACAAAGACTGTGACACCTCACGGGATAAGTTTGAGTCCGCATAGGAGTCTACAGTTGAGCAACGGGCGGGGCCGTATCCTTGTGGTACTCAATTACTTCCCTCTTGGCAGCGAGACACTATATAAAGGGGCTCGAAACCCTAAGCTCTCTCTCTCTCAACACACACAACTTTTACAACAACAACTCAGAGACAATCTCTTTACAAACAAACCTTTTCGAGCCTCTCGAAAACCCTAACCCTAAGCGCACCGCCGCCTAGGTTTTCTCAGAGCCCTCCTGGACTCGCCCCTCGATCATCCTTGATTCCCTATAGTTGCTCTGCTCGCGTCCTGCCGTGAGTATCGAATTGCCTTGTGCTCGTAAATTCCTCATCTGAGGTGGCACCTAGAAACCCCCTCTGCCTGATCAGAAGTCAAGCTCATACAACCCTTTCCTCGTCCGCGAGGTGGCACGCCCACAACAACTCCCTCTTTCTTTGTTCGCTAGTTACCTCTCGCCTGCGCGCTGAGGATCGTGGCCAAAACAAGTCCCTGGACCAACTCATTCTTATTCTTGAGTATTTCGGTTACAAGGGGAGAAGTGAAGAATCGTGTTGAGAATTTTGAGAGTTTTAGGTAACTCTAATATCAAGTGACCTTGGTCACTAGAAAAGTTAGAAATTTAGGTGCGGTGTGGTTGTTCAGAAAAGAGTTCTTTATTTTGAAATGCATGTCTGTTGGGAGCCAAAGGAGTTGAGGAATAATTCAGTGTATGACATAACTGAAGACGTAGGAATTGTTTAGAGAAGTGAGGTTGGGTGCCCATATAGTAATGTTCAAGCGGCATTGTTTAGGTTAGTTGATACAAGTCTTGGACTTTTGGGTTATGATAGCGTGACCAAAGTTTGTTTGCTAACATCACTCAATTCATAGTGGGAGATTAACTTTGATGTTCAAGGTGAGATTATGTTTACCCACCATATTTCTAACTCAGTAGACAGGATAATAAGAGTTTTAGATATAACGTGTTTTGGCTATACCTAAGTTGGCTTTGCTGCAGTTTTAGATAGCCGAAACACTCTATTTTTCTAACGATCTTGTGATTTTAGAGGGCGGAAACTATAATTTTTAATTGTGTGAAATTATGGTCGGTTTGCTGAAAATTTCAAACTGTTGAAAAAATGGTTGTTGTGTCATGGTCAGGGATCATTGTTAAATCTAATGATGATGCTATGTGATCGAATTTAGTGTAAGTTACAAATCTTGGAGCAGCAAGTATTAAGTGGTGGCAAGAGAGCCGCGTGGCGATGTTAAATAAATTTTTCGGGTCATCAGGTGTATGATTTATGGAATGGCTTTAAGGGAACAGTTTCTTTGTGATTTAGTAAGTATTTTTGTTCAGAGTTTAGGGTATCAAGGACAATGCATGTCCTGATACGTTTAACGTCTTTCCTCCTGTAAGAGTGTTTCTTATGGACCGTATAGTGGTGGGACCACTTAGTAATCCAAGTATGGTCTGGGAGATCATCATCGTTTGGTCAAGTGTCGAGAGGGGCATAAGCAGAAACTTTTCTATTAGATTCTGGCTTTAAGAACATGATCGAAATGGGTCGCTAGTGGATGTCGGTTATTGGTAGAACTTTTAAGCTTGAAATTATGAATTTGCTTTCTTCTTGTACTTTAGTTATTTTTCTCTCGAGTTTGAGCCAAGGTCAGCCGTGAGTTTCGATATATTCTTACTCTTACAGTTTTTTGCGGCTGATAAACCATAAATTCTAGTAGTGGCTCTGGAGTGGTAATTAATTTTGACATCCGATAGTTAATGTTTTGGCCATAATCCTCAGCAGGGGGCAGAGAGATGGTAGCAGTCAATACTTCTAGGGATGTGAAGCGTGCACCGCGCGAACGCGGAAAGAGAGTGCGTCGGGTCTTGACTTCTTAATCAAGCAGAGGGATTCCGGTGCCACCTCGCGGACGAGAAATTACGAGCACTTCGCGATTCGATACTCACTGTGTAGCGAACAGAGCAACAATAGGGCACTAATCAGGGATGAGTCTGAAAGGGCTCTGAGCTAAGGCGAGGACGCGCTTAGGATTTAGGTTCCGAGAGGCTCGAAAGTTTCAACTGTGTTGAAGGTTGTATTTTGTAGGACTTGATCATCTCTTTGTCGATTTGTGTCGAGTTGTTGTGTGTGTGTAGAGAATCTCCTCGAATTCCTTTATATAGAGTTTATTTAGGGTCACAGGTATTGGCCCAAAACATGTCAAAAGACTTGTAGAAGTCTTCAATGATAGAGATGTCATAGGCGATGTTAATCACTATTTGATGTGATTATGTCTCGGCGAAGTAACTAACTGCCTATGTAGAAGAGTTGTATTAGAACACCTCATGAACACTTGTGAACCTTGAGGACTTCATACTACTGGATGCACATACACCTGCATACATGTGATTAAGGAATAGAAACCTTAATACATGCGAACTCTTCCCCTGGCGAGCCGCACACATATAGCCCTTTATGCAATTAAAGATAATTGCTTTCGTATCCAATCAAACAATCATGCGGAGTTTGCCTCATCTAGTCTCCTTCTGCATGCGAACTCCTCCTTTTGCTTCCTCGCGAAGTCTTCTACATACACGAAGTCATCTCGCCTCACTTCCATACTAGGACCCTATCTACGCGAAGTCCATTTCCTGATCCCATACGAAGTCTTTGTAGGCCAACTTCTAGTTCGCATGGCAACCTTGGCTTGTAGCACGTCTCTTTTCCAAGACTTCTAGGCGAAGTCCTCCTCTCCGCGTGCAAGTTTTAGACTTTGTAATTCGCGGGTCATCACTCAATTGAATGACCAACTGCATCCGGGGACCAGTCCACTAACAACTAATGCGAAGTCTTATCTTCCTCCCATGCGAAGTCTTATTACATGTGAACTTCGTCCAGCTCGCATGATATCGTAGGCGAGGTAACCTGCGCGCCTCTAAACTCAATATTACTCGGGCTCGCCGGCGTGACATGGACTATGAATTTAACTAATATTCACATAGACAATTACTATCCAGTAAAATATTAATTTGGGTGTAAACAGTTAACTTAGTGTTTTGCAAGCTCAGCTTAACAGTGGTGTTGAACTGAATGAGCCGTTAAATGTTGTTTTCGGATGTCGCTGCTTCTGACTATCAATAAAGTCAACTCAGATATAATTTTGTTGTTGCTGATACACTGGTCAGAAACTTTTGGGGTTTAGCAGTCGTAGCAACCAGCGTTAGCAAAATTTTTGACCATGACAGGTTTGTGGATCATGTCCTGTCCTCGGACTAATTGATAAGGAAGTGGAAAGAGATGTGTGTTTGTACAGTTCAGAGGTTCTGTCTGGCATTTAAAAATCTTTCTCGCTGTATGATTTTAGCTATTAGATTTGTGATCGCGTCTGAACCTGAATAAGAAGTGTGGCTTGGGGTATAGATTTTGTCAATACTTAAGGAAGGTGATTTGCTTGCGTGGATTTCGACGTTTAGTCAAGCAACATGAATTGTCGCTGTAAATAGTGAACAACTCATCTCTTCTTGTTCGGGGAATAGGTCTTGCAACCTAAAGGCTCGTCTGCATGCAAGTTAGAACGAATTTGGTTAGTACGAGGGGATACTCGTATCTTCTAAGGTATCGTCATACGCCAAGTCATCGTATTTTCTTCATTTTTTGGAGGTGCCAGTTTCAGGTATATTGGTCGATTTCGAAGGTGATATTTTTCTTGTGCTTGTAAGTCGTTGATGGTGGCGACTATTGAATTTATTATTGAGGGATGAGATTCCGATGGTTATTATTGGTTAGTAAGGATTAATTCGCAGGGCGAATTCTTGGAATTAATAATAGGATTGGCTGGTGGTATAACTTTAAAGGAAAAATATTCTAGATGACTTGGGAAATATTTTTAGTTAAGGCTTGTAAGTTCATTGGCATAAATGGTAAAATTGTGTTAGGTCATGTTAAATGACATTCTTGTGATGAGTATTCATACGTGATCGTATTGTGGTGGGACCACTTTTGATCCATGTAGGACCTGGGAGGTCATTGTTGTATGGATACGATTTGAGATACAAGAGATATTCAGTGTAAGGGTTTGGTAACATAAATCACATTAGCGTAATCTGGCGAAAAAGGAGATATTCGCCAATCAACATAATGATTGAGGCCGACCACATAGGTGGTGAAGGTCCAATTTCGGTGTGAACAGTTGAGTTTTGTCTTGGTTAGTTGGTAACGAAAGTAAGTTTGTGTTGTGAATTATCAAGTTTATTGGTCATATTGGTTTGGCGAAGGTCAAAGTCATCCGTGTGATTTAGGGTTGTGTATCATAATAATTATAATCGGGCAAGCCATTCAATTAGTGGAAGATAATTCAAGGAGCAAAGTGTATTGTGTGAGTGGTGTCATGTGGAACGTTGGCAGAGTATGTCAGTTGACCCTTAGCTCGAGATTTGTTAAAGCATATGCACTCGCCTCGGGTTTGGTAGATAAGTTATGATGTACCAAAGTAAGTGGAAAAGAATTCAATTAATTGTTTCTACAAGTGAAAAGGGTGTAATTTGGGACAGAAGAAAGTTTGAAGAGCATTGATGATGGGATGATTTAGATTAGCGTTTGTTGGAGTCTGAGGTGAAAGGCAGTAACCTTCACCCCTTTTGCATGATTTGAAATTTCGAGGACGAAATTTTTATAAGGAGGGGAGAATTGTCACATCCCGGTTCTTAAGTTATTTTACGGTTATTTACTTTTGGTATTACTTTGGCTTTTACCGTTTTGAGTAACCGTTTACTATTTAAGACTCCAAAAGTTGACTTTTTCTTCCGTTTAGAATTTGAGAAAACTTTCTTCATGAAAGTTGTAGAGGACGTTAAACAGAGTTCGTGGACATACGGCATGCTTAAAACGGAGTTCGTATGAAGAAGTTATGGTCTAAAACCGAAAGTTATTGTTTTGGTAAAATGGGGTAAATTTTAGTAGGCTTTATTTTTTTGGGTGTTTTAAGTGGTGGACCGGGTGGAAGAAAGCCCAACCCCTTTCTTTTCACTCTCTGTCAAGACCCACCCCGAATTTCACCCTGAAACCCGAGGTAAGTCCTGCGGGGACCACCTCCAAGGAAAATTTACCGAAGGACTCGGCAAACCTCCCTTGAAAATGGACAACCCTAACCCGGAAAAATATAGAACACCCTCTTAACCCATAATATTAATCTTCACTTTAATCCAAATAACTGAATAAAATAATACACAATTATTTTTCCGAAAAAATATTCAGAGCTACTACAAGAAAGACAACGGAAGCTGATAAAAATCCTAGTGGGTTTAAACAAATGACCTACTGGCGAACAGTAATGGAAATGTGGGTGACTATGCCTCGGCGCCTCCTTCTAGACCCCACCCGAACTCTGCAGACTGGGCAATTAAAAGCGAAGGAAAAGCCCAGGAGAAAATATTTCATCACGTCAGGGTGAGTGGACTAAATAATCTCGACAACAAAAAAATATTTCCCCAAGAAACACTTTCAAGGACACGACTAGTTCTGGCTAGTCTCCAAATCTTAAACAAGTACAGCCTCTCAGGCTAAAATTATATAATTATATCAGTATGTATTCACACCCGTCTACTCCATGTATGCTATCTATGAATAAGCTTGAAAGTAGATAGTCATACCAGGCTACGACGCTCGCGTCTAACGCGCACGTCACCCCATAGTGGCATTTTTCCTCAGTATGGGGGGGGGACCGGGTGGTATTAATACGTGCTTACTCCCTGTACGAATTCTATGAATGAATCTAAAAACATAGAATGAACTCGGAAAGTAGAAAGTCGTACAGGGCTACGACGCTGGCGTCTAACGCTCACGTCACCTCATAATGGCATTTTTCCTCATTATGAGGGGAACACGTATGGCTAGCAAGCGTTCTCTCATATACATACTATACTCATAAACGTTAAATAAAATAAGTAAAATCACTGAAATTCTCAATTCAGGATAAATTCCAACAAAGGAAATTATTCAACAATAAAACATTATTTAAAAACAAAGGTCCACTCACAACTTAGGCCTAAGCCTGACGTCGGTCGGAGGTCTCCTCTGCTCGAGCCTCCTCGCGTCCTGTTCCAAAACATAAATAATTCCTCAAATAAATCCCAACGTTTTTTTTTAAAGAAAAATAGGCATAATTAAATATGAGCTTCTCGCGCTCAACCATGCCTATCGTCCTAAATCTTAACTTCACTGCCAACCATAAATCTCCATAAATGCCGACATCCTCAAAATCACCTTCTAACGTCCTAATCATAAAAATAATCCAATGGCCGGATTTTAACTTATTAATCCGCTAAAAATATCAAACTTAACAAATTCCAAAACCTATCCAAAACTCCTCCAAAAATTCTAAAACTCATTCCATTAAACTCCTCATAATATTCTCCACCAAAAACATTTTCCGGCCACCACCGACCATCGGACCGGTCCTGTTCGAACCCCCGTCGCCTCCTCTCTCTTCCTGAGCCGGTAACAGCGCGTGGGACACCGCCGAGCGGGAGAAAACCGCTCCTAGCAACCCGATTGTCCCGTCGCCGGAAATCGCTCCTCCGGTCACCATAGCTCATGAAACTTGGCTCATCTTATAGCTCTCATCAAGGTTAGTAATCCCTCAAAAGGAATAGACTCAATTCGATCTTGGTGAGGAGAAATGTATAATTGAAGTCCTAGAGCTCAATTTAAGGTTTTGGTTCGATTAACCTAGTTAGGCTTAGAAATTGATTTTGTGCTAGTTAAGGAAGTTATTGTGTAGGTTGAGGGGAGTGTTGTGTTAAAATTTAGGAAGTATTGGAGGTCGCCGGAGAACAGCTACCGGCCGACAGTTTTTCATGTTTTTGAGATGGTTTTAATGAGAGGGGTTTAATGAAGTATAGTTTGGAATTTTTTGAGGAGTTTTGATAAGGTTTGGGATTTTTCAATGGTTAAGAATTGTGGCGGTTATTAGAATGAAATTTCGGCAGTTGGTTTAGCAGGTTTTAAATTCTAAAAAGGCTAATTTATAGCTATCGGTAAGTGCGGAGTAATGTGAGCCTTATTACATTAAAAGTGGAGAAGTTGAGCAAGGGAGATGAAATTATATGCTTCCTTTTATTTCGGAAATATTTATTTAAGCTTTAAGCTAGTCTAGAGATTTAATATTATTTATTGTTCAGGACATGAGGAGGATTGTGTTGGGAGACCTCGGATCGACGGCAGACATAGCCGTATACTGTGAGTGGACATTTTGGTTTTAAATAAATATGCATGCAAAATTTTATAATTTATTATTTTATTTTCCGAGCTTATATTATAATTTCGGCTTATGAGATGAGTTTAGAAATTATTTGAGTTTGAAGCATTGATTATTGGTTAGTAATGATTTATGGATTTGAGCTCGGATTATTAATTTGGTATTTGAGTTTGGCTATTCTTTATAAATTCCGGATTTCATTATATTGGTTCTATTGGTGGACTTTAAGATTTATAAATGATTACCGAAAATGGGATTCTCGGTAGTTATCTATCATAATTTAATTGTTTATTTGAGGCATAATAATTTTGACTTGGAGAATATTTTGACGTGTGAGACACGTCATTAAGTTTTCGTACAATTTCTTATGATGATTTTTAAGTATGGTTGGGAACCGTACCATTTGTATGATATTGGGAAAGATTAATGGATTTAAGTGTTTTCGTATGTTTTAGTCACCATAATATAAGGTCGCTTATATTGATTACTGCTAGCTAACTATTATTAGCGGCTACTCACCATAGGTCAGTAGAGCGCTCAACGTGTGACGCTATTATAGCCTAGGAGGCAACCAATCGGTATTTATATTTATTTGTTAGCTAGCCATTATTAGCGGCTACTCACCATAGGTGAGTATAGGTGAGTAGAGCGCTTAGCGTGGGACGCTATTATAGCTTGGGAGACACCGACCCGAGCCTGGGATGCTCCTTTTTACATGGTGATAACTCTTCCCCTTATTTTTTATTCTTCTCAAATATATATTTGATCAATCAGCGGGGCTGGTTTAACTTTTTTTATGAGATTTCTATATTTGATTAACCAGCGGGGCTGGTTTGTCCATTCTTATGGGTTTATGGATTTAAGTTATATGATTTATAAAAAAAAATTACGTGCAACTAAGTTTTTAAAGCTGAAATGTGATAAAATATTTAACTTGAGTATTTGTTAAATTATTTAAATTATTTTGTCCACTCACTCTAACGTTTTTAGATTACTTTCTCCTGGGCCTTTTGGTTTTAAATGCTCAGTGTGCAGACTAAGTTTAAATGAGGTCGAGCGTACATAGAGTCGAGGCATAGTCAGAGGCTGCTTCCGCTTATTCATTATTCATTGTTTTTCATTCGTCCTTAGATATGCTCTAAAAGTCCAGTAGTAATTTATTAATTGTCTGTTGTTGTTTGTGGAATTATTTTAGATGAGAAATTGTTATATTAAGAGATGTGATGAACTTGGGGAGCATGAAAGCTCCAGGAGTTGAGGATGAATGATTGATAATTGAAGTGTTTATCAAGAGTTTCTTTGCAGGTAAGGGTTGTCCATTTTCAAGTTAGATTATGCCGAATTTTCGGTAAATTTTCCTTTGAGGTAAACCCCGCAGAACTTAACTCCGATTTCGTAATGAAATTCGAGGTAAGTCTTGACAGAGTGGGTGAGTGATATTTGCCTAACCACAATTGGCATGAGAAACTAGATAACTATCCGTTTTCTTTCAAAAACATGCAATCCCTACTCCAAAAAAGGAGGACCAAATATGCAAAATTAATGATGACACGAATTATCTTGTTATTAAGAAAGGTTGTACTACACTTTGACATTTTAATTTGCTAGTTTTATAAAAACTTTACCTTAGAAAATCGATAATAGTCTGAAATTGAACAAAATCCAATGTAATTACAAAACCTTAATGATTGTGGATTTTTCCCGAAATGAAACCATGGACCATCTCCGCTATACTTCCAATAAAACAAACAAAACAAACATTGTTACTACCAGACCACGTAGAAGTCAATGTAATTTATTGCAGAGTGATCAGGGCATGATCGGAAAATAAATAAAAAACCATCTCTAATAAAAACAAACCACAAACAAAATATCACATTGCACTGCTTTTTCTCTCCGCTTCTCTCATTTCCCTCTGGTGTTTGACTCTCATTTGATCGACGAAAATGCTCGCCGTCTTCAACAAATCGGTGGCGAAGTGCCCCGAGGCTCTGCAAAGCCCTGAACCGGGATCAGTCTCTGCTCTCAAAGATGGGTTCTTGGCCCAACACTTCGGTTCTCTCCACCCTTCTTCCGTCACCGTCAATCTTGGCTCTTCCGGCCTCTTTGCCTATTCCAACGAGAAGCAAAACCCTCTGCTTCCCAGGTAAAAATGAATCCTACCCATTAAAGATAGAAGCAAATAGTGACTACCCATGTCTTTGTTTTTGATCGTTTCATGTGGGTTTTGGTTGATCTGAGTTTTGCGATTTTTTGGGTTATTTGTTTTTATGATTGAAAAAAAATGTTTTGGGTTTTAGATATTCTGTGGAGTTTGTTTTGTGTTTTTGGGTAAGAAAGTTTGGAGCTGGGCGTTTGATGATTGACTTTTTGGTAGATGATGAGTTTGTGTTGTTTTTGTATGAATATTATGGCTTAAGTTTTTGAAGGCTTTAGATGGCAATAGTGGCTGATCTGTATTATATTTGGTAATGTAGTCTTATCGTGGATTT